>CM036259.1:19767692-20967692 GCA_020698575.1 Bostrychus sinensis | reverse complement strand
ATACTATTTAAAGATTTACAGCATGAGAAGCAAACATTTTTTTACAAAAAGCACAGAAAAGGATTTTGTACTTTTTGTAAAAAATGTTTGCTTCTCTAAAGCACTGGGGAAAACCATGCAGTAGGCTGCATGCCAGTGCTCTAGGGTGGTCCACCTTCCCAGACCCCACTCTATGGGTTTTGGAAAACCACTCACCTATAGATTCATGAACTCAATATTATACTCGATGAATTCAATAAAACCACCACTACAGCAAACCAAATATGAAGTTTGAACTTTTCTTTTTTTCTGGAAAATATAGCCTACTAAATCACATAACACTTATGAAAGCATTGTGCATGATGCATTAGGAAGGGGACCAGGACAATGGCTGCATTGTCTATGTTTTAATGTGGGTTTTTTTGCAAAAGGATAAATTTGCTTGGATGTATCTAATGTCTAGGAAAATAATAATAAGGAAAAGAATGTCTATAAAATAAAGTGTTAGGCCTATGTCATAAATAGTAATACTTAGTTTTGAAAACTAGTTTAGTCATGATTTTACAATATAAAGGTACAAAACAAACGTTCTATACCATTTAATATAGGCTATAATTTAAATTTGTAGCTACTCAGTATCTTTACACTATAGGGGCCCTAGGCAAGAGAGATAACTGAGGCCCTATATAGGCTCCAATTATTATTATTATTTTTTTTTTTTTGTTGTGAAAAGCCCATCTGAAACAACCAATACCAACCAATAACAATGGGCATTTGATAAAATTTTACAAAGCTTTAATGTAAGCTCTCCTTTTGCTGCGAATTGTGACCTTGTATGCATAACATAACAGACAGAAGGGTTCGGGAGTTCTCTCCAAAGAGAATATGAAAAAAATTCTTTAATTTTCAGTTTTCGAGTGCATTTTTGATGGTAAATAATATTTTAGGCTGGTTACTATTTATGGTTTGACTTCTCTCCAAATAGGGCCTTTTAAGGAATCCACTTCAGTCACTTGTGGTTTGTTTTGTTGTTCACTATTGTAAATGACTGCCCTTGGGGGCCCCCATTCAGCTCTGGGCCCTAGGCAGTTGCCTACCTTGCTTACCCTATTGTGAAGGCTATGTAGACTATATGACAAACTGACATTTTACAGTATTACATTAGGCTACTGCATACTCTCATATGAGCCTTCTGAAAAATAATGCCTTGAAACTCACCCCAGACAAAGGCAATGAAACACTGAACAAGAACATTTCTTTATTGATAACACTTTACGTTCACATTATCTTCTAAAATGTCACAGATGCCTGGACTTACCAGCTGCATTTGAACGCACCAATAGCATTGCCGTACAACTCGACACAATTGCACACATGGGCTGTGTCCGAACATCATCCCTAATCCCTATATAGTGCTGGACTATATAGTGATTGAGGGGTTAGGTACAAGGGGTGACGTACGGACACAGCCATAGAGATATATGATTGCACACGCACATTTCTAAGCGGAGGTGGCGTGACTGTTGACACGGAAACAGACCTAATGGCTAAAGAGGCTTTAAAACAACAGGATGTAACAGTCAGGGTAGCACTGGGACAGCTCCAGGGCCGTACTTTGATTAAAGAGTATGTGTTAGGGAAATGGCAGGAGGAATGGGACAGGGAGACAAGGGGGAGGCACCTAATCCAAAGTGTGAGTGAGTGTGAAAGTCCATAACATCTCTGTTAAGAACAGGAGACATCGGGTCCTTTTAACAAGACTGAGATTGGGACACTGCGGCGGCGGCCTAGCAAAAGATCTGGCACTTATTGGAAAGCATCCGGATGGCCTGTGTGGAAATTGTAACAAATCTGAGTCTGTATCTCATGTGCTGCTGGACTGTGAACGATACACTGATTTGAGAAGCGCCCTGTTTGTTGAAATAATGGACTTAGGGTTTAACTCTTGTTGAATATTTCTACATATAGCTTTGCGTATTACCACTAAACTATATTTTGATGTACTACTACTAAAGTTAATAAACGCTTCAATAGTACTAAGAATGCTTTGATTCTAAAGGATGTTTTTCTCCTTTCACTCAAAAGGTTACACTCTGCGATTACGTACATTGTGCATTTGCAAAAGTGCACAATAATAAGCTGGTTACAAAGTTAGGAAACTCAAGGTTACAGGTGGGGGCTCCCACGGCCCTGCCGTTGCATGGGACGCTCCTGAAGATAACGAAGATTACGCACCGCAGTAATGAGAACTCTGGCCTGGTCGAGGCACAGGAGTTTCTTGAAGAAAACATTTTAATGATATGCAGAAATCATCATACATTGTCATACATAGTATAAAAACTGTGATCACTCCTTTTTGGACGGTTTTGCTCACCCTATCCCTTTCAGCGGGGCCTGCTGTTGTAACCTTACCTGTGTGATACTAAAATAAACCTTCTGACTTGATTATACTTCTGAATCATCGTCCTCTTTGATGCTTTCACCCAAAATGAACAATTCTAATACTCTATTTCCTTAAAAACGCTACTCAGCCCTGATGCACATCAGGAAGAAACAAAGGCCTTGCCAAATTTCATCTTTTCCACTGGACTTCACTTTAGAATCTGAAGTAGCAAAGCTGTAATTTTAATCTATCGCAGGGGGGCAGCAATACGCCTGGAGACGTCTAGACTGCCGGAAATTCAAGAAGAAGAAGAAGCCTCGGTGTAATGTCCGTGGTTGCTGAGAGCGCGTTGGGCTGGGTTTTAGATTCACCCTCGCTCATGGATCAGAGTTATTCCCGCTGCGTCAGATGGAGAGAGGAGCAGCCGTCGCTTATCAAGTGTAGCTTTAAAAGACAATGTTTACAAACCCTGAAAAGTCACTTTACTGTGAAATGTGAAGCTGTAAGCGCGGGAAACGCCGTGATGTCCTGTAGACCAGCAAAGGTAACCTCACATTTACCATAGCATACATGGATGTATAATAATAATAATAATAATAATAATAATAATAATAATACATCCATGAGAGTATGCCATAACCAGGGCAGTTATTATTAGGGCAGACAGGAACATGAGCCCCTTTCCTTTAATGTTACTCCCTCCTAGTGGGACAGGGGTCACTTAAGACTCTTTTCCTTTGCAGTCTTATCTAGGCTATGAGTTAAGGCAAAATAAGACAGAACTACAATCAATATTCTTTAAATTAGTAAAAGCTGACGTTTCAGCTGGAAATCATAATGCCCTATATTTTATATAGTAATAAATACAAATATATTATTTTTTTGTAGGCTAAGCGTTTAACTGAAACCACAAACAACAATGTGGAAAAACTATAGAACTGTATGCAGAGCGGAACTCTTGCAGAACTCTTGCCTCCCAGCAAGGAGGTTGTGGGTTCAATCCCCAGGCTGGTCAATATTCAAACTCTTTGGGTGGAGTTTGCATGTCCTGTGTTTCCGTGGTGTCTCCGGGTACTCAAGCTTCCTCTCTCCATCCAAAGAATTGATGACTATAAATTGTCCCTAGTGAATGGTTGTCTGTGTATGTCTCTGTGTCAGCCCTGTGACAAGGTGGCCCCTGTCCAGGGTGTGCCCCGCCTAAGGCCCAAAGTTACTGGGATATACTCCAGTCACCCACGGCCCATAACAGAAACAAGCAGAAGATGAATGAATAATACCATAATGTGTACCCAAGTGTTTTGGGTAGCTAACTTATTTGGAATGAAATATACTCAAACTATTTACAAGTTTACATACACTGTATAAAAAGACACAAAACCATTTTTTTTCACTGACAAATTATACTAAATATACTTATGTTTTGGTTAGTAAGAAAGAAAAAAATATTTCTATCTACTAAATACCAGAATAATGAGATAGATGATGTTTTTTATTATTTTTGTCAGAAGTTTACATACATCTCCCCCGTATTTGGTTGCATTGCCTTTAAACTGTATGACTTGAGTCAAATGTTTTGGGAAACCTTCCACAAGCTTCACACAATAGTTGGTGGAATTTTGGCCCATCTCTCCTGACAGAACTGGTTAGTCAGGTTGGTAGGCCTTCTGGCTCACACCTTTTCAGCTCTGTCCACAAATTTTCTAATAGGTTGAGATCAGGGCTTTGTGTTGGCCGCTCCAAAACATTTATTTTGTTGTCCTGAAACCACGTAGTAACTAATTTGGATGTGTGCTTAGGGTACATTGTTCAAACCCAAAGTAAACCCAAAAGTTACCCAAAGTAAAAAAGGCTTATGCAGCTCATTTAAAGTCCAAGTAGGGTTATAGTTTTGGTTAAACATTTGACTCGCTATTTGCTAGGCATATGTTTAAGATGAGACTTAGATCAACCTGGAGCAGTGTGAGCTGCATAACTTCCAGTGGCTCTTGGTCTCTGGTGTTTACTGATGATGTGACAGAAAACAGAAGCAGCCGGATGAATTCTGAAGTATATAATAAAGTAAATAATAACAATATATATAAGTATAATAATAATAATAAGTAAAGTAATAACTTTCTGCTCAGATTCAGACAAAATCCACAATTGGACGATGCTCCACAGCAAAGATGGACAGTGACCCAAAACATACTGCAAAAACAACCCAGGAGAAGGCAAATAAGTGGAATATTCTGCAATGGCAGTGGTTAGTCAACAGATCTCAGCCCAATCGAGCACTTGTTTAAAACAAAACTTAAGGCAGAAAGACCCACAAATGACCAACGACTGAAGACAGCTGCAGTAATGGCCTGGCAAAGCATCATAAATTAGGAAACCCAATGTTTGGTGATGTCCATGGGCTCCTGACATCAGGCATTACCTGCAAAGGATTTTAATAATAATAATAATAATAATTCATCGAATTTATATAGCGCTTTTTTGGACACTCAAAGACGCTTTACAATTGATCAATTATTCATTCACTCCTCAGTCACACATTTTACCCTAAGGATAAAAAAAAATTACATTTTATTCATGGTAATGTTTATCTGTCCAATTACTTTTGGAAAAAGAGGCAGCTACACATTAAAGAGCTGTAATTCCTAAATACTTTCTCCAATTTGGATGTGAATACTCTCAAATTACAGCTGAGAGTCTGCACTTTAAGCACAATTATATAACTGTATCTTGAATATGTTTTGGTTAACAGCTGAAATAACAAACTTGTGTCAGTGTCCAAATACTTAAGGACCCAGCTGTATGTATGGGGTATTTGGGAGATTTTGTACTTGCATGATATGGGGGAAACAAATTTTAAAATACATGTCACATTAAAACCTTAGTGCAATAATTTGTTCTGTAAAAGTTGTCCCAGAATCAGAGCAGTTGAGAACTTCTGTAGTAACTTTAGTAATGCAGGATTTTATTTTCTTATTCAAAAATGGCCTTACCTTTGGGGTATAACTATTTTATTTATTATGCAGCATTGGACCAAACAATTATACTACAACCAACTATTGTTCAGGTTGTTAAAAGCTATCTTAGGAAGTACTTGCAGAGTATTTTGTAAATAGTACTCTCCTAAACTAGCAAATATGTGTCATTTACAGAAAAGGAAGCGGAAACACACTGAACTTAATCAAGGTGAAATTGATATCAAAGCTTTTCATGATAAGGTGAGTTAACTGCCCAATGCAAAACACACAGTGCATGTAATAAACAAAAATATAATTATGTGTTGATGCAGGTTAGGTCTGTCATCTTGGAGGGCACTCTGTCTTTGGTGGACTCAGCAAGAGCATGTGGATATCTGAACACCACCGAAGAATTAATTCAAGAGACTCTTACTTTCCCAGACTGTGGCCTGAGTGGACTGTGTGACATGGCTAAACAGCTCCCTCTTGTGGGTACTGATGAGCAGGACACCGGTGCTCAGGTACTCGATGGTAGCTCTGCGTTAAACTTGGATTTGTTCTCTCGAGTGACAGAGAATAAGTCTGACTCAGCCGTGGCGGTCATGCTTATGGGAGAGGAATATGTGATCCCAGCCCACTCAGCTTTCCTGCTTTCTGATTTCAGCAGAGTTCAACCACTCGTGAGCTGTGAGTATGGATTTTAAAGTCACACCACTAACTATATTATTGACATTTTTTCCTCACCTACATTTTTCACATCATAATAACCTCGACCAATACAGTAAGTTTAATTTAGTTTTTTAATGTAAATGTGATTATACACTATTATTATTAGACTATGTCCAAAATTATATATTTATGTACGTTTTATACTATGCACCTGTAATTGACATGACATATTGTCCTTAGATGTAACTGATTTAAATAAAAACATTAGGACTTTTGCTCCTTTCAACTTTTGCAATGTAATTTATGTTATGTGCGTTGTTCATTCTATGTTTCTACAAGATGGAACAAAGTTTGACTTAATAATCATTGATCCACCATGGGAAAACAAGTCTGTTAAAAGAAGCCGCAGGTAATTCAAATTCTGAAAAGAAAGAGGTTGAATGACTAATGCTTCAGTCCAGTTGAATTACGTTGCATTAATTTATATACATATTTCTTACTATAGGTACAATTCTTTGCCCTCGTCCCAGTTGAAACAGTTACCCATTCCCCTTTTGGCATCTCCAAACTGTCTTGTAGTCACGTGGGTAACAAACCGGCCAAGCCACCTGCGATTTGTCGGTGATGAGCTATACCCACAGTGGGGGGTAGAGGTCATTGCTGAATGGTTTTGGATCAAGGTGTGGATAATAATTCACTGATGTTTGTGAGCAAAGAAAGCAGTTTACTGAGATACTCTTTCCTCCCAGGTCACCACATTGGGACAGTTTGTTTTTCCACTGGATTCGGAGCACAAAAAGCCATATGAAGTGCTAGTCCTTGGACGATTCTGCCCTACTACACATAAGTCAGAAGGGTAAAATGTATCTAGTTTAAACAGTTTTAAAGCACATAGAGAATGAACCATTAATTTCAATATTGTATTTTTTAACAGTTCCAACCACTCAAAATCAATAGAGGATCATCGTTTGATTATCAGTGTCCCATCAGCTCTCCACTCCCAAAAACCCTCCCTCTCAGGTATACTCTATATTACTACCTACCTTAGCTTGATACTACATAATGCTCTGAAAAAATACAAGGTATTTTTACTACCACAAGAGGTCAGTGCAGGAACACCAGTGTGCTCTGCCCTGCAAGAGCTTCTCCTCCAAACTTAAAGAGGACAGTAGGTATGGGCAAAGTTAAAAGTTGCCAGGCTGAATACATGCGGTTCAGCTGCACTTTATAGCCATACAATTGTACACTTTGGTATGGCATACAACTATTTTGTTCATTAGACAATAAAAAGTAATGGAAAACTTGACTGGCTTGAAAAAAAGTTGATATTATTTCTTTATGACACAGGTTGCATGATTACTGTGTAACTTTAATATGAATAGACATTGATTATGAATATGCAGCTACTATGAAGGTGAGGCTTGACGTCAGTTCCCTTCTCGGGGGAATTGCGATTCATTGTGCAGTACGAAGAGCAAAACAGCGCCAGTATTTGTGCGTGCCCTTTCAGCAGCACAGTAAGCGTCCACCTTTTGGAAGTGGACGGATATTGTTCAAACACATTGATTTGATCCATAATGATGCCAGATGTAGAGCTTTGGTGCCATAGAGATTAAGCAGATTAGCATACAGTTTGAGTGTATGCCTTTGTTTCTCCAGCTGGTTTAACAAAGAATCACATGTTGGTTCCTACTAGTTTTGTGTTATTGTGGCTTCATGTGCACTATATCTTAGACTACGGATCTCTTTTGCTGCATGTGATTTGTTAATCACTAATTTGTGTGTTTCTGTGATACCACAATGAGCAGCGTGTCTTTTTGACCTTTTGTTATTATTAGCAGGCGGGGAAGCTATGTCAGTGGGTGTTGCTCACATCTGCCACTGTAACACTTGCAATGTGATAATTGCAGTGTAGCATGAAATATTAGAAGGGGGTGACCCAGCTCTTACAGCACAGACCGTAAAAAGGGCAGACTCCCAAGCCTAGACTTTAGAGTAGAGTTTATCAATCTATTTAAACAACTACACTTTTTGAAGAAGCTTTTATTTTACACAAGGGATTATGTAACTGGTAGAAATTCACAATTCAGAGACAGTTGCCAGGGACTTACTCGGTGGACGGCCTAGACACAGTGTGAAGACATAAACCTCGACCCCCTGATGTCGAGAAGCCCTGACCTACTTCACGTCTCCTCTCTCAGATGAGAATCCTGTCACTTACGGTTGCTATGGGGTACAAGGAGGGGACTCCATAACTCTAATATAGATAGGACACTTCCTCACCAGATGGTTTGTGGTTTACTATGATTACAAAAAAAAAACTGTTCCTTTAAATTATGGCTCCTTTTATAACTTCTAAAATTGTGGTACAAAATTATGCTCTTTCCTGACGTGAAATTATAATAATTGAGTGGATATTAGTAGTCTTTTCATGTTTCTTAATCATGTTTGTTGGTGACTCTTCCACAAAGATTGATTCCAGTTTGTTATTAGTTTATATAAGGCCATATAAAACTTTATATGGAGATGCGGAAGTAGGTATTAATATTTGTTGCCAACTGGACGTTCATGTCCACTGTTTGGACAATGTAGTAACTAAACCTAATTAAATACTGCCCATTGCCGTTCTATGTCAAAATCAAATTAAACAACACCATGCATGCGGTTAATATTTAGCCAAAATCAATTTAGAATGGGAGTGTCCGTCATTAAACAGTCTAATAAAGTATGGCCGTAAACCAGCAATAAACCACTTCTCTTTAGTTTGCCTTTTATGGTGATATGACAACACTATAAAAAGACTCAGAAAAACATTATTCAAATGGGTAGGCTCCACAAACTCATATTTTACACTTTTAATTTGGAGTTAAAACATTTCATTCAATATCTTTTTGCTATGTAACAGCAATGGAAGAGGTCGCACAGCACCACATTACACAGGTTGGACTGGGGATCTGTATCTGAGCTCATTAACTCCCATGTGTTGCTTGCGTGTCGGACAGGTTGGGAGGCACAGGGGAAGTGAAAAGGATCTCTGCTGCATAGATACACCACTCAAGGTCACTGGTGTCTATATAGAGATGTGTGGCATGGAAAGGAAGAACAGGGCTGTTGCCAATTCTTTTTTCATACTGGTACAAATATGTTGTAATCATATAAAATAGCACTCAAATATGCAGTCAAAAGGGCATAAAGGCTTACCGTACAGTTTGTACAATTTGATATTAAAACTGCTTTTCAGAACATGCCATGGCAAGGAGTCTGTTACAGTACTGTGTCACTAGATGGAGTCATGAGCTATCACACTCTGTGGCCTATGGTTGACACAAAGGAAAGGTTCTTTAAAAGTCATTATTGGTGTATTTTCCCTGCAAAGGAGTGTAGACGGCACATTAAAAATTAAATAATTGATTTGTCTTGAGTTTTATTTTTAAAAAAGGAAGTAATTGCGCTGCGGTATAGCTCAGTTGGTCGAGCTGGGGTGCTTATGCATCTACAGCTTGCCTCGGCATTGCGGGTTTGAGTCTGGACTCCAACACTTTGTCAAATGTCTCTTCCTGCTCTCTCCCCCAAGATTTCCTGAGTTCTCGAATGCACTATACAATAAAGCTAAAAAATATCTTTGAAAAAATAAATAAATAAGGAAGTAATGCTGATTTTATGTAGCACGGAATGTTTAATGGTTCAGCTTCAGTTGTATGATGCTGAATAGCGTAAACTGTACTTCAATTATCGCGCATTTCTTACAAACAGAATAGCTTGACAAAATGCTTACCATTCTAGTTAAACATTTACTTTCACACCTGCTTTGATTTGCTTCATTGGTTGCCAGATTTTTGTTTTAAAGTCAGCCTAGCATATGATAGACTCTTCACCCTTTTCTAGTATTGCTTGATAGCTTTCTGGCAGCATGTAAGCTTTGGTTTTACCTAATTTTAAAAAAGCTATATTTATACAACACCTGGGTCCATTTCTTGAATCACTCTGCTTACCATCATTTTCAGATTACAATTATTAAACTGTAGACTGTATTGGACTGTAAACTCTTCATTCACATTGAGCTTAATGCCTTTATTTACAATATGGTGTGTGAATACACTATACCCTGAAAATTGTCATGGTCATAGATACTGAGATGATCAAATTAAGCCATTTTTTGTCTTTTTTTCACAGAGGTGCTGAGGCCCTACATCAAACCCAATGCCAAGTGCTTAGAGCTCTTTGCCCGAAATCTTCAACCGGGATGGACCAGTTGGGGGAATGAGGTGCTCAAATTCCAGCATGCAAGCTATTTCACAGTGACACCTGCAGATGATGAAGCAGACTCGCCCTAAAATGAGCCTCCATTGCATCTTTAACCTTGTTGTAATACATTTACAAAACTCAAATATTTCTATATGGGTTCCTTTTGATCTACACTGCTAATTCGAATGGGTCCTTTGATTTCTGTTTTGGCTTGGTATACATTGTTAAGGTACAAGCCTGATGATGCAGTTGACGAGATGAAAGTGCATTTATTGTGCATCTGTGTTTTGAACCTTACTTCCCCACTTGCGATCAAATAAACAACATTCCGTTTTTTTTTTTTTTCCTTTAGAGTAATCTTTGGCACAATATGTGTCTTAAAGATGATCAAAGTATTACTATTTTTACAACTGGCCTTGAGCTGAATTTTAAGTGGTTTGTGATAAAAAATAAATTGTTTCATAATGTTTTTTTATAGCCATGGTCCATGCTCCTTATTCTTATTAACGCTTAAGTGTTACAAGTAAACTGTTGGTATGACTGTTAAATTTTCCATATGGGTAGGTGGTACTCTTACAATTGATGGGGGATGAGCTGGAGCTGATAACAGCCGCTGCAACACAGACTGCACATCCAGCTAATGAACCTGTGTGACTGTGGCACCATCGTTACCTTATTACTGTCAGGCTCACACAAATCAGAGAGATTTCTTATTCTTGCCTTGACTTAAGTTCAGGTGTTCAAATATTCAATTTGGAAATAATTTCATAAATAGATTACACATCAGCATTTATCAGTAAATAAAGTCACTCACTTTTCTCACGTCTGCCAGTTATTCCCATTAAAGGTCACGAGGGCTGCAGCCTATCCCAGCTATTTTGAGTATGAAGCGAGGTATACCCTGGACAATTGCAGGGCTGACCCTCACTGATGGCTAGATTCACTCACACTCATTCATGCTCAGCAATTTAGAGTCACCTTTTTAGCTACTGTACATGCATGTGTGTTGATAGTAGGGAAGAAGTCAAAGTACCCAGAGAGAACGAGGAGTTGCGGACTCTGCAAAGAAATAACAAACCCACAATATCCTTGCTGTTAGGCAGGCGCACCAATCACTGTTCACTGTGCGTTTAAAATGTTTCCTTTTGGTGATGTGACGAGAATAATCATCGCATTGCCATTTATTGAGCAAATCTTATTTCCTTTGGGTGTTTCTCTTTCTGAGGTCCCCAAAGTAATTAATCTGCCTCCTGTGCAGTGATTCACATATCAATTAGGTATAGGTTTTGTGCCGGATTCCCTTCCTGAATCAACCATCTCAATTTTTGATGGCTTTGGCTCTAAGAGTACACTGGCTTGTGATATCTTGTGGCTGAATGGCTAATAGAAATATAAAATGTTTTTAAAAATTTTTTTATGAACATCAAGACTAATATTGTGGTCTTGCTAACATGCTAACTAATTTTAAGTCACTATAATTCAACTGCCACCTATGCCACTGTATGTTTTAAATCATATTCAAATTCCAACCCATTTTCAAAAAGGTAGTAATAAGTATTCTACCTAAGATGTAGATAAGATGTACTAGCATGGCTTCATTCCAGTGGTTTCTTTTTCTTTCTTTTGTATTGAATTGAATATAAATCTGTACTGGCAGTGACTGTGACATGCAAAATGTCAAAACCTGAAAAACTGAGACATTGTTTGTAGCTTGTTATGATTTGCAAAAACTAATTGGATTATAATATAATAATCTGATTAATAATATATAATTATATATAATAATCGATTATTATCATTTAATTGTTAACTGGGGTATTCATAGACTCAGAAACATGCCATGTGCTGAGAGAGAAGGTTTATTACCAAAACAGAGCAGTAAAGCATCAAAAAACGTTTAAAACAATGTACATTTTGAGTTTTTATTAAAAACATCTTTGTGCACATGCTCTATCCAAGTGTCCTCCAGTGACAGAGTTGTAGCTTTGTCTGCTTCAAATTTAGTAAAAAAAAATTGGTGGTTTTGGTAAAATGTTCACAATTTTTGAAGGGAACTATAAACCACTGCAAGTTTTTGACAACTTTAACCACACATTCTTCACTATCTGATTAATCCATTAATTGAAACAATAGACAGACTAATCAATTATCTAAATAATCATTAGTTGCAGACCTATTTTCATCAAGTTCCACTATGTTCCTCCTTGGAGGTTTGTATTTATAAAATGACAAACAGGAAACAGCTTTTCTTTTGGAGTTAAAAGTCGTGATGCTGTGCTTTAGTGAAGAGGTGAATGGTGCCAATCAGGTCACCAAGGACTTCTCATTGTCTGTGTTCCCATAGAAACTAAATCAAAAGAGATGCTCATGGCTTCATCCTTGAATTTTTCCACAATTTTTTCTGATTTTCTAACAGGGCTTGAATAACTGCAGTCAACTAAAAACTGCCTACAAAAGTTTTTGTCATTGACACTTTTGTCCCCTGATGGACTTTATATACAGTATACTTTATATTTTTACATTTTAATAACAAAAACTCTAACTGTATAACAATCTAGACACCTCTTAATAAACATGAGGTCAACTTTGCTATTCTGTGCACTACAAAGACTGGAAATTTTGCAATAAGTGGAATAAAACCTCCTAGAATTGTCTTGAATTTCTTGTTTTGTCTTTCTCCAGCCTGTTAGCTCATCATAAGTGACTCCAAAATGGCCCTTAAAAAGCCTGTGGCCCCCCCACAGAATGATGTCACTGTGGTCATCAGGGCCTTTCTCCCAGGCGCCAGGGGAGGAAAGTGATCTGTCAAATGCATGATGAAGCACCAGAGAAGAGACCTAACCACCCAGCTTTCTCCAACAAGACTCTTTCGCCAAACACAGATCACATTAAACTCCTCTAGTAAAACTGACACAATATTTAGCAGACTTTTTTGTGTCATGTAGACTGAACAGACAGCTGGCTGAGATGTGCTTAATGTACTGTATGTTTACTTGTCGTATAAACATCAAATGTGAACGCAATGTTGCCTTGACCTGTGGTCAGTTAAGATATGTGGTCAGTTAAGATAATGCACATTTGGTTTGACAGGTCCCAGCAGAAATGGTTGCGTGCAATATTCAGGTGGAAGAAGTATTCAAAATGTACCTAACCCTCAGAGCATCTTGGGGCCCAAACGTATACTTTTTGCTGTTTCCAGGTTTTTGATCCTCAATAAAACAGTAATTTTAAAAGCTGTTGGAATGAATTTTGGGCAGAATTATTTATTTTTTTTAAGTTGGTCTTTAAGACACCATGATCCCCTCTTTTCTACCTCTTTTCTAAGGTGTATAGAACAGGAGATATGCATTTTACATACACTCATTAACTTTGGGCCCATTGACTTCCATTATAATGTCATTTTTGACATACTGTAATCCTGAGATATTCTAATATTTTTTTCATGAAAACCTAATAAATCTAAGCCTCTACCTTCAAATCAAAGGAAAATTAAGTTTTTGGTCTGATTGCCCCCCTAAACCACTAGGGGCAGCAGAGCTTTATTACACACAGTTTCAATGGAGGGCTGTTTGCAAAATGCAGGGAATAAAAACACTGAACACCAATAAAGTGATCTTGGTGTGTTGGGATCTATGTAACAGATCGGTGGGAGTGTGGCTGAGAACATATTTTGTTTGTGTCATGAGGAAGTCTGTGAAACCAAGTATTCAAAGCCAAATGGGATCTGTTTATAAACAAGTGGAGTGAATGTGGTTGATTGTGTCAGCCAGAGGACAGAGGAGTGATGTTTCCTTTACCTTGTCATGTTTTGACTGACAACAGCAGCGTTCCTCAGAAGAATCACCTGACTGCTGTGATGTGTCTTTATCAGCTGCACTTCCTGGGCGTGGTCAACCTGAAGGACCTGACAGGACTACTCCAGATTCACAGAGACCCCCACACAAACAAAATATATTCTCAGCCACACTCCCACCACTCTGTTACGTCGATTCCAGCACACTCAGATCGATTTATTGGTGTTCATTGTTTTTATTCCCTGCATTTTGCAAGGTAGAAAAAAACAGATCTCTGTTCAAACTGTCTGTAATAAAGCTCTGACTAAAAACCTAATTTCCCTAGAGAATTAGATTTATTAGGTTTTAGTGGAAAAAGTATTATAATATGTCAGGATTGCAGTATGTCAAAAATATGCTGTTATATTGGGAGTAAATGGACCCAAACACGTACAAAGGTAAAGAGTGTAAGTTTTTACAATAACCTCTCGTTGCTCCAAAAATAAAAATGCATCAAAACCAGTGTTGTTATTAATTACTGACTTAGTCAAGGCTCTAATAACCTCTCCTCAAGTGATCCAGTCTGCACCTCATTTTGGATAAAATGGCATATTTTTCTCATCTAAAAAAAAGTTTTTTGATGACAAAAAAAATTGTTAAAAAACTGCTGGAAAAACATTAAAAATATGAATAAATGATCATAAACTTTATATCTATTGTTAGGTCTGAAGTGGTACTCTATTTGGCGTATTACAAAGTCTCTAAACATGTATTACTCCGATAACAGCTAATTAGCCTTACAGTAATGGCGCTAGTTTCCAAGATACTGCATGGTTGACCGAGTACAACTGCTGAGAAGAGAAACGAATAACTAGGTAAGCAATAGCATAATAACTGATAAGTTAATCTGATAAACTGATAAGTTTTGATCCTGGCCTGGCGTGAGGTTTCTTGGGATTTCTTGCATATATCCTAAGTAAATTTATTTAACTAAACTGAATTTGAATTTTTGCATTTATTTATTTCTCCAAAAACTCAGACTCTCGCGTCTTTGCGGTGGTTTTCTGTTCACCTCGTGCACAAAGGATCCACTGTAGGGCCAGTTCATCCATCCCATGCTGGAGTCCATCTCCCCTGTCCCACACTACACACTGCAACAGGTCTAACTAGAGCCTTGGACACCTCTGTAGCCCTCCTGTCTTTATTTTTTTTTTAAGTTTAGCATGTTGGCCGGTTAAACCAAACAGACCCGGGACACTCTGCTCCCTGCAGGCTGCTGTGTGCCGCGCGGTGACGCAGAGCGGAGAGAGAGGCGGCCGTGGATCAGAGCATGGAGTGAGTGAAGAGGTACTACTCCTGATGCACTGAGTGAAAATAAGTCGCCACAAACATGAGAAATCTTTCACGTTCGCGTTGCTCGCGCTGACAATTAGATCTAATTCTCGTCCAATAACAGGACTTTTTTCAGCGTGAGAAATGCGAGGTGTGGCGTGTGAGCGTGTGAGAGAAGTGAAATCCCAGACAGCATTTAGATTTGGGCCGGATCCGTTTACAACTCGCCAGATCCGCATAGGAGTCAAACCCGTTATGAGGATCTGCGCCAGGTCTGTGCCGGACTCATTTGTACAGCTCTGTTTAACACTCGGCAACATGGGTCTGGGCCTGGTCCGGCTCAGCGGCGCAAACCGGAGGCGCCCAAATTCAAACGTTACCTGACTTTTTTTTTTTATTTAACTGACACACGACTCAGAAGCACCGTGGACACTGCAGCAAGCAGCAGCAGAGTTCTGGGTAAGTCTACTCTAAGTGATATTTAGTGTTAAATGTTTGATATCATGTTTTGTTTATTTCTATAGCCTACTTAATTCTATTAAGATTTTTCCATTGGCTCATTAGTGTAAGGTTTAAATAGCCCTGAGACAGGCAGCTGATGAGCAAACAGATAGTCCTCCTGTAGATCAGACTATAAAAGCCAATTACTGAATATTAAAATAATGTGTTGTAATAACATTGAAGACTTTAGGCCTACAAATCATGACTGAAAGGGGTCCTGACATGAGAATTCACTCAGTTAAACTAGGCTTACTTTGCTTACATCAAAACTTTGCATCTTTGCTTCATCGTCATGTTTTATGTTTCTTGTGAAAAAGTATGATGATCATATTTAAAAAAAATGTTTTAAATTGTTTCTTTGCAAGATTTAGTTATTGCTGCCAATTAGTATAATTTGTATATCATAGTAATGACACAAGGTGTTTCTGAATATGTATTTCAATGATTTATGCTTCTTTCAATTCAACAGCCTTTCTGGAATAACAGAAGATGCTGGATTCAAAGTACTACACTTCATAAATGTGTTGAGAGCATCCTGATCCCTTCACATGTAAGTGTGGACTCATTTTGCTTTGGTTTTGCCTGATATGTCTTTATGTTGCCCTTTTTTGTAGTTTCTGGTCTGCACATGCTGAGAGCATGGATTCTGAACTAAAAGTGTTGAGAGACGACACCCTACACGTGTAAGTGGTCAGTAATTATCAAATAATTAAAAACAAGAATTTCTGTAATTATTGCCTGGTTTGGTGTCTTCATTGTAACCTGTGTGTGTTTTTTGTTTTTTTCTGTAGCTTCTGACCTTCTGACCCACACGCTCACAGCAAAGACTGGATTCAAGAGTAAACCACAAAGGTAGTTCTTTGGGGTCCAGGAGGGAGCTCACTGCACATGTAAATGTTTATTTATTTATTCATTCATTCGTGTCTAGTCCACTCATTGTGACCTTTTAATGCTCTTCCTGTAGCTCCTGACTTCCACATGCTCATGCTTTTGGATAAGGAAAAGATAACACATCAAATCTCTACAGCGCTGAGGTGAATCCACAGCTGCCACAAACTGTCCTGCCTCTGGAGCGACACCAGACAGAGTGAAGATGTCTCTTTGCATTGGAAAATCTGAGTGACTGTTAAAAAACTGGCTCAAGGAGCCTGGAACTCCCATGATGAAGACATACATGTGATGACGAGTTTTAGGGGTAGGTCAGTTACCAATGTTTTGAATGATATTTGTTTATTTTGCCTATTAATAAACAGTTTTAAAACAAAAAATGTTGTGTAATGTGTATGTATATGCTACATGTAGACCAGCTGTCTGTGCCAGATCCAGGATTGTGAGTTCCAGATCCGGGATTTTATAGCTTTAATAATGATACTGGGCTAAGTGTGGCCCAAACCCGGGCCAAATCCGGCCAAATGTAAAATCCATATTGCACATCTGCGCCAGATCTGGGCCAGATTTGGAAGTATTTATAATGACACTGGGCCATATCTGGCCCAAATCCACCTGAATGTGAAATCCGTTTTGCATATCTGCGCCAGATCCGGGCCGAATGTTGTAACTTTTTTGCAGTTCTGGCCCAGATCTGGCCCAAATCCATCCCAGATCCGTAATCCAGATCCGCGCCAGTATTGGCCCGTTGGAAAAAAAGACCCCGGGCCGGATCCGTGTGCCAGATCCGGGCCAAACGCCCTCCTATATCTGGCCCGGATCCGGCCCAGATGCATTTTGCTGTCTGGGATGCGTGTGTCTCACGGTGAATGCCTGAGACTTGAGAGCCCTGCAATAACTGTGTGTAAATCTGAAGCCTGACTGCTAATGCTAGCGTTAACACATGGCAGCGAAACCATAAACACTTCCCTCCTATGCAAATGATATTATTATAAATTATAATCAAAGTATGAATAAATAAAATCATAGCTGTTAAAACAGTACACTTTATGGCTGCAAAGTAGTTTGGGTGAAGTGGAGTTTTGTTTTCCATAAATGTCACACTGTATCCATTCCTTTTGTTTGTTGTCAATAAATAAATAAATAAATAAATAAATAAATAAATAAAATAAAATAAAGCTTAAAAGTCCATATTGATAAATCTTGGATGAAATATTAAGGTGCTCTTTTGTGAAACTTTGCTAACATATTCTGTAAAAAAATTCTCAAAGAGATCTGTCACAAGATATGACAGGGCAGCGTGACTTTAGATTCTGTGTAAGATGTGTTCTGTGTTAGATTCTGTGTAAATCTTAGCTAACAAGAGTCTAAAGCCATAGAACTTGGCTGTGTGAGTGAGGCTGTAAAGCTTGTTAAACTGTGAGACTGAGATGTTGAAACATTTCCACACATACCCACAAAAATTAGGACTAAAGCTTTGAGGACAGTATGTAGACCAGACTATGCTCCACTTCACTGGAGGAAGCATTGCACTGAGACCTGTTATAAATAAAATACAGAGTAGTATTTAATGTTTATCTCCTCATAATGCTACATATATAAGAAGTCCTTTTTTTCAGATGAGAGACTCATTCTAGTAGTGATGAGCTATACAGAAGGCCTATCTCCATTGCTGCCAATGATAAACTGCCAGACATATTTTCTCACATTTGCCTGGTTATTCAGGGATGGGAGACAGTGTTGTGGTGTAAACAGTCACAAGCTTTGTCAACATTTTTGCTCACAGAGTGAAAAACAAAGCCTTTTGGATTCCGAGTCAGTCGAGCTGCAAACTGGCAGCCATCACGGCCCCAGCTCCCATAAGACACTGAGGTTGAGATGAGAGGGAGATTTGTGCAGCTTTTTTTGTGTAGAGCTCAAGACTCTCGCAAACTTGAGGAAAACTATGATGAATGAGCCGCATTGAGGAGATTTCGGCAGGTGGCTGTTCAATCGGCTTCTTCACAGAGAATGTAAAATGTGTTAACGGAGAGGTGATTCCCAAGGTATGCATTGATCACAACCTGATGTTTATGCTCCAACATTTCTAATAAAAAGTGAAACGTTCTTACACATTGGGCTCTTTCAGTTTTCACTGAAGTGGTTGGAAAAGCTTCAGAACAACTCTCTAAGGCCAGTGGAGTAAATCTAATAACATTAATCCCAATGACAATTGTTTAATAGCTGCTTTTCAATTTTCATCTTATTCTATATCAACTTCCTCAGGAGACATCTCAAACTGCACACGCCTATTCTTCAGTGTGCAGTTCCTGATGGTCAGCTTTGATTTACATTTAAATGATAATTCTATCTCGAAAATTGGAGATGAGATAAATGAAAGCAAAATGCCCCACAGAATATCTTAATGTATTTATGAGGATGTAGCGGCAGTAATATAATCTGATTTAACACAGCGCCGCAGATTTTATGAAATGTTTCAAAGTCACCCAAGGGACGAGATATATCTGATCATTAAATATACATATGAAAAGATAAGAGAAGAAAGGATAACTATATACTCCAGTTTTATCATGGAGCACAGTGGAAAAGAGTGCTCTTTACACAAATAAAACAAATCCCACACTTCAATTTGCAGTACTAAACAATGCACTATACATTATGTGTCTTTAGTTTATACTACCCTCATTTAGTTCCATTTTGCCTGTGCATTTAATACCAAAGTATGGAAAACACCATAGCCATACTATTGCTAAGTTCAAGATCAAACACCAAAAATACAATTGAACAAAAATCTGACATATCTGTCTTTTCTCATAATTAAATGACCCTGGGCAATTAAGTGAAAGGTAATTATAAAAGACTATCACAACATATTTTCTGCTCTATTTAAAGCCGATCTCACAAATACCACTTTTTAGATGTCTTGTCTTTTTGTCATGAACTTCTTGGGATCTGAAACCACAACCTCAGCTGTTTTATTTGTACATATTGTTATCCCACACAAGTTTCTGTCACCAGTGGTATAGGTGAATTGGTTAATCTAAAATGCCCATAGTGAATTAGTGAACCACTATATTCTCACTAATATTCTAGGTTTTACATTGTTATTAGCTTGTCCTATTCTTAATTAAATATCACGTGGTGCCCCATTAAAATAAATCCTTTGTTTCCAAGCTAATTCCTATCTGCTCCTTATGTCTCTGCCCCTCTCCACGTTGACACAGAGCTCCGTGTCTCCATGTTGTCACACTTCCCCACTCTCTTTGGAAAGTGATTGAAGTATGGCTGTAGGCTGGCTGTTTGTCCTCGCTCACTGGATAATATCCTAGACCTAATTCAGATCAAGCTCATTTTCCTTATTCTTGCCAGCTTCCCCCTCACTGTCAGCACAGCGTCCTACTGGCAGACAGACAGACGGATCTCTCCATCCATATTCATTCACAGGATACCTCGCGTCTCTCTGTCTTGTCAGCAACACAGCATGTGCCGGGCCAGTCAATGAAAAGGTGTCAGCAAGCAAGAAAGGACTATTTGAACATCTGAACATGAGCCGCTCCAAAATAGTCACTGAAGGAGATAAACTGAGGGATATTAACAGCATAGGTGTCAGAAGGGATGACAGGTGCAAGGCAGCGGGCAGGAAATCACTCTTCACTTTATTTAACAGATTTATGACAGTTTTCCCTGTCCAAATGCGTTTTTCATGTCTCATTGCACGGACTATTTGGACATGTAGTGAAGTGGCTATCTTCTTCAAAATGATTTTAACCATTATACACTTCTAATACCAAATAAACAAGACTGCACACTGGTTTGAGTGATTGTGGTTGGTGAATGTATCAAAAACAACTTCACTGATCAAATTACAGTGTCCAAACAGAAGAGGGAAATAGATCATAGACCCCTTTTCAGTAACTTTTACGTGTGTCTGCGATGTTGAACCTCATTAGATATAGTTTATAAATGTTAATTACAGGTGTATACTTATCTAGAATATATTTTTAAAAAACTTTCTCCAACTCCAAAAAACACAAACCCCAAATTATATTTTCACCTTGTGTAGGACTGCACATATTGTTTTACATAAGATATGACTTTTAAAGTGCTATCTGAAACCATCATTTGTCATAGATAGTTAAATGTAACTAATGTCACTTCTTTTCCTTTTGCAGAGTATGGAGCAGAATGTATGTGGCATCTCCTCGAGGGCTCCACGTCCGCATGGGACATGAATCATTGTTTTGTTGAATAAGAGAAGAAGAGCTTCAGCTGACGAATACCAATCCATCCATTGCACAGAGAAAAGGTCAGTGATGTCACTATGACACTAGAAAAGACACTGGGCCATTCTTTCTCTTGGCTTGACACTTGTAACAGCATTCCATCTTTGGTGGTATTTCTAAGCAATTTTCAATCAGACAAAGGTGGGAAGACCTTGCAAAAACGAGGAATAGTCTGAGGTGCAGCTTGGGCCGGTGGTGTCTTGATTATTTAACCTCACAGACCCAGTTAGTGCAAACACACGCTGAGCTGCATAACTTTGACAAATTCATTTGAATTTCAAATTCCTAAAAAGTCTGATGTGCGAGTCTATCTTGGGAAAATTGTTATACAGCTCATTATTTCTGTTATATTTAAATAAAAAGTCAAGATTTCTGAATGGATTGTGTAAAGCTGGCTATAGAGGACATTTTGTGTTAACCTTTTATCCAATTACACCACTTTGAGAGAGTGGGAGTCCCTCAACTTCATCTTATAATAATGATATATAATAATATATAATAATATAATAAGCAAGGTGGCAGCAGCATTCAAAACATACATTGTAAAATCTAAGATATATGTGTAGCTGTATTTAGTCACCTTTGTCATTTGAGAGCCATTCTTTGGATGCACCTTTTATTTTGCATGTAGATGGGGTTATTCTTAAAGATAGAATGTGAGTAGCCCATGCATGTAGATGAGGAGGACTATATTTCTATAGAAGAGTGCTGGGATATAAGTGTGGTGTTTGAAAAGTGTGAGTAGTATGATGAGGCTGTGGTGCTGGCAGATTGCTGCCGGTAAAAGGCTGCTGCCCAGTCATTCAGGGGGGCTTTTATCCATCACAGTCCCAGTGTCGTTTCTCTGCCTGACCACACTCCCACCTCTGGTCTAGAGCTAAGCAAGCTCCATCTCCTCTCCCTGTGACCTCAAAGAAAGATGTGGACAAATACATGACATCTATGGCATGTTACCTGTGACTTCTATGAATAAATGCATATCTTTATAACTTCCATCTGCACCTAAAGCCACCTGTAAGCCTTTGTGGCAAAAGCAGAGGGAATTAAATATAGCCCAGTTCAATAAAAGGCTCAGCAAACACAGTCAGCAGTAGGTGTTGTGACTGTTTAAACATGGTTCAGTGTGGATCTCAGCTATGGAGAGAAGCCAGTGGACACCCTTTGTTAGTAATGACCGTTTCCTTTGGGCTAGGATTGTCTCATTGAGGTGACCGTACAGAGTCCGCTGCCCCAAGACTGTTGTATTAATGTATTCTTTATGTAATGTTATTATATATTATTCATAATGTTACTATAACAATATTAATAATGATAGATTTTTACATGTACACAATCTGGAATTTGTTGTCAAATAAAACTAAATTTAGAGAGGCATTATGTTAAATAAAGTGAAATCAGTGCTAGCAATTTGAAAGTGACAGTCTCATATTATTGTCTTATTATTAGGCCCCCTAGAGCCACAGTTTCAACATATTTTATGGTAATATGTTCTCCTGCTCTTTTTGGCGTCTGTAGTTATAAGATATCCTATGAAAAGTTAAAACCTAATAGACAACACTTTTATGTAAGAGTGCATCAGAGGATCGTGTCCTTTCAGAAGTCTTGTCAAAAGCACAATGTTGCATAAACATACTGGGTTTTTACAAATAAAAATGTCCCTAAGTGACGTATCACTTTAAACTCAGTAAACTGTATCTGTAATCAAAAGTCTCCACCCAAGAGAGAAGTCAGGGCCACTTCTACAAAAGACATGGCAAAAAAATGTAACTAATGCTGTCTTAATCCCAGAGAATGATGATTCATCCACAGTAAACTTAAACACACACAATGTTCACAAAATCTATTATTTAATTACATTTAAAGTAAGCATTAAAGCTAGTATTTGCTTTGTGACTGTAAGAATAAGTGGTTCTCTTTAAATCCATTTCACAAAATTGAAAATGTTTATGTTTTTTGCGAGGTGAGTGCATCAAAAGGGTAGAAAGAGATTAGAGCTTCACCTTTAATGCAGAGTGCTTTATATGGAAACTGTCCTGTGTGTGAACAAGTTCAAGACAGATAAAGGCAGATAAAGGCAGCCTGTGGTGACACACTGACACTGGATCTGCTTCGGATCTTCACTGGATTTAAATGTTAATTTCTTATGTAGTGTTTACTCATGCCACGTATCAAGTGAGTCCTAAAATATCAACATATATATCTGCTTTATAACTACCACACAATGTATATACCCGTGTTTAATCTCAGACCACATCAAAATCATTTGTACTAGATCTTAAAGCAGAAGATATGCAAATAAAATTTGAAGAATATTCAAAGGGCCTTTTGACAACCACTTTTAGAGCCACCAACGCACAACTTGCGTTTTATTATTAACCCATGCATTAAAACTTTATCTCTTCTGTTCAGTGTCCGGTAGTAGAGTCAGTGCATCCAAGCAGCTGTCATATCATATTACTTCCCCCTGTAAGTAAACATTGTGTCACTTCATGCCCTGTTCGTACATTTGTGTAACAGAGACTGGATAAACAAAGCAACAAAAGGAGAATGGCAGACATGTTTGAAGTTGTCCCCTGTGGGGATAAGGTATGACTGGTGCTAAGAGCCACGAGGAGGTATGGAGGCTGTGAGCTGCCAAATAGTGCGTCCAGAGCAGGGGATGAGTGGGTGACAGGCTGGGGCACACGGGCCTGGGTGAGTCACTGGTATAGGACAGAGATGACACAGCGTCACGTCAGCGGCAGCTCTCCTGGGCCGACACACCAAACAGCCATTTACTGAGGTCTAACTCCCGGCACAAGGCCAAGCGTGAGAGACAAGGGCAAACACATAGAAACACATCCAAGCTTGAGGATATAAGATAAGTGATGGTTCAACATGACTACTAGAATTGGTGCTGTTTGTGGACAAAGATATACTTTTAAAGCTGTATTACTCCTCAACAAAATACTGTCAGAATCCAAACCTCATCCTGCACCACTAAACAATAACTTGGTTACCTATCAAAGTTTAGAGCTTACCTTAAACTTCTTGCTCAGAGTTCAGTGTTAGGTTAAAGCTGAAGAATAACTAAATAGTATTTATTAAGGAGATTAACGTTTAATATATTTGCAAGATTCCATTTATTTGCTGCCTGGCAAAATATAATATATTTTATCCAAGACATTTTTACCTTATGAGCTGGATGATACTAAATGTTTTCACAGCTTAGCACTATAGCTCAGCTGCTTGTTAAAGTTAAGATTGGTGTAACAGTCAAACCTTTATTCCACTCATGCTTCAAACAATACATGAATGATGCTCACAGAAACATTTCCTCAAGGGCCTATCTGTAACATTTCATTAATAATTACGTGCTGCTCTGTGCCAAGGAGGAGATGAAGTGAAAGGTGAAGACATAATAGTTTGACCACTCAGCTCTCTTCACAGCCAGGGGACGTCTTTAATTAGGCACCTTTCCAGCCTCTTTGGCATTTACTCTTACCTTAAATAAAACCATGTCCAACAGTATGTATTTCCCTACACACACAAATATGCACATCCACCTGTATCCTTAATGACAGCTGACATTCAGCTGGTGTGTCTCAGACCAGTGACTGATGCTAATTCCACCAGGATTGAAGAGATCTCAAGCTGGGGATGCTTCTATTGCCTGGGTGTTCTTTCTGCAACAACTAAATACAGTATTAAGATTCTAATTGTAATGATTGTTATGATTATAATAATCAACCTATATACAATTTTAGGAGGATATTATCAGCATTACTGACAATCTACTGATGCCTTACAAAATCTGACTCAGAATCATTTTGTGCAATACATATCTAAACAAAACTAACCCCCAGCGCCTGCATCAAATGAGTAGCCCAGAGCCATATGAGTTTTGTTTTTTTTTAATATCCCAGCTTCTCATGAATCCCAAAATGTGACATTCATTGAGTAAACATGCCAGAGTCAATTTGAACAAGACCAGCTAGCACTACTTGCATCAAAAATATCCTCTGGTAAAAAAAAAAGAGTGCTATGGTCATTGTGACTTATGGTAGTTTGAAGAAAAGTGCTCAAACAGATTAATGTGGTAATGGGAATTAGCAGTGGGCCCCTACCTGTGCACGACCACTTCTCCTGCCCTACCTAACCTGTCAGTGCCTCTGGGGGGTGGGGGCTCCAAGGGGGCTCCCAATGACATTTGACTACAGCTCCAGGAGGGCCACGTGTGTCGCTTTGATGGGAAAGGGACATGTCAGCTTGGAAAAATACCAACTAGACAGAAATTCCAGACTTGGACATCTTTATATAAAACACAAGTACAGGCAAAAGTCGAAGTCTTCCAGCTCAATCACCAATTTAAGGAGGGAATAACCAAAGACATAGTTATCACATGCTTACTGACAATTACACTGATGTTTTATCTACTGCTCCAGCTTTATTAAAATGCTCTGCGAGACGAGCCAATAACCCCTGACAAATTAATTGAATTTTGAAAGACAGCTCATAGCAACATTGGAGTGGTAAAGATCTGAGGAGATGAAACAGGAGCCAATAAACATGTTTGTTTGGCAGTAAAACTCCATAAAGGGATGTATACAGTTTGATTCACTAAATATGTTTGGTCATATGTTTGCTACCTTATTAAGAGGCGATTCAATAGAGATACTAGAGGTGAGTTTTTTTTTTTTTTTTTTTTTTTTTTTTTTTTTTTTTTTACTGTAGGGGTTGTAAAATATTTTTAATATGTGATTATTGACATAATATTGTTATGGCTGAGATACAATAAAAATCTAAAAGTTATTATTCTTTTGAGTATGATCTATATCTGCTGTATTTGAAAAGAGCCATGAGAAGATAGGGCCAAAGATACTAACTACAGCCACAAGGGTTCAGTAAAGAAACAAATTCAACAAAATGGTTTTTGGTGTATTCTTCATTGGTAAGGGGTTTATGATTTACCCCTGTGAATTCTATACTTTCCGTTGTGCATATAGTTATTTTATGTAATTCTCAAATACTTCAGGCAGAATTGAGTATACAACACATAATGCAAACCAAAGTAAATAAAGTAGTAATAGTATAACTATGTTTATATCAGTTAAAAGTATGTGTCAGAAATGAGAGAAAAAGTAAGAAGAGACTGATGACCTACTTCAGATGATTTAATGAACAATGGGTCTGAGAATATAAGAGCAGACAAAACCACTTGTAATCTTGCCTAATCAAGAACATGAGAACAATGATCCGAACAATGGAACGAAATTATATATTACTTCAATAATAAAAATCAGTGTGTGCATTTTTAGCTCAGGGAAATATCTCATTTATGTTGAGAGCGGCTGTCAGACTTGAACCTTCACTGTTATGAGCACTTGTTCACGCAATTCTAAAAAGTCTTTTCCATATTCTTGTCAGCGTGATGAGGTGAGCAGTTCAGCGTTGTGAAAGGAGCAGGTCCAGCCATCTGTTGTGATTTCCGCTCGTCCTGCATTAACAACATAGCAGCCATAACAAACTATGACAAGCTGATAAGAGAGTCCCAGGACACCACGCTTTTTCTGTTGGCCGCACAGAAAGTACAGCACTTAAAAATACATAGCAAAGATCAAGTAAGGCCAACTGGGTGTTCCCTTAGAAACAACTCTATCTTTAATGTATCTATCATAATGATGGCAGATAAGTCTTATTGAATCAGAATTTCATGGGGGGGAGCTGGGTCCTGTCATTTTACTCTGGTGGCACATGGCAGAGAGGAGTCAGTTGAGGTGGCTCGGGCATCTGTTCTGGATGCCTCCTGAAGGTGTTCCGGGCATGTCCCACTGGGAGGAGGCCCCGGGGAAGACCTAGGACACGCTGGAGGGACTATGTCTCTCGGCTGGCCTGGGAACGCCTTGGGGTCCCCCCGGTAGAGCTGGAGGAAGTGTCTGTGGAGGGGGAAGCCTGGGCATCTTTGCTTAGACTGCTGCCTCTGCGACCCGGTCCCAGATAAGCAACAAAAGGTGGATGGATGGATGGATGGATGGAGTTCGACTTGGGTTGGACTCATGCAGATGGTCAAAAACTTGAGAACTGCCCAGAAGGAAAACTCTGTGGGTCCAAAGCTGGGACAGTGGCAGTGGTCCCCAAATGCTCTCCCCGGAGCTGACACAGCACTGCAGATCACTGATTTTGGAGCGCTCCCTAAGCATCCCTTTGGAGACATGAAAATACAGTAAGGTGGTGATGTATACGCCGTGCTACCAGCAGCATAGTCCTGGCCACCCCGCTCCCCAGGGCTGAGTACCAGCGCTCGGACTAGGGCTGTGCTTAAAAAAATTATATGGGGATGTATCGTGAAGTACTTCTAGACAATACACGTATAGATACACATGCTATTGTATCAATACAGCTGTTAAAATTACGTTAATATGTTATAAACAGCTGGAACAGCAGTTTGGAAGCAGTTCCCTAAGGTGCACATTTCTGCCATAGGTGGCAGCACCACAGCGCACAGCAGCAGCATGCATCCCTTGACAGTCAACAAACATGGAGGGGCATGGTGTTTTTTTCAGTCAGCCAAACTGAAACTGGACTTTAAAGCACCAAGGAATCAGGAGTTAGACATGGCTTGTGCAGTTTGTAGGGTCTGCAGTGAAGTAACGTTACTGCAGCAAATCTACAGATCTCTGTCTTCACATAACAAGACACTACGCTGATTTGCCACTAACAACAGGTAACATTAGCGCAACACAGTGCCAGCGTGTATCGCTGAGGGGAGGGAGAACAAAGTTCCTCTTGTGTCTAACTTGGCCTGAAATAATCACTGCATTCTGGGTTCAAGTGCAGCAGCAGAGAAGGCACTGCTGGGGACACTGTTACAGCTCAGCTCAACATGTAGATACATTTGTTTCTTCACAAAAACATGACAAAACATAGGCTAGATAAGCCATAGCTGCCAGTTAAGACCGTAATAAGGTTATATTAAAGCTTGTTAAAATGTGTATTATTTTATGTATTAATTGCTGTTATTGCCATGTTGGTTAGGTTATATCACTCAGCCAATAAACAGAATATAAAACATCCATTTAGTAAACTTGTTTGAACATGTACTTTGTTCAGAAAGTATTGTATTATGTATACATGTTGTATCGTGACCCCTGTATTGGGCTACATATCTTATCGTGAGGTTGTTGGAAATATCCAGCCCTGGCTCAGAGGCACTCCTCTCCTGTAAAGCCAACAAAAGAGTCTCAGGCTCGGTTGTTCACATTGTAGCAACAAGGCTGTGAACTGCACACAGAATGAAGTTGTCTATTGTTCTGTTTAAAACATGTGTGTACTGTGTTTATTAAATGCATCACACAGTAGACAGAGCAGGGAGTACAGTAGTGGTGAAATATTTTGTTTTTGTGTTCAATCAGAAAAAAAAAAAACTGCCTCGTTTCTCTTTTTTTGACGTTGATATAAAACAAAAACACATAAAAACAAAGAATGAACCATACGGATTTGTGACTTTTAACTTTTGGATGTTAAAGTATGAACATTTAAATATCTGCATTTTACTTGTCTCACTTGTTAAAATCATAGATGGTTTATAAAAATAAGTAAAATACAATATTGCCAAAAATACGTTACCAGAAGTAATTGTGTCTGCGCATGCGCAAATATACTCGCTGGACAAATTGTACTTCCTGAACAAATGGGGCAATGCCAAGCCCAAACTGCTACAAGATGGTTGGGGAAGCTGGTGTTCTTGAGTCAAATGGTTGCCCGGACATGTGCCGGACCAAAAATCAGCATTAAAGTGTAAGAATTGGTGGACCTCTAATTATCAATCGTCTTTGGCCCTCTCCTAGGGGATTCACTGTGACAAACCCTGAAGGGAGCGGCCAGAAGAAATTTATTGTTGTAATGCTGTACTGCCATGAGGGGTGTAAAGTGGTCCACTATTTAACCCTCAGCAGGACAGAGTATTAGAGGCATCACAGAGCTGAGATGGATTAAGATTCAGAATTACGGCCTTAATATAAATGGGACAGCACTGGATTTCTGGAAATCTGTTACATTTAGCTTTGCACTTGTGTCATTGTGCAAATTACTCATGCGCTTTTAAGATTCAATTTCAAGTAGTGGTTTAAAGTGGTGATTTTGTTCACATACGCACATACTGTATAACATGATACTAGAAGCTATTTTTCAGCTGACCAGAGCACAGCATACAACAACACATTGTTTTTTGCTTTGTCCCTCTGAAAAATAAATGGGGCATAAGGTTAATATGATTGATTTTTGTAAGCATTTCCCCACCAATATATTGGTATATATATATATAATACATATATATAGACTTTAAGACCTGCCCTTTCCCTACCTTTTGAATTGAAGTATGCACAGAACAACTTTTGATAAGAGTTGCATGATTAGCATTCTCATTGAAAAAAACTTTTTTGCAGATGTCCTTGGTTTAGCAAAAAAAAAAAAAAAAAAAACATTATTGCAGCATTTTTTTCTGGGAACTGGGATTACGAGAACTACAGCAGTACAGAGGTGTGTGTGGGCACGTGTCCATTTTCTTTAATGAAAAGAATGTGAAGTTGCATTCAGTAATAAATAATCAGTAATGAAATATGAACATCTTGTATGTTATGAAAGTCCTTTCTAATCTGTAAGAGAAAAGCTGAAACCTTGACTCTCTAAAAGTTATTATTGTAGAGTAATTATTGTAGATAATAACGTGGCTATCTGCAGCTGATCTATGGTTGAAGGACATATTGTACACGAGTAAAGAAAGATGTTTTCATCCTCTTATTTGTGTTTTGTTTTTGGTTGAGAATGTATGAGAATATGTATTTGTGACTGTCAGAGAGATTATATAATGAAAAGTAAAACGTAGCAAAAAGCTCCTTTATGCTTTCACTTTTGTCTTTTAATAAAAGTCAAACTAAGTTTAGTGGTTACAAAGAGGTTATAAATCGCTGACTCTGTTTAAGCTTTTTAAAGTTCTGTAACAAACCTTTGAAACCCACTCACAAAATGTAATAAATGCAAGAAAATGTTCCTCTTTGCTTTTGGCTATAGTCAACAATAGTATTTATTGCTCCAGACAATACTAAACTTCAGTTAAATGTACCTTTCTGCCTTTGTCTTTTTGTGTGTAGTTATTTCCATCAGACTGAAGGGTGTCTCAGAGAATCTGAGTTAAAGATCCTGATGGCAGTACCAACAATCAAAGAACAAACTGCCTCAAATGCAGTTGCTTGGACATACAACCAATCAGAGGAATCAAAGCTTTTGGAAAGTCCGACCCATTTTAGTTACAACCATCTATCCAAGGCCCTGAAGTTAAAATCATTGGAAGGTAAGGGATTCAAAGCCCATAATAATTTGATACAAATGGATTTTTACTGAATGTATTTAACGTGGATGACCAGGCTAGTGTAAATGGCGTGTCTGCTTCATAAACAAGAGCAACTTAAATTAGGTTTCTAATAACTAATAACAAAGAAACGGAAAATAATATGTGTATTGGTGTGGTCGCTGGAGGCATAGCTATATGCTGCTACAGTAAACAGTGGTATGTTTCCCAAACCGCTAAGCAAGAGCTGTGCAAACACACTCATTTGAGAGCTTTTTCTAATATGTTCTTTTTTTCTTCTTTTTTGGATGCTTTTTGTGATGCTTCAGAGATTTTTTGCCAATGGAGACTTCGTCCTAATGACGCAAACCGTATTGTACTTTTCAGTGGAAAAAAGGTCTATGGTGAAAAGCTTATAATGAACAGCACAGGAGGCGGGGCTCCTCTCTTGTGCTTGTTTGTTTATTTGTCACGATGTTACCTGGATTGACCTTTGTTGTCTTGGCAGGTGTCAGGATGCAGAGCAGCAAAGGAGGGGAGCTTTCAGACCAGGCGATAGCTCTGCTGTCACACACATCAAACAGTCAGGTGTAGGTAGACGCAGTGGGGTGTTAACAACTAACAGAGTAGGTGAGAGACTCAAAGGCTGTCTCCTTCATTTCTCCTGTGGCTCCCCCTGCACTATGACCTCCACATTGTGTCAACGAACCAAGCTCTGACCAGCTCTCACACTCCCCCAAAAGTAAATTTACACCTCTTTCACATGGAAATGGGTGCATCACTCAAAGGCCTGGCATGAATCAAATGTTGCAATAGATTTTCAACTTCACTTAAAAGCTGTGATTTTGCATGACTGAATGCACTTTATATATCACAGACCACGTGGACATTTTAGGTGAGAAACTTTTAATGGAAGAGTCATTACCTTTTCAAAAAGAAAATATTAATATCTTATGTAAAGAACCTGTATTTAATTCTTGGTAAAAAAAAATACCTTCAGTTGTGAAAATAGTTGTGGACTTTATTCAAAAATGCACACTTCATACCACCAATTTTTGTGCTTCTATAACATCTTTCTAAATAGAATATTATTTAGCTTTATCCTGCAGTTATTTTGAGACCGTGATAACAATAAAAGATCTGTGAACAGACTTTGACATATTAACACATGGTAATGTGTGTCATTGCTATTATGAACTCATATGGACAAATAAATATGTAGCGTAGAAAAAGTTCTTGTGATTGTTATGACCACACTAATTCATTATCCTGTTATAATGCAGTCACCTGGAGGATGCCTGGATTTTTCAGAATTGCTTCCAAACTTTCTTCTGACCATTGTATTCAAACAAGCATCTGACATTTCTGACGATGGTCATGAATGTCAGGCAAAAGTGTGTCAGTACAATAGTAAATAGGTTCACAAAATAGTTTGCAGAGATTGCGGTTTATCATCAGTACTTCTTTTATTTGATTTGAGACATCACAAACAATTGACAGCACAAACAGTTAAACATGTTTTGTAAATCTCTTGCTAGTAGTAATTTTAATATTGTAATTTTTGACATTTTGAAACTGAGGTTTACCTTGAATATGGCTATTTTCTGATGGCTATTTAACTATATAAGAGTAACTATTTAAGGGTTGTTGTTTTTTGTTGTTGTTGTTGTTGTTGTTGTCTATTTCTCATAGTCTCTGTCAGAAGCATCACATGGTGCTACTGTGATGTGTTTTGTAGGCTGCTTCTGTATATTTTTGTCACCAATACACCCCAATTAAAAAAGATATACTATCTGAATTAAAAAGATTAACAGATATATTTTTTTATTTTATACTCATACAACAAACTAAATTAGAGGCACCACAATACAGCAAAAGATTAACCTAAAAATATGATGCACTAAAAATACTATCTTTAAAAATGTCATAGTTTACTACTATCTGTAGATGACCATATGATATGTTTGAATATTCATCTGAAGAAATCAGCCAAGGAGGTTAAGATGAGTAAGTTACAGGGACATGCTCTGGTTAAAAAGATGCTCATATCCTGCTCTGAAATTAATCCTAGCTGTGTGCATTATATCAATGCTTCGTTGGCCCAAATCCATTTTCTATTTGAATCACCCCACTAATGAAAGTCTGACCAGTGTCCCATAAGGGTTGTGACACTGTGAAACAATCCCCTCATCCTGCTGTTGCCCGCTAATAGAAACACCACTAAATTTGTGTACTGTCATTAGCAAAGATATTGAAAAATTAGGCAAATATGTGTACAGTGTCTGGAGTGCGGCAGTCGTTTTTCAAAACTCTCCAAGAATATGAGCCTTTTTTATTCTTATTGAGAAAAGATGTGTAACATGCTTTCATTCTCACATGCAAATCTTGGCACATTGTGTTCTGTGATGGGGGATTCATTTGCAGACAGTATCACAGTAGGAGATCAAGAGATTTTTTTTCCTTGAGGTGTGTGAGTATCCAGTGACCAGCTGAGAGTGTGAGAATCCATCTGAACATCTGCTCTCACTGTTTCTAAGCCTCTGTAGGGCTCACAGTTGAAGGCATATGTAGGTTAGTTTAGACACTGTTACATGGATGTCTATTATTTGGTAGGTTTTAATACGAGTCTGGTTGTTACTTTAGTTTTATGAATGATTATCTGTTGTTTGGCATACAGTCATACATTTGTGATATATGTGCAGGCCTAAACTTACCTCAAAACACGTTAACTACAAAATCTCTTATTAGTAAAGTTTGCTAGACTCGTGCTGGATGAGATATTTATACAGGTAATAAATGACGTAGTGTGAGTGAACAAACACAGATCACAGCAGCCCTTCAGTAACTCACACTATGTTTACACAAAGGCTGGGCCAACTCTCTCTCCGGGAAGAGGCAGCACATTGATTCTCCATTACAAAGACAGGGAAGTGAATATGACATGATGCTGTGATTCATTGGCTCTGACTAAACTCACTAACAATATTTCAATTAAATGTTTCACTTTCCATCAATATCAAAGTGGGTCATGTGTTGGTGAGCTGCACAGTCTACTCTGTTTGATTGTGTGATTGTGTGATTGTATTAGGCCATTCAAACATCACATAGAAGTGGGACTACAGTGTACTTTCTTTTCATTTGTGTCTGAAAATGTGAATAATGCACAAAATTGTCTGTTTTTGATTATAATATTGAGTCATATTCACTAATGCAGAAAATCCTACTACATGTAGATTAATATTAAAGAAATGAATACCCTATGCTTAGAGTTTACAGTATTCTAGGTATGTATTACATACATTTCCAGTAGCCCAGTCTAGCTTTGCCCTCTAAGGCCCACATTAAGTTGATACCAAAATGAATGAACTACCAGTATTTTATGATATATGGGTTAATTTCTTTCAAATGTAACCATCTTTAAACTTTAAAGTTCACCTAGATGGTGCCATGAGAAAGGCAGCTCTTGCAGTAGCTCTTTGCAGATCAATAAAGTGTGTCTAAGTCTATAAATAACCCAAACCTCTATCAAACCAGAAAAGTGAAGCAAGTCGAAGCAACATTTTACCTCAAACTGAAGTAATTATCTTTTTAATCATAAATATACTGTGTAAAACATGTATTTAACCCCAACTCTGGTCATATAATCACAGTGGTCAAAGTCAAACCAATTTATGATGACCTTCACAACAAGACCTTTCACTTTTTGTAAATCAGCCCACTTGTGCCTTATAATATATCTGACAGCTAACAGCCATTATTTGCATTTCTTGAGCAAATGTGTCAAGTTTTTTGTGCATGGTTGAAATGAAACTAAACTGTTTTTATGTTTGAATATAATCAAGAAATCCTTTCCTTTCTTTTTACCACAACAAATCAGCTGCCTGCATCTAACCCCATCCTCTGCCCCTCTAAAGCCTCCTGTTTTGTAGCTCCAACCAAATTGGGTCTCTATATCTCCAAAACATAAAATGAGTTGACCCTCTGGTGTATTAGACTTATCTACCACTGCCAAAAAGAATATTAAGGTCTGTTACCTCCTCTTCCCTGTCTTTTTCTTATGGGCCACCTTCTCTAAACCACTGCATCATTGCTAATAAACTAAATTTAGCATCCCATTAGAAGGACTATGTAGAACAAGAATGTGAAAACCTCTTGAGTGCTTTCCGTATAAAGCATGACTGATAAGACGACATTCCCATCATCAGCATCAATGGCGGGGAATAGCGCAGTTCATCTGGTAGCTCTGATTATACCACTGGTTGAGCCCCCCCCCCCCCCCCCCCCCCCCATCCCTTTCCTTCTTATTATCTCCTCTGTGGGTGTTGAGCAGCCTCGGACACAGGCGAGGAGAGAGGAAGACTTCAGACAGGGAACAGATGGGACTCTCTTCATGGCCTAGGAAGAAGCTTTGGCCTGCCCTCTGACCGTTTCTAGTGTTTACACCAACAAGAATCAAACAAGGGAACAAAGAGGTTTCACAAAGTACAAGTGGAATGATCCCTCTTGTAGTAAACTCTGTGTTACCTGTGGAGTGTATTCAGAATATGCTCATTGCTTAATTAAGCCATCTAACTGGAATTCTCACTTTGTTTGAGTCTTGATTTCAATATACTGTTACTGAGAAATATTTGTCCCACAACACTAGGAAGAATGGACAAAATCTTAAATGACTTAATAACGTTTTATACACACACACACACACACACACACACACACACACACACACACACACACACACACACACACACACACACACACATATAAGGTCTTTATTTAACCTTTGTTAAAAACTTGATTGGTTTGTAGCACTAAATGCTAATAAATTCAGCCAATTTAAGATTTATTTAAAAATAAAGTTTTTACACAAAATAAGCACATAGAGGCACCAAAGTCAGAAAATACATTTCTTATCAAACGACTGCCCCTTCTGAAATTATGTGAGCACAAGCTCCAGTAGACTAGCTTTTATTTTTCTTTCTTTTTCTTTGATATAAAAGACCAAACCAACCAACACGCTAGCCAGCAGCAAAGTGACCCAAAATGGGTTACAATTTTCCAATATTGAGTATTGACACTTTTAAAGTTTTGTGACATCATACATAATAATGGTAGTACAGTGCTTTCACAGTCAAATTTGGGCCAGAAATGGTCAAACATTTCTGCCAGGCCTGCCAGAGGGCAGCACTGCACTTCTAAGCACTTCTGTCTGTCGAATACTGTCACACAAATTAAAATATTTCTAAATACTTAATAAATGTTAGACTCGTGAATGGTTCATTTATTACTTTTAGAATCAGGACTCTGGGTCTCTTGTTTTTTTTTAAGTCTATAAATTAGGGATGTGTTGTGTTGATACTTTAGATACTGATGCATTTAATTGTTGTACTGATATCAATATGAAAGTGTTCTGCTGCTCCAGTGCCATCAATTAACCATAATATGCAACATACATCTATGTATAGAGCCCTTTATAATTAACAAAAATGCAATTAAAACAGACATACAGAAAAAAAAACTATGTTTTATTTTTTCTTTAAAAATGCCATCATATATCACAGGTTACAATCACAACCTTGCTCTGCAGTGTGTGATATTATCTGTATAGTGAGGCATGCGTTGCATATTGTATTGTGAGGTACCCTGTGATTCCCAGCCCTACAGCAAACTAGCCCCTTCCCTAATGGTATAGCTATGGACATGATTCACTAGGGTTTTCATTCATTTTATTAATGATCCTACTCCAATCAAGCACCCACCTGTCAATGCACTGGATACTTGGGAAATGTAGTCAAATCACTAGGGATGTAATTAGAACGCTGCCACCTGTATGTCTTCTTTCTCTGCCTTCACATCAAGACATGCCTCATTAGAGAATTGCTCCATGTTTGTGGGAAGGGGAGAAAAACTGTAAATTAATCAACAGTGGAAATGTGACACTAATTAGTATTTCTGGCCAAAACATTTAAAGGTCCACTGAAAATGTTAAATCACTGAATACATTTTAATTTGTGCTTGTTCGATGCTAAAAACAAAAACTCTTTTAAACATAGGATCTGGGTTTTAATGAACATCTATTAACAGGGCAACACAGCCAGGATAGAGAAACCCCCATGGTCTCAGGAGGGTACAATGACACAAAAAGAGTGGGTCTGCTCATACCATTTCCCAAACAGACGGTCTGTAGTGTGGACGGGGAAATGTGAGCTTTTTCCTCCTTTGGGAGTACAGTTAATTAATTCACTGTACAGTAGTATCTTATGGAATAACCACTAGTAATAGTAGTCATCATCCTAGTAGTCTGGATGCATGTTTTAGCATAGTAAACAAACATAGTTCAAATCATCATTAGGAACACAAAATCACATTCTGTACAGCTTTGAAATCACTTATTGATATCATGAATTTTTGAATGTCTCCTGCTTTCTTGACTTCTATGTAGGAGCTGTGACCTGTCGTTTTGATCTTCTCCATATTGGGTCATGAGATGTTAGTGGGCATGTGTCCACTGTCTCCTAGGTATGAAAGATGAACCCTAACCAGCTAATCTTAGTCCATCCTTGACCAGTCTATATGTAAACCCAGGGACATTTTCTTCTCCTGTATCCTATATAAGCTGTTGGGAAACCACACTCAGGGGGGCAGACTTTCAGAAACTCTGTATTAGTCAGTAGGGGGGAGACTTTCAGACACGCTGGAGTAGTAAGTAGGGGTTCAGACATTCACATCTCTGTTATCTCTGTCTGCTATGTCTGTTCCATTAAAGCAACCTTACTGACCACAATCACACTATGGCCTCAGTGTTCCCTGATTCTCTGTTTTTCATGATATCACTTTTTAATATAAGTAAGTAGTATAACTAAGTGTAGCTTTCCATAAGGTCTATGCTTTTGATTACAATGAACTAGAATCAGCAATGGTCCAGTTCCAGCAGTAAAAGGATGAGAGGCTACTATAGAGGTGGCACTTGTACTTCATTCAGCCACTTGAAATGCTTCTGACTTATACAATGGACTTGAAGATTCATTCAAGCTGGATAATATATTTTCCATTTCTGCTGACTGATACTATTCTAAACCTTTGACGACTTTTATAGTACCTACTAATGCAAAAATTCAGTAGCAATCCTGAGACATACAGCTTAATGCATTACAAATTATCTGAAAAACAAAACAAGACATCATCTAGCCTTTTGCTTTCAAGGATGGTAGTAGATGGGAATTCAATGTTCAAACGTGTAGCATAGATGAACATTATCAGTGCATTTATAAGATGTTATTGAGGCAGTGATAGTTGCAATATGGCGTCAGTCAAGCGTTAAAGTAGTTGTGCAGCGCTACTGAAACTGTGACACATTCACAGCAGTGTATTTAATTCAATATAATAAATTGTTCAGGTTAATCAAAAGTAGTCAACAATTACTTAGCATACAGCCTGGAGCTCCATTGACGTACTGAGAGACAAACGGCTGGCCCCACTGACAATCCACTGCTGACAGACAATAACAAGAGTCTCAGGGTTTGCCAGATTTGTCATCTACATCACACGCTCCAAATAAATCTGCTCACTGTTTTTTCATCAGCCGATAATGCAGCAGAGATGGAGCAGATGCTGTGAAGGTGCACACTGACACCGCATACAGACCTGCGCTAGCTCCCGGAGTGAAATGACATCAACAAGTGACAATAGCACGTCTTGTGACCTGTTGTGAAATAAGAAATGGTGAGAGACATAAACAGAGGCCCCATGTGAAAGAATTCTTACCACAATAGGGAGTTATGAGAGGGAAAATCTGGACAATACTTCAACAGGCTCCTGGGGAAAGTTCTGAATGTGTGGCTGTATACAAGACAAGAGTACATTTATTATATTAGCTAATTATTCTAATAGTGTATCACAGACTTGTTTTCTATGGGACCCATATTTTAAAAGACTTTAAAAGAATCATGGCCCAACAGCGATAAAAATTTATTGGCAAGCCAAAAAAATGTGGATGACTCACTCTGGGGTCCCAGCCAAGTGTTTCATAACCTACATTAATGTAGTGCCAGAATATTTTTGCTACAGTAAAACTGGAGTAGGAATAAATATTGCATTAATCAATACTATTAAATTAATAAGAAATCAATCCCGGATTCCGGGATACAAGCGGCCGAAATGAGTTTCCTCTGCAGGGTGGCTGGGCGCTCCCTTAGAGATAGGGTGAGGAGCTCTGTCACCCGGGAGGAGCTCGGAGTAGAGCCGCTGCTCCTCCACATCGAGAGGAGTCAGCTGAGGTGGCTTGGGCATCTGTTCTGGATGCCTCCTGGTCACCTTCCTGGGGAGGTGTTCCAGGCATGTCCCACCGGGCAGAGGCCCCAGGGAAGACCTAGGACACCCTGGAGGGACTATGTCCCCAGGCTGGCCTGGGAATGCCTTGGGGTCCCCCCAGTAGAGCTGGAGGAGGTATGTGTGGAGAGGAAAGTCTGGGCATCTTTGCTTAGACTGCTGCTCCGCGACCCGGTCCTGGATAAGCGGAAGAAGATGGATGGATGGATGGATGGATAATAAGAAATCAATTGACTCAGCGCCAAAGTGTCGTGATAGTATTGTATGGTGACAAAAAGACATGGTCTCTGCCCTACTATCTTACAGCATGAAGACGTTTTTTCATTTGTGTCCGTTCATTCCACCCGCTGGAAATCCTACTAGAATCTATTTGAAACCAGACAATATCTTTGAAAGAATTAGGATGGCTGACGGGGCTACTATACAGATGGCTGAGGCTTATGCTCCCCAAACAATAATCAACCAATAACACGCTGAGCCAACAAAAAGGAAGCTTCTGACCTGAAATTATTCCAGTCAATAAAACATCTATTTAAAACATTGTAATTCTTATATTTAAATGCATTGTGGATCACAGGGAAGGCACCAATGCTGGTTGACACAAAACTCCACAAGAACCACACAAGAGTGAGTGTCTGGTTCATTAGCATGTTGTCACAAATTTTCAAATGGCTAAATAATGCACCAGAAACACAAAGTCAGTGAGAGAATGAAGATAATAGTTTGAAGTGATGATGCAGTAACACATTAAGTGCTATTCCACCACTTGAACACAAAAAACAGCTGTCTCTGTCTTGTCTGCACCATCTCCAAGTTTAGGTGGGATGCAAAAAAAGGCACTTATAATGCCAAGAGATGACAAAGGTGGCAGGGTGACTGTGCCATGACAAAGAGAAATAAAGAAGTGGTAGAAGTCATGTCCTGATACAGTTATGTGGGTCTGACAGAAGAATTGGAATAATTACATTTAGGGACTCAAACTGCCTCATTACCTTTGCCAGGAAGTTCTGTTTATCCCATTGTCTTGATTTGTCTGTTAGTAAGATGATTCAAAATGTTAATAGTTAAACTTAAATTCAGGAAATGTCACAGGCTTTGTGGTTCAATGGATAGAGCATTTAACCCCTGAGCTAGAACACAATTTGTGTGCTTGACACCTGCTGATTTAAAATAATCTTGAAACTACAAAAATAAATCAAATGGCAAGCTAATTTACAGTCCTCCAGGATTTTTGGTCTTACCGGACACAATCATCCAGGTCTCTGCATGAGCTTGAGCTTGTTTGTGCCATGAGACACCAGAAACAAAAGACTTATTTTTGTTTTGCATTTAAGGAAGTTGTTTAATCGTGAAAGATATTGTTTTAGAAGTTCTACTCATGTTGAGAAAGTATAAGTATAAGTATAAGTGATAAAGTGAAACCTGTATAAATATTGACGATGCATTTACCTAAGGTAGCAAGCCCGCACTGAAAGAGCCACAGAATCTATGAATCCAGTGTTGTACCAACCAACAGCTGCTCAATTAAGCCCAGATGATTTGTTATGGTGTAATTTTTACAAATTTTTCTACTGCAATATAATGATATGCGAATCTAATGTTTTTTTTCCTCTCAATTACAAGGAAAAATTGTACACTTTAATGAGTATTTGTATTTTAATGTAGTTATGTTGTATTTGAGTAATTGTATTTCTACTATTTAAGTCCACTATATAGAAATGTATTATAAAATGTATACTATATAAAATGATGGCCACTACAAATTATCAATTCATTTCTTTTAATAACAATCCCTCCTTTTCTAGCATCCTTTAGTTCTTGTCATCAAAAAGCAATTTACTTTTTCTTGGAGAGACCCGTATGAACAATCAGTGAGATGTGACGAGTGGCACCTCTCTCCTGCCAAGGCATGCTCACACATGCAAACTGTAGGATTATAACATTTGAGATGGTCTCTCTTTGTAGAGCTGTGTGGAGAGGCTGTGGAGAGGTATAGCACGTCCTCCACACGTTTCATGAGTTTGTGTGAATGGACACTCAGAGACTGTATCAGTGTTATTGTGAAGATGTTTGACAAGAAGCTCCCATTGCACTAGAGCTCTGAAATGCAACACAGGAGGCCGGTCTTATTCCCACAGCATGATATACCACCATATGTTCACTGGGGCAGTTCATCTTATACTTTTTTTATTTGGGCTGGTACTGTTTCTGTGCATTTTAAAGGGTCTGAAACCTAATCAATTGTAACGGGGACTGTTAAAGGCTTTGATTGATCAGTGATTTTAATAGATGAGAATATTTAGCTGAAACCAGTCAGCTTTGGCCAATCACAAGCAATGTATAGTTTATGAAATTTTGTGAATTGAATGTAAATGCATACAACCAATTGGAAAACAGTTGGCAGTATCAACATAGACTGAATAAACGCCTGAACGAACACAGTTACAAAAATATCCGACTAATCAGAGAAACTAAACATTGCATAAACCTGTCAGAATATAACAGAAAGGATGTATTTGGATAGGTAGAATATGGCTTGATAGGAAGGGGTTCCAGACTTACTTCATTAAAAAGTGAATAGGGCCCAGAATACCATATTTGATCATTATACTATATAACAAGATGGGCCAGTAAAAATAGTACAATACAGTATGAGAACAGATGGTCATAGGCTACATCTAAACAATGGCTATAGCCTCTCACTTGTAATTTTATGCATTAGGCATTTTTTTATTAAATTAAAATAAAAATAAAAAAATATATATTTTATTATTATTATTTAGTTTAATACTGATATTAAGTGCATATAAGTGTATGTCTGGGTCTCTCACCAAAAGACCACCAAAATAAGTGAAGTAATTAAAAATATGCTAACCAAATGATTCCTGACATGAAAAACAGGCCAAAATCTCCTGATCCATAAGGCTGGAGGAGCTCCTCTCAGACAGTGCTTCAGTCTCTGAGCAGGTCTCCCTTGTGTAAGGTCAGTTTGTTCTGTGACAGCCTGTGCTCAGACTAGAGCTTGCCTTCTTATCCTTTGGCCCAACTTGTCTTTGGCTTCAGCAACACGTCACTAATCAATGACAAGGCTGACACGGCAGACACACACCAGTAGCCACCGTGTCTTTATAGAGGACAAACACCAAGTTACATTTGTATTATGTATTGTAGCTTAACCTACACATCTTTAAACTTCATGTACTCATTAGTAGATATTACACTGTAATATGTAATCAATGCCTATTGGATTCTGCATTTAGGCTAAGCCACTAAAGAATGCCCATTAACAGTGCATGGAGGACACGTAGTTATACAGTGGGGCAAAAAAGTATTTAGTCAGCCACCAATTGTGCAAGTTCTCCAACTTAAAAAGATGAGAGAGGCCTGTAATTTTCATCATAGGTATACCTCAACTATGAGAGACAAAATGAGAAAAAAAAATCCAGAAAATCACATTGTCTGATTTTAAAGAATTTATTTGCAAATTATGGTGGAAAATAAGTATTGGTCAATAACAAAAGTTCATCTCAATACTTTGTTATATACCCTTTTTTGGCAATGACAGAGGTCAAACGTTTTCTGTAAGTCTTCACAAGGTTTTCACAAACTGTTGCTGGTATTTTGGCCCATTCCTCCATGCAGATCTCCTCTAGAGCAGTGGTTCTCAACTGGTGGGTCGGGACCCAAAAGTGGGTCGCGGGCCTTTGCCAGGACAAAAAAGAAAGTTTAATTTTTAAAACTAAATCATCAATTTACACTCCCCGACAGTAGGTGGCAGTGTGAGACATATAGAATAGAATAATATTCAACCAGAGCAGAAAATACAGTTCTATTGTTACTGTCATACCTAAGGTTTATGTGAGTACTGCTTAATTTTCCTCAATACCTTTTAATTTTCCTGAAATATCTCAAATTTTTTCTCATTATTTAAAATTTTTCCTAAAATATCTCTTAATTTTTCTCATTATCTTTTTATTTGGGTCACGGCTTGTCATTATAGAGTGATGGTGCGTCCTGAAGCCAGAACAGTTGAGAACCACTGCTCTAGAGCAGTGATGTTTTGGGGCTGTCGCTGGGCAACATGGACTTTCAACTCCCTCCAAAGATTTTCTATGAGGTTGAGATCTGGAGACTGGCTAGGCCACTCCAGGACCTTGAAATGCTTCTTACGAAGCCACTCCTTCGTTACCCGGGCAGTGTGTTTGGGATCATTGTCATGCTGAAAGACCCAGCCACGTTTCATCTTCAATGCCCTTGCTGATGGAAGGAGGTTTTCACTCAAAATCTGACGACACATGGCCCCATTCATTCTTTCCTTTACACGGATCAGTTGTCCTGGTCCCTTTGCTGAAAAACAGCCCCAGAGCATGATGTTCCCACCCCCATGCTTTACAGTAGGTATGGTGTTCTTTGGATGCAACTCAGCATTCTTTCTCCTCCAAACACAACAAGTAGAGTTTTTACCAAAAAGTTCTATTTTGGTTTCATCTGACCATATGACATTCTCCCAATCCTCTTCTGGATCATCCAAATGCTCTCTAGCAAACTTCAGAAGGGCCTGCACATGTACTGGCTTTAGCAGGGGGACACGTCTGGCACTGCAGGATTTGAGTCCCTGACGGCGTAGTGTGTTACTGATGGTAGCCTTTGTTACTTTGGTCCCAACTCTTTGCAGGTCATTCACTAGGTCCCCCCCGTGTGGTTCTGGGATTTTTGCTCACCGTTCTTGTGATCATTTTGACCCCACGGGGTGAGATCTTGCGGGGAGCCCCAGATCGAGGGAGATTATCAGTGGTCTTGTATGTCTTCCATTTCCTAATAATTGCTGACACAGTTGATTTCTTCACACCAAGCTGCTTACCTATTGCAGATTCAGTCTTCCCAGCCTGGTGCAGGTCTACAATTTTGTTTCTGATGTCCTTTGCTCTTTGGTCTTGGCCATAGTGGAGTTTGGCAGTGGGACTGTTTGAGGCTGTGGACAGGTGTCTTTTATATAGATAACCAGTTCAAACAGGTGCCATTAATACAGGTAACGAGTGGAGGACAGAGGAGCCTCTTACAGAAGAAGTTACAGCTCTGTGAGAGACAGAAATCTTGCTTGTTTGTAGGTGACCAAATACTTATTTTCCACCATAATTTTCAAATAAATTCTTTAAAAATCAGACAATGTGATTTTCTGGAATTTTTTTTTTCTCATTTTGTCTCTCATAGTTGAGGTATACCTATGATGAAAATTACAGGCCTCTCTCATCTTTTTAAGTGGGAGAACCTGCACAATTGGTGGCTGACTAAATACTTTTTTGCCCCACTGTACATGAATAGTTTTAGGACCCCATCAAAGTTATAAGTTACAAGATTATTTTTAGTACATGCTAAAGTGCGCATTATAGTATACAGTAGGTGTTACACTTTTATCATTCAAACTTGGTGTCTTGGTGTTTCCTTTTAGGGGTTGTGGGTAGCTGGAGCCTATTTCAGCAGCTATGGGCTTTAGGCCTTAGTGTCTGGACTAAGCACTCATTTATGTGACTTTATTATCAAATTATGATAGTCAGTCAAATTCAGTTTATATTATACCAGCCAAAGGTTGTAAGCTACAAGAGTTACTAGATGCTTAGGAGGTCTGTGTTGCACTAACTAGTAATAGCCAAATGCTCCGCTCCACTCAGTGTGTTACTTATCCAAGTATCCAAACTTTGTCAAATTTCTGAAACATATTACACTTTAATACTAAATCAATAGCTATTGGATTCTTAGTTAATTGAGTAAGCTGTGGATAAAAGAGCTACACTCTGACAGCAGCCAAACATCACTCACCCCAAATAGACCATAGAAGTCAATAAGGTGATGCTAATGCTTCTTGACCACTAATGCTTCATAGTAAATAAATCACTCTAAGTCCTGTAGTAAATATTTGTCAAACCTCAGCCAAGTCATCACAAAGCACTTGCTCAGGCCATGTTCACTGATAAAGAAATTGTACTTTTTTTTTACCAATCAGAAAAACAGGACAAAACTGTGCATGTACAATTTAATAAAAACTGACATCTTTTTCACACTGTCAGTGACAATGGCAGTGTCTCACGTCTTATTCAACTCAAGGATCTGCCATTTGGATGTTTTCATTTGCAACCCTGTGCAGGTCCTGAGCCAAGAAAACTATGATGGCTTTTGAAATGGAAATTAGTTTGCTAATTTGGTTGTATGTTTTACTCCAGAGAGACGCTACCAGCTACATGACTACTGGGTGGTCACGTAAGGAGATGAAATATTCAGTAAACATTGACATTTCTCTCCATACAGCTCTTTCATCTGTGTGAAATACCAGAGGCAAAACTGACAGGACAGCTTTCTGTTTTTATTTTGCTCCAAACTATATTTGGACTCATTATGTGTAAGATAAACATCAGATTACTGAAAAGTGACTTTCAGACAAGCAGTTTGATTGACACAAATACAGAGCTCAGCCTCATCACTTTACATCAGACATGTCCAAAGTGCGGCCCGGGGGCCATTTGTGGCACAGGTTGAGATTTCATATGGCCCTCAGCTTCTATGACAAAATGCATTACTTTTGGCCCTCCAGCATTTTTGTACAGTGTTTCTGTAGCTTTATTAGTACATTTGTGCATCTCATCTAATACTCTCTGCCTTGTATTTTCAGATTAGTGTGTTGCTAAATAATTGCAGTTTTTATGTTCAAATATGTTATTTTGTTGGGACTCACATTAAACTTTATTAATTGCACAGTAGAGAAATTTACTTGTTCAGGCAGATCTTATACAGAATAAAGTGCAGAAAGCAAGAAAACAAAGTGAGCATGCATCACAGACAAAAAGGTGCAAGACAAAAGTGGCTTCTGTTAGATTGTGTTTTCAGAGAAAATAATTTATAATAATTATTTGGCTTTTGAAAACAAAATACTTACATAACAGTGAGCATTTTATTTATTCTCTATGTGTGTTCAGTTCCTAGAAAACATCAGGAGGGACTGTCGGCCCTTGAATATTTGAACATCTTCAGATCTGGCCCTCACTGAAAAAAATGTGGATGCCTCTGCTTTACATGTATCACCCCAATACTCTAGTGTTTTCATTTGCTGTCAAATACTATTGCAGTATAATACTACAAAAAACATTAAAGTCTTAATTTTTTCTTATTGTAAATGCACATTTAAACCCCTTAAAGTTGCATTAATAAAAGTTTGCTTATTGAAGAGCTGATATTGTGTAATTCATCCATTTACACACTTACTCACCGATTACTGTAAGTCATTGTACGTTTAGTGACACTTTGTATTCCCTAAGTGTCTTTACTGTCTGCACAGATAAAGACTGTGGTTAGTGCAGCCCAATCTCCCTGGGTGTAGTCTGACAACAATCAATAATCTGTTGTACTTCCTGCAGTGGTTAGACACTGACCACTGCATCAAGCTGCTGATCGACTGGTGAATGTCGTTAGCTGTGTGATTACTGGCTCCTCATCCCACAAAGTGTCCCAACAGTCAGCCACGCTTTACATTTTAGAGGTCATTATAGTCAAACACACTTTTTTCATCTTACAACTAATGTCTGACATGAAATATTCAAGGCCTCTGCCAATTAGCCAAGCTGTGGGCGGCCGATGATGCTGCCAGGAGTGTGCCTGCTCTGATGCAGACATGGGGGTGAAAAAAAAAAAAAACACAATAGGGTTTTCAGCTTGTTTCAATAAGGGCCTAGTCATGTCTAATCATAAGTGGAAATTTGATAATGTGAGAGCTGAGCCTGATCACCCGCCAGTTACAAGGTGATTATTTTGATGATTTGAGGCCACGTTCATTTATTTTATTATCGTGTCAACACAGGCCATTCTGCATCTCAGACCATCTCTTTTCACTGACACAGCTGTAATCAGTGTCTCCAAAGTGTAAGTAACTTTGGAGACTGCTTGTCTGCTAGAACTAGGGTGTACTTTTACAATTAATGTAAATCTAGAAGTGTGGTTAGTATTTCTTTCTCACAGCAAGAAGATTGTGGGTTTAATTTATTGTCAAACCAACACATAATCCCTCTGTATGTCCTCCCTGTGTGACTGTGGGTTCTCCCTTCATCCAAAACTATCCAGATACAGTATAGGTAAATAGGTGACCATAAGTTCATCATCATAAGTTCCCAGAGTGTGAGAGTTAATGGATGATCTATGTCTGTCAAGTGTCAACCCAATGACTAATTCATTGTCATTGTCTCAGGCCTTATTACTTGTATTAGCTCCATTCATGTTTGTACTGTATCTGCCTTCTTAGTGTACAGTGATTTGTAAAATAACACTCGCATGCCTACATCCATCTTATAATTTCCCAAACTGAAAGCAGCCCATAATTAGTGTATGTAATGCAGTCATGAGATCCCCAATTTCTCCACAGCTGATGACGGGTGGAGTGGGTAACTCTCTGTGACAGTCAAAGTTCAGGGACTAGTGACATTAACTTTGACGTGGGAAAACGTGCTGTGGACTGCTGAGATTAAACAGCAATCAGATCGATGGGGAGCTCCTCTCATGAATAATGTACGACAGGCCTACTCCCAGCTACGAGTCGCTTCAAAGTCACTACAAGGAGGGTGTGAGGTCAGATTACTGCTTTTTGGTCAGCGTTTGCAGGAAGTCAGGGATTGACACATGCTGCAAGGGGGAAGAGATTAGTGACACAGCTGTTTTTGATATGATAATTGTCTGACATAGATTATAAAATTGTAAATAGATGCGGTTTATTGTTGAACTATTGCTGCATGTATACAGATTACGGTCTGAGGAGTCCATACCAAAAATGGTAAAAAAAATAAATTAATTAAAAACGTCTTAATTCAGACAGTTATCCACATGCCTCTCAACAGGTAATGTCACACTTGTGGCCTTATGGACATAGGTCTCAACCTGCTGCATGTGTTCAAACTTTGTGATCTCATTTGAGCCGAATGCCTTCGTGCTGATGCTGAAGTGTTAGCAGCTTTATTTTTTTCCTTGTGTACAATGAGGAGAGTCCTTGAGTCTTTGTATCTATTTAGAAGGATAGTGTAGGTTTAATAATGGTATTTGTATATAGTGAATACACAAGCGGGTCAGAGTTTCTATAGAAACCAGTCACTTCTTGCAGATGACGCGTGGGGACAGTGTGTGCTTCCTCTCAGAGATTCTTCTCAGAGAGGTTTGGGTTCATTGTGACAAGCACTAACAAGCAGGCTGTTCATTAACACCTCCTCCAATTATAGCTCTTTGATACTGCTTTAAATATGTTTTTGTCGCTGTGCGTGAGTAGATAAATTTAACTACAGAAGATTTATACAGTAGTACATAGTTTTAATCAAAATAATTACTTTTTAGTTCATTCATTCATCTATGTATTTCTTATTAGACTCTATTGGACAAAATGAGAACTTGAGCATGACAAAATATTAGTTTATGTTCCATCATAATTGTATTTTGTTATGTCATATTTCAACTTTTCCTATCTTAGTGAGACGAAAGTTATCAGTGATCTGCCACCATTTGATCCGGTCCTGAGCAGCATGATGTCCAATCTTACTCAATCTTTGACCATTACTGTATTCATTTAGCATGTTTTAGCTGGCTTTTCTCTGTTTTACCAGATAGTGTCCTAACTGATGAAGGCAGCAGTTTTAGATCTCCACCAACACACTCTCTTACTTTGTTCATGTAGAGTTTTCTCTCTCAGGCCAAAAAGATTCTGCACATTCTCCTAAAACTACAACTGTTTAAATCATTAGTAAAACTTTTTGAGATATTCAGAGCCAAAGTTTGTGATTAGAGATTATCTTTGCTGAAAGGATATAACACTGTCTAAGTATCTTGGAGTATAGATTTTAAACTTAAACAAATGATGCAGCAATATATCTTGTCCTGTGTATACTGATGTTAGTTTATTTATATAAAAAGTAGTAACATTAAACCATAGCATTTAAAAATACCAACCTATACATTCACTTTCTTGGGAAAAAGAAAGAGGGTCTAGAGCCCCTCCTATTTAAGGTTATTTCCACCAAAATCACTCCTGCCCTATTATTCATGACTGTTTTACTATTGTTCTTAGCAGAACTAATGCTTTGTTTCTCTGATTAGTTGCATGTTTCTTGAATTGCGTCAGCCCTGAAGCAGTTCTATGTGTAGTGGTACACTGTTTTCTCCAGAACATGCCGGAACACAGATACAGTATGTCAGTGACAAACAAAGCACAATAGGGAATCAAAGACCACTCTGTATAAGGTGCACTTTGGACGTCAGAAAATCCTGGATGCATTTGTGAGGTTGTGACCTTGTGTCCTTTGTAGACACCTGAAGCCTACCCCAGTGTTCACAGTAAAGCCCAGCAGAAGTCTGAATCATGTTTGGCCACTTTTATATTGTACACATTCATTAATTATTACAAAGGAGCAAACTAAAATTAAATATTTGTTAAAAATGACTTTTTACTTATTTAAAATTAATAATTTACAGATCTGGAGTCACTTTAATTTACTAAAGTTAATTAATTAAGTGGGATTTTTGGTGATTGATGCATTAATTCTGACCATGCACTGACAAGCTATCATTGTCCACTAAATTTCTGTAACTATTTGTCCAGCTTTACATATACAGGCCATCTATAAAGTCTCTTTACAATTTAAAAAATATATTACAAAGGCAATTGATGAGACATCCTTATAAGATTTGTTCTACTCAGTGGTTATCAAAGTTTTTAATCACATACGTACTGCTGCAAGACAGTTACAGCTACCACATTCAACAGTGCACAAAGTCCTACATAAAAACTTGCAATTATACATTTACAAAGTGGAGCTCTTAAGCCTGCACTCGAGCCAAATGATAATCCAAGATGAAAAGTGTTTGCATACTGGTATGAATTTCTGAGGATGAAACAGTTCCTCACCTTAGTTTGTTTTAGTGATGAGGCAACCTTTCTGGGGATCAGAACAGCCCCATGTGACTCAAGAACTTCGAGAGATTGTCCAACTGTGAATGTCTGCTGAGGGATCATCATTGATGAGGCTCTGCTACAGAGAGCACGGCAAGAAACCCAGTACTGTCTTAATGTGCTTTGTGCAACTAATGGTGCCCATACAGAGGTGGATTAAATGAGGCAAAAAGCTTCAATATCTACTCCTCATTTTGTAATAATTTCCACAAATTTTCTTTCATTTGCTTTTGTAATATTTTTTTTTATTTATTTTTTTTTATTGTAAATAGTCATTATGGACACCCTGTATAATTAAGCCTTTGCCTTATGCTAATTATTTAGTTGCTACATTAAATTAAATGGCTAAACATCAATACACACTACTGTTTTCTAGCCTTTCTCTTAGATTAACCCTATCTCACAATTATAAAGATGTAGTACCCTGAACTTGAACTGAAGAGTCTCTAGTTTTTGGGTAAAAAAAACTTTATGCATTGAGCCACAAAGCCTTTCATCTTACACTGGTAAAATAAACTAAAACTAATATTTGGGGTGTTTGTGGTTAATTAACATTAAGGCCATAATCGATTATATATATATATATATATATATATATATATATATATATATATATATATATATATATATATATATATATATATATATATATATATAACTTCTCGGACAAAGTCCGGGCAATCAACAGCTATGCCCTGCCGGTCATCAGATACCCTGCGGGAATAATAAGCTGGCCAAAGGAAGAGATTCAGACCACAGATGTGAAAACACGAAAGCTCCTAACCATGCATGGAGGGTTCCACCCCAAATCCAGCACCCTGAGACTGTACACTAAGCGCAAGGAAGGAGGCAGAGGACTAGTGAGTGTCAGAACCACTGTCCAGGATGAAACATCCAAGATCCTTGACTACATCAGGAAGATGGCCTCAACAGATGAAGTTCTCAGTGAATGTCTCAGGCAGTGGAAAACAGAGGACGAGGTGCTGAAGGAACCATCATGGGAGGAAAAGCCCCTACATGGGATGTACCATCGACAGATAACTGAAGTGGCTGACATCGAGAAATCCTACCAATGGCTAGAAAGGGCTGGACTGAAGGACAGCACAGAGGCACTGATCATGGCTGCACAGGAGCAGGCCTTGAGCACCAGAGCAATAGAGGCCAAGATCTACCATACAAGACAAGACCCCAGGTGCAGACTGTGCAAAGAGGCCCCTGAGACAATCCAACACATAACTGCAGGCTGTAAGATGCTGGCAGGGAAAGCATACATGGAGCGTCATAACCAAGTGGCTGGTATAGTGTACAGGAACATCTGTGCAGAGTACAGTCTGGAAGTCCCGAGGTCAAGATGGGAAACACCTCCAAAGGTGATAGAGAATGACCGAGCTAAGATCCTGTGGGACTTCCAGATCCAGACAGACAAAATGGTAGTAGCGAACCAACCGGACATTGTGGTGATGGACAAACAGCAGAGGAAAGCCGTTGTGGTTGACATCGCAATACCAAGCGATTGTAACATCAGGAAAAAGGAACACGAGAAACTGGAGAAGTACCAAGGCCTCAAAGAAGAACTTGAGAAGGCCTGGAAAGTGAAGGCAACAGTGGTGCCCGTGGTCATCGGAGCACTCGGGGCAGTAACCCCCAAACTGGAAGAGTGGCTACAGCAGATCCCAGGAAAAACATCAGACATCTCAGTCCAGAAGAGCGCAGTCCTAGGAACAGCAAAGATACTGCGCAGAACCCTCAAGCTCCCAGGCCTCTGGTAGAGGACCCGAGCTTGGATGGATGAAACCGCCTGCGGAGGGCGAGAGGACAATTTTTTTTTTTTTTTACTTCTCAAAAACAAAAAAAACAACAACAACAACAAAAACACTTTTTTATTATCCCTACTTGTTACATTACTAACCCCTTGTGGCTGGAGTTATGTCTTTAGCCCTACCTTGTAGTGACAAATCCGTCCTAGAAATCCTGGATCTGGACCGTATTCCTATTCTGCACCAAAACAAATCTTTCTTGGTCAATTACTGACTTCTGAAAATGTCACTGAAATCTGACAATTACATTTTGAGTTATCTTGGTGATAGACAATCCAAACAAACAATTGCACTGACTTATTTTCTGCATAATTATTCCACCTAAGTGAGGCGCTATGTTCTACAACATGGCACTTTTCCTCTCACAAGTTGCAAATTGGTTTGAAGGAATGATGTATTTACCATGAATACTTGTAATATAAAACTGAAATATCCAACACGGAATCTTTGTGCTCTGTTTACTGTGACAGATGAGAGCAGCCCGACCTCCAACACTATTCATTCCATTATAATACCTGTGTTTTGTCTTGGTTTGTTGCAGCAGTACGTCCATTTGGCTGTGATGAATAATCCATCTTCTAATGGAAATCATTGCATTTGATTTCAACTAATTGTTTTCTGTTTATATCATTCTTGAAAAGGGTTAAACCAACGTTCTAAAATATTGAATTCAAAAATCAGTAATCTTTATCTAGCCATCTACAAGACATTTCTTGGGAGAGAAAGTTGTTTGTTTTTTTTTAGAATGGGAAGGATGTAGTGTGATGCTAATTTTGATTTACTCCTGGGATTCAGAGGCTTCTTGGCAGAGCTGGACCACTCACCTTTTTTCTCCCATGAGGCTTTGGGGCTATGCTTGCTGCAAGCTTAAGTAGCCGCTTTATTTAGTGAGCTGCTAATGACCTGGAAAATATAGCAGCTGAGCAGAGCCTAATGAAATGAAATACTTGACCAAAGAAATTATGATCACAGAAGTGCTAGTGATCATGTCACATATTACATCTGTTTTCTTTTAGTTTGACACATACTGTATTAGCTAGTTTCATGGATTCAGATTAGCCCATTTATGTATGTAGGTGACAGGTGTGTAACAGGATGCTATGACAAAGAGCCTGGGCCATCCTCCACATGGTATGGTAACAACATGTGCAATAGTGGCAGCCAGTGTGTCTTGCTCTACCTTAGGCCATAATACACTACTGAAAATGCAGTGAAGTTGCTAAGGGCAACTATACTATGTTTGTGTCTAAAAAACAAAAAGGTTATGTGAAACATGCCTGCAAGAGACTGACACTCCTGTGACAAGCCCTTTGGTGCATCTTTACCACAAAAATTATCTTCCTTTTCGTTTATAGTACTTTTAGAGTAATTTGTCCAACTTTAGACTGGAATCCAAATTCCTTATATCCATTAATTAAAGGTGGTATCTGAACTTTTAGCTTTGAGAAAAGGCTAAAATAACTCTATTAAACATCCCTGCTATATAATGAAGCACAATGCTTTTCCAGCAAAGCCCTATTAACCATGAGTTAAATTATTAGAGCTTTAAGAAAATCTTTTGTTTGCTTATTATACAATCATTTCCAGTCATTTTTATATTAATTTCACAAACAAAATTATATTATGTTTGTCACAAGGCACTAACACTAAGAATTAGGTTTTGAATAAATACACCATGGGACTATATTGCTACTGTCATCTCTGAAAATGTAGACATCAATGTAGTAGTGACTGAAGGCTTGATGATTTTTTGAGTAAATGATGCAACCTCTTCAAGAAAAAAGCACTTTCCCAGATTTATTGACATGTTTTGTGATGAAATCAGGCTGCAGTTATAATGAAATAATATGCAATGGCTGCCGAAGCTTATAACATGAACCAAATTTGAATTATTTTGGGATTGCAAAATATAGTAGCAATGCACCACTTGCATATATCTGACGCTGCATATAAGATGAAAGAGAGTGTGCACAGCATCAATTATTCCAGTCTTCTTTTATTGATTTAGTATTGAAGTAACTCAACATTTTTACCATTTCTACCTATGGGCTTTTCTATGAGATCTTTGCCACTGTATGTTACCAGGCATCTAACAAAGCCAGTCCTGGATCATGATCTGATGGATAAGGACAGCATTATGTGGCGTTTTGTGTGAGGGAGCTGGTGGCATACACATGACTCAGTGAGAGGCTTGTTTCTCTGTGGGACGTCCGCCATCCACTGTGCCTCCACAAATGCCAGCAGGTCAAAGCAGAACTAAATGGAACTCTCACCTGGGCTGTGTACATCGTGTGTCTTCTGTGTGATGATAAAAGTAGATGTCTTAACAATGAGCTAAACTACAAAAAAAAAAAAAAAAAAAAAAAAATCTGAAGTTTTTTAGGTGTGAAAAATGACTATGAATGGTTGCTGTCAATATGGTTGTAAAAAAAAAATCTGATAACATTGAACAAAGATATAGTAGGCAGTTCTATTACCCAAAATGTGTAATCTTGAATGCATCCAATGATAATCCGTTGTAGCCTGTCATAGTTCTATAACTACTGTCAAGCAAATTCAGTGGCATTCAGCATCCGACTTTAAGCTTATGTAGTGCTAATTGCTTTTATAACAACAGCTAAATATTGCTTCACTTGCTAAAGTTCTCTATCCAGGCACTGACTTTAGTACTTAAGTTCATGGCTGCTTATGTTGTTTACTAACAGAAAAAGTGTTTATAATACAAACTTGAGCCTTTAGGAAATCTGTTTTAATGAATGAATGAAACCGTTTTGGAGTGAGGTGTCAATCTTGAGAATTTGTACTGTCCTGATGGAAAAATTGTCTGACCTGTAGCAGGTAAAGTCTTATATTAAAAGTATGTATACAATGATAAATAATCAATTTAAAGGCAATACTAGAGCAAAGAGCCTGGAATAGTGTATACTGTAAGTAGAAGAAACAGTCCTCATTGATACACTAGTGCCTGCTCTTAACTGGACACCTGAAGTCAAAGCACAGGGCTAACTGGGTCAGGCCAGTTAAATCGACAATATGCTAAATGCCAAATAGCAATTAGCCTCCTGCAGCCATCACTGCTGGATGTCCTACCAACAGAGTCTTAATTCTAATCAAGCTCTGGTGCTAAGCCTGACATCCAGCCTCTTCTCAGGGCTACTACAGCACCATCACAATGTACAGATATGAATATGTAATATGGACGAATATGGATTGTGGATAACAACTTTACATCTTGATCCAGTATTAGCTTTAAATGCTTGTGTGTGTAGGATGTGGATTGAGTTACTTTATACAGAGGAAAGACAGAAATAATGTCACCAATGTGCTGATTCTCTGCTTGTGTTAATATAGCAGATGTTTTCCTGTACTATTTCTCTTTTTACTTAAATTAAAAATTTTACTCGGTGAAAAGTACTTGGCAGTGGTGGAGGAAGTACTCATTTTCTTTACTCTCTAAGTAAAAGTGCAGATAAAGGAGTGAAAATTTACTCAAGTAAAATTATCACATGAAAATTGCTACTTAATTAAAAGTACTAAAGTACTCACTCTCAATTGAACTTGTAAGTAAAAAGTCAAAGCATTTGACACAGATTTAACTATGAATGTATGCTTTAAATGTATAATGATGAGAAAATGTGCTAATGACCAATGAAATGAATAAACCAATGCAGTAGAAGATGACAGAACCTGTCAGTGAGGTCTTCTGTCTTTATTATGTTGATGTTTCTAATGAGTAGGCTGACTACTTTACTGCATCTTTTATATTTGGGTATTGCATGTCTAAGGCACAGCAAAAACAAATTATAATATTACACAAAATTCAAAATACGTTGTACTTCAAACTAATTCATAAATGTAGTGGAGTAAAAAGTATTGAGTAGTGACGTAAAAGTATCCCATGTAAAACTTACTTAAATTATCTATATTATACACAGTATTGGTCCAATCCCTCTTGATTCAAGTTGGATTTTTTTGTAGCTGTAAGGGGCTCCATATCTATTTGAGCTAAGAAAGTCATTGGTTATGACTGGCCAGGCTAAAAGGCAGTAGTTTAGGAAAGGATGTCCAGTCTTCCCTTTCTACAGACATTTCTTGCAGCTCTTGGAGGGAAATACTGAGGCACTCCTAGGCCACCCTTCAGTGTATCCTGGTACCTTGTGACAGTGGAACCTGTCCAGACCCGAAACACCTCCACAGCACGACATCCAGGGGGTATCCCAAACAGATGCCTGCACCCCATTACTCTGCTGCTCTTCTTGTAGAGGCACACTGATTCTTTATCTTAGATAGAGCCTTTGCCATGGTCACTGGTAAAAAAGGAGTATTGATTGAAGCCATTTATATGTACATACTTTTAATAGATCCATCGAGAACCTCATTTTGTAATTGTTTTGATTTCTCTCGTGTCTCTGATTGACACTAATTGATAAATGTGATTCAGCAGAGTATCCTGATGAGCCCTCATACGTCACCATGTGTGTAGTGTGCTGATGATGGAGCTTACCCTCTGCATACTGATAAAACTCACACTCACAGTTCTGTGCTGCCAGAGGCTCTGATTGGGCCTCAACATTGATGTGATTGACAGAATAAATCAGACGACCAGCTCCTCTCTGCTCCTTAAACTTTAATGATGGTAATGAATGGACATGAGCAAATTACCCAGCAGCGCTCACTGTCATGGCCCTCTTCACACATCAGCCCTCTCCTTTTCCTCCACATCAGAGGGAAATTCACCATGACACTTTCAACACTCTGGACACCTGATCCTCAAAACATATTTGAGAGATCAACTGCATCAGCATCAGCTCACAGTAGGTGGTTTATCAAAGCTCTACTCAAAATAAATATATACTATTTTAGACCTTTTTATGCATTTGCCTGATCTTGCAATAGTAAAGATAGTAACCATACCTTACACCATGGGTAAATGCTCTATCTATTGAGCCAAAAAACCCTTTAATGACATAATGATAAATCTACTAAAACAAATTACTTGTTCCTTTACAGACCCCAAGTGGCTGGAATTAGTATTTTGGGCCCTATCTCGCAACAGTACAACATTTTAAAAACGTATGTAACCAGACAGTGTTACAGATCCACACCCAAACTAATTATTTTTTACCTTGGTTCATTACTGACTTTTCCTGAAAATGTCATCACAATCCCATCATTACTTTTTGAGTCGTCTTGCTAACAGACTAATAACATTTTTAGGGTTAAACATTTTGATAACTAATAAATTCTTGAATCATTTGTGACCATATGACAGTGACATGAGGCTAATGAGTGAAGGTACAGTAAATCTATGTCTTGATGCCACCTCTCAGGTGTATGCCGTCTGCCTGGGGTCGGTGCTACAAAAATAGCCTTCTCATCACTTATCTGTCAATCACATTAGCACACACTTTGCAGACCTACTGTGAACCTGTCAATGAATCACTTAGCAAGGTTTACAGATTCTTGCAGTAAAAAGTAAATCTATCCTTACAACATAAACTCATTTCCCACATGTTTGCTTAAAACCTTGCACACCGTAGCACTGGTTGTTTCATTTCCATATTGGATCAAGGTCTGTAGGTGAGAGAATGGGCACCTATTATGTTAGGCAGGAAGATTTTTATGGCCATTCATTCAGGACATTTTCATTCAAAGTCTAAGTAAAAGCTAAAATTTGTGAGGCATATAGAAGCTGGTGAGTGGCAGCAGAGAGTGAAGGACACAAGTATGTGTGAATGCTATCACTATACACTATATACAATGAGGCCTGTTTCCCATGAGCACCCTGCTAGTGGCCTTGGAACCACAGCACAATACAAATCACAAGTCTTCATACTCTTTTGGACATATCTGGAGGCAACTTGCAAACACTCACATCCAACATTTTGAGTGGCATTTAGTTTGTCTGTAACAGATACAGAAAATTATAATTCCATTGTGTTCTGCAAAACCTTATATATGATGACAAGAAGCACATGCAGAGCACAGACCTCCACCATGACACTGGCCCTATCTTGCAATGATAAAAAAGTGGCCAAATCTGGCTAATATGGGGTTCTTCAAGTTCAAGGGGAAAAGCCCTGCAAAAGTGTGACTAACAACCAACTATCATACAAGAAAAAAATGCAGAAGGCAATTGGCCACTGAATCATCATCACTTCCACCAGTGTGAATTCCCCTCATCTCCTCAGGTCATTTAGGCAAGCCCGCAAGAGCTGTGGTTTATTAAAATCTGATCTAAAGTGCTGTGTGCTTGTCTTATGAACACACAAGGCTCATAATGACAATGCGGAATAATTCGCTTTTATGGTTTCTTACCAAGAGACTTTGAGGAGGATGGGTGTGTTGGATTCATAAACAAAAACTTGCCAAGAGTGAACTTAAAATGTAAGTTTTATTGGGAAGTGGCACAACATGTTAGTGAGAAGTGTGTGTTGTTCAAACCTTCATCAAATATTCACACAACCAAAATAAACATGTTTCTATAACAAGACATGAGCTGGTTTAAACATACAAGAGGTGTGGTTTATTGTGACCCTAGCTGCAGGGGCCCGGCGCTCATGTTACTAACAGTGGAGACCTAGACAGCAGCAATTATTCCCCATAAAGCCACATTGCCTCGGCTCACAGTAAATTACCCAGAGTGCTTCCACCAATTACTTGTTGTAATGGTGAGACAAATCTCATTTGACACTATAACACCCATGCATTGAATGGACCAATAATGAGCAAGTCCTTGTACCTAGGAAGCGGAGCCAAAAGGAGAGGAACACAGGCTGATATGATTCAGCCTCTCAATTAAAGCACACATACATGGGCTTTCTGAGATCAGAGACCCTGCAATGACAGCCTTTTAATGTGATTTCCCTCTCAACTTTTACAATGCGCTATCATTTACTCTAGAGGTCAAAGTGACAGCTAGTGGCAAATGCATCTTTTCTGCTCAGGTGGAATCATTTTGACCCCGTACCCCTGGGATATAGGAAAAGCGGGGCAAGCCATTGATTCACTGTCAAGAGAAGGGGCACCACTCTGTGCAAAACCAACACTATTAATAACACATCAGCATTTTGGATCATGTGATATTGCCTGTGGGGCGTGTCTGTCTGTGAAGGGTGTCTATAAGCGATAATTATTTGTTAAAATGTAGAAATTACAATTCAGCTTTACTTAATGGAGCCAACTTCAGTGGTTAATTGGATTGACACTGTCAGTTAACCTCCTCACACAAATCTTTTATTAAGGCCAAATGTATTTTTTATGATGTTCCGCTGCCAGGAGGTCGAGGCTGAGCCAGGGATACTGTGGGATGCTTTTTACATACAGCCTATATATGTTCCCAAAATGAGATATCATCATTTACAATATTCACACCTTGTTTCTTTGCCTATTTTACCTCAAGAAGAACACAACTCTGTGCTAAAATACAATTTATAATGACCTGGTGCTACAAAAATCCCAATTCCTGTGCTAACAGAAATCCCAGCCAATCTTTAATGATATGGACAACAACATTTTAGGTATGTACATGTGAGTTTTGGTTAATAAACTTAATGTTTATGTGTTAATGTCTTTTTATGACATCCCTGTGTGTTTACAAAGACATATGAATAAAAACATTTATAAAATCAAAGTCACAAATACTACAAGGAAAAGTAAGAAACAATAGTTAAAGGAAATTATAGTGTATTGTTGTCATCTGTATGCATTGTGCTCATTTACTCTGCTATAATTACATGTGCTTCCTTAGTAACAAGCTCTAATGCATTAGCTCTAATAAATTATTATTCAAAATGTCTCTCATGTGTACTTCCTAAATCTGCATGGGACAATATGATGCCATAAAGTGAGTGTGTGACATCATTAAGAGAGTGACAAACAGAGGAAGAGCGTACACATAGGGCGAGTGTGTGTTGCTTCACATACAGGGTTTAGGGAATTATACAGAGCTGTCAACAAATATGGCACTCTTTGTCTTTTTTAATAAGATTTGGGCTTAACTGGAAACCTCAATAGTACTGACATAAACCTTATTTACTGCTACTATGTGTAAAGGGAAGGGAACAAAACTGCTTTGCTGCTGAGGTGCTCATTGTTGTCTATTTTTGGCTGATATTTGAATATAATTTATGAAAAAGAATCCAGTGTGATGTCACTGCTTTTGAAAAGTGGATTTTTGGTTCATCAACACTTACCTCAGCGGGAATGTGAGGGGACTTTTATTTCAGGAGCAGTCACTGTCTGAGAAGATGAACTGTGACCATCTAAAGATAGATGTTCTATTTTAGTCACAGGGATATTAAAGAAACATACGGAAGAGTCAGTGGAGAAGATGAATGAAGATTTACTCATTCAGAGAAGAGCCTCCAAAGGTTATCTGCAGCCAGAGGGAGTACAGCTGTAATTAAGCATGTTTAACAGACAAATTTGTGCGTGTGCTAAGCTAACCTGCTATTTCCACTTATTAACCCACAGAATCATTACATACTTTTCAAATCTGTAAAGCTTGCAGTAAAACCTATGCAAAGGGGAGACTGTGGATACTGAATACCAACTAGATTATGTTGACCTACTGTAGCCTATTATTGCCAGTCCTTGTCAGGCCAGTGGGCACAGATAGCCTCTACAACTGATCTCCAATCCTGTCATCTATTGCAATGGTTACAGTGGATTTTTCTTGGTTTACCACGTGGGATTGCAGGCCTAATCCCCTTTCTTTATCCAGGCATGGGGTAAGACAATGTGACCAAATTAGTTACTGTAGGCTATATTTTATGGTAATTTATAGTAACATAAATGTAGTAAGTGGGCTAAAAGTACTAAAACCATATCTCTGATTCAGTTGTAGCTTGGTTTGTGGTTTCAAAAGAAGTAGCTCTAACCATGTTTACCAAATAAACCTAATTATGTGCTACAGGCTACTACACTAAGCTAATCTGTTGCTACTCCTTATTTACAACTCATCTATTTTAAATCAGTAAAGGTTGCATTATTTGCAAAGTGAAGCCTGTGAACTCTCAACACATGAGTATATGGATATGGGAGGTTTAAATCAAATAAAATCACTGATGAAAGATTTTAATTATATGTAAACCCCACAAAGGGATGCACAATTCATTTTGCCTAACAGGATAATACTCAGAACAAGCTATCTAATCATGTATGACAGCAAATTAATTGCTTCGTGCAAAACAGATTGTAATGGTCATGCAGCCGTCGCCCAGATAATTTACAAACATGTCCCAGTCTGAGTCATATCCCATTACTGTCCTTATTCATCACCTGTTTGGTTATGTCTCATTACAAAGGTGGCCACTTAAAAGGGTTAAAGGAATCCATGAAATCTTATTAGGCTGCCACTCACTTTGGTGAGCGGCAAGACGAATGGAAAGGGAGCTGCAATGAAGATGAATACTGGGATACTTTTTCCAAATGCCAAATGCTAGACTAACAAATGGATTTTGGGAGAATCGGTGCAGGCTAAGCCCAAAAAAGTTATGATCTCATCTACACCATATAGAAACATCAAACATATCTGACTTAAGAGGTATTGAACAGCTTTATTGATCTCATTTTGCATTTTTATCACTTCACCTGATGAATTATGAATGATATGAATATGAATTATTATACAGTAAATAATAATACAGTTTTTATTCTAATAATTTTTCCCTTGTTTGCAATAAAAGCAAATTGACATGGACTGGCAGATTTTGTTCTATGTGTAATTAATCAAAATTGCAACCAAAAACATAGCCTATTTTAGCAACTTTCTCAAAAGGTTGAAGCCTTAGCATTAGCCATCAAAAACACAAATTATACAACTGACTGTGTTTGAAGAGGTTATGTTAACACAATCACAATCAACTTTTCTGAGCTTTCATGTTATTGTTTTTTTTTTTTTTTTGCATTATTCGCGTATGTAAGTAATCCTATATTCTCTGGCACGGCTGAGCTCTCAAAATGCTCATTTGCACAAATCTACAGTTCTCCCACGAACACCCCCCACTCCAGAAAACACTGACCAATCAGCAAGCCCTCTACATCCAGTCTGCTCTCAGTGATTTATCCAAAAAGTGGTGTATAGCTCTGTTTCCACTGATTCCTCACAGCTATTTCTCTTTTTTTTTTTTTTTTTTTTTTTTTTTGTAAATAGCATCATATAAAGAGTTTAAGGAAGTGAACTGCTTTTTCCTTTAAATTATGTTCAAATGACGGCAACACTCTTCACCTGTTTCACCCTTTATGGCACCAGTAGAGTACTTTTTTAGTCAGATAATATTTTTAAAGGTTGTAAAATGAGCAATGCTGTTCTAGATGTGATCAAGATTGGTTTACAAATATGAATAATAGCATAATATTGCTCATTTAATGTCAGTTCCTAGCAACTGGTTTGATATTTATCTATTTTATTATAAGATGCAAAAACAAAAGCTAAATGCACACCCAATTAACCTACAGAACCATGGCAGATCATAAATTTTGTCAATGTATGCAAGTTTATCCCAAAAATATATATTTTTAATAAGTTAACTTTAGCTAATGGAAATGACTTCCAGATCCATGTGCTATAGTGGGACTTTGGTTGTTGTGGATTTGAGAATACAAATCAATCATTTTGTTCACTGTCTTAGATTGAGGTTTTAGATTGTTTGTAAGATGAATGGGGAAGACTTCTACTTTTGCCATCAAAACTATCACTGGTAGAGCATAAATGGGGCATAAGGCTAAATGATAATGGAACATAATAACAGAAAATCCCACTATTATCATAGAAAAGAACAGAAAGCGGGAACTGACCAGTAATAATCCCTCATTTTGTCTGACACACAAAATGAAAATGACTCCAAATTATGCTACAGATAGTACATTTATGAAAAGGCTCCTTATAGGCCCAAACTTTGAATTCTCAACAAAAGAAAGGCGAGATCCAGGTGAGTAATTGGTGGTGCTTTTAATAAATGAATGCCCTCTTCTGGTAACATACTGTATGATTTATCTGTGGTGACTGTGTGCTTGCTGTAACAAAAGCAGACAGGTAAAGCCACGTCATCAAAAGTGAGATAAATTAAGTCTAGCTCAGTCCTGATCACAAGTTGGATCTGATTTATAACTGCCATTTCATTGTTGGCATATGAGTGATGAACCTCAACTACAGACTTTATGGCCAATATTTGTTTGTTCTTTCACTTTGTCCGACCTGTGACGCTGTGATTTAAAGATCAACACTATATCTTTGTATTCATCATCATCATTCTTGTGCTTGCAAATTATGAGTCCCTAAGTAATTTCTTGCAACTTGTGTGCTAATAGATAGATCAATAATGTGATGTCATTAAATGCATATTAATGGCTTTGTGGCTCCAGTGTCTGTAAGCAATGGCCTAGTTTAGCCTTAAGCCCTCCAATAGTGCTTATAATTTGAGGGAAATAGCATAATTGGTCAGCCAACAGCCCAATAAGTAGTGAGTTCAGCCCAAATTCTGAAAAAAAAATGACCTCTGAACCTCCTCTACCATGATGTCTGTATTGAGGGGGATGCCAATTGGAGACCTGGGTATAGCACAGTATATACAGAAATAAATGGTCAGAGCTAAAGGTGACAGGAGTAAGTGCGAAACACAGCGGAAACCTAGACTTGAATAAGTTTAGTCACGAGCTTCAATCTTCCATTTATTGCTGTAAAAATATTTGTGAAAAAAAGAGCTATACTAAGCCGTTAACAAGGTGTACGCTGTGAACTGCTGTCAGCTCACACCACTCCCCACACACCTCAGGGGAAACCTAGAGATCACAATTCAAATCCCCCCTCCACTCAGAGGACTACAGATTATAACACCATGATGTAAAATACAAGTCAGTTACTCTGTTGGTTGTGGGAATTTCAGGAACACAGAGCTGTTCTAATTAACACATTAAGCACCAGAGCTAAGTTAAAAAGCTGCCAAGCCATCTTACAACTTACAACCTTTTAAAGCAATGGTAAACTCTTATTAGGGAAAATTAATATGAGAATAAATTTAAGTTCTGTCATTTTACAGGACAGAGAAGTCCAACAGAGAACTCATTATTATTAGTAGTAATGGTGTTAAGCTGTGCACCTTCTGTCTTCATTTCAGCCATCTTGTAACTTTCTGAGTTTCTGTAAAAAGTGAACTATTCTTACTTTAGACCACAAAATATCCAGTCAGGTCACAAATCCCTGTTTGGATAAAGGTCTGACATTAAAGAAAGGACACACTGACTGTTGTAGATGTACCTTTAGTGTTTGGTAATGAATGAACTTTTGCTCTCTGTCACAGTCAGTCGAGAGAGAACCAGGGAGGGCAGCTCTGATGAAAAGACTTCATGTGGATTGCCCCTCCAGAAAGCTGTCAGTCACATGGACCCCAGAGGAGTGGTGGAGACCCTATTCTGATGCTCATGCTGTGTTGAGTTCAGGATACAAGCCAGGAGTCTAAACCGCCTTTTATCTTCTGTTTTGACATTGTTTCTAGATTATACCAACACTTTTTACTACAAGTGCTCGACAATTAAACCAAATTCCTTTTTGAGAGCCTAGTCATCTGATATCCCACTAGTTGCTCTGGACAATAGCTGAGACTGAAGAGTGAAATATATCCATTGTGATCTTTTGGTGCCCAGCAGGATCACGGCCACCCCACCCAATCGCGACGCATCCTCCCAGGAGCAGTTGCCTAGTAACAACGGCTGATTGGGTTAGTGGGGTTAAGAAAGGGTCTGGCATGGGCCGGAGCAATCAGATCACTCCCATTGATCATCTTCTGTGTGCAGCTCCTCAGAGAGCTAAGGCCACGACCACAAAATCAAAGCCCTGCCATGTTGTCTGAGAGGGGCCCATAATGCACACAGCATCGCAGAGGGAGACAACACCGACTTTGTACACCACTGACAGTGCCCCACCCTCACAGCTGTAAGTTATGTCACTGTAACACAAGCTCCTTGGAGAGTTTTCTCAATAAGAGTGCATAGTTTAAGAGATTGGGCTAAGATTTAAACGGTGATTGCCATACAGTGTTCTTACTAAAAGAACATTGCAGGTGATTCAGTGGTAATGATTCAAATCAGATGATTCAAAGCTGCCTGCCTAGGTGCTTGATTTTATACAACTGTGCCCATGGAGGTGATTGGAACACCTGATTTCAGTTATTTGGGTGGGTGAGAGAATACTTTTGGCAAAATAGTGTATTTGTAATGTAGCATGCATGGTGTCTAAGGTATTTTTGGCTTCTTTTCGCCGTCAAAGACATGCATGTGTTAGGTGAGTTGGTGAATCTAAATTGTCCATAAATGTGAGAGGTGAAATGTTCTATGTCGGTGTCAGCCCTGCAACAAATTGGCCACTTTAAACATTGTAACCCACCTAAGGCCCGTAGTTGCCAGAATATGCTCCAGCCATCAATAGGAAGAAAGATGAATACATTCTAAATGAATCCAGCCATTGCTAATAAAGATAATTGTTGTCATCATAGTTCATGGCAATTTTAATACACATTTTTATTTGAATGGTCTTGTTAAGGTGACATCTACTGTGTAGCTGTTAAAACATGTAAAACGCATTCTTTAGACAGTTTGATGATGCTTTTCTAACCTTACAGCACTTTTTTTTTCATGGTAGAAAGTGACATGATTTAAAATTTTCTCAAGAACATTAGCATTGCAGTGTAACACTCTTTTTGGCATTAGCAGAGAAATATTAAACTGCAAAAAAAGTAATTACAAGTGTCTGCACTTGTGGGCATACATAATTATATAAGTCCTGGTTTGAGTGCCCACTTCCTGTCATTGGCTCTGCCACATTGTTTTTGGCATGATACTAGTACACCAGTGTTGAGAGTGGCCAACTGTTCGTCCAGTCCTCGGGCCTTTAGTGGTGACTTGGAACGTCCTGGGGAGGTGTAAAGTGCAGCGAGGCAGTGTGGCGCGGGCTGGGTGATCCCCTCCCACGTCCCTTTACTCATGCTGTCCCGTGGGGAGGTAGACACCAAGCCAAATGGTGTCACTGTTCCCTCGCCAAAGCACTGAGTCACAAACTTAGACCACAGCCTTATCCTTTGTCTGAGGTCTGCTAATACTTTCCATACATTTTATTGTTCCTTATTATTCACAGTATCATTGATTGTATTGATTAGCACTCACAAAACATTTTGACATATACTGTTATGATACTCAAAGCTAGGTTCAACAGTTAGTCCAAGTGATTTGCTTTTCTAATGCCCATAAATTTCCTGTTCATTTTCTATTCTTGCATAGCAGTCTATTAAAGTTGATGAGTGTGGCCTGTGTTTACCAAGGGAAAGCAATTAACCAGTCTCATTTGCATGTTGTTTTCATCTCCTTGTATGTGTTTTATCATACACTTATGATCATATTTGCTTCAAAGACTAGACGGATTTTTTTTTTTGTTGTTTACAAAAATTTATTCATACAAATCTTACAACACTTTTTTTCAAACATTTATTTAGTGAACCCTTGCAGATTGCCATTGGTATTAATCTAATACTTTCAACACAGTTACTATATATATCTTTATGGATTAAGTCAGTTTTGTAAGGCTATTGGCGCTTTAATATACAGAGAATGTCTCAGTTGGGATCTGATCTTCAGATTTCTCTGTTTTTCACATAAATCTATCTTTCCAACAAGGTGCAAATGAAAGCATGCAAGCACAAAGGCTCGAGGTCAAAGCTTGGTGGCGCTAGAGATTCTACTAGACGTCTGTGCGACACAAAAAGCAATCAAACAACAACAAAAAGGTGAAATGTAAGCTGATGATGTGCAGCATTGTAGGGCCACTAAAATAGCCATCTGTGATTCATGGCGATTAAGAGTCGATGCAAGGCACCACAGCCGCAAACTGCTTCCTGCGTCACAAAGCCTAGAGGAGAATGCAAAATTAAAGAAAAATTGATACAAACAGAAGAACTCAAAATGCAGCCAGTTTTACGGCAAAACTGCGCCTGATGCATGAGAATTGTGCACACCAGGGAGCTGCTAATAAATGAAAACAATTTTTTTCAAGTGCATCTAGTATCTAGAGCTTCAACACACTGTTTGAAAAAATATTGGTCCACTCTTGCCTCTTCAAATTTGTGCAATTTTTGAAACTTGTAGTTACTTGCATCTATTCTCTGGTATATAGTATCATTTTGTGACATATCATAAAAAGATGACCACTGCAATCCAGTGACAGCTTTTTTTCTTAAAACAATAAGTTATACAAACATGACATGTACATTCAGTTTTCAATGGTTCATTCACATCCATCTTGAGTGGTAACAGAATATAACATAAAACAACTGAAGAAATGACAGGTTCGTTGGCAGAAGTCAGAAAGCAGGCAGAACCATGTTCTCTGAACATGGTGTGGTGGCTAGTGCAATTACTTTAATCATGCAATCTACTCTTGTTTTATATTCGTTCACATGACAGAAAGGGAAGCACAATAGACCCAGAAGGTTCAAACACATGTCCAAACTACTTGGTGTCTCTCACAAGGAAAAGGTGGATGAATATGTAACCATGTAACAAGTATCAGTTTTTTTTTTTTTATTTGCTCAGTGATGATGATACTTATTATATGGACAAACATGAGAAAATCAGCATGTTCAGAAGAAGAGGTTTTACCAAGACCTTCCCAAAACACCATCAGTTGATAGAAGGACTACAGAGATTGGCACGTTACAGGAGCCAAAGCTGTAAACACTGCAGAAAAATAAACATGAAGACCTCCAAACTACTCTGGTCTCTGTGGTAGTATTTCAAAAGTTTTAAGATTTTAAAGCCAACTAACTGCCAAATGCCTAGTGAAATATCTTTATCATCCAGGAGAAATTTAGAGAAGTAGTTATAACTTATCTATGTCACCACATTGTGTCAGAACAGGTAAACAATGTGAGACTCCAGAGACAAGAGCACTCAGAGGTGGAAGAAGACTGGGTTCAAGTGTTTGTTTGAGGTTGAGATTTAAAGGTGTGGAGGAAAAAAGGGGCTGCTACCCCTTTGGCAGGACACATGGTGAACAAGAGAGGCGCCCAGCAAAACTCACCGGAAACAGGGGAGAAAACTGTTTCAGCCAGTCTCCCAAAAAAGCCTCAAACTCATCACCGTCTGGTAGGGCATCAAAGTCTATGTCTTGTAGGATATGGTGAAAACCTATGTCTTCAAGGCTGTTGTGAATAGAGACAACTAAACTCTTAATATCACTTTACAAAAAGCAGCATTCAATATATTGATTGTCTTTTAAACTATTTATTTTGCTTATATGTTTGACTAAATGTTTAAAAGACAGGGCTGTCAGAGCGAGTGAACAATAGTATCCCCTCAGGTCTATATAAATAAATACATAAATGAATAAAGCCTATTTTAAAACAAAAACTGGTCCACAAAGTAGATATGTCTGTCCTCCAGTGCTTATACGTACAAAATAAAAACATAGTATTATCAAAATATTCATTTTAATGGCTTACTTCATACATAAATACATGTTGGAGTTGGAGAACACAAAAGCGATCCACCGACTGATTTGATGTGGGGTTGCACACACGTGTTTTTTTTTTTTTTTTGAGTGGTGGTGAGGGTGGTGGGGGTGCTACAAATAAGCAAGTCTGCGTCCTTTGTTTCTAATTCTCTGTCTATACCTTTTCCCAAGGACCGCTGCTAGATATTTCTTGACGGCCATTTGCTTTCGGTAGCGGCTGTAGCTGTCTGTGAAGATGCCGTCCGAATGGCGCTTGGACAGAGGCTCTGAGCTGTCGTCAAATGTTTTGCCCCCACTGTGAAGGAGAGACAGGGAGAGAGACATATAGAGGGCAGGCTGCAGCACGGCCACATGCAGATAACCTCTGCACATTTTCACATCCACTGTTTAATCTGAGCCGACTTCTAAAATGATCACTAAATATATATATTGGCTGCATTTTGCACATTCTGTTTAACTTTTTTCAGCCTAGTAATATGCCATAAAGAATGATCACTTGGTTTACATAAGCCTTGAGTAAATGCCTTATTTGCCATCAGCCAGAAACCACTGGGATTCGGTGCTTCTAAACTATTGATTTAGGGAAAACAATGCAAGCATGCCAGTTGATTCTTCCCTAACAACGCAGTGGTAGCCATAGTTTTCATCAATTTATTTGTGTTCATCCATTACCATGTCATTTTCATACCTCTTAAGCAGCATGCTAGGTGTTAATGGGACCACACACACACAGTACAATGGCATGGATACAGTATGGAATTTAATTAAAAATTGTTTAAAATGAAACCAAAGAGGCACACAAGACAGAAAAGATCATCATCATTAAGAAGGTGCTCTTACCCTACACGTTTTGCCATCAGAGAATGCAGATATTTCCTTGCTGATAACTGACCCAGCGCTTTCCTGTAGGCTTTATTAAACATGCCGTCTGCATGCCTTTCCGTTCTGGATGATAGACAGCCACACAGTAAGATCACATCACCACACATCCAGCGCAAGAGGCAACAAAAACTACCTTTACAAGTCAATCTTTTTTTTTTTTTCTTTAGACAAATTTTTTTTTTCCAAAATGTGATTGTCAAAAATTGTAAATTGTCTTTTTTTTAGGTAAGGATTTAGTATGCTTTTATTCTGTTGAAAATGCTTCCAAAACACCAATTCCTATCAGCATAGTGCAAACTGACTAAGCCTTCCTTTGAGAAAACAGTTAGAGAACGGAGGAAGGACTGTCTCAGATGTGACTTAAAATAAAATAAGAAATTAAAATCACATATCCTCGAGTTGGACAGTTAAGAAGAAAATAAGTCGGGGACGATACATATTGAGTAAACGTAAAACATACAACATACATGGACAGAAATATAGTAATGAAGATGTTCCACGTGTACATATTGAAGAAATACTTTCTTTTTTTTTTGCCTTACCTTTCCTCTGCTGGAAAAAACAGAGAGAAGACATCATCTGCTACTGGAGCACTCCTCACGTCCAGCTCCTCTCTGTCATATTCCACTGGAGACATCGAGTTCCCATCCTCATCATAAAGCTCATTGTCAAATCTGAACACACAAAACCAGTTATCAATAAGACAAACCAGATAGTAACCATTTTCACACTTTTATAGATATTTTTATTTATTAGCCTTTGTCTTTGGTCTGTATATACAATTTATTTTACCTTTGCAAAAGCTTATTATTAATTATAGTCTTGTATAGGGTGATTTGCATTGATAGATTAGGACACTACGTTTGTGCAGCCTAAATGTCATTAGGCTCCCTGCTCAATGTTCCCTCCCAATTATTCCCCTGTCCGCACTATGGATCCACTGTCACATAATGTTATCCAGTTAAGTAATGTCTCTCTGCCCTCACAGTCATGGCCACGAGCTTTTTAGAGTAACTAACGCAACTTTTTCTTCACAAAAGGTACGTACCTAAAGCTGGGAAAGCTGATTCCCACAGGTGAGCAGTAAACGCTGCAATGCATTAAGATTCCATAGATAAGTAAAGCCAGAGTCGCTTTACTAGACATTGTCCTGCTGTAAAAGAAGAAAAAACACGCCGTTTTAAGCTATCAAATAAATGCTTTAAATTTGACATGAACTTCAAAAAGCTGATAATAAAAATTTATTTAACATTTTTACTTTTCTCATTTACTAAATAAATAAAGTTACATTGGACAACTTATATTAGTGCAACTCCTAAAAGTGCATTTTCTTCTTCTGCGCTTTCTTACCAGTTGCCAGACGCTCGGCGCGATCCGGTGTGCAGCCTGAAGAGAGTGAGATAGAAAGTCTATCTCAGTCCCTCTCTCACTCTTCCTATGGTCCTTAAGTACGTTTACAGATTTTGTTCCTCTCCTTTAGTGTTTAGTCAGACTTGATCATCAGTGTGTGGTCCCCTCGTGCGCCCCGCAGCTCACTTTTCACTTCTCACTCCTCGGGACTCGCTTCACTTCTCTGCGCCCTTCTCTGTCATGAAACCCAATGCACAACGCCAAACATTTGCTTTTTTATCGGCCAATCCCAAAGCCGTGCCTTATTCACTTGTCACGTAGGTGGTGTGGTCGGGGAGGGTGGAGAGATGGGTGTGTGCGTGAAGGGTGCTGATGGCGTCATCACCCCCTCACCCCCCACCCCCACCCATTCTCCCATTCCATCCCATTAGAGATCCCTCTCCCGCGTCAATGAAAGACCCCTGCACCCAACTAAAGTATAAAAAAAAATTGGCGTCATGTGCAATAATTATTAATTAAACACTGACTGGATTGGTGTCAACGTTCTGACGTCATGACGTAACAGCTAAAGGGCCTTGAGGGAGCTGTCCAGTGCTGAAAGCTGCACAGGAGCTGTCTAGTGCTGAAATATGACTGACACGTTGACTTATAAGGAAATCTGCTCCTTGACCTTGAGGTTTAAACTTAAAAAGTTTAAATAAAGTTGCTATAAAATAACTTTTATAACCTTTTTGTCTTGAGTACTGAGTGGCTGAGTCACGACAGACCTTGTCCCAGATGGCTATAGGCATACTACACTGTTTTATCTGTTTGTTTGTTTGTTGTTGTTGTTGTTGTTGTTGTTGTTGTTTTGTTTTGTTTTGTTTTTCCTCAGTACAACATGTAAATGTATTTACTTAAAGCTTTTATCTTTTCTCAGCTTTCACAATGTCTTCGTCACATTAAAACAAGCAGTCGTAGTGCTGCGCACAGGTGAAGGCCATGAGCTGAATGCTAAAAAGGTGAATCACGTCGGTCGATCCTCTCCGGCCCCTGACGTCATGTTACGGCTTATTTAATGTAAAGAAAAAAATGCTGAACCCTTATGAGTTAAAAGACGTTCAGAGAAAAAAAAAAGGACAGGACAGGACAGTTCTTGGTTTGACAAAGCACTGCACCCAAGCGGCCACAAGGAGAATTGCAGTAATTCCGCACTTGCATAGTGTAAGACACGCGCCAAAAAGTGTTCATTCATGATTTTAATTGACCTACATTGTTTTCAGTTTAATACGGCTCCGAGAAAACAATATGCTGTAACCACAGATAGCATCATTTGCAAACAATAAAGGGAGAAATGTACATGTGTAAAATGCAATAAATGCTAATGCTTATTAGGCCTACATCATCATCATCGAATATAGTATACATGCAAATTGTGTATCATATTTAAATTGTGTTAGGGCCAGTTTTGATGGAGTTTTACTACTGCTACTTATAGCAATAGCAAGCAAAAAAATAATAGCAACTGCAATAGACAGACATTTATGTCTTCCTTTGTCTGGTAAATAATGCAAATTAGTTTCTATACATCATTGTTATTTTTACTCCTAAGCAACTAATTTACAGTATTATTTTAACTGGCAACTATTGCATTGAATCCACTATGTGTTATCACAGTGACATCCATAAGTTAAGGAAAAAAATGTTCTTATTATATTCCTATATTCGAGACTATTGGTAATGATCTTCCTTAACCTGTCTAATAAAGATACCCCATAGGTTGAATATTCCAAGCATGTAGGTCTACTATAAATGGTACAAAATCATCATTGGAAAATTCAGAATGAATGTGTACATTTGTAATGCAGATAGATGGTTTTTGCTGAAGCCCAGTGTGAAAAATGTGAAAGGGAATTGTGTGAAATTATATCTTTTTGTGTCATATAATTTTGTGATCATGTTATTGACAATAAATCTATGTTGACACAGATTTGACCATATGTCAAATAGAGCTGTGTGTGTCTTTGCCAAAGATAACCCAATATGTTCCTGCTAAGGAAAATGGATGACATTATTTGTCTCAAAGCACCTGATGCTTGCCCCACCACACTCTGGCCCTTCCTGTCACAGTCAGTAAGTCCATATGAATCATCTGAATGTGTGTTAAATTATTTACACCAGAATCATAAATCTGCTCCTGGAAGTCATTTGTCCTTGTATGAATTTATAATTTGTGGTGTAAGTGCGGATGTTTTAACAGAGAGTGGTTGGGACAGAAATAACTATCACAGGACAGATGGTGGTTTTTGGACGCTCCTTACAGTAAGTCATCAGAACTGGCACAATATGCACAGGAAACTAGATCAGGCTTCCATTTGGACACAGGGCTCTGCCCTAAATTCACTTTTACTGCCTTTTACCTGTGTTGTATGAGTGGCTTTCATCACAACCCACCAAACAGGACAAGAACATATAACTGAAGCTAATTTTAGCTTATCTTTTTACAGCTCTTCAAGTCATGTTCAAAAGGGTTTACTGAAGTTCCAGTGTCATATTACAAAAAAGCTGTAACATGGCACATTTCATTTTGTCAGTTGTGTGTGGGTGTCATGTGGGTTTCAGTATACAAGATTACAACTTCTACAAACACTATGTAACTTTTTCCACAAAAAATAAAAATGCTTTAATGTCATTAAAACAATAGCATTCATTAATTTAGATGTTAAGAAATCAATTTATATTTACAACTACAACATGGAAAGGACAAATGTGCAAGGCTTTTGTCTCCTTTAGTCAGTGTTGCTTGATAATGCAACTTTAAATGTGACTTAAATTAGTAAAGTCTATTAATAATTACATCTAATATTAATACGTGCCATATGAGAGAATACTATGTTTTAAGAATTATGGCCTGCAAAACACATGAGTATTGTCCACTCTACATGATCATGCAAAAAAAATAAATGACATAATAAGGCAAGGCCAAACATGATTGGTTCTTTACATTTAAAGCCCTGAGTATGGAGGTAAGGTCGGGTTCAGGGTCTTGCCCAAGGACACTTCAACAATGTAAACAGGAGCACCGGGGATCAAACCGCCCAACTTTTGCTTATTGGACTACCTGCTCAACCTCATAAACTGTCTTATCAAGTGCAATCCTGTACCTATATAAACACAGATCCAAAGACAATATTCAGTTACACCTAACACCACATACTCTTTAAAAAGGCATTGGATTTGTATGGCACCAATAAAGACTATGAACAATATGAATGAATCCAGCTGGAAAAGCCATAGAGGAGGGGGGAGGATGTGAGCAAGTGTTTGTTGTAAATCACATAAAGTATCTGTCAGTAAGAGCAGAAGGAGATGAGTTACTGTGATTGCACTGGGCACACTAGGAAAGGATATAATCACGACTTACTGTCATAGAAAACTGCTGCCACTAAAACATATTGTTATATTATGTGGACATTTTACAGTCAGTGTTTGTCTGCATGTGTCAGACATGTTCTCATAAATGGCCCAAAGGATTATAGACAAACAGAAGCATTCATAAGTTCCCATTTAGGGCTGAACAATTTAGAAAACTTATCTAATGCAATTTTTCAGATAGACAGATATTGCGGTTGCGATGTTCAGTTGACGGTTTACATTTTAAGCATCTGATGGAGCATTGACACTTGAGAGGAGGCAGAAATATTCACTGCTGAGCACATGCCTTTCAGATCATGTCTGTAGCACAGTTTAGATATATTATGATCTTGTGGAGATGGAATATTTTGTTCTCTGTAGAGGACATTATATCACCTAAGTAATTGCAGCCTTTGCAATTTGCTAATTGCAACTGTTTACAGTTTAACAGTTTTGATTCAATTTCAATTAATTGTGCAGCCTTATTCCCATTCATGATCAAATGAGTGAAAAAGCAATAAAGATTAAACATAATTTCTTCAAGGATTTGCTCAGTGACCCAGGGAGAACTTGTCATAAAAGTAGTCTATGTTCCAGATGAAATGTATCAGGTTTCAAATTTCAGTTGTTAGCACAGTGACACATTGCTGCAGTAATATTTAAGGCCTATGTTGTAATTAAAATGTGTCTATGTTTTTTGTTTTGTTTTTTTTAGCTAAATGTGGGTGCTATGGTTATGCAGTGAGTTTTTACTATTGTTATTATGAAGTTTGGGTGTAACTTGCTGTTAATGATAAAGAAGTAATAAACTTAATATTATAATAATAGTGATTAATATAATGATAATGACTAAGGTGGCTTAAGTTTAGTTAGGAGAAGTAGGTAACTCTAACTTCACAAAGGCCTTTGTCAATGGCCTGGTATCTTTGTGCAGTAATATGATGCGGCCAGTAGGTGGAGGCAGAGGTCTGTGTTACCGCTAAAGCACGTTGTTAATTGAAGACTCTTTTATTCCTTCCATATGAGCACTTGACCTGTATTCTTCAGTCTGGTGATGTCTGGTGTTGTACTAGATCTACTTTGTATTTTCTCCTTAAATTGTATTCCTCCATCATCCCGTTTGCCCGCTGCTCCTGGGTCAGCTCGTACCGGACGGATCCGTATCTCCAGCTGTGTGTGTGGCACAGTCCCGCAGGCAGGGTCGGCCATGTTGGCGGTGTGGGGGTAGGTGCAAGTTTAGTAGTAGTAGGAAGTAGCGGCTACAAAGACATGGGATACTTTGAGGTTTCACTTTTTCTACAATGCCATGCCACTTCTGGATACTCAGTGTCTTTTCACAACAAAATGTCTGCCTCGTTTGACGCCTTTTACATCCCTTAGGACGGAAACACTCGCGTGGCTCCGGGTTAACTTCAGCTAAAATCTCGGCACACTTGCCCTGCTGCTGGATGGATCAGATGGGGATGAAGGCGGATCGGTCCCGCTTGGAATAACTCGTGATTTTCTTCTTCTCGGACCTGAATCGGTGAAGGAAAAAGACAAGCCACACAAAAGGACGCGGAATTATACAGGTAAATGCATGTAGAGTAAAATAATGGTTATATTTGTAAAAGCAGTGGGATGTGGGGCACATAAAGATGGGCCGATATGCAGCTGCTCGTCTGTCTGACTCTGACCTGTCAGCAACAAAGGAATGATTAAAACACACATGAATACGGTGCGCTAGTCCAGACTACCGCTGTGTACAATTTTCCACACGAAATAGCACTGTACTCTTCGCATAAATGCTTAATATGGTGGTGTACACACGGGCATGTTCTGTCAATTCCCGGAGGAGTATTAAAGCAGTCATATCATCTATCAGATCAAACAAAAGTAGGGCAAGGTCAGCAGCCATAATTCTGATTCATTACAGTATAATCATTTATCAACAAAATCAAATCATGAAGAGACATGTTCTATTAGATATCATTGCATTAAGACTACAGTCAATTTGAACATCATGTTATAATGTGTGGTTATGCTGTTCCTGTTCTTTAATGTAGGCTACTAAAGAGACTTGAAGTGCAACCTCATCATTTAAAACATCCAACATCCTTTGACTCATGCTGATTCAGATCCTCATGATTATGCATCAGCAGGAAGTTTGGTCCTTCTATAGTAATATTTCTACTCCAAACTTTTACTAGTCAAAGGCTGAGTCAGACTTTTTGCCTTGGCACTGTTGCTTCCTCTTTTACTTGGTTGCTGCTTTAGTTTGAATGACTTTGGAGTTATGGCTCCTACATGTGGAGTGTGTGCCAGTCAGTGTTTGAAGTCCTTTTGCTCCTGGCAGTGAGTCTGAATGTGACACATAAAGGATGCAGTGACAAGCTCCAAAGAGAGTTACATCCTTATCCTTATACAGTAAGTGCCTGTGAATGTGTAGTGAAGGAGGTTTGGCTGTTTAACCTGAGACTACAAGCCTTCTTTAAGATATAAACATAGTTACAATTTAATTAATTTAGAGAAAAGAAGTACATAAAGATTGATTTAAAACTAAACCATGAGTAAACAGGTCTAGACTAGAACTAATAGAAGGAATAGGCCAGTTCTTTCTTAACACTGATTCAAGGCTCTGATTGAAGAGTTAATTTGAATAAATAAATACATTATATAAATTTATATTCATCACATGGAAGATCATAATATTAAGTCGTTTTTTGCTATACAGATATTGAAATTGATTCATTTTTACTTAATACAATGTGCAGCCCATATGTAGTTTTGCTGTATTTCCAGAATTATAAGATATTGGATGTTAAATTACTATGGGGAAAACAGAAATTTATATTGCATTTTAATCTAACAAGAAACAGCTGTGTTGACTTTCTGGCTAATTTTTCCCTCAAACTCTTAAAAATGTCTACATTCTTTTCTGTCAAGTTGATTGTAGAAACATTCAGATTCCCAAAATATCTTCACCACCACTCAGGTGCCACCTTTCAGGTATTCCCAGGGGACTGCGCTCTTCCAAAAATGTCTATTTTTTGACAGTGCCTCAAGCAAAATCTTTGTGTAACTGTCTATGGAAAGAAGAACCAATGTCACAACGCTCACAAATCACTGATAGATTTTGTTCTCCGATCATTTTACACCAAGCTTCCCCTGAACCACAGTGGCATAAATCACATCATGAAATATTTATTGACGTTTGTGTCTCTGCTTTGCGGCTTCACATCAATACCATCTCGTGACATTTCTCCAGACCCACTTTTAACCCTTTGGCATTGGAGGAATGTGTGGCGGAAGGAGGTGGCACGCAGCATCTGTGGTGGATCTGAAGGCCAGTTAAAGCTCCCAGGACTCCTCTCATTGTGGAGCAGCTGTGAGGCAGGGTTTCACTCACACTGTTGGCTGATGGATGGAGGGAGTCCACCAGCACAACAGCTCAGCCGCACAAATGCCAACTTCATTAGAGGAAAGCCCGGGGGGGGGGGTTAATGAGAGAGATTCTATAGGGATAAATACACAACTTGCGATTAGGTTAGAAATTTAGAAGGATGCTTTTTAATTATGTACTCTAGGTAAGATGAAAACATTAATGCTTTTTAAGCTTCACTACTCCATTTTTTTATGTCCCAGTCCCAACCACTTCACCAGCTTCTAATGTCGTATCCTGCTTATTTACTTACAAAACAAAAAATTTACCAATTCATCTCTACAAAATATACTAATACATGACCTCAAACTGCAGTTTGGAGTTTAGCCTTAGACCAATGCATCACGCCTTGTTTTGTGACTGTAATGTCAATATTTATCCCCAATTCACTTTGCTTCCCTTTTTTGCTTTTTATAATTTTATGTTTTGGCTGTTTCTCTGTATTGGCAGACATTGCCAGCATTAGACACTTTCTCTGTATTGCTGGCTTCTGTTAAATCGGGGTGGCTAATGGGAGCATCCTAGCACATTATACTATTATGTAAACTATTTTTCTCAATTGCAAGAAAATACATACTTACCATTTAATTCAAGAAGATATTGACTTGAAGCGCCATTTAATCAATTATTTCTTAATCCTAGAGGTTTTGCCTTAATCTTGAACTCTGAATCACTTGTACTGTTAGCTTAGCATTTTTGCCCCTCCATATGTCTTTTATGTTCTGGTCCACAGCCAGCTCAAGTATCTAGATGCAAACTTATGGCATTTGGAGTTATGATAGAGGGGAAACAGAGTCAGTCTTATCAGCAGTTTTGTGAAGACTGTGTGGAATTCTCCCTCTGTGTTCAGCACCGAGGGAACGGAAGTGTGGGCCACGTGATCATAAGAAAACACATTTATCACGATGAGGTGTGTCTGTAAAGTTGCTTACCATCATCTACTCCAGGATCTGTGGCTGTGTACAATGTCTTGCTCATTCTAAATTTATGTGTTTTTTTTTATCTAAACTGGAACCAGAGGTCAAAGGTGGCCCACAGATGTCCGGGAAAATGCTGTTCCTCAAGAAAATGACTCATGCATGACGTCAGCCACTATATTTAGTACGACTTTTTATCTATTTGCTATTTCTATTTACTTTTTTGGCATACACTTCTTGTAAGGTATTCTATTGTTTAAACTGGTTGTATGCATTTTTGTATTAACTTCACTAACTATAATAGGAGTTATCTGTAAAAGACCATAAGACTTGTATTTATTATCAAATATTACTGTACAGTGAGAACAATGATGTACAGGCTTGCATAAAGAGAATTTGCGATTTGGAGATGCTTCCCTTGGTTGATTGTCAACATTTAAACCTACCTGCCAATAATACAGAAAAGGTGTCTCTTTCCAGTACGTGCTATATCTCCTTACACAGCCAAACAGCACAAAAATACAATAACTTAAATTGAACAGGGAAGCAAAGTGAACTGTAGATAATTATTGTTAATGCAAAGTTTAACGAGGCTGATGTAATTGCAGTGATGATGGCATTAGTCCAATGCAGAACTCAGAGAAAGTAAGTGTAAGCTCTTATCTTTGGTTTGATGTAGTACTTGGCAGCAGCAAATTGGTCCACTTTTACTTTTAAATAAAATAAAAGCAGGAGAGGTTTCTGGGCGTTGGAAATATTACTGTAGCTTTAATTCAATAGTTCATTTTGTCTTTTCTGTATCAAAACACAGATTTTTTTGCTCTGCACTTCTCCTGGTATGTTACAATGTTTACCCCTGAGCTACCAGCTGCTCCAGTTATCGAGTTTCAAGCAGGTATTGGCAAGTACCTGCCCTTATCAAGTGTCCTTGTGTACCTCACTCAACCCTTGTTTGTTATACAGTAGCTAACTGGGGACTCCCACCACCTACACTCGACCACACAATAGCAGGGAAGTAGTTAGCCTTTGTGATATGTGGAGTACCTTTTTACATGCTGACATGGAATACAGTTCTAGGATTTAATATTTTTTTCTTTTAAGAAGAGCACCAAAACTGAATGCTTTGATTTCAGCTTAGTCTGGCCTATTTTTTTAAATGTCACATGCAGCACACAGACAATAGTGCCACGCCTTTCCCATCAGATAGTGGAAGGAGCCGTTTTTTATAATTGCATAAAAAACCCATTTCAACTCTTCACCTTCTCCTGCCATCATCATATCTGGTGCGTCCTTTGACCAGGAGTGCTCTTATGTTTGCATGCTAAGTTGTAGGTCATGATATTTTCCCAGGGGCACTGGGATGTTGTCAGCAATTAGTTGCTATAATTAGCACCAAGGCAGATTTTCCTGTGCGGCTTGAATGGCTCTGTTCTTCAGGAATGATCTTGTGTTAAAACTGACCTCAATATATCACTGTATAAGAGGCAGCCAAGTGTGAGCTCAGCCTTTTGAGATAAATTAAGCATGATCCTTTACATTGACAGTCAGTCAGTAAGAGTTCTTGGCGTGGCATACAGGGCATCTTGTGATTTATCTTGAACTGGTGGAACTGACTTATTCAGCTGTCAAATATAAATTCACTTTGCCCTAAACATGTAACGTCACATTATATAATTAAACTTCTAATCTTTAACTTTGTCTTTTTCCTTCTTAGGTAAACATACTTAGTTGATTATACCAGGCTCTTTAATTTAAAAAGAAAGTTTATGCAGCATATTTGAAGCAGACATAAAGTGGCTTCAAAACTAGAAAACCTAGTTTTGGAATCTCTTTTTTTGTCCAGCTTTAAGCAGCATTTGCAGCAATGTGTTGGGGTAGATTATTATCAAGGGTATCCCCAGAATTTGGAAAAGCAGCAACACTGTAGTATGATCATCTGTATGTATCATTTTTTGCTTTGAGTTCTTGAAATGTCTCACAAAATCACATCTAATAAAATAAAGCAGTTGGTGATCATTGCTGTAATATTCCCTTTTCCTTTTTTATCTGTGTTATTATCATCCTCTTAGGTCAAATCCTGTGTGCTCATAATCCTCCTAGTGGTTCAAGCTGCTGGAGTTGGCACCCCCTCTACATTGCCCAACCTGCTGCCTTCCTTTGTGTCTGCTCACTGAATCCAAATCACAGTGCCGTCCTAGACCCGAATGGAGGTTTTAAAACAGTGTAATACATGCAACACAATAGCTGGGAAAAATTGTCAGGCAAAATCTTTAAAAAACTGTTTAAATGCTATTCATTGTCACAGAGGAGTACATCATTTAATTTTGCCAAAGACGCACAATACAGTATGATCAGATTGGTGAGTGATGTCACTTTGTGTAATGGCCAGTGTCTAGCTTTTGGAAGTGTATTAAATTTTTCCTTTAGTTGAGGCTATAATTCCATGGACAGTGGCCAGTGTTTTACAGTGTGGTAAGTTCACTGCTGACCCGACAAGTCTGGCCCTCGTGTCTCTGATGATACAAGACCACCGTAGTTGACCATGTAGCCATTTTTCAGTTAGTTAGCATTAAAGTTATGCTAGCTACCCATTTTTTTATTTTTATTCACCACACAACAACAACAATTTAGATACCTTTTCTGCCATTATTTGATAAAAAAAAAAACTAGATTTACCGCTGCAACATCAAGGGAGCTTATCCAAAACTTCTAGCTCTGAGTTTAGTATCCTGCTGTCATTTCCAGTCATCTCCTTTTGGATTTTATAAGTTTATGCAGCCACTTGTCTTATCAACAGACAGCAGACATTACTTGTGTATAGTGGTATACCAAACAATAGAAGCTCAATAATAATTCCTAGATGATGTATTAAGGGCTTATTTTTTCATGGATGATTACAATATGCTATCAGGTCTGTAAAAAAAAAATTCTCAAATACAGCAGTATACGTTCACTTTAAAAGATTGACTGTATTTACTTTTCGTAGAGCTCATGTCTAAGATAAGATTTACAGATTATTGCTTCAAAAAATTGAAATCCCTCTGATACATAGCCAGCGCCTGACCACTCATAAAGTCCTTTAGTAGAAGTTGTAACCTGTAATTTAAGTGCTTTATTGGAGAGAAGTGTTCTGAGTTTTTGGATGGTTTCTGTGGTGTGTTCCTGTTTAGTTGATTTCCTTGGCAGTTCATCTGAAGAACCCAATGACCTCTGCATACAGCCCTCCCTTTCTGATGAAGAAAAACCTCCTCCACCTCTCCATATTAAATTGCTCCACAATCATTGAACGATTTCTTAACGCTGGAGCAAGCCGTCCACTTTTATTTAGCCGCCTTGAGATTGTTACCTTGTAATCTAGTCAACTCCAGCTCTTTATATCATCACCAGCACGGTCACAATGCAAGTGTTCATATCATATCATATCATATCTTTTTCATGCTGCAAGATTCTAAAACCCCATTTTATTTCTATATTATAATATGGTCTGTCTTCGCCCATTAGACTGTCTGCTATACTGACGGTTTTGGCAAATGAAACACATCTGACTTGCCTAAGCTCAGAAGTCTTTACGAGCGTGTCTGATTGTCTCCATATTTTCCGGTCCTTTACCTCACTAAAGAATCCCTCAGCATGGCTCCAGCCAAATGATGTTAGAGGGAGGAATGACAGCCACGCCAATGGAGACAGGATTGGTTTAGGCAGACCTCAAAGACATTTAGTTCACCACATAATGTCAGAAGTCAAAACAATGCAATCATAAATGAATGGAAACAATTAGACAGCAGTTTCCAGTCTAGTTTATTTTGCGAATAACTGTATCATACATTATTATATTGACTATTATTTTATATCTTAAATTATGCATGTTTGATTATGCATTATAAATGAATGAATAATTTTTTGTGCAGAAGTTTCAATTAAAACAAAGTAGGGCTGACTTGTATTGCAAATCTATAATAATCACAACACTAGAAATAATGCCTAAATATTGTTTGAATATGATTTTATAATATGTGTCAAAGAGAACATAGTAAAATACTTCTGTAAGTGGGTCACAGTTAAATGATCAAGGATAAAACTGGGTCTCACAATCAAAACAGTAGAGAACCAATATTTTATGTAACAGGCAGTTTACTATTTTGCCTATTCCTAATTTGTGGTGGTTTATCACAGGTTATATCATTATTGGAATATTGAACATACTTTATATTACTTTCCTAATATTGTGCAGCCATAATTCAAAGCAGATTTGGAATTTACTCATATGCCCTAGTTATTACAAGGCTTATGGTCTTAGCATGTGTGCGACATTTTTTCATTTCATAGCATGCATTCCTGGCCATATGCTGCAATCTGTATCATCAACTCCAGTGGTAAACAAATAAATTATTTTCTCATTTGTTATATTCAAACTGTCTGAAACCCCTTTTCATTAACTCAGGGCAAGACTATGGGCTGCGTTAAAAGCAAAGAGGACAAAGGCCCAGCCATGAAGTATCGGCCGGAGAACTCCACTGGGCCTGATCCGAATGCGGCCACCGCTCCTCATGCGGGACACTACGGACCTGATCCCACCCAGCAACAGCAGACCCAGCCCCCCTCATCCTCCTCCAGTAACGCGGCTGTAAACTTCAACCACAACATCACTCCATTTGGAGGCTCTTCATCTGCCATCACTCCTTTTGGTGGAGCATCTTTCTCTGGGCCGGTCTCCAACTCGTTCTCGGGAGCTGTCTCAGGTCAGGTCTCAATATATATTGCAAGACAAAAAGCATTTAATTAGACTCTGGTTTGAATGATTATATGATTTTTCAAAGTATATTTTATGAGGTACTTGTTGATAGTAGATTCCTGGGCACTGTAAATTTGCTGTGTGGACTTTGTTATAAAACTTTATTTTGTTTGCAAATACTAAAGTACTTCGTTCTTAGCTGCTTTTTGGTTGCACACACTCACATCTCATCAAAAAGATATATTTTAGGCCTTTTTTGGCTTTATTTCACAGTGCAGTTGAGAATTGACAAGAAGTCATAGGGGACAGAGTTGGGAGAGACCTTCGGCAAAGTGTCGGAGTCCGGACTCGAGTCCACAACGCCAAGGCAGACTGTAGTTGCCGTGCATATGCACCGCAGCTCTACCAACTGAGCTATACCACGACACCTGATTTTCAAATTTCAAAACAGATAATTTAGTTCTTCAGAGTGAGTCAGTTAAAGTCTGTACTCTTTTAAACTTGTCAGCATGTTATGATCTAACTTATGTGCAGTCTCTCTATGACTTAAGACCGACAGAAAAGATATGTTAACAGTACCAACATAAATAAAATGTCCTTTAAAAACAAACATTCACTCCTATTTGAAAGGCCTCTGTATACATCTGTACATAATAGAAAACAAGGTGATGTCTTTCTGTCAGTAGATATTACTGTGTAGCAAAGTAAATAAAAGCAGTCTCAGTAAAATTAGGCCACAGAAGAAGAATGGTTTTATGTACTACAAAATGAATGTATGACAGTGACAAGGTACTTGTCAATACTTGACAAAATAAAAACAAAATGTGATAGTCAGGTTCAGCAGGGTTTATATGGAGCAATAGATAGACATTGCATTTTAGCCTTGTTACTGCCTGGGGTAAGGGGTGAGAACAGTCTGCTGGCTAAGATAGATGTTTTATGATGTGGATGGCTCTGCTTGTGCACCAGCTGATGATGTACAGTAAATCTTTTTCAATGAAGGTTCTTGTTTATTTTTTGATCAGACTTAACCACTCTATGCAGAGCCTCCCTGTAAACAGCAGAGCAGGTCTTACTGTAAATGGTGACATTGTGGTGATAGTGGATGGCAGGATGCTTTCTACCACACATCGATAAAAGGCTTTTATGATCAAAGAGCTAACTCCAGCCCACTTCAATCTGCTTCTAAAAAACAGGTTTTAGTGGGCCTTTTTAATGATGCTGATGGTTTTGTGTGTTAGACGTCCATGTGAAGTCATGTGTGATGTGGACATTGGTAATTATATAATGTATTTCCCAAAACCAAATGAAAAGAGCCATTTCTTTCTTGTACTATATATTACAAATGCTGACCTCATTCATCAGTAATGCACCTTCCACCTTCTCAGTTATTGTTCATATCCTTGTTAAGTCCCTCTATCAGATGTGATCACTTTTAATGTGTTTGATCAGCTTACAGTGATCCCAGAGACAAGGTACAAGTCTGCTGTTTAGGTGGGATTTAGGTTGTAATCCTCCTGTGCGCTGGATTATCTCCCTCTAAAGGGGTGAAGGTGGCACTGCCTAGGCATTTGCTCTCTGATGGAGATAATGGGATTAGTGTTGACACAATTGCTGTTCAGCAGTGGGTATATGAATGTCATCTCTCTACGAGTGGGGCCGCACTGTTGACTTACACAACACTGGATCTGACGAACATTTAATTTGTGATCATGTAATTAAATTGCTCTGATGGGATTTCCATTATGGCTTTTATCAGTCTGATTTATTGACTTTTCTCTCAGCGGTGTTGTGTCTGGGTGTCTCTCGTATAGAATAATCACTGTCCTGTTTTCATTTCACACAAGCAAGAAAAATCAATGAAGTGTGTGCATCAAGACCTTTACCTAATAAATTATACCTATATTTTATACTTGGTTATTTCTGTTGCCACTGGTGCATTATTGTAACTATTCAATCTTCATGTGGTTTCAGGTGGTGTTACATTCTTTGTGGCCTTGTACGACTATGAAGCCAGGACCTCAGATGATCTGTCATTTAAAAAAGGAGACAGATTTCAGATCATCAACAACACGTTAGTATAATGACCTTGTTATTGCCTTTCAAATACAGACAGCAGCAGCAGCAGCAAAAATGGGTTTGCTGAAGTTGCCATAGTGCCAAGTTCAAACTTGGTATGCAATGTATATACTGGTTATATTATATATAGAAATCTTGTTGGTCATTTCACAGACTAAGACCTAGTTTGGTTTTAATTTATTTTGAAAATTGCTGACCCTCATTACTAACCCAGATAAACACATTTAATTGACTTATATCCCTTCATCATTCATCCCAAGGTGACTGTTAAATGCTCAAGTCTTCTCTCCTGCCTGTGTCCCCTGCAGAGAAGGAGACTGGTGGGAGGCGCGCTCCATCAACTCGGGGAAGAAAGGCTACATCCCCAGCAATTATGTGGCTCCCGCTGACTCCATCCAAGCCGAAGAGTAAGGCTTTGTCAATGTCTTTTATAACGTCATTATTCCATCAACAGTCACTGCACAAGGAGAATAATGACACTAGTATGAGCTCACCTCCAGATTGCACCAAGGCATAGATACAGCTGAAGTTCTGCTACACAACCGTGCACAAGCTCTATGTTATGGGATTTTGATTTTCCAGGTCCAAGCTCAGTGTTGTTAATATTGACTTTTGACATGTGTTTCAAAAGGTGATCTTTCTGTACACAGGTGGTACTTTGGTAAAATGGGACGGAAAGATGCTGAGAGGTTGTTGCTGGTCCCTGGGAATAACAGAGGAACCTTCCTTGTCCGAGAAAGTGAAACCACTAAAGGTGATTCTTTAAAAGGACACTTCCAAATTAGCAGGTGTTTTTTAGGAATCTAGTAGTGCAGAGGTCAATTTTAGTCATTACATTATAACAAAGCTTAGAGCTTACCTTAAACTTCCAACAACTACCTAAAAAGATTACATGAATTCATTGCTAATAATATTTATGTTTCTGTGTATCCATGTACTCCATGTTAATTTACACTACAATATGGTATTAGTCAATTAAGCAGTTATCCTGAGATTAAGAAAAAAATATATATACTTGGTCTCTTATACCAAGTATATTAATGCCACTGTTGATGTTAAAAATGAAAACTAGACTTTCGTTTCTTTATGTGACAGCCAGAAATTTGGCCATCACATAACGAAAATGTATTCATTCCAGAAGGATGGATGATTTTTCCCTTTATATTCTGCAGGGGCGTATTCTCTCTCCATACGAGACTGGGATGAAGCCAAAGGAGATAACGTGAAGCACTACAAGATCCGTAAGCTTGACAGCGGGGGATACTACATCACAACTCGGGCACAGTTTGACACTTTACAGAAGCTCGTCAAACACTACACAGGTAAGTACAAGAACAGCTCACTCACATCCTCTCTCTGTCATCTCTCATTCATTATTCATAGCAGCTTTTCATCTGACATTTATAAGATTTATCCAAAACATTGCCCTTTTGTCCTGCCCATGGCTTTGTTGCCCTGTGCAGTTTGCTGCTGTACCTGCAACAGCCCCCGAGTGTTACCAGGGGAGATGAATAGTCTTTAATTTTAATAACAATTGCTGGTGTGGCTGTGATATTTAGCCTCTTCCCTTGTTTTGGCCAGAAGGAGGTTAAATCCCTGTGATCCATACACTCTGACTCTAAAGAGGGTTTTGGTATCACTTCATCTCATTTATTTTTCATTATAGTTAGTGTAAAAGTGTCTAAATTCAACAGTATCAAATGGAGTGAATTGATGCATGAAACAGCAAGGCTTAAAAGACCGGCTGCTTCCGAGACTGGTGTAGGCGCTGCTGGGGTATAATGTAACGTTTTGATCTTGGTGTTTTACAGAGCATGCAGATGGGCTTTGCCACAAGCTGACCACAGTTTGCCCCACAGTTAAGCCCCAAACGCAGGGACTGGCTAAAGATGCATGGGAGATTCCCCGGGAGTCCTTGCGATTGGAGCTCAAACTGGGACAGGGCTGCTTCGGAGAGGTCTGGATGGGTAAGGAAGTCAAAATTAGTTTAGTGTTCAAATGTAATTAAATTGATGGTAAGTTGACTTTATACAGGAAATGCAGACAGCAAGCACATAAACTCAATATCCACGAACACATCTAAATTTATTGCTTCTATATTTATTCTATCTATTTTGGTCTTGTTTGGGGAATTATTCACTTCCTGGTGTCACTTCCTCTGTTTGTTGTATTTTGTTTATCAGCAGAGATTGTCTTAACTCAAGAAGACATCTCTTGCCAAATATAATTGAACTGGAAGCCCTCATCCGCTCATTCTAACCCCAGCCACATTCTCAGTGAGGGATATTTTGCTACATGCATGATAGCACTTGCCTCCAATTTCAAGACTTAATTAATGATATTGTCCATCTCCCAAGCCGTTAACAATACTGATTAGCCTTGCAGCCTATTGGCGATTCACTCTCCATCCTTCCTTTTCAACAGGAACTTGGAACGGTACAACCAAAGTAGCCATAAAGACACTCAAACCAGGAACTATGTCGCCCGAAGCCTTCCTCCAAGAAGCTCAGATCATGAAAAAACTACGGCACGACAAACTGGTACCTCTTTATGCAGTGGTGTCTGAGGAACCAATCTACATAGTCACAGAGTACATGGCTAAAGGTACAGCAAAATCTCATTAAAGAAGCATGTTAATTTGAAGATGAATAATATAGTTTTCTGAATGTTTATGAGTGCCAGCTGTTTTCATTTAACATGACACTGAAGAAGCATTTTTTTTTTAAAGACGATAAAGAACTTTGCACAGAAGACTTCTGGTTTAGTATTGAGATTAAATTGATCGCCGATAGCCATGGCTTTCAGTGTTGTCAGACATGCACATGGTGATTTTCCTGTTGAAAAAATGTTGAGTTTATGGCCGTTTTAATTAATATTGCTGTGCAGAGTCCTTGAAAGTCTCTAGTGGGTCCCTAAGGCTTGAAGCTGGAATGGTTAATTGAAAACTGCAGTGGTTTTGCGGAAGGTCATATTTTCAGTTTATTTTTTATGAGTAATTAGTTTTATGTGTGTGTAAATGTACACTTTTTAACATAGCTATAGGCATGTGTGGCTACAGCTTTTTCCTGTGGTCATCTATTCAAACCAGAAAAAGTGAGAAAATGCTGCTGTGAATCTCAAACCACTTGACAGTCAAGCATATTATAATATTCTCTTCTTATACCGGATCTAGTAAAAGCTCATTTTAAATATTTACCATTTTACACATGAAGGTCATTGGTATGCAGCTGGTACGTTTAGCTTCACTTGCAGTATATCATATTTGGCAGTTATGATCTCATTGCTTTTATAGGAAGCTTGCTTGACTTCCTGAAAGAGGGCGATGGAAAATTCCTAAAACTTCCTTTGCTGGTGGACATGGCTGCACAGGTGAGACGCACAATTCTGCTACTTTTGTTGTTTTGAGTTTTATGCGTTATTTTGATCTTCAAACTCAAGCATTTCTCTTTTTTTCAAGCAGAACCAGATGTTGTTTGGCCTAAAATTTTTACAAAATGCTGTTTATTTTCAGATTGCAGACGGCATGGCTTTCATTGAGAGGATGAACTACATTCATAGGGACCTACGCGCCGCCAACATCCTTGTGGGCGAAAATCTGGTGTGCAAGATCGCAGACTTCGGTCTGGCCAGGTTGATAGAGGACAACGAGTACACAGCCAGGCAAGGTAAGCATACAAATATGCACACTAAGTCTGCGCCAGAGGTAAACGAGGTTTCAGGCTGACAGCAAGGGCAACTGCCTGTAGCCTCTTCTCATGGTGAATGAATACTTAGTGGAAAGCCAGATGCCACAAATTTTACACATCCTTTATTTATATGCACTTTTTGCACTACTTTCTAAAATGTGACCCTGCTCAAGTTGGCTATACACATTGACCTATCACTTAATTAGGAAGTATGCATGTTAATCTCTTGTATTTGAAGATGCCTAATATCATACCGATAGACTGACTAATAAGAATGATTATGTAGACATTAGTTGGTATACTCCACTTGTCAATGATATTGAGAAAGTGGCTTGTATCAGTCCTTTGTATGCTTAAGCAAAGAAACAGCACTAAAAAAAACAACAACAACAAAAAGAAGAGAAAAAAATAAGCAAAACACACATTCTTAAAGTGGAGGATGTATTATTCAACCTATAAAAAGAGACACTGTTGCTGTGTATTTTAATTTGACGAGTGACTTATCGATATATTTGGAATCAAGTAATGTAAAGATTTGTTGACTATGGAATATCACATTATTTATAGCATGTAGCCATTGTGGTTTCATGGAAGTCCAAACAAACGTAAACAGATGCCCTCTGGTGGAGCATTTTATATTACTCATCTCTTTCTTCTTCAGGGGCTAAATTCCCAATTAAATGGACTGCTCCTGAAGCTGCCCTGTACGGCCGCTTCACCATTAAGTCAGACGTCTGGTCTTTCGGCATCTTACTCACCGAGCTTGTCACCAAAGGCAGAGTGCCCTACCCCGGTAAGAGGCCACATCACCAAACACTGAATAAAACATAGAGTGAGGGTGATTCATGGGCAGACCTATCAGTTCTTGGCCTGCCATTAGACGTCCCGCTGGCATGCTTGTTAATGTTGGAGGATGAAGTGGAGCTGTCCCACATCGTCTGCACTGGTTGTTTATGTCTATGCGGGGCAGCCACACAAAACCTTCACATACACGCACATGAGAGATTAGATTGGACCATCTGTTGGGGACGATCAGGAGATTGAACACCACTGTTGTTTGTAGCCATCTGCCAGTCTGATACTGTCTTGGGATGCCTGCCTTGAGCCCCGCTGCACCCACAAATATTTTGACTTTTAATATATCAGCTATGAACTCCTTAGGGATGTAATTAAATATGTTATTTTATTCCTATCCTATAATTAGAGATCCTCTTTTTTTAGGATTTAAATTAAATTAAGACTGTGTTTTAAGGGTCCACAATATCAACAAAAAATCTGTATTACAAAGAATTAGGTACTTGTGTCGCAACAACATAATGGTATTCAGTTTGACAAATATGACTGTTTGTCATTGTCATAATGTTGTCCCCTCAAATCTAGTAGTGTACCAAAATATAGAATATGTCCTTGTTTAAACAACGTTCTTATTTCTAGTTTAGACATTTTTACCTCTAACAAGGAGATTATGTTTTTGGTTGGTGGAGGTTTGTTGGTTGGTAAGTAACATTTTCAGAAAAGATCTGTAAAGGATGAAGAAATTATTAGTTTTGTTGTGTGGATCTAGAACACCGTCTGAAGCATGATTCTGTACCACTGCAAGATTACGCTAAAGACAACAGTAAAAGTTAACTGATCAGCAGTAAAGTAGTTCTACCACTTTACTATTTCAAGATTTATGAGGGTTGTGGCTCAACGGATAGAGCATTTATCCCTGAACTAGAAGAGCAATGGCATGCTTGTCTGTACAGCCAGTGCATTACTAGAGGTCCACGCTTTCTGAGTGCTTCTAGTTAGTCTTTGTCTAGATGTGGCTATGGGTTTGTTCTGGGTTAGTTTCAAATGTTTAGATCTGGTTCAGTCTTGGTTCAATCTTTGTTTAATGATGATTTAGTTATTGCTTTTAGTGGATGTAACTGTTATTATGATGTGATTTCTATTTGTTTATATTTTTAAGTGAAAAAACTGTTACTCAATAGGGGCATTTCAATATTTTATTCTAATACAGTGCAATCCTAACATGTTTGCTCTTCATGTCTGTAAGTAACACAGTATATTGTATGTACTTAAGGGATGGTGAACCGGGAAGTGCTGGAGCAGGTGGAGCGAGGTTATCGCATGCCGTGTCCCCAAGGCTGTCCTGAGTCTCTACACGAGATGATGAAGCTGTGCTGGAAGAAAGAGCCGGACGAGAGGCCTACATTTGAATACATCCAGTCCTTCCTAGAGGACTATTTCACTGCCACAGAGCCACAGTACCAGCCTGGGGAGAACCTATAGCCTGCCTGCCCTGAGCTGTGTGCCTCTACACCTGGGAGGAAAACTATCTATAACATTATACATATGACTGAAAATAGCATTGAGTCACAACAACCACTACCTGATGTATTGCCTGTGCCCATTTTTCGCAAGCATTTCATTTGTATGTTATTTTTATTTATGGTACAACACAAATCATATCCATGTGTATTTAAGCAGGACATGTTTTGAATGTTAATGGGGGTGATTTACAGTATGTGAAATAAGCTGTGATAATGTCTTGCATAAAATCCTGTTTTCTGTGATGACTAGTAAATTATACATTAGACCAAATATAGAATTATTTAAAAAAGTTAAACTATTGGCAGCAATTGTATATCACCAAAGCCCTATTTAACAGTAATTATTTAAAGGCTAATCTCACATATTGTACATTTGTTTTAGTGCAATTTTTCTGTTTTAAAAATCCACATTTCATGCTTTAAGTTTCTTTGTTTTTTTAATTATCATGAGTTTTTCATATTTTATATTGCGTTTTTTTGCTGGCCTCACTCACCGTCAGCCATCATAATCACCTATAAATCTTTGCTAAGACTTTTTAAAGGACTGTGACTGTCACTGCCCAGGCTTTATAATCTGATCTCAGTCTGATCGCAGAAGTGCTTACATAAAATGTTTAAGCTGACAGCAAGAGACTGTGTGACAATGATTAACTTCACAAACTCAAGAAATCATGACCAATGATAAGTGTGTTTTCCTTTTTATGGTGGAGTACAAGCAAACATAAATGTGTCAACTGAAGACCCCTGGGACCTTAGATGTGTATGCCATTGAGACATTTCCAATTTTCCTGTCTGGACTAATACAGTATTATAAAAGGTAATTTTTAAATGAATGACTGAGCTTGTGGCTTTGTATATTACAAAGTCTCCTTTTTATAATAGCACTACACATTGTACTCCATTTGGACGGGAACTTATTGAGGGTGTATTCATTTTGGCAGTTTTTAGAATAAAAAATCATTTTACACAATCCAGCGGTCTTGTTTGATTTGTCGCTTTAAGTGAGAGTTGATTTTGTGAACCAATGAGAGCCGGAGGTGGGCGGGATAAACTTCAGTGGCAATAACGCAGAAATAGCGGCTGTAACTAAAGCGATTTTAGCAACAAAATGTCGTACAAAATAATCAACCTGACAGTCAGAGATGTACGATTCCCAACGTCGGTAGAGCAACATGGTTCAGATGCGATGGTGAGTAAGTTTTGCAGGTGCTACAACACGAAATCATGTGACATGCAATGAGCCATGCATTTGTCTTAAAAACTAATAAATACACCTATTAATTCTCTTTACAGCACACTGATCCGGATTACTCAGCTGCTTATGTTGTTATCGATACGGACAGTGATTTGAAAGGGTTTGGCCTCACTTTTACTTTGGGAAAAGGCACCGATATTGGTAGGACTTTAGACTATTACACTGTCCCACACACAGACAGCTGCTTAGCTACTGTGTAACCTGTATCTGCCTGTCTCCGAGTCCTAATGAGCGTTTTTATAAGATGAACCGAAGGTTGGGCCTGGGTTTTGTATACTGATATCGTAGATATGTTGATAACAACTACTATACTATTTATTCAAAAAATAAATGCACATCGCATTTTAACATTCGGTGGATCAAAAGTAGAGTCTGTGCTGCCCAACGCCTTTAAGTCCAGTGTGTGAAGTTAACTGTGTAGTACTGCCATCTAATGGTGATAGCTATTTAAACACAGTGGACATACTGTAGGTTTAAGTTGATTACAGGCTTAGGCGACTACTATTTGATTTTTTTTTTTTTTTTTTAGATACAATACAATTAGTATATGTTGTGTTTTATTGTCTTCTGCAGTGGTTTGTGCTGTGAAAGCTCTGGTAGGCCTGGTTGTTGGAAAATCCTTGCAAGAGGTTGTAGGTGACTTTCGTGGATTTTACCGTCTCCTGAGCAGCGACAGCCAGATGAGATGGGTAAGAGGTCACATTCTAAATCTGAATTAGTTTAAAATGTTTTTGTTTGTTTGTTTGTTTGTTTGTTTTTTAAATTCAGTTTGGTTCAGTTTATTTGCTATTTCAGTGTAAAGCCACATCAGACAACATTTGAGAGGGGTGCACAAAATATTTCCTAGAATACAGTGCATGTCTCAGTTATTGGATGTCTATACATTTCTTTCATTGTAATGTCTACTTGATTTGTGAGCCACCATTTTGGTCATATTTATTTTCATATACTACTTTGTTTAGATGGTGCACCATCTAAACATAATGATATATTAACATGTTAATCTTACTGTACTATTTAATTCTGAAAAACAGTTAGGTCCAGAGAAAGGGGTCATTCATCTGGCAACAGCTGCCATCCTGAATGCTGTGTGGGACTTGTGGGCCCGAGCTGAAGGCAAGGTATGGCTACTGTGTGAAACTTAAAGAACAAAGCACTATATTTTTCTCAAGGCCAACACATTATGGTCGTGACACATGAACACATTATTACTTTCTCTAGCCCCTCTGGAAGCTACTTGTTGACATGGTGAGTCACAAGAAATTTACAGTAGACACAAGAGGACCTGGATGTGACCTTAATCCTTTTGTTATTTAGGATGCCAAGCAGATTGTGTCATGCATTGACTTTAGATACATCACTGATGTGCTGACAGAGGAGGAGGCTTTGGGTGAGACTGATTTGTAACTTTGAATTGACATTACTGAAAAGAACTGCTTTCTCATTTTCTAATGCCTTTGTGCCTCTTTCATTCAGACATATTGATGAAGGCACGGGAGGGCAAGCAGCAGAGAGGTGAGCGCTCTAAAATGGCCATCTGATTTGCAGCTGTAGGAGATTTGCAGAATTTAACTGCCTTTTTAATATTAACTCAAGTGCTTAAGCCTGCATAATGGGCTCTTGTACTCAATGGCCACTCTATTAAGACACACTTATCACATTCATTACCTGTGTGCACTTCATTTTGCCTTTCAGAGGATCACATGTTGAAAGAGGGTTATCCTGCATACACCACCTCATGTGCCTGGCTTGGATACCCAGACGAGCAGCTCAAACAGGTCTCTTTACCGTCGTCCTAATCTGTTCATTGCAGGACTTAACTTTGAATGAATGACATTTAGTGTTCTTTAGCTTTGCACAGATGCACTTCAGAGTGGCTGGACCAAGTTTAAAGTGAAGGTTGGTGCAGATCTGGAGGATGATATACGCCGCTGCCGTCTCATTAGGAATATGATTGGACCTAAAAATACATTGGTAAGTATTAATTAACAGCAAATTACAGTGTATTATTTATTGTTGACTTATTTTTGGTCTAAGATGATAGATGCCAACCAGAGATGGGATGTACCCAAGGCTATCAGCTGGGTGTCCAAACTGGCTGAGTTTAGACCTTTATGGATTGAGGAGCCCACTTCCCCAGATGACATCCTGGGACATGCTGCTATTTCCAAAGTAAGACAGAATTTAAAACATCATTGCTGATCTGATATTGTGGTTGAAACATAATAACATTTGTTGTTGTAGGCTGTAGCTCCACTGGGAATTGGAGTGGCCACAGGGGAGCAGGTCAGATTTGAGGTTGTTTACAAAGATCTGATACTGCAATACATTTGGCTGACACACAGATTTCTCTCCAGTGTCACAACAGAGTAATGTTTAAGCAGTTCCTCCAGGCTTCAGCTTTGCAGTTTGTCCAAATAGACAGCTGTCGACTGGGCAGCGTCAACGAGAACCTGGCTGTGATGCTGATGGCGCACAAATTTAAGGGTACAACACCTATCATGTTAAAATATGACTGTTTAAAACAAGGTTACAAAACAAGTCGTCTTTTTTTTTCTCAGTGCCTGTTTGTCCTCATGCTGGAGGAGTTGGCCTGTGTGAACTTGTCCAGCATCTTATTCTGTTTGACTACATTTGTGTGTCTGCTGACCTCTCTAACCGGTATGAGACATGTTTATTTTATATCATTTAATCTCAGTTATAGCTCTTGTGTTTTAGTTTACTTTTCTTTTAAGGATGTGTGAATATGTGGACCACCTACATGAGCATTTTACAAGCCCTGTTGTGATTCAGAATGCTCACTACATGCCACCAAAGGTACAATAGACTGTTTTTAACTTTTAATTAAATGCATATTGATTGTTGCATCTTTTCTTATCAGAAACCAGGTTATTCTTGTGAGATGGTGGAGTCATCAGTACTGAAACATCAGTACCCAGAAGGAGAAGTATGGAAGCTAAACTATGTATAATTCGTGGCAATTATAGTTTGAAAGTTTTATGTTAATACAATAGACTTGGTTTAATCTTTTTTATTTAGAAATCCACACAAGGATAAAATTAACACAAATAAAAAAAACAAGAACAAATATCTCAACAGTAACACATAGACTTACTTAAAAAAGAAATATACCATATACAATTTTATCTGTGTAAAATATTCATCTTGGTCCAAGATTTTACACAGCCATTTGCATTTTGATGATAGGATGAGGGTTGTAGTCACAGATCTCAAAGTCTTCTGCATGGAAGTCATCGATACTCTCCACCTTTCTAAGGATCTTGAGTTTGGGGAAGGGACGGATTTCCCTCTGGAGCTGCGAATATACATTACTTTGTTAACACCAATGTAGAAAAAGTTGATATGCAAAATAAATGTATTTCTTTTCCCCCTAAACCACTCACCTGAACTTTAAGAGGCTCTATGTGGTTAATGTAGATGTGAGCATCTCCCAGTGTGTGAACAAAATCACCAGGCTAAAAAATTGACATAAAAAAATGTCAATACAATACAAGATATTTTCTATTCAAACATCTTGGCATTAATCTGGGTGACCTTACCTTTAGTCCAGTGATATGTGCAATCATGTAGGTTAGAAGTGCATAGCTGGCTATATTGAAAGGCACTCCCAGGCCCATGTCACCTGAGCGCTGGTAGAGTTGACATGACAGCTCACCGTCACACACGTAGAACTGACAAAGGGCATGGCACGGGGGCAGAGCCATGAACGGCAAATCTGACAAACGTGACAAGGCAATATTTAAACCCAATTTAAAACACTCAATAAAATTAAGTGACATCTTGATGCATTTTACTGTATGTTGAGTTGTACCTTTAGGGTTCCAGGCACACATAATGATCCGTCTGTCCTCTGGATTAGTTTTAATGGTGTCAATGACTTTCTGCAGCTGGTCAACACCCTGTCCTTTGTAATCTGCCAAAATGATAAAAACACAACTGTCACTTAGTATTTGCTCATCTAATAACTTAAAATACTGACATAGCAATGACATATTAATAACTGCTCCTCCAACCATATGCCAGACATTTACCAAACCAAACAACTCAAGAGAAAACTTGTGTATTTGTGGTTTCATAGAGCAAGCAAACTTAAAAAAGGTGGGGGGATGGCATACCTGCATGCATGTTTGTGTACTCAGCCCCAAAGTGTCTCCACTGAAAACCATAAACAGGCCCCAAGTCTCCCTCCTCTCTGTCAGTAAATCCACTCTTGTCCAGGAAGTCACGAGAACCATTAGCGTCCCAAATTTTGACCCCTTTCATTGACAGCTCTTTGGCATTTGTCGATCCCTGCAACCAAAAGCAGTTGGATACTGAGCAATGTAAAACAATTCAGGAAAAATTGACCTCTAAACTTAACAATGAGCCTTACTTTAATAAACCAAAGCAGCTCTTCAAGGATGCCTTTCCAAAACACTTTCTTGGTGGTCAACAGTGGAAACTGATCTGTAAATACATTAAAAACGCACACGTGGCATTTAGGAAATGCATATCATTACCTTAACATTCAATTGTATACTTTATGAAGTGTAATGCGTTGAACTACCAAGAGAGGTCAGTATAAGTACTCCAGGTTGTTTAGGTCTCTGCCAAAATGCAATAGAGCAGGGTCTATTAAATATTCAAGCTTTTTCAAAAACTTTATTTTCTGTTTTTGCATTGCTCTGATCTGATTCTGTTACAGGAGACAATGATTCCTGTTGCAGTCCAAGTACATTTAACAATTGTCAAACACCCTACACATTACATAAATAAATACACAGATACGGATGCTCACCTCTAAGACTGTATCTGGCCTGCGCCCCGAACATAGAGATGACTCCTGTCCCAGTCCGGTCGCCCTTCCTGCGGCCGTTCTGCAGAATGTACTGAATAAGATCTAGATAGCCTCGTTCATCACAAAAAACTCCAAAATTAGTCTTTGTTTCCGCGGTTTGAGTCTTTTCTCCTGCTTTAATGTCCCCTTTCAACGGTTCCTCTGTGTGAATCTCTGAAGTGGCGGGCATTTTGCCTTACAAGTTTTAGATTTAGTCCAAAGCAGTCTGACTGGTACTAACGGAAAGTTTCGCGGGTGATTTTGATCTGACATGCAAGAGACGCCCCCGGAGGAGACACACAGCCAATAAGAAGCCTGAACGCCACTTCCGTGTTGACGCAACTCTCGCGTTAGGAAGAAAAGCGCGCCCTTGTCAGTCCTGTATGTCTCTGCTGCTTTTTTTTCCTTGGCTCATAAATACACAGACATAGAAATAAATAAAATTCTAATTAACAGGCATAATGTGGTCTAAAGTTTGAATTTCACGATACCAATAAGTAGAATTATTAAAATAGTAATGCTGGCGCTCTTTGGGACTCCTTTTTGATGAATTGCTGCCTCACTGTGTTGTGTCCTGGAAGGGATCAGTCTGTGGGACTGCTGAGGTGTTATGGAGGCCCAGGTCGCTGTGATAATGGCCTTCAGCTCATTTGTGTTACTGGGTCTGATGTTTCCCTTCTTCCTCTGGACAATACTCCACAGATTATCTTTGGGGTTCAGGTCCGTAGAGTTTGCTGGTCAGTCTGTCCCAGTAACACCACTGTCATGTAACCAGTGTGGTACTTGAGGCAGTGTGGGCAGGATCCCAAGTCCTGCTGGATGATCAAAGTGTCTCCACAAAGCTTGTGAGCTTCAGCAAACACAGTGGCCTATTGACTTCCATTAGAAAAGATGCTGCTGACCTCTGGTTTAGGAAAGCCCAGGTGTAACGTCTTGATCCGTCTGTGTGTGGTCTATGGAAAGGCTTGGTGCAAAGTTAAGGGGTAATGATGACATTTTTATGGACTTGTGGCGGCCTCTAGTGGAAGACTTGCTCGTTGATCTAAGTCAGTGGTTCCCAACTTTTTTTATGTTGCGTACCCACTGGGCTTTTTGTCCTACGGTGAGTACCCTTTCACTTGTTTATGTGTTAATTTTTCACATGGTGGTCATAGAGTCATCTGTGTTTTTAGTATAAAGACATTTTTATTCTTACTTTATTGTAAATGCTAATTCTCCTGCATTTATTTTTCAAGATGAAAAAAATCCCTTTAAAATAACAATAAATAAACACATAATTATTACAAATATAACATAATAATAATAATAATAATAATATTAATAATAATAATATAACAATATAGGTTATATCACAACAAAAGATTTAAAAAGCCATCATCTTAAACATTTTGTTGTGATTCAAATAGCCTGGATGAGTCTTCACAGACATTATAGGTTCTATTATATTTACTTATTTTACTATATTATTTATGTTATTTGTACTTACTTGTTTTTCACAAGTTTCAATAGTTTAATATAATATGAAAAGATGTTTTTTTATTTTTTATTTTTTTTATTCAAATGATAAAATTATTTCAAGACCTTCCTGACCTTCCGCACCCCTGGTTAGGAAACGCTGATCTAAGTGATATTATTCATTCATTATAGATTAAGTTGTTTTCATTTTATAACCTATTTGTCTTAGCTCAGACTGCTTTATGTTCTGTGTTCTTTGTTCTATGTTTTGTATAAATATGTGAAAAATGTCAGTAAAATATAAATAAATAAATTTAAACGAAGCTGCCTATTTGTTTAATGGGTTTCACAATGTTCCGTATTATTTGAGCCTGGCCAATTGTCCGGGCTGAGTCCACTCAGACAGTAGGCAGATCTACTATATAACCAACTCAGTATACGCAAGTACCATACACAACCATAACTATATTCAACTATTGATTCTTATTTCTTTAATGTTTGACATTGCTTGACTTTTGGATGTTGGATGCTGCCACCTAGTGACGAAACACTAAATAGTTATGTTACTACTACAGTAATACTACTCGCTCCTCCACTACAGTGACTTTAAAACAAGCAGAACATGAAGAGAAGGGCAGAGACTGAACTTTCACCCTCACCCTTTCTTCCTTCAGTCTTGTAAGCTTCTCCACTGGTTTATTTGCACTTTAATTACCAACAGTCGGCTAGGTTTGTCTTTTTCAAAGTTTGATTCATCTGAACATAGAAAAGTTTTCTATTTTGGCTAAGTCTATTTTAAATGAAGTTTGGTCCAGACAACACAACAGTGTGTCTGGACCATGTTGTGGTAACTTTTTTTTTTTTTTTTTTTTTGACCAGGCAGTGTATAATACAGCTATGTGTGGCTAGTTAATAAGTAGCTACAGTGATTAAAATATAGTCCTTTTTATTATTTTGAAACCATACAAACCACACAAATATGTCCCTTGATGAGTCAAGTCCACTAGTGCATTCTTTCAATAAAGTGGTCATTTTTAATACCAGAACAATTTGATATCATATGTGGAAGAAGTAGTTGTTTTACAGCAACATTAATTATGGATAAGAAGTCCTTAGCATGAACAAAAAAGTATATAATTTGATTTTATAAATACATCAAATGCTTGAAACTGACAAGCATTTATTATCTTGATTCAGAATTATTGTTACAAATTTGAATGTCTTTAAATGTCTCTGTGGTCTTCTGGTCAGCTTCCCTTTATCCCTCCATCATGTTCTTGTTCTATTCTGTAGCTATTTATCTTTCTTCATCTCCTCCTCTGGATCCACAGGACTGTTCAAAGTGCTTAGGGATTCACAGCTTTATCACTAACTACAAAATAAGTTACACCAAGATCATATTCAAATTATACTTTCTAATACAAAAAGGAGTCATGATTCAGTAAAAACAATATCCTACCAGTGTTAGTTGGTTAATGTAGCCCCCATGGATCTGTGTTCATCTGACTGTAGCAGACAGGAATCCCACCTGGGAACACTCCTTCTATAAAACCTGTCTTATTAGAGAGGTACATCAGTGTAACAGCATATATTAGAGATTAGGCGTAGTCTACTCACTTGTGTTGAGTGAAGCTCTGTTTTCTGTTCAGGACGTTTTCTTATCTTCAGCTGAGCTGATGACATTCTGGACACATCTCACTCTGACAGGTTTACTTCCCCTCTTCTAAGTTTTTAGATGGTAAGCAAGTAGGTTTTCTTTATGATGACGCCATCAGCTACAGAGACACATCACATGAGAAATCTATAATCACAAATGCAATTCATTAGACATTAGAAAATACACACAATTCAAATTCCAATTGCGCAGTAAAGTAGTCTTACCACTGATAGGCAGTGCCTGGGTTCTTCTGGTTTTATCAGACAGAGAAGGCTTGTTAGGTTGCCTGTGTAAAACAAAAGAAATGTTTGATTGAACTGGTACATCTGGTACTCCTGTAAAGTTAGAGATAAGACGGTGTTCCCACCTGTGTTGAGTGAAGCTCTGTTTTTGGAATCAGGATTCCTCTTTATCTTCTTCACTTGAACTGGACGATCTTATGGACAGATCACTCTGGCAGGGTTGGACATCTTCTCTTTCATCTTGGGATACTAAACAGGCAGATATTCCTTGAAAGAAGCCGCTTTGTGTATGAATTCAACATTTTATTTTATTTTATTTTATATAAATAACTACTCATCAGGACAGGACACCAGCCACAGATCAGGACACACATCTGGACAAATCTGGTTCCTGTGGATTATTTCTAGCATATGGGAAAGACCGTTTAGGCTGCCTGTACAAAACAAAAGAAATGTCTGAGTAGACTGGTATATCAGTGGGACAGTATAGATTAAATATGGAAACAGACTTTCAAACACAGTTTACTTCACTGAAAACTCTCCTCTGTCAGTCCCAGCCCTCAATCCTTCAAACCAAAAGACATAATGACAGTAAGACTCACAGGCAAAAGGCAACAGTAACTGAATAAATCTGAGGACATTTCTTACCTTTCTCTGTGACATCTTAAACACAAGGGCTGTTTTCCCGTCAGTGGATAACTCCCTAAACTTTCAAAAGCAGTGGCACACTTTTTATGATAAATATATAGTATATACTAATATTTTAAATGTTTGTTAATGTTTAAATATTTAGATTTGAGTAAAACACTAATGGAAGTTCTACACAATATTGTAACCTTATTATAATGTTTTACAAATAAAAAATTCATTCATTTATTCATTTATTCATTCATTCATTTAAGATATTTACATCTAAGGCATACTCTGCAGGAAAGCTTTTAAAAAACAAAACAGTCTGAGGATAAGCTAGGGTCACATTAACTTAGTTAATGAATTAACTGAGTTTTAAAAAACTGGAATTTGTTCTATCAGTTTGTGTGTAAAATTATGCAGAATATTCCTACTGGTGTTATTTTTATTATACACAACAAATAAAACTATTAAAAAGAGAAGCAGGGATGCCCCCACCAACCCCCTCCAATTATTGTTAAATGAAATCCTACATAATATTCCTTGCTTTAACTTTTTTTTTTGTTAGTTTTTTGTTTTGTTTTACAAACAGAAACTACTAAAATAGAAATGTATGAATAATAAATAGAAAAAGTCTTTCCGTCACCAAGGAGAGCGCATGATGTTGAAAAAGCCGAACAGCTGGATAAATTTGGGAACATCACTGAAGATGTGACCAGAAGCCTCACAGATGCATGTGCTCAATAGAAAAACTACTTTACACGTGATCAAAGTGGGCTGTCTGATGTCTGGTGGTAAGCTGACAATGCAGCCAAAGTAGAGCTTCAAAGAGGTGTTCATTCTGAAGTCAGTCATCACGTCAGATGTGCCAGACTCATTTCCAATCAAAAATATCCATAACAGAAGGAAATATGGTCGAGTGAAAGTTGTTTTAGAGCAAATCTTATTTTCTTAAGTTGACCCATTCAGATTAGACTACATTACTCTTTAGGAAACATGCAAAATTCATCCAAACGATTATATATACACTGAAACCAATGAGCTGGATATACACTTCAGCAGCAGTGATCCTTGAGGAGCTTGGCTACTGACCAAAGAGCAACCATAAAGATCCATATCCACCATGGAAGAGAAGGTTGGAGGCTAAAATCAAGGCAACTCGGAGAGAAGTGAGCCAACTGTCAGAGCTCCAGAAAGGTGCAATGAAAAAACAAGCACCCAAGAGGTACAGCCAGATGTCCATACCTGAAGCACTGGAAACTGCCAAACAAAGACTCCAAGCCCTGGCCACCCGCCTAAAGAGGTACACGAGAGAAATTGAAGCAAGGCGAATAAACCGGCTGTTCTTAACTCAACCAGCTAAAGTGTATTCAGTGGCAGGGTAATAATAACAGAGCAGACCCGCCAAGGCTGGAGACTGAACAATACTGGAAAGGGATATGGGAGAAGGAAGCATTACACAACAGTAGTGCACAGTGGCTGGTGGATCTAAGCGCAGACCACAGCAACCTCCCTGAGCAAGAACTAGTAACCATCACAGTGGCAGACATCCAACAATGACTCTCAGGTATGAAAAACTGGACAGCACCAGGGACTTGAGCGCCTGGCAGCACAAATGAACCAGCTGCTAAAGGATGGGACCCACCCTGAATGGCTAACTGAAGGCCGGACAATCCTGATCCAGAAGGATCCCCTGAAGGGAACAGTCCCATCCAACTATCGGCCAATAACCTGTCTCCCCACAACATGGAAGCTCATGTCAGGCATCCTAGCGCCTAAGATAAGTGGGCACATGGATCAGTGCATGTGCACAGCACAGAAGGGCATTGGTAAAACAGAACAGCCCAGAACAGTCACTCAGGACTGCAGGACTGCAAAGCCAGACACACTAATCTGTGCACCGCCTGGATTGATTACAAGAAAGCCTATGATTCAATGCCATACTCATGGATCATGGAATGCTTGGAGATATGTAACATCAACAGGACTCTAAGAGCCTTCATTGCAAATTCGATGAGGCTGTGGAAGACCACCCTTGAGGCCAACTGCAAGCCAATTGCACAAATGTCCATCAAATGTGGGATATACCAAGGAGATGCTCTGTTCCCACTTCTTTTCTGCATAGGTCTGAACCCCCTCAGCCAAATAATCACCAAGACTGGCTATAGATACCGACTCAGGAACGGGGCCACCATCTGTGACCTCCTCTACATAGATGATATTAAGCTGTACGCCAAGAGCGAGTGAGACATTGACTCACTGATCCACACAACCAGGATCTACAGCAGTGACATCGGAATGTCATTCGGACTTGGGAAGTGTGGGCGGATGGTGACAAAGAGAGGGAAGGTAGTCCATACAGTAGTGGTCCCACTCCCAGACGGCAGAATAGCAGACATTGAGGACAGCTACAAGTACCTTGGAATTCAACAAGCAAATGGCAACCTGGAACAGGCCACAAGAAAAGCAGCCACAGCCAAATATCTCCAATGAGTAAGGCAAGTCCTAAGGAGTCAGCTCAATGGCAAGAATTATTATTTAGTATTTTGGCATATGTGTACGCCTAAGCATTGTGTTGTGTGTACGTTCTGTATCAGTGTTGGCCCTGTGGACTCCGGTGTCAAAGCATAATTTTTGTTCATTTGATTTACAAATTAAGCCCTGCGCATAATATCCTCTTTGGGGATAGGCCGTGACCCTAGGAACTCCCACAGGTCCTCCATGACTGCTCCACTAACGATTAGCAATCAACAACATTTGCAGCATCTCTAAAAGTTTCTAGGGATCTCGCAAAACTTTCTCAGGATCTCGCAAAAGTTTCTCAAGATCTAGCACTTTCTCGGGATTTTGCATTTTTTCCTTTGTCTAGTCTTTCTTTTTTTTCACCATAAGGAGTCAAGGGGGTCAAAACACTCAAACACAACTTGACAGTTATATGCTCTGTCTGGCCCAGAAACAAGAGTCTGACAGAGTTGATTTTGTCAGTTAAAAATGTAAAATATCATTGCACAATTTAGACAAAGCCACAATAGCAGAGGATTAATAAGAGAGTTAAGTGTATTAAACAGAACCTGAGGTTTGTGGTTGTTACTGGAGACTCAGACAAAAACTGTGATTTGGCAGCTCTCGCTGCTATCTGATTAATCAGCAGTCCCAATGAAAGCAATGAAAACATAGCAATAGCCTAGTACAGTATATTAAAACGAGCAGAGCTGAAAGATAGCTGGCCATGCTTCATGAAGGCCTCAGCCAAGTCAGACATATTAAATTACCTGTTAAATTTAGACATTTAACATTAAGCGGTCACGTTCACGTACGTGCGTCTGTTCCACAGAAACAGAATGCTATAAAAGGCGCTGCACTCAGAGTTTCTTTCTTTTCACTTGAACGCTCAAGTTGGATACTGGTCCGTATTTATACTGGTCTCAATTTTCCATTGAGATTAAAACGCCACTTCTCACCTGTTGGTAAAGTACATATTTACTAAATTTATTCTAATACTTTGTCAACACTTTAAAGGTTTACTAAACGCTCAACTTTGGAAAAATGGCTCGCTCCTTCAACTGCCCGGTCCCCAACAACATGGATCTTCACGCTGGAGGTAAAATAAATCCAATAAGTACTAACAAATAATAATAAAATAGCCTAAACAATTCATGAGTATAACTAGAGAAACAGTTTTTGTCTGTTGACGGGCTAAACCTCTTCTGATGTCTTTGGCTCAAATGTGAGTAAAGGGGTCAAGTTAGTGACGTTCACGCAACGATTTTTTGTGTGTCTTTATCAATAGTTATTTAAAACAGCCTAACTATATCGGTAGGAGTGCTAAGTTTACATTTATCACAGAATATTATGGAAAACTATGTAAGTTTACTTTCTGGGCGTCGAATTTCACAAATCTTAAAGTGAACTTTGGGGAAAAAAAGATGGCGCCCGGCGAGACATTCTAAATTGGAATGTTTACAGAAATGTACATTTGGTCTCCATAGAGATCACAGAGGTAATGCTTTAGCTGAGATGTTAGGTTACTGCAGGTAAATGAACCAGACTGAGCTCAACACTGTCTATGTGACCTCAGACTCAGAACTGTATTTAGACCTAAGGCCCAAAAATTTCCTGCATAGTACGCATTGCAAGTTAATACTTTATATCTTCTACACTGGGCATAGGAGGGTTAGAGGTGAGAAGGCAGAGGGGGTCAAACACTAACTTCAGGGTTGGTGGTGCGATCCCCACTCCTTCACTGTGTGTTTATATTGTTTATATTATATAGTTAACTTATAAGGTAAGGAACACTGTGCAAGAATTCCATAAAAAATTACATTTAAAAAACAAATTAGTCACCAGAAATGGATGGATTTAGTAAAGGTTTTAATTTTGCTTATATTTTTATAAGCTTGTCCCTAATATTACATAGTACGTCTTTATCTTTCTTTTTCTTCCCTCACTGGGATTGCACAAAGTTACTTTGTGTGAAGAGTTAGAAAACAGACCAGGAGGTAGATGAGGTTGTCCACTAACTGGAGGGTTGGTGGTGCTATTCCCACTCCTTCACTTTTTTTTTTCCAGTCATTTTACTTTGGTAAATAACATTTAAAAGTAAGGAATACAATGTAGGACCACCATAAAAAAATGCAAATCACGAATGCATTTTTATAATAGTATTAACTTTAATAGTATTTAATATTAGCTTTTGTGAAGTTAACCCTAATCCTACAAATACACCTTATTTCTCCTTTCACTGGGGAAGTTACTTTGAATGCTCAATTTAAAATCAGGAGATGAGTTTGTTCACTAACTTAAAGGTTGGTGGGACAATCCCTGCTTCTCCTGTTTTGTTTTTTTGTTTTTTTTATATATAATTAATAATTATTATTACATTAATAAGTCAATAATTCCTCCCACAGTGGGAAAATTGAAGCTATGTTATTTATGATATGTGGTAAACTGTGGTTTACTTTTGTGTCAGTACTGATCATTTTTCAGATTATCTATAATCTGTTGTTACACTGATGTACCAGTTCAATCAGGTATTTATTTTGTTTTATGAAGGAAAAAGCATTTCTCACCAAGAAATGCACTTTTAGGATCTAAAGACAAAAGAGGCCAGAGAAATGTGACCTGTCCACAGTATTGTCCTGATCAGGTGAAGAGGGAAACAAGTCCTGATCCAAAAACAGAGCTTCACTCAACACAAGTGAGAAGATCCTCTGTCTCAAATCTATAATCTGCTGTTGCACTGATGTACCAGATTAACCAGAATGTTTTCTTTGTTTTTACCTACAGTAAAACGCCTTTTCTGATGTAGTCCCTGTCTGCCAAGGATCCACAGGAACCACAGAATCCATTGAACACTGGTGGGTTTAAGACTGATTACAATATTTTCTGTGCTTTTTATCAAAATGTGCATACTTGTGGTGTGGTTCTAATGTGGTCTTGGTGCTTGTTATTTAGCAGCTGCTGATAAAAGTTAAGACCTGAGTATTTCAAATAGTCCGGTGGATCTAATGAAGGAAACCAGAAGACCTCCAGAAAACACTGCATCACAACATTGACTTTATTGGATACAAGAGCAAGAACAACATATGATGGAGGGACTAAGAAGGCTGGCCAGAAGACTACACAGAAGATTTAAAAACTAAATCAAACTCTTTAAAACTAAATCTGTACAAAGAAAATACATTTTTGTCATTTGTTATTACAAACTTTTGCTTCATTTGAATTTATTTATAAATCAGCTTTTAGTTAATGGTATGGTCTTCATATGTTGGATAATAAATTACTCATCTTTCATCTTACTGTTAACACAATAGAGGCAATGAGACATGGTTATACACAATAGGTCTTCAACAAATTAGGACTGCAACATAATTATTACAATGGGTAAACAAGTAACTATGACTGGCTGTTTGTATTGACATTTATAATGTCACCGACCCACGTACTGAGCATAATCTTTCAGCAAGGTGGCTAAATGTTTTTTGATTTGTGGCTAATGCAGGGGTCACCAACGAGGTGCCCGCGGGCACCAGGTAGCCCTTCTGGAGCTCATGAGGTGCCCACGAGGGATATTTATAAACAGTGACTACTGCAGTGTTTTAGTCATAATTAAGTTTTTTTTTATTTGTTTTTATGTTTAATTACAAGATTATTTTTATAAACATTATCATTAATGCAAAGCAAACAATCATACAATCCTAGTGACATTTGAAAGGCATGTCAAGACTTCAATATAGAGGATTATTTTGCACGAGTAGCCCTCAGTACAAATTCTCCTCTTTTGGGTAGCCCTCAAACCCAAAAAGGTTGGAGACCCCTGGGCTAATGTGTAGCTTTAGCTCGAGCCTACATGAACAGACTTTAGGTACTTCATGTGACTTGCTGTTTCACCATCCTTCTGCAGACTAATCGTATTTGATGATCACTGTGCAGCTAAAAAACAATTACATAACGTTATTAAGATCATTTAAAAATGTATTCATGCTTTTTGACAGTTAAATAAACAAGATAAATGAACACCAGATAGGCTATAGTGCACTGTTTGTATACAGGATCTATAAATACAAGATGAAGGAAATACAGTGACTGTTGTAGAGATGAACAAGAAATAAATAAGTGTGGGAATAAACAAAAGAGGAAAAGATAAGTCATTAAATAAAGCAAAAATAAATTAAAGCACAAAAGAATAAATGTAGAAATAAATACAGAAAGGGACTACTTAAAGGCCTTTATTTATTTATTAATTTATTTTTACAAAAACTTTCATCTTCATTTAAAAATATATATTTTATTTCAGCATTTGTTGTCCTGTTGAAATAATTATTAGTAAATGTGTGGATTTATTTATTAATTGTTTTATTGACTAATGTGGCAGTTTTGGTTTTCCATACCATTACACTTTGCTGCTGAAAAGCTACACACAGCACCAGTCACTGGTGTGGTCAAGCCAGGCAATTAGTTTGTAAACTCACAAAGTATGCAATAACCCAGCTGCTGTGTACAGTCATTTAGACTTATTAGCAAATATTTTAATGGCCAAGATAGTTCTAAATATGCTTTGGTCAAATATATTTTATTTAGTTTTATCTGACCTGTATTTACCCAGGAAAGTCCAACAGAGATTACCAGTCTTTATTGCCGGGGAGTCCTGACCCCAAATTGGACCTACGCAGACACAGGGAGAACAAGCATACTCCACGCAGAAAGGACAAACCCAGGACCTTCCTGCTGTGAGGCAAGAGAGCCAACCACTCTGCCACTGCATCAGGTTGGTTGATGACATAAAGAGCTTGTCAACACTGAAAGGCTTGATTTAAAGTGTCTACTCTAGTGCTTACACAAAGTGTCTATCTGCTTACACAGATAAAAACAAGTGAAAATGACATATTTTACATTGACATGTTTTTTGGCCATGCATTCTTATAATTCTTTATCTGAACTAAGTGATTAAAGTTTATAGTGGCTACACATCCGGTGCAGCTGCGTAAGGTGTCAGGGAAAAAAAATCAACAAAACACTTTCAATCAGGTATCCTAAAAATTGCACTAGTTATATATAAGAGGTATGCTAAGTAGAGCTTTTACAGCTATCCATGGAGCCACAACGGTATCTCCATTAATATTGAAATAAAGCTGCCCATCTCAATTATTATGTAAGCTCCTATTGCTAGCATGAAAAAGTGTGCAATTTAACTGGATTAATAAGAAGCCTCCTCTGTAACTGGTATAGAGACATTTTCGGAATCTTGCCAATCAGTTTGGAAATGAAGTACATTAAGCTCATGCATTAGACCTCTAATCTATAATATCATAGCTATCAGCTGCTTTTATTGCAGTTTATTGCCAAAACAGGTGCTACAGGCGGTATAGTTTTATTCAAATAAAATTAATATTAATTAAGAGACAATTTTACAACTTTTTTTTTTATTTTGTTTTGAATAATTTTCTTGATTTTTTAAAAGACACATCTAAACATAAGGTAAATATTCTGGTCTGAAGTTTTGTATTAAGTTGTTGTTGTTTATCACGAATATTAATATTAAACCCAGACATGACAAGAGATGTAGCCTCAAGAACTCTTATGGGTCTCTAAACCTATTGGGCCCCATGCAGTTGCACTGGCTGCACTGCCTAATGTTACACCTCTGGTGTGGTGGCTCCTTTGGTTCCCAAAGTTCTGGTCTGGGTTTTTCTGATTATTTGTCACCAGGATGCAGCTGTTCAAAACTTTTTTTCTTTTCACCCAAATTTCTAGTAATATGTTTTAATACAGCACTGAGCAGCAGCTTCTTTATCAATAACCTTTTGTGGTTTATCCTCTCTGTGAAGGGGTCAGTGACTGGACAACTGTCCGAAGCCCTCCCCATGACTGTTTGGCTGACTGAACCAGACAAAGACCATTTAAAGGCTCAGGAAACCTTTACACATGTATCCAGTCCATTTGAGTGTGACAGTTTACAATATTCAACTTTTTCACAATATTCTAATTTTGTGAATAACTGAATTTGAGGTTTTCTCTAACTGTGAGCCATAATTATAAAAATTATAAGAAAACAATGCTTGAAATATTTTTCTCTGTCTGTACTGAAACTATATAAATATATGTGTTCATTTTTTGATTTCAACATCTGAGAGAAATGTGCACTTTTACATGATATTCTAATTTATTGGATAGCACATGTATGGGTATTGTGGCTATAGACCAGAGATGAATGACACTTAGCCTTATTTGAATTAAATACAAATACAGCAATGTCTAAGGATTTTAATTTTAAATATTTATGTCCTCAATGTCCTGTCTTTAAGGGACTGTCTCTCATGCTAGTTTAGAGCTCTGCCCTAGCACCTTATACGTAGAAGTTGGGTCATCTACATCAAACATAGTATTTATACCTCTGTCCGTCTTTCTGCTATGAAATCATGTAAATGAATAGTCCCAATGTGATATATTGGTGGATCACCCATGTCTTTCATGTTTTATGTTATTTTATTATGCTGCCTTTCCCTTATATTACTAAGGCAATGAGCAAAATCTCCATCTCTTCCATCGTCATCTTCTTCAGTACAGCTGCAGGGCTCTGCAACAAATTCACATAGCATACAATCAACATCAGTCAGACTATGTTTGAAACCAGTCACAGCTAAGAACTGTTGTGACAATAATGTTGTCTTCAACATAAATCCATTTCTCAGTTTGTTGTTTAGTTCATGTCAACTTTCCTCTGCCACTTTGCCAGTTTTGTCATATAGGCTATTGTCTCTGAATTATCCAGTTTGGATAGCCAAACTTGCTGCATACTCCTGACATGTAGCCCTCTTGAAAATAGTCAAAATAACAGAAAACACATTTTAGGCTTCAGTAAATTTATCCTGACTGTAACAAAACTTCCAAACCACCCTCAGCTGCACATCTATATCTGTCTGCTACATGGTTTCTTTGCATGACTTATCAGGAATTTTGCTTTCTGTTGCAGAATATTTGTGGTGGCCTAATGCAGAATGACTGTGTTTTTTTATAATGAGACAAAAGAGTAGTATGTGACAATCTCTTTCTCTTCAGAGATAGGTTGTAGTTAATTTTTGAGTGATCTTTGGATACATTTTCAACAAAGCGTTTTCAACTTCCCACCACTCGGTGGTGCTACCCCCCACTTTCAAGTTATGTGTATTTTGACAGTAAAAAAGTGGTTTTAAACGACCCCATGATAAAACTTCTCTCTGACAAATCCCAAAACAGTTTTATTCAAAAGTCATTTTATTACATGCATAAATGCAGAAATGTTGGATTTGTTTAGTGCCACTGCTAGACCTGGCAGGGCTCTCCGGCTGCATATGTTTCATATTATCAATACCATTTTATTTAAACAAGGCAGTAGTGAAGGTAGCTTTCCTCTGTGCTTTTACAGCACTATGTTAATCTGAGCTGACTGCTGAAAGCCTTGACCCAGCAAACAATGTTGGAACCTCTGAATGAGTACCAGCAGGGACCTGGCTAAAAGTTACCTGACCCTCAGCTGCTTTTATCAGCTCTATCATCTCTATCTGAGTCCTAATACCATCCCGCTGCTCCAATTATTGATGACAGTAAAAGAAAACAGTTTTGAGTTTTTCAGAAAGCAAGTAATTAGCCAGTTTATCATTCCAGGCAGGCCTGGAATCTAATATGTGCTGGACTGGGTCAAATTCAAGCTATTAGCACTGAGCTAGAGTTTAAAGACTGCTATTCAAGCAGAGAAGAAAAACAGACCCCGTCAAAGAGATTTTGTAAAGCTGCTTAGAGGATTTCAGAACTATCCACTCTTATCTGTAACAAATAGTTTGAACTGGTGTATAAAAAGATTAACATCAGGGCAACATCAGTGCAATGTAACCAATTAACACTAACCTTTGTTTAGATATGGGACTATATCTGTCTTTCATTTAAGTTCCTCACTAGCCAGAGGATGCAGCTGTTTGTGGCCTCTTATCACTGATCTGCATCTGCAGGCCTGTGGACTCTTGGAAATTGTAAGTGTCACTGCACCTGGAGGACAAAAACAGTCAATGGTGGAAATGTGTTTAATTGGCTGGAATTGATAACAGCAATACCAGATAGATAGCCTACAGTAGGCCTATAAATCAATTATGTAACTTAAAATATAATAAGTAAGCACATTTTAAATCTACGCAATACACACACAAACTTAGTAAAACAAAATGTAAGTTGCTTTTATTTATATGTGTAAAATAATCAATTTAATCATTTTTATAGCCTAATTATAAATTATACATTGAATATTTTGTAGGCTATATTATTATTAGGCTATTATTATGGTGGTGGTGGTGGTAGTGTACATGGGCAAAAGAATCACGTAGCTGGCGGATGAAGGAATAATAAAAAATAAAAAAAAGCCATGTTTCTTTACAGAAAATTAGTTTATAAAACTTTAGGACAGCAACAGCCTCTGAAATGGTCGACACATTTCCTCGTAAGTCAACTCCCCGTAACTCATCTCATCTCCGGAAGGATTAGTCTACTACCACGTCCCGGAGTTTGTGGTGTTAAAATGATCTTCCTTCAGGCGAAGACACTCAGCATGGGGACAGTCACGGGAATGTGTAGCCTTCTAAAAACTGTGAAGTGTAAAACCGTGTGCGGGCACTTTGCGGATCCAAGATCTGTCAAGCAGCCTAGCTTAGAAACTACCGGAGCGGAAACAGGCTAACAAGCCAAATCCAGATTTTTAGCTAAAATATGTAGCAGTAGTCCGCCAGTTACTAAATAAAAGTACTAACAACACTCGCTAGTTTGATTCGACATGAGTTGTGTCTCGTTTTGCTATTTTGCTAGGTTAGGTGCTGCTGAGGCTGCTGGCTACAGACAAATTACTAGCTTAGCTCCCAGTCATATTTAAAACCAGGTTCCTTAAATTTAAAACATTAAATATATAGGATATGACTACACGAAAATATTACACCTAACAACAGTTTACATACTAGCTATAACGCCTCGTTAGGGCTTAGACATGACTCACTGGCTTAAATTGTGCTAAATTTTGGAGCAGCACCGGAACATACGTTGCTAGTCTCGTTACCTTGACAGATGCTAACAGCGCGCACAGCTGCGGAGTCCTCTTTCAGCTCAACGCCGCTGGACAAGACTCCAGTCCGGTCACATCCTCCGAGCACTCCACAGAGTCAAAGCCAACGGGAGAACAGAAACGATGGGATTTTAAGCCGGAAAAATGGAGATAACAAACTTTTAGTTTTAAAAAGAGCACAGGATTTTAGGTTGGAACAAAATTTACAACTTTCTCTAGATGCTGAGATGTGCAGAAAGTGACAGAGGTCCTCATCTCTCATACTGCCCACAATTTATAAAACGCCATGAAAGGTACGTGCACAATAAGATATAGATGATAATTTAGTATTAAACGTTTTATTAAAAAAATATATATATTTAAAAATGTAAGTGATTACATTTGGTAATTATCCATTATTCACAAATCTGAATTGTATAGAACTTATACACTGTATGTCACCATACAGTGTATAAGTTCTGGGTTCTGGAATAACTGATAAGATTTTTTTTTTTCCAAGATGCATCACTTTAAAGAATATAGAGTGAGTCGGTTTTTGCTGCTGCTACTACTACTACTACTACTACTACTACTACTACTACTACTACTATCACTACTACTTCTACTATGGCCTATCTCTCAAATTTGCTAAATTACAACAGAAAATACCTTCACCAGTGTGTGTCCAGTATTAATTTGCAGGACTGTTGCTGACCTGACAACTGTCTTTTACAATTTGTGGTTTGGATGCTGAACAGACATTAAAGTAGTACACCAACCCACTGTTTAGGTCTATACATTTCTAAATGACACCCGCCTGAATTTCTTCATGTAAATGTCATTTACTTTAATGGCACACACTGCTGCCTGACCCCCCACTCTCTGACACACTCAGCTCATCCCTCTCTGTCTCCCCTGTCTCTACTCCTACCTACCGAGGCATACTACCAGCCTTGGTCCCATCTGTTTACCATTACCAGTGATGTTCTCTTTGCTCCCCTCTCCAGTCCTCAGTGTGGTGTAGCAGAGTGTAATTAGGGTTTACTGTCAACAACCCAGAGAAACCGCAGCCTGTGGCTTTACATCTCTGTGGACCTCCTATCTCCACACATACACAGGCTAAAGACGACATTCACTATGTTCCTCATATTAAACCGAGCTTATTTGCCAAATTGCCCCAGTTTTGTAGGAATTACACTATGAAATGCTGCAGAGGTAGAAGAAGTACTCAAAATCTGTAGTTGTAGTGACTTCAAAGTAATATTACGCAAGTAAAATTATTGAGAAAAGTATTATTTTAATAAAAGTAAAAGGATTTATTAATAGTATACTACTGTTACTGCTACTACAACTGCCTCTACTACCACAGCTACTTGTCAATAATCCCAAAAAATAGTTTTACATTCAACAGCATTCAGAGATTTAAAAAGTACATTTCTTTGTCTGAAATAAAAGTAAGTAGTTGAAATTTGAAATGTATTGGAGCAAAATTATTTACTTCCTGCCTCTGGATGGTTGGTTCTGTGCACTTGCCCAGTAGCTTTTGATTCTAAACAGTTCAACTGATTAATGTACCGCCAGTCTTAATGTTATGGACCCTGAGTGTATGACCTATTTATGTCATATGTTTCTGATTATGTCACACAGACGACTTCGCAGACGAGGAGGAAGTACAGTCTTTTGGATATAAGAGATTTGGTGAGTAAAGACTAACTCTTGGCTTTTTCCAAAGGCTGGAGAACAAAGGTACCACAGTTGGAGCACTCAAGACAAAACATAATTTTCACATCACTATTATTACTTCACATAACCTCACAGTATATAAATCTATGTCTATGTATTTTGTAGTTTGCACACATTTTTGGATTTTACACTCATGTGGGTACTTGGACTTTGGTATGTAAGGATACAAGTTGGGTTAAGCTTAAATGTGGTTATCATTTTGTGAGGTCAAGCTCGCCGCACTTCAATAACTGATGACAGAACTCACCAGATCAAGAGGACATGACTCCTCTCTTTTATACCCACTTAAATGATGTTAGTTAAACATGTTGACTCACAAAAGCATGCCCTGGGCCTAAAAAATGTGAAGAACTGAATTCAGAGTGAAATGTACTTATCTGTTGTGGTTCAAGACTAGTGTATACAGCACATGACGCATGGCTGTTTAGGCAAATGTATAGTTTGGTATTTGAACTGCCTGTGTGGTAAGAGATTTGTTTAGATGTTTTTCCAGTAGACTTGTACTGCAGCGAACTGGGTAAGACCAAAGATAAGGGAAAAATGTTTAAATACGCCTCTCAAATGGAAAGAGCCAGTGGAGCTTTTAGGAACGCTTTAGCTTGGGAACAATCTCTGTGACATTTCTGAAACCTCTGGCCTGTCATAATAACCATAGTGAAGTGGTTAGTGCTCCTGTCTTTGTGTGGGAGATTTGTGACACGCATTGGGATGGGCATCTAGCCTAAAAACACATTATTTTATTATATTAACAAAAGTATCCATATAAATTATTTGCTGTAGTGACACCTGAAAGAAAGGGGGCAGCTTAAAAGGATTTTTACTCACTTTCTTGCATCTGACATCATTTTCAAATTAATTAGACTTGTATAGGATTTCAGGTGATTTTTTTAAACATGTCGGTTTCTAAAACAAGGACACAATGAGGGATTTGTATCTGTAAGCCAGCGGCCCTCAGTTTGCATTCAATCTTTTTACTCCTTTGTTTACAAGGAAGGGACGTGTGTGTGTAGAGTTCAGCCTGTCAGTGCTCACAGAAGAAAAATCCAGAAAAACGATATCACAGATGGTTGGAGTTCATTCAGAACCAGGGTTTGACTTTTAACTGATGAGAACTAAAGGAGGATTGTTTACAAAAAACCCTGCTTATTATGCCCTTTAAATGAATGTTTCCCTAATGATCTGGACAATAAAAGTTACTAAGCACTTACTAGTTTATGTACTCAATAAATGTCTTCTCCCTATCATTAAATTCAAGACACTTTTACATTTGTTATAGCGAGGGGTTTAATCCAGCCACAGGGAATCACAAGCCAGTGTACTCTTTGTGCCCTCCCAAGCCCGGATAATTGTAGAGCGATGTGCCAGGAAGGGCAAAATCAGTATGAGGATCACTGCATGCTAGGAAGCAGATCATTTGCTGTGGTGACTCTGGAAGGGAAAAACCAAAAGGAAAGAACTACAAGTTATGGCAAGGGGTTTTATCCGTTTAGTGTTCATGAATACATGCATTTAAAAATAACTCCAAATGGCCTCAGCTAGTGCCACACACTCAAACACATTATTATTATTGCTCTCCTTGGAGATGGCGCACATGCGCCATCCCTGTTCAGTGTTACTCTACAGTGAGTTGGGAGCCTCTGTAGTTGGACTGTTGATGCAGAATGAGTCACTGACACACAGTCGGGCCCAGGTCCATGAGAATGGATGAGAGGCAGCTAAGTGCGCTGTTCAACCAGCGCCATCAGAGATGCACTCACACTGTGTCAGGAAACAATCTCTTTCATCCAGGTCACCCGAGAGGAAGCATCCTGTTTGGTTTTCTCTGCAGGAGTGTGCAAAAACTGCTCATAAAACATAGGGAAGGCAGCCAAGTCCAGCTCACTTTTAACTCTACTTAGATGTGAACGTTTGACATTCAGAGGAGTTTGAAAAAAGAGCTGATAAACTCTGGGCTGTTAGTGCTCTCAGGGACAAAGCAGTTGTTTGAAATGACCAGCTCTTCATCCATGCAAATCATCACAAAGCCTCATTATTACACTATTAGCTCTTTAATGTGGCCGCTCAGGGAAAACAAACAATTATTTCCTCTCAGTGTGTTTTGCTTTCATTGGTTGCATTCTCCCATGAGATACACATTTAGTGTGTAGTGATATGGTAAAGTGGCTGTAGTGCAAATCTGTGAACAGTGAACTGTGAACATCACCGACCTTTAAGCTTTTAAATGGATAAACTGAGACATAAACACAGCACATGTAATACTAGTCATAAAAATTAATACACGAATACTGCTCATGTCTTTTTAGTATAAGTCTTAAATCTATAAAGAAGTGGGATCAAATAAAAGCACTTAAACACTTTAAACACTTTAAACACTTAACAGGTGTCAGGTCAAACATGATTGGACAAAGATAAGCAGAAATATTCAAAAAATTCACGCACAAGCAGTGAAATGCCTTTTGGTCTGATAGTTTTTTTTGTCCATCTATTTGCTTCATCTCTGTTGTAGAATGTTGGATGATATAATGGAAAATCATAGCCAGCTCTTATTGCCCTTTGTTCTTTACAATTTTGTTGTATAACAACAGACAGTTTGCTGTGGGATAAAGGCTTTATGTTATATAGTATAGTCTAGACTAGGGTTTATTGTTTGTACATCTTAAATACTGTTACAGTAAGGTCAGCAACACTATTGTGAACCACCACTTAACTTTAAACAATACAATGTTTGTACTTTCCCCTTTTATACAAACATCATCAACACGCCATGTACTGTATTCATATCGTACAGTATATTTACATGAATGCACACAAAGATATTGTTCTGTGCTCTTGTATACAGATACATGCATGTGCTGAGTGAGGTCATATGGTAATCTCATTTCTGTCCTCCCCGAGTTGAAACGGGCTGGAATTACTTCCACACTGTTCAAGGTTCAAACTTATTTATTTTTCTGTGGGGGTTGAAATAAGAAGTCCATCCAATTCAAAAATAAATTTACCTATCCTTCAGTTCACCTCTCTTTGAAATGCTATAATCACCATTGTCAAGCAAGCTAAAGCTACTGTATGTCAAGAAAACTTCACAAAGAAAGAGCAAAGTATTCATAGTTCTTTCTTACGTTCACTTTGCCTTAATAAAATGGCTGCTTAAAGGGTGAAACCCTTAAACATGGTGAACTCAAAGCTAGAATATTTTTCCCTGCCCATTCCCAGTCAACTGAAACATAGTTAAAAAGCGGACACGCACTATAATAGTTACATGTTTGTGGAAATGTTGACATGTTTTTTTGTTTCACAATTTTATGTGCAGCCATAAAATAGCACAGACTGTTAGGACACAGGCATTTGAAACAGTCATAGTACAAATGTTTAGCTTTTCTGTGGCAATAACAAGGATTGCAGTGGATCATTCATTTGTTCTACAAACTGTTGAATTTATACACATTATTGCTTACTGTAAACTTGTTGTTCAACTAAAATATTGGAAAGTGCAATTTGTGAGAAAGTGGATGAATCACTTAAATACTGAAATTTGGCTCCAAGTTTTTATGCAAATGGCATCTTTTCTTCTTAACTTGCCCGGCCATCCATTCAGTTGCTTCAGCACCTGTAACTCAATTTGAAATAAAATGCCACTAATAAGAGAAACAAAGCATCACATGAAGCCTACCGCAGATAAATGGCTATGACTGGTTGGTAAGTTTTTGTGGAAAAAGTTTGCATGGGAGGAGTTCCAGGAACTTCCAGCCGAACTTCTTGTGGGAGTGGTGTGTGAGACACTGGAGGCCTTTGAAATATAAACCTTTCACATAGGTTTCCAGGTAGGAGTTAGAACCAGCCATGAAATAACAAGTCCTGATTGCAGCATACAGCGGTCGTCCTGGGACCAGCAGCAGTGTCTGGGCCAGGGTCCTGCTCCCTCCGATGAACCCTCCTGTTCCCACACATGTGGCTTTGAGAGGCCAGGCTCTGGAGGTTTGTGGCTGCTGAGGAACCCAGAGTGCACTAATCTATTTCCTGCACTTGTTATGCTTTCTCCATCGTGGCCCAGAACATTCCTGGATCCGAGCGCAGTGTCGGTCCATACAGACCCAGCTGTGTCAGCATGGCTCAGGCCCGGTTTGGTCCAGTGGTTTCTCAAAGAGCTTCAGCAGCACCTCCAGCTCCAAGTATAATGACACATCAGGTAGCACCTCATCCATTCTCATTACAGTGGAACAACACTGCTAACATGAGCTACTCACTTACAGACAGGGACACCTATGTCATGTGATATTAGTCTGAATGGTTGACTTATATGATCTTTCACTGCACTGCTGCTCTGGCTTCTTGGCATTTTTGTAAAGCCCTTTTATATATCATAAGTTAACTTGAAAGGTTTATCTTTGTCTCACACCTCATTCTCATTCTCTGCTAGTTACCACTGTTACCACTGTTACTTTTATTTAAATGGAAAGTATGTCTTTTTTTCTCATATTTGAAGAAAAAAAGTTTAATTGTCTCATAGCATACTGTAATTCACTGTGATTCACCTGTGAAAAGACCTTAAGATATCCAAATTATCAAGAATTGCAACAGAAAAAATGTGCTATGCATACTAGGAACTTTTGGCCATTCACATTCTCACATGAAAGGTTGAAAAGTTGAAAACTTTGCCATTGGTTTGTTGGTCTACAGTCAACATTAACCTGATGGCTACTGATTATACACTGAAAGTGTGTGTTTGAGCTCTTTCAACAAAGATAAATAAAGAACCTGCTCGCTTTCTTTCAAGGATTGCCACAGCAAATCATTTGCCTAAGTATTTTGACCTAGGTTTCCTCAGGATGCCCTTCCTGACACAACACTGTCCATTTATCTCAGCTTGGGACTGGCACAATTTGTGTTTTGTCTTTGCCATAACTTCTAGAAATCAAACCACTAACAGGGAGCCCAGTCTGCTTACATACTAAAAAGCACACACACACACACACACACACACACACAAACAATACAATAAACAAAATAATGGTTTCTTGTATTGTTTTAGTTGTACTTGTTAATGAAATAAAACACACACAAAGAGGAGTTAACTTATTGTTTGAAGCAGAAGGAGTTGGGACCAAAAAGATTTTGGAAAATATACACTGCTCAAAAAAATAAAGGGAACATTAAAATAACACATCCTAGATCTGAATGAATGAAATATTCTTATTAAATACTTTGTTTTTTACATAGTTGAATGTGCTGACAACAAAATCATACAAAAATTATCAATGGAAATCAAATTTATTAACCCAACGAGGTCTGGATTTGGAGTCACACTCAAAATTAAAGTGGAAAAACACACTACATGCTGATCCAACGTCAAAATGAGGCTCAGTAGTGTGTGTGGCCTCCTCGTGCCTGTATGACCTCCCTACAACTCCTGGGCATGCTCCTGATGAGGTGGTGGATGGTCTCCTGGGGGATCTCCTCTCAGACCTGGACTAAAGCATCCGCCAACTCCTGGACAGTCTGTGGTGCAACGTGGCGTTGGTGGATGGAGCGAGACATGATGTCCCAGATGTGCTCAATTGGATTCAGGTCTGGGGAACGGGCGGGCCAGTCCATAGCATCAATGCCTTCGTCTTGCAGGAACTACTGACACACTCCAGCCACATGAGGTCTAGCATTGTCTTGGATTAGGAGGAACCCAGGGCCACCCGCACCAGCATGTGGTCTCACAAGGGTCTGAGGATCTCATCTCGGTACCTAATGGCAGTCAGGCTACCTCTGGCGAGCAGATGGAGGGCTGTGCGGCCCCCCAAAGAAATGCCACCCCACACCATTACTGACCCACTGCCAAACCAGTCATGCTGGAGGATGTTGCAGCAGCAGAACGTTCTCCATGGCATCTCCAGACTCTGTCACATCTGTCACATGTGCTCAGTGTGAACCTGCTTTCATCTGTGAAGAGCACAGGATGCCAGTGGCGAATTTGCCAATCTTGGTGTTCTCTGGCAAATGTCAAACATCCTGCATGGTGTTGGGCTGTAAGCACAACCCCCACCTGTGTACGTCGGGCACATATGTGGCCTGCTGGAGGTCATTTTGCAGGGCTCTGGCAGTGTTCCTCCTGTTCCTCCTTGCACAAAGGAGGAGGTAGCGGTCCTGCTGCTGGGTTGTTGCCCTCCTACGGCCTCCTCCACATCTCCTGATGTACTGGCCTGTCTCCTGGTAGCGCCTCCATACTCTGGACACTACGCTGACAGACACAGTAAACCTTCTTGCCACAGCTCGCATTGATGTGCCATCCTGGATGAGCTGCACTACCTGAGCCACTTGTGTGGGTTGTAGACGCCGTCTCATGCTACCACTAGAGTGAAAGCGCCGCCAGCATCCAAAAGTGACCAAAACATCAGCCAGAAAGCATAGGAACTGAGAAGTGGTCTGTGGTCACCTCCTGCAGAACCACTCCTTTATTGGGGGTGTCTTGCTAATTGCCTATAATTTCCACCTGTTGTCTATTCCATTTACACAACAGCAGTGAAACTGATGTCAATCAGTGTTGCTTCCTGTGGACATTTTGATTTCACAGAAGTGTGATTGACTTGGAGTTACATTGCGTTGTTTAAGTGTTCCCTTTATTTTTTTGAGCAGTGTAGTTTTAAGTGCTTCACAGTTGAACCTCGTGTTGAAAAGAACACATAGGATCTCTGAGCTGAGGCTGTGTAAACTTGACCTGACCATGCAGTGGGTCAAACACCTGTTGTTAGGAGCAGACAGAGATGGGAAAGCACTTAAGAAGTCACCTGCTTTATGGAAGAAACCAGCTGCAACACACTGGATTTTCTCTTCCTCTTCACCATATGTCTTCAAGTCCAAAGTCAGCACACTCTAAATCCACTCATTATTCTTTGCCATAAAAAGTATCACTCATTTAACAGCTGGCTTTGATCAGCATGTTTTGACAAATTCACAAGGAAGTATGTGAATATGTTTTATGCTTTTTGACTGTTTTATGAGCACTTGCAAAAGGTTCAAAAGAAGTATTTGAATTAGATTAATATTTTCTGCCATCTGTTACCACTTTTTAACCAATGTGATTTTTTAATTTTTTTATTTTTCCTCCAAGCCATAATTTTCTTGCTTGCCCAGGGGAGCCTAGAAATCACCCCAAAAGCACGTTTGACAAAAGGGGAGGAATTATTGTGGTGTCTAGAGGATCAGGGAGATAATTTATAAATGTTTAAGGAAGAACAAATGGACAATGGAGATGTTACAGTCTGACAGCATTATCCAGAACTGGATAGGGGTGCAAAGTAAAATGAAAAACCTTGTTTAGACCAAAACTTACAGGCCCTGATCTAGAAAGGCACTAAACTGCGTGTGCAGCAAAAAAGCATATCCTATAATATTTTAGTAAATAATTTTATTTGCATTTGCTCTGCCTTGAATTTTTTTTTTTTTTTTTTTTTTCTGTAAAGCACTTTGAATTGCTCTGTGTATGAATTGTGCTATACAAATAAACTTGCCTTGCCTTGCCACTCCAGCAAAAATGCTAAAGTTTCAGTATAGCACCTATAGGCTATGAGAGAAGCTAACCTCAGCTATGCCAGGATTTGCTCCACTTTTAGTGCATGTCATTCATTTAGCATACACATACTTTGATAAATCAGGCCCACAGTTCATTAGCCCTCTGAAGACAAATATTTTTGGTCTCTCTACTTCTGGCTTATTTCTTTGTTGATTGTTTTGATCGCTTGTGTCATCTGAAAGAGAAAGATAGCTTCCACAGCTTGATGTGTTCCTGTGCTATTTCTTAGCCTAAACTTGAAGCACTGCAAAATTTATAAATGAATAGATGATTATCAGCTAAATTAGCCAAATTATAATTAGCGTGAGGGGGCTACAAACAACTGCAATGTTAGCTTATTTTTTCTGGCTGAATGTTGTTAATTACCCACATCACATGAAGGCAGAGTTATGCACAACTTAGTAGAGTAGTTTGATTCTCTCCTGTCCATGGAAACCTGGACAAACCGAATATACTGTAGATAGTGGGCCTAATCAATCTATGAGCATAACCCAAATAAACTGTGGTTAAAGGTATTGTGATGCTCAGAAAGCACGTATTTTTAAATGAACACTCCTGTTAGGATTAGGTCTTATCTGGTCAGGGAGAATCTTGCACTAATAGACAGACAGACGGGAGACAGATAACACTGAAATGCTCGATGAGTGATGGGAGCAAAGGCTGTAGTATCCCAGGAGAGGAGCAGGGAGTGCAGGAGGAAGTGGGAGAAGGTGTAAACGAAAAATATGAAGTCAATGATTGCATTGGAAAAGGAGGGAATTGTATAACATCCATCTGGTACTGTTTACATAAAGCACAACTTTCTACCAATATATATCACAGTAAAAAATCTTTAGGTCAGCAATTTTTCATAAGAACCCATTTCTCATATTGTCATACATGGGTTAAAGCTTTAATTTGAAAATGCTGTGTAAATGAAAACATAGTCTACAGCAGTATTATCAGAAATGATGAAGTTGAAGCTGAAACTCATATGTTATGTAATGAATGGTCGTCAGGGACACATTATTGTTCTGTATCTGTAATTTGAATCAGAAAAGAAAATGAACCAGCAGTGAGCACAGGTAGCTCGCTATTCATTCAGTTCCTTGGTGGAGGTCTGCACTGTAAAGACAATTTGTGTCCAGGTGCAATAGTTGTTGCTGTAAATACGTATTTCTTAGGAGCCACTGATTTGAATGAGTGTGGTTGACTCATACATGTAAGTGCATTTTTAGAACTGGACAGCAGACAGCAGTAATAGTCATTTAAAACCTCACAGTAAGAAAAAAAAAAAAGCGTGTCTATCCAACTCCCTGCCTCTTCCTCCCTGTCTCTGCGCAGCACCTTCATTAAAAAGTATTAACATGACTTGTGCTACTAGATGTGAAAAACAGACATCTTTTTTTATTTTGGGAAAGTCAGAAAAGCACATGTGCCGGTAGTGAGCTATGCACTGTGAGGATTTGTTTTTCCCAAACCAAAAGGAAAAGCATCAAAGCCCATTTTTCTCTCGTCAGTTTAATAACTCTTGAAGTGACCTACATGCTCATGTCAAGGCACCTTTTCAGTCAGAAAGAGTCGTTTGCTTTGTCTCAAATTATAGTCTTGTATGCACACTACACACTAGTTTTGAAAAGTATACTAAGACTACTATTTGGCTCTTTCTGCAAAAACCCAGAACTAACATTCTAGCATTTCTCTTATGCAGCTTTTGGATTGGTATTTTTTCTTGCATTTTATAAACTGTATAATCATCTAGTAGCATATACTAGCATTAGGGGCAGCAGTTAGGTAAAGCTGTCCGTGCATTAACTGAAAGGTTGATGGATTGATCCCCGCTACCAGCATTGCATACTGCTGTGTCTTTGCGCAAGACACTTCACCCACCTTGCCTTCAGTGTCTGTGGTATTGATGTATCTATGCGTTAGTGTGATTGGTGATTGGTCAGAGAGGCTGTAGGCAAACACAGTTTAGCTTGTATATATCTTGTAAAGTGCTACTGAATCTTGTGGTTTGTAGCTTTGACAGCCATCCTTCATGAATTGCTGAACACTCAATTTTACAACCTTTATATGGGCTGCGTTTCACCACTGCAGTAGGTGAAAATGCACAAATCCGATCTCTAGGTGCAGTAAGGAACACACATTTAGACACGCTCAGGATTTAGTAATTGAATCATAAAACCACACAAAGCAAAGACAGTGCTCCAAGTCACCCGCGGTATTTTAGTGCTGCAAAAACTCAACAGTGGGAGCTAACCCTCTGCATTACATGTTACAGTCCCTCCAGTGAGACTTCTATGGATCCAATTCCACAGTAACACACAGTACCTCACTTATTACAAACTGATTTTATGTGCACGAGTCTCCAGTGGACACAGACACCTAACTTTGTCCAACACCACCTACACACAGGCTCTCCTTAATAGCCAGTGTGGGGATTCTAATGTAAATCCGGTTTAGTGCAGGCAATAAAACTCTCTAAATCTGTTATTCATACTGAGGGATGTTAATGAAAGAGCTAAAAAAAACAAAACAACCATATACTTTGCCAAGATCAACCTACAGCTTCCTGGTTTTGTGAAAGTGGGAGTCGAAGCGTAGAGTTGAGGTCCAAAAGCCTGTCAGATGCATAATGACTATCACATTTTCCGTGTGCGGTTAGGAGTCCAGACAGAGGGACTTGCACTCTTGCTTGGGTTTTCTGGCACCTTTCGGAGCCATGCACAAAGCTCGTCATGCTCCCACTGTAGTCAATTAGACATGTTAGAGAAGGAGCATTTGAGTGCATGTGTGTTGTCGCTCCAAAAGATCACACAGCTGATTGGATTTCAGACATGCAGACCTGGTGTAGACTCTTTTCAGGGATGCCATATGTTCAGTGTTTCCTTGCTTGAATGGTAACAAAATGTTTGGCAAAAAGGTTTGAAACAGGGCAAGAGTTAATCTCCATTTTGCCTTTGCTGTTAGGTAAAACCTCTTTTGCAATAACAGTAGTAGAGTCCAAGCCAATATTACTTTCTTTTGGAAAGCTCCGGGACGTAAAATACTGCTACTGTTTCAAATTTATTATAACATCTGTGATTCTTGTTTTTTTATATTCTCTCCATGGACAGTGTAGATTTTCCCAAATTTAGTCCACAGTTCCTTAAAGGTCTACAACTACAGGTGAGGACCCTAAAAATACTTCAGAGTTAGCGTAACATGCAAGCTAAAACTAAAATAAACTAAGATACTAAAAATAAATCATTGCTCATTGGTCGCATAATAGGAGCGTCACTTGTTCTAGTGCAGAAGCAAATCTGAATACTGTACATGCAAACTTGTGATTGGCCAAAGTTTACTGGTACAGGCTCAGCGTTATCATTTTATTATCATTAATAATAAAGCCTAGATAATATGACAAAGTCTATTTTTAGATCATTTGTATTACAACCTGTTATAGATAAATAAACAGTTTGTTAAATGCAAGAAAAAATGGGTAGTGTCCCTTTAAATAAACTCATTAAAAGAAATTGTCTGGTGTTAATTAGTGCTGGGAGTAAGTGATTCACAGCCCACGTGTCTGACTCGTGTTTAGTGATGTTTCCTCTGGTTGTAGGAGCGTGCCACCCTCTCGTCTGGAGTGTGTCTGGTATAAGCACACACACAGCTCTTCCTCCTAACCTCACCGCTCTGTCCCACTGACAGGCTGCGCCTCTGTATCCCACCGCAGGTTTGCTCGGCCACCCAGAAGGAAACCTAACATGCTTGATGTATGGTGAAGCCAAGCCTTTCCATTGTTAGTGTCCCAAGATCAGCCCATCACTCTTCAGACAGTTCCTCCTCACATTCTCTGCTGTTGACTTGGAGAAACTTTGGTTTAGGCAGATCAATTCAATTTTTGTGTGGATGCTTCTAGAATAGATATCATATTGGTGCACCTGTTCAAGCCCTTTATAGTCTGTGTGAGAAATTATTTATTTGCACATTTTTGTATTGGAATAGTTCCATTCAAATCCTTAGAACCATATTGTGGTGTGCTTTCTCATCAGTTTTAGGATATTGTATTGACATTTTAATGAGCTACAAAGACAGGTTGTTTATTATTACAAGGAGACCTATTTTGTGAAAATTAAAAACTTTTTCTTCCACCATTTTTGTATGCATTGTCAATGGAAGTCCATCCATCCATCCATCTTCTTCCGCTTTATCCGGGGCCGGGTCGCGGAGGCAGCAGTCTAAGCAAAGATGCCCAGACTTCCCTCTCCCCAGACACTTCCTCCAGCTCTACCGGGGGGACCCCAAGGCGTTCCCAGGCCAGCCGAGAGACATAGTCCCTCCAGCGTGTCCTAGGTCTTCCTCGGGGCCTCCTCCCGGTGGGACATGCCCGGAACACCTCCCCAGGGAGGCGTCCAGGAGGCATCCGGAACAGATGCCCGAGCCACCTCAACTGACTCCTCTCGATGTGGAGGAGCAGCGGCTCTACTCCGAGCTCCTCCCGGGTGACAGAGCTCCTCACCTTATCTCTAAGGGTGCGCCCAGCCACCCTGCGGAGGAAACTCATTTCGGCCGCTTGTATCCGGGATCTTGTCCTTTCGGTCATGACCCAAAGCTCATGACCATAGGTGAGAGTAGGAACGTAGATCGACCGATAAATCGAGAGCTTCGCCTTTCGGCTCAGCTCCTTCTTTACCACAACAGACCGATACAACGACCGCATTACTGCAGACGCTGCACCGATCCGCCTGTCAATCTCACGCTCCATCCTTCCCTCACTCGTGAACAAGACCCCAAGATACTTGAACTCCTCCACTTGAGGCAGAAACTCCCCCCCAACCTGGAGAGGGCAAGCCACCCTTTTCCGGTCGAGAACCATGGCCTCGGACTTAGAGGTGCTGATTCTCATCCCAGCCGCTTCACACTCGGCTGCAAACCGCCCCAGTGCACACTGAAGGTCCTGGCTTGAGGAAGCCAACAGAACAACATCATCCGCAAAAAGCAGAGATGAAATCCTGTGGTTCCCAAACCAGACTCCCTCCGGCCCTTGGCTGCGCCTAGAAATCCTGTCCATAAAAATTATGAACAGAACCGGTGACAAAGGGCAGCCCTGCCGGAGTCCAACATGGAACAGGTCCGACTTACAACCGGCAATGCGGACCAAGCTCCTGCTCCGGTCATACAGGGACCGGACAGCCAGTCAATGGAAGTCCCAAACAAAAATTGTAGTTAATTGTTGCAACTTCTGCCTCCAGGCCCTCTGGTTAGTTACTATATACAGTACTATATAGTATGCAATGTAGTTTTTCACAAATCAGGGGTTGCTGTCAGTCAAAATAGAGGTCAATTACTGATTGTAAAAAGCATTACAAAATTGTTCTTTGATACATATTTTAGCTACACTAATGAAAGTAAAAAGTCTAGCCTGGCTAGTCTAGCTCATTTATTTTCTTCTTCTCCCTCAATCTGTTCCTAACCATAGCTGGTTTATTTTCAATATTGTGAGTTTTATGCGGCAGAGGTTCTTTTTATTGGTTATTGCACATTTTGTAAGAAGCAGTTGATTATGTAATTGCTGTTGTTGTTGCCTCCGATTTTTAATGTATTGCTATCTAACTACTATCTACTACATAAGTTACAGAGATATAGCTTTATTTGTGTCATTTCTAATATAAAAAAATACAGGACAGATTAGCGTCAGTGCATTTGGGACATAAAAGCACATTATAGACCAGAGCTGAAACAGTTACATCCATTCTGTTAACATCCACTGGAGCAGTACATTTGCACACAATGTACTGTATACAGCAAATTTCCTCACATGTAACTCCACCCCTTTTGTTTTTTTCACCACCTGACTCCACAGACCACAGCCAGACTTTACAGCTCTGCATGTTCTTCCAGAGCTACTGTTACATGATATTGCAAGGGACCCTAAAATCACAGAACGGCTCACTGAGGGCGACCATAATGCTCTGGCAGCGTTACCCACAGTCAACCGCCAGTGTGAACAAGACACATCAAGTCAGACTGAAAATCACATCTTTCTATATTATATGGCACAATTGCTGATGAATGTGGCCAATGTGGTGGCTCTGCTACACGTCGCACTGGTTGTTAAAGGATTTCTCAAACCTACCCTTTCACCAAGTATTGACCTGGAAAGATTTTAGATTTTTTTCCCTCAATTTTGTTTTGATCTCAGCATTTTAGAGCTGTCAGCACAGCGGGGCCATCAAACCTGTTGTCAGACAAGTAGTAATTAGCCTAACCAGCTTTCCTCCCCTCTTTTTCTAGTCTATACAGAGAATTTATTTTGTGTGTAGATTTTAGTTTGTTTTGTTTTTTTTTATCCAGAGGAAAAAGCAAATAAGTGCATATAATTAACTTAGCACTGATTATGATTGGATAGACCTGCAACTAAACAGAAAAGGTGGAAGTACCAGAATTACAACGGTTCAATTCAAGCCCTTAGGTTAAATACATGCATCAAATGAATATGCTAGAAGTACCAAATCCAGCCATAAGAGGTTACAAATATTGCATCCAGATAGATTGAGAGGGTTGCCTCAGGAAGGGCATCTGGTGCAAAAGAAATGCCAAATCAGTATGCAAATTAATGCACTCAAGAAGGCAGATGATTTGCTGGGGTGACTCCTGAAGGGGAAAAAATTAAACAAAAGACAGTATCCCATTAGTTTTGTTTGTTTAGTCTGCCAAAACTGAAAAAGTGCTTTGAGAGAAAGAGTTGCACTCCAGGAAGTCCCCCCTTACTCTAATAGAAACTATAAAGAGCTAGATAAAAGGAACTTTTATTCATAGACCTTTGAGGACTCTCAAACACTTACATAACCTTGGCAAATAGATTACATATGAAAAAATCAGATTACATTACAATACAGTGGAGTATGCTTTTCCTCAGGATTTTCTAAAACTGACATCAAATAGAACCATCTTGAATAGGCATGTTGGTGTTTATTATCCCAGCTGCTCCTCAAAGGGAACATACACCATCTTTATTTGATTTGGGACTTTATTTTCTGAATGGTGACATTTGGATGTTTGCTTTTCTTTGAAGAACATGCCAGTCCTCTGTGGATGCTGGGGGTCGCTGTGTTTATACTTTTCAAGCAGCACCTGAAGCAACCAGTGGGAGAGCTGCTCCAGGACAGGTTGGTCTTTGTAGCTATAATCTGCAGGGAAGAATTATTTCAGATGGTAAATAAGAGACTAAAATGCTTTCATATTCTTTTTTTAGTCTTGTTTGGTTTGTTTTACTGTACAGATCTCTACACATTATGATGCACAGCTAACCAACGTCAAGCATTATAGTCCTTGTTTGCTAAAATGTTTTTCTTGACCCACTCTTCAGCACTTTGAACTTTTTGCTCAGGGTGTAGTGTTACCTCATAGTTTGGTGTATGCAGGATATCAAGTTCTGGATGCTAATGTGCTGGTCATTAACAGCCCACACACTGTAATAGAGGTGCCTTAAGTCTGATGTTTTGCTTTGTAACTAGACCCCGAGTTGCTCTCTGGGCCCCAAATCCCAGAGCAGAGCTAGTTCATCCCCGCTCCCCGCTCTATTGTTGATGTAGTTTCCTGGAAAGACGACCTGTTTGTGTAACTACAGCCAATGCTGAGTCTGAGCAGAGCCAAGCGGGCCTCAGTGCGGGCTCATGGGAGAAAGAGAAGGAAGAGGAGGGGCCACAATGACATCACAGGTCGGGACGTGACCACAGCCCACAAGTTACATATTCTCGGCATATCAGACTATGAGATGTCTTTGTTTGGTCTATATTTCAAAGATGTGGTATTCAAGATTTGGAAAATGAGAATTGGGATTATAGCATTCCTTTTCTATTACATGTTTTGTTGCCTTTTTTTTTAATTATTTATGTATTTATTTTATTTGACCTTTATTTAACCAGGAAAGTCCCACTGAGATTCAGAATCTCATTTACAGGGGAGTCCTGGCTCCATGGGGCCATATTGGGGCTGTTAATTGTGCAGAAAAATGGCTGGTTTGTAATTATTACAATCTGGGTAAACAAAAATTACTTTTGAAAACAGGTGTTGTGAAGCTGTACCAATATTGGAGTGACAAAGGTTCAAAATGTCATTAAAAACCTTACCTGTGGATTAAGCCTGGGACAGCGTCTGTTAATATGGAATGAACATATCTTAGTTTTGTTGTTACGAATGGCACATTGTTGGGACTGACTTTCCTCATACTATTGGTCTGTTCATTTGGTGACAGTTTGAAGATTGCTCACTTACTTTTCATACTAGGAGAACATACTATGCTAATAGATGTATTGATATGCTAATGGGGACATTTTGAAACAGTGGTCTACAGTTTGTGTTGGCATATTGGAGAACTTTACAACTCTTGTTGAACCATTACTTCATGTCTAACAATAACCTTGAAATGTTGTATGTTGTTCCTTTAAACTCAATGGTGGGTAGATCAATATTGTCTTGAACAGCTTTGACAGAAGGGTTGGAGCTTTATTTGGAAAAAGAACAGTAATGCGTTACTCCTCCACATTCCAGTATCAAACAGATGGAGCTGGACATTTACTGGACCATACAACTCTCAACATCTTTTTGGAATAACATTCAGTATAACAGTATTTTATGGTTAATTTGACAGCTTTTCTTCCAGCTCTCACTTCACTTCATCTCTGTTTTTCCTTTTTCTGGCTTGTTGTCACTCCCTCTCTCACTTGTACCTCATTTACTCCAAACCACAGCCATCGTGCCTACTTGTGTCATGTGATGGAGACATATGTTTTCAATCCGTTGTAATAATAAAAGTCAGTGCAAATCAGACCACACACAGAGCTAGTTTTGAATTTTTTATTTTGCACTTCCTCTCATTACATCATTGACAGGTTGAGCCTCATAGCACATATTCCTGAGTCAACTCCAGGCTTTATATGTGAAATTGGCAAATTCACTGACTTGTGTAACGCCTCAAACATCTAAATATGAAGGAGTTTCCCTCTCAAATCTGGAAAATAGAGGTTTCTGTTTTATGTCAACAAAGCTGGCAGGCACGGCCCGCTGCCCTTGACTCTACACACTTGTGATTCAGAACGGGCCAAACCATTGAGAAAGCCCAATGCTGTGAGTCATTCATTCAGCCATTATCTCCCTCCTGACTGTAAAACATGTTCGCCCACTATACACTGTATCAGAGCTCTTGTAAAATCCTATTTTGTTTGAGTAATGAAGGACAGATGGCAGCACATATGCCCATTATTTCAAAACAGATTTAGTTGTTTGTATCTATTGTAGAGGAAGATTTTATGATTTTGCCAAAAAAAAAAAAGGACATTAACAAACGTGTAAGAAGTGTATTGTTCCTTCAAAATATGATTTCATAAGGATTGAACTTTGAACTTGAGCTCACAATGGAGAAATTTACAGAAAGCAAAAAAATAAAGTGAGCATGCATCACTAACAAAAAGGTGCAATATAAATTATTTACAAGAAAAAGTAAAAAAAAAAAAAAAAAAAGCAAAAATATGTAACATCATAAATATAAACTATAAGATATAAAATTAACAATGCAAAACATCCACACAGGCTACATATACATGGTAATGGCAGAATATGATGAATATGATGACATTGACAGTAACGGGGGTATTGCACAGTACAGAGAAATATAAATAAATATTGTTGTACACTGAGGGTGTCTCAGTCTGCGGCTGAAGGAGCTGCTCAGCCCCTCCTTAGTCTGGTGCAGCGGGTGAGAGCTGTTGTCCAAGATGGCCAACATCCTCCACAGAGTCCAGAGGGCAGCCCAGGACAGAGCTGGCCCTCCTGACCAGCTTGTTCAGTCTCTTTCTGTCCCGGCCAGTGCTGCTCGCTCCACACCAGACAACAGCATAGAGGATTGCAGAGGCTACCACAGAGTCATAAAATGTACTCAGCAGAAGCCTGCACACTTCAAAGGACCTCAGTCTTCTCAGAAAGTGGAGGCAACTTTGGCTCTTCTTGTACAGGGCGTCTGTGTTGTGAAACCAGTTCAGTTTATTGTTGATATGAACACCCAGATACTTAAAACTGTCCACCATGTCATTGTCCTCCCCCTGGATGTTCACTGGTGTGTGGGGTAGTGTCTTTCGCCGGAAGTCAGTCACCACCTCCTAGCCTATTGTGCATCTTTTAGGTTGAAGGGAAACCGGTGCGCCTGGAGGAAACTCTAAGCTGTCTGGGAATCAAACCCAGGACCTTTTTGCTGTGAGGCAAGAGTTCTAACCATTTTGCCTCTGTTTCTTCCACTACTACTACAACAATTATGACCTACAACACTGACGCTCAAATATTGACTGAAGTAAAAGTAAAGTAAGTATAGAAAATGTACTTAGAAATGTATATATAATAATATTTTCACCCAAAAATTACTTGAGTAAAAGTAACTATTTACTTTCCACCTCTGGCCATCGTTATCTGTAGTAGGTAGTAAACAGCCTTTTTTATATGAGTTTTCTGACTCAGGCTATTTTTACATTTGCCTTTGTCTTTGGTGTCAGATATAATTCACTAATTCTCCTCTTGATGAAGATCTGAACTTCCTGGAAAAGTGTGCAGTGATTTTTAAGCAAGGCCTGGGTCCAGATCACAATTTGCATGACCTCAGCTGAAAGCTTTGTGTTTTTGTCCGTTACTATGGCTTTCCTACCACTATTTACTGCAAATACACATTGTATTTTAATGATCAAGGTCCTTCAATTGGCTGTTGTGTGGCTTTTGTGATAGATTTTGTGTCAAATTAATAGCCCTGAAGAGGTTGTTGTAGAGGTTTGGCAAACTAAAATAACAAAAGACAAACTGAGAGGCTGATGTTTGGAAACTATTTTGACATGAAAGATTGTAGTAACAGTAAGTTGCATTGTTCTGCTAAAACAGGCTATATTCTTTTGGAAGGGCTCATTGTTTTTAGAGCATCATGTTGGTTTTGCTATGGGCAGGAAATGTGTTGTTGTCTGCATGTGGTGGCTACATCTGGGTGTTTTTAGATTCTGTAATGTGGGGAAATATGATGAGTCATTGGCCATTCTTAAATTGAAAGTGTGCAATTTCTTTGTATTGTGTGGCAAACATGTTTAAAAATATAGCAGCAGCTTAAAAATATTGGAAAAACAGGCTAATGAGGCAGGGATTTTTTTTAGGATAGAATTTTCAGCCCATCCCAGCAAGTTTTTACCAATCGTGTTTATCGCTCTGGAAGGGATGCTCCCATACACAGACTATCAACCATGGTTCAGTAGCAGCCAGTAACAAGTTTAAAGTTCATATGTATGCTTAGACAGAAAAAAAATGGCCAAAAATAAAAAGCTAAAGACATGGTTGGCAAAATGAAATGGAGATAAATATTAGTAATGCATTCAGGTAATGTTTAACTAGGTGGAAGTAAATGTAAAATGGCATTGGTCTAAAGCTGAACTCAAAGGTTTAAGTTTCAGGTAAGCCCTAGACCAGACATCTGCAACCTGTGGGTCTGAAGCTGCATGCGGTTCTTTAGCCCTTCCCTAGCAGCTTTCTGCCATGTATGGCCAATTACTTAAGGGCAATTGATAAATACTGAAAGCAGCCGTTAGCAAGTCTTTGAAACAACCTGCATCTGCATCATCCTGTCAAAATAAAACCTTCTCCCTGTTGTCCAGATTTGGCTATAGACTTATACCTATAATAAAACACTATTCTTAGCCTTAAGTGGCCACACGGTTGCACATAGGCTGATTGGAAATGCAAAACCCATGAGTTAAATAAATAGCACCAAATATAGTTACTAGATGTAACTTCAGTTTTCTTTAAAGATACACATTTAGTATTTTTGGCAACAACTGGCTCTTTGGATCCAGAAGGTTGCAGATCCCTGCCCTAGATTTTGGATGTAATGTCTTAGTATTTGAGTTGGGAATTGGTCCAGTGTTACCTTTTTAATAAAATTTAAGCAGGAAAAATTACAGTGTTATTGCAGATGGTTAAAGAATGAGGTCGTGTGACCCTATTGGAAGGATTTTTGAAAACTCTGATTTTGACAAAAATGGGAAAATGTTCTTTACAGTCATCAACAGCCAAGTCACCCATGCAAATTAATGTGGAAAATAGTGTTGACTGACACAAATATAACATACTCCTATTTTCCCAGAGGTTCACTCAACAGTCCTCTCCAGCTTCTGTCTTTTCTGTGTCTGTGCTGCTCATCCAGGACATCCCCCAGTGAGAGGTGAAGTGCCGGAGGTCATGACCTCATGGTACACAGCCCAGTGGTGTGTTGACAGTCAGCTCCGACAGAACACAGCTGCCACTGTCAAGTCTGTCTGTTAGATCTATGTCTGGAGGAGTGATAGAGCTTCCATATTTACACTCTTACATTTTTCACTGCTCATGTAAAGTACACTTTCTTATTCCCTTTGAACGTGTGGTGAAATGGAAAAGCCCTTTGTCTATGTAATTTTGTCCTGGTATCATTCCTGTGTTGCAGATTTATAAACACTGTCAGAATGTTTGCGTTGGAGCAGCAAATTCAGGCTTTGATTATTGTGAACTGATGAACTGATGTTGCTGTGTTGTTGCCGCTTGCATGAGCTGACACTTCAAACATGTCATCAGTTATGAATGATTCTCAGACGTAATCATTTACTGTGGCCCTATTCCTTGAATGCACTTCTCTGCCCCGCTCACGGGGAGGAAGGACTTAGTTAACTCTGTGTGTCATGCACAGCTGTGGTTTCCCTTTTCTGAGGGAGTTTTTGCGGTTACCGTATAACACCACATGCAATGGTTTTAAAAGGCATACCTTGTGGGCATGAGCCCTTGTAAATATATTTTTAGGGGGTCAAAGAGACTCATCTTTTGGACATGAACATTGGACATGTTTTATTGGCTGAGGTCACTGTCAGGTGTGTGTCAGGTGAATATAACAAACATTGGCTGCCATTAGCTATTAGGAACAACAGGATTAGCTTAGGAGAAACACTCCTGTTATGAGAAACATATAGCTCCTATTTCAGTTTTTTTGCCTACTCAATTACTCAAATACTACAAACTTAGTATATTTTACAGTACAGTACAGAACAGTTTCAAAATACTCATACATGATACGTATTTTCTGTTTAATCAGATATGATAATTGCATTGCATGAACATAATGTAATTCATTCAAGAAATACTTGATGTTCTACTTTCACATTCATCCTGTTAATTTCCCTCACTCTTTTTTATAGATCTCGGCTTCTCTCAGGTTGACTTCTAATGAATCCACCCTTCCAGCTGGTGTTAATATGAAAACCAATACATACCTATCATTAAACATTCCCATTTGAGCAAGTCAGATTATTAACTTTGGCACTGAAATTTCCCGTGTGGCCTCAACAAGCCAATTAATTTTCTTATTAATTTATAACAGCCTTACATCATCACTGCCAGTCCTTGTGAACTAAATGTGTGGGGGGAGTGCTTGGCACCAAATGCATCCTGCCCAAAAGGTTATGGACGTTTTTCATAAGAGGATGTATCCAGACGTGTGTTTAATTCCAGGTGCATGAAAAGTACAGTCACCCCCCAAAACAAAAACACAGCACCTTCAACCTTTCCATCCATACACACTTGCTGAATCTAAAAGGAAACACAGCTGTGTTCCCGTCAGCGTTGCCTATCGCCACTCATCTGTCATGAAAGATATGAAAGATACTATCGGAAAAGAAAAACTGTGTATAGGGTTACTACATGTGTACTCAAATAAAAGTGTTGTTACTTTCAAATAATACTTACTGCTACCACCACCACCACTACTACTACTACCTGTGTGTCTGATGGGAGAACAACCAGGTATGTTGTCCTGAGGGTCAGTGGGGCCCAAAAGGAAGCCCTGTAATTGTTTAAGTTATATTTTTCAATATTATATGGGGGCCCACTATCAGGTTTTGTACTTGTTGGGGCCTCTTCAGTCTGTCAGCTGGCTTGACTGGCTCCTTCTACTGCTACTAGACAAGAAAGGACAAGGCATGTATTTTTATATTGGCTAATATGACAGCAACAGTTGCCTTAAAGGGCTTCACAGGCAAAATTGCAAACATATGCTATTATTACTACCCACTATCGAAGTAAACAAAATAATAATAATTTAGAACTTTCAAAAATTCACATGATTGAATTGTTATTTTTTTAACTAATTACAGTATGTACTTACTAACTTGAGCAAAAGTAGTTTCTACCTCATTCTACTTGTAGTCCTTTAAAATATGCTTACAACGAAAATATACTGTGTGTGTACTAGCGACAGTAACTAAAAACAAGGCATTTTGCTGAGTGAAGAGTGAGTTCTGGAAATGAGCATGTTGCCAAGAGTAAACAAATTAGTGGGGGGCTTGTTTTTGTGTCCCTTGCCCCTTCACCACCTGGGCCATCGAGGATCTGCTGGACCCTTTCATGTGCACTGTGGGGCTGTTTATCCAGATGTGGGACTCTGGCGTTCAGGACACCAAACTCTGCCCACATACCTTCAGAATCTCCTAGAACATAAATAATGTGCTGTAACTGTGCTATGAGCTATGGTTGCATAATGTATCAAAATAATAGCAGTCATTTAAGTGTCAACATGCACAATGCAGCGAACCTAAAAGAAAAAGCCAACAATGTCCTTGGTTGTATATTATTGACTTGTGCAGCCCAACTATATGACATTTCTGTCTGTTTGTACAGGGATCCAGGAAGGCTCCCAGTGCACAAAGTGTAAGAATGAATGGGCACTGAAGACCTCCATAGCACTGCTCTATGTGCTGTGTATGCTCCTCACCATCGCTGTGGCAATACTTGGATACAAAGGTAACCATACTCACCTCTGAACAGATCTATGACTAGAATAAAAACTTATTAAAAGCATATACCAAGGGAAACTGACAGATGCTTTTGGGGCCAAATGATGAGTTTTGTGCCAATCCCAAGCATGGAAAACTACAGTTGCAAAATGGGTTGTATCAGAGAGAATAATAAATAATAGTAATCCAAAGACATTACACTAATTATATTGTTATAATATTCTGTAGTAAGATAAAAATTATCACAAACTAATAAAAATGCCTATATATGTTTCTACATTTTGTTAGCCTCAATGAATAATATTTAGATGGACAAATAAATTAATAGTCTCTTTGAGACCTGTAACTCAGACAAAGTTTGCCTAAATAAGGTACAACCAACAAATACACAAAACTTACCTAAAAAAGCATGTGCAATCTTCTAAGCAAACTTTAACCAAAATAAGTTTAATTCTTCATTTAATAACAATTGTTGTGGTTCAGAACAATGTAAATACTATGAACTGTGTTACTCCAGTGGTAACTGAACTTATCCTTGCATGGACTGCACATAACTTTTGTTTTGTCTATATTGCTGTCTGGTGACGATTTGAAGCAGAATTGTCCATTTAGCAATGTGTCTTTTTGGTCACTCGTGTTGCTTTAGCTCGTTCACTTGTTGCATTAGGCTCGTTACAGATGAACTGCGCCTCGCCTGGATTGTGAACGAGAAATCACACAAATCTGACCGGCGTGCACTGCGCACAGACCGACACTGATCGAAACTGCGCAAGTCTGGCTCATCTCGAACGCGCCTGATGGATGGAAACGGAAATGTGTCGTCTTCTACGCTCGCGCTGTGCATTTCTGCCCCGCTGGAAGACCCGTGGCGTGTTTCTGTCAGTGTCGTCGTAATATTTTTGTTGTGATCAAATTAATCGATGCGTCAATTGAAATGAACGCGATTAAACCATTAAATTAACGCACTGCGTTAACGCGATAATTTTCGCAGCCCTAATATATAGGCTCCAATTAAAACTCTTTGGTATTTGCAAGAATACACACTTAATCACATGTTAAACTGATGCTGAAAGAAAGTTAGTATAGTACACAGGGTTGGTTTTGCCTTTTCTATAAATGTTCTTTGTCAGTGTAATAAATCATTTATGGAAAATGTGAGCTCAGTCAGTTCTACCACTCCAGCCATAACAGAAAAAAAATCTTCAACGTCACTATTTAATTAAAGCGAGTTAGGAATCAAACTGAAAAAACAATGTATAGTTTTAATAAATGATAGTAAGGTTTATTGTTTTAGGTTTTGTCACTCATGAATGGGTCTACATGGATGTGTAATTAAGATGAATGGACCTTTTAGTCCTAACATTTGTCAATCTCTTCCCATTTTCTGTAAACGAGATGATGTAGTGCTTCCTCTAACCTTGCCTTGAGTTTATTTTACTAACACATCCACAGCTCACACCTGTGGCTAAAGCCCTCATCCTCTGTGAACTTCCTGGTCAAGCAATTTGACTTAAATTGAACTCTGAATGGTCCTTCCACGATTTTGCTAACCACTGCCATATGCTGCCGGCTTGTCCTTTTTCGACTTTCTTTTGTGGAAATGCCATGAAGTGAACATATCCAGGGGTTATCTGTGATCTCTGAGTGCATTAACAAAGATGTCTGCTTTTTTTTCCTCTGTGCTTGTCCCATACACTTTCATGCAGCCCTAATTGACTGCAGATGAGTGGGGAATGAACTCAAAGCAGCTGTATCAGAAGAACCATGGCCTAACACAGATCATTACAGTATGTAGTAAACCTGAAGTGTTTTGCGCCCCTAACATGTGCTAATATAGTGCAGAAACATCCAAATGTTGTGATGCAGTTTGTACAACAGAGCCACATGACCAAGTGCTGTATGAGGTCATTCTCTGGGCAGACATTTATATTCCCCCAGACAGGAATAGTGACTGATTGAGTGACTGAGGACATTTTAAACCACAATGTAAAAATATTCATCTTTATAGACAATTTAAATCACAACTGCCAACTAACAAGAATAACAAGTACTTAATGAACTGAAATGTATGTTAGTTGAACAAGCATTTATGAAGCTAGTATCCTACCACATCATCAGAAAACGTCAGCCTTAAAATAGTTTGAGATTGTGTGAGTTTATAGTTTCTGACATTATGGTTTTACGAGAGAGCTAAGACTCAGCGGACACATTGTATTTGAAAGACCCACTTCAGAAATGGATTGTAGGTTCAAATGGGTACAAACCATGCTGTTTTACAACATGTATATGGTCTTTATGGGTCTTTTGTAGTGTTACCCTTACCGCATGATATAGTGAGACTCGCTGCATAATCGGACATGTGCTTATGTTAGCTAAGTGTCAGTGAAAAGAATATGATGTGAATGAAACATGGCTTCCGGTTTGACCTTGCAATATAAAAAGTCTTTTGTCCCTGGTACACATGAACTGTAATGTGTCTGGAAATGTTTCGCTCATGTGTCTTGGCGTCATGGTTCACATTGTGGCTAATTTCTTATAAAAAATTATAACCTGAGGGTAGAATTTTATTGTCATCCTTTTTCTATTTTAAGTCTAAAATTAAACAAAAATTAGACTGATTATGCAAAAAGACTTGACTGAAAAGTGTTTTATACTGACTTCATATATGTTAAGTATTAAAACATGCTTTAATTTAATATGGCCACCTCATTTGCTAGAGTATACATATGTTGTGTATAACCTCTGACTACAGCTTCCCAGCAGAAGAGCCCATGTGGGCTCCACTTATGGGACGTGTCCCCCTGGCCAGCCTGGTGGTACTGTGGGCTGATTCCCTGGAATCCCAGACACATTCCAGAGGAAATGAACACCAGTGTCGCCTTTAGGGGCGTAAGGAGCCTCCCTGCCACTGTGGCTGTCTCCTGATGGGCTCCTCTTTTGATGGTCCTGTTTACTGAAACCCCCCCTAGGTCACTTCCTGTCCCCTAGGGCCCACACTAGTGTCTTCATGCTGACCACCCACTCCATCCTCTGTTGAGTCACTGCTTCCCTTCGTCTCCTAACTTTTACAATGTCACTGCCAATTAAAAAGAACCAAATCTGCCTTGATCCACGTGATTACATTAAGTGAGTCCAACATTATTGCATGCCACATGCAGACCCATCTCTATTAGTATCTGCCACTTCTTATCCCTCATATATATGATGTCTGTGGTTGCAGGCAGTCCTCGCATCCCTCTGCTCACTCTGTTAATAAAGAATTGAGCCTGAGATGAGAGGACGACACTCACCTTTGTTCTGCATGTCTTGTTTTTGTTACAGTGGTTCAGAGAGTTGACAGTGTGTCTGAGGGCATTGCAAACTATGGAGGAAAGATTATTGCTGTTGAGACTGACCTTAAGAAGCTGGGTAAGTGTGTCCTGGTTTACACTAGTGCTTGGGTGTTTGTTAACTCACCAGAGTAGCAACTGTCTCTGGATAAACATGACGCAAAACAAGCTTTTAAGCAAAAAGTCATAAAATTTAATTTTGCAAAACACATCTAACAGACAATAACAAGTTTAATTGCTTATTCTGGAAATGATGCAATCTTAAATATTTGTATTCCCAAACTAAATTGTTTGTACTTGTGTCTTTTGCAGCTAGTGTGACCTCTTTTTCAGCAGTAACACTAGCTAAACATTTCCACTGTTTATCAGATTTACACCAGTGACTTGCAGAGTTATTTGGTGGATTTTCTTTATTGGCTTGAATAGACTTACTATAATAACATCTGCCTCTATAGCCATTTTATTAAAACATATTATTATTCATACTCATTGAAGTGTAACTGAACAAGTTAATGCTCTACAGATTTCTGCCTGTACAATAGGATCATATGTGTGCACTGCTATCTTGTAAAAAAGTCTCTACCTACTGTAGTCTAGGCAGAACTGCTGATGATGGATGATGTGATATTTTACAAATGTCTGTCTTAGATGATCAGACGGGGGAAAAGTCTGAGAATACCACTACTGAGATCCAGGCCTTTAAAAGCAACATCTGGAGTCTGCAGCGGCAGCTCTCTGCGGTCCAGGAGCGCCTCCACAATGATCAGGCTCAGCTGAGTCAGCTGCAGAGCATTGGTGAGGATATCCAGAGCAGCCAGGGCTCCATCCAGGGCACTGTGGACAGTAACATTGCCAGTCTGCGGTGGGTGAATGGCACACTGCAGACGTACAGTGGTCTCATCGAGGGGCTGCAGGATGACACGGCAAGGATTCAGACAGAACTGCAGCAGCAGGTCAGGCTCCAGAACGAGGCCGTGCTCAGCATCAGCACTCTGAACATAACCCAGGCCCAACAGAGAGCTCTAATCACAGCTCTGCAGCGATCGGTGGACGACACCAGCCAAGCCATTCAAAAAATGCGCAATGACTTCCAGAGCCTGGAGCAGACTGCGCAGCAGACTCGCTCTGATGCTGAATGGCTCAGTAGTAAAGTGGAAAACCTGCAGGTCATAGCAGGTAATGCGTCCACTCTGGCCAAATCTAACCAGGACGGCCTGGAGGAATTAGGCTCCCAGCTCACATATATGAGCAGCCAGCTGCAGAACACTAGCACTCTGGCAGAGGTTCATGACCAGTCCCTGAGAGAACTCCTGGATCGGCACAGAGACTTCGGCAACTTCACCTCACAGAAGTTTGATCGGCTGGAGGTGAGGCTGGACGAATCAGAGCAGAGTATAGACCGAGTGACTGGAAACATAAGCTTCACCACACAGCTGCTGGGCTCCATTAACCTGAACCTGAACGACCTGCGCACTTGTTCTGAGACAGTGGGCCACCACACAGACTTCCTACTCAACCTTAACAACAGTGTGACAGATGTGAGGATGGATACAGCTGGCCTGAAATCCCAGCAGGATGAGTTGTCAGCACGCCTAGACAAGGAGGTCACCAGTCTATCCATTGTAATGGAGGAGATGAAGCTTGTGGACACCAAGCACTCACAGCTCATCACTAACTTTACTATTCTCCAGGGTGAGCAATGCCAGTCTTGTCACAAAATGTCTAATTAGGCAAATTAAACTGATATTCTTTAATTGTTTTCCTGCTTTTGTTTTTCCAGGACCCCCTGGCCCCAGAGGACCGAGAGGGGACAAAGGAGCCCCAGGACCAGCAGGTCAGCCGGGACAGAAGGGAGAAAGAGGTGAAAAGGGTGTTGCAGGAGATCGAGGCCCCAGAGGCGAGCAGGGTATTTTAGGTCATCCAGGTCTGCCGGGGCTGAAGGGGCCTCCAGGTGTTCCAGGCAGCCCAGGATCTAAGGGCTCTCGGGGGTCAGGGGGCAGAGCAGGTCCCCCTGGGTCTAAAGGAGAACCAGGATCTGCTGGTCTGCCTGGGAGGGATGGGCAGCCTGGTCCTCAGGGTGCTCAAGGGCCCCCAGGTATCAGAGGTGCCACAGGACCACCTGGGGAACAAGGCCCTCGGGGCTTACCCGGACCTGTGGGACCTCCAGGTCCAGTAGGACCACCGGGACCTCCAGGACTTCCTTTCAGAGGTCCGATTTTATCTACAGGCCCAGTGTCCCAGCAAGACGAGGCTGTACCTCCTTCACTGTCTGCTCCAGGTGAGGAGGTTTTTCCAATATTGTTGTTGTCTTTTTGTTTTATTCACACACGCCATTAAATGAACAAATTTTTCTTTGCAGGATGTCCTGGTGAGTGGCTGAATCACAAAAACAAGTGTTACTTCTTTTCTAAAGACCTACACACTTTTGATGATGCAAAGTCATCCTGTGAATTAAAGTCTGCCTCCTTGTTAATCATCAGTGATATGGAGGAACAGGTGAGTTACCATAAAATATCACAAATACATTATAAAAATCATAATGTAAAAAGTAAAACATGATTTGTCTCTCCTCAGAAATGGCTGAAGGAGCAAATATTTGGAAAGGGCTACTTCTGGATGGGCCTGACTGACAGAGATGAGGAGAATGTCTGGCAGTGGCTTGACGGGACTGTGCCATCATTCACGTCAGTAATAAATTATTCATATTCAGTTCCTTTAGTTATGGGACGGACAGTGCTAATAAAATATTTTTTTCTGATAGACTCTTTTTTTTTTGCACTCTTTTTCTTTAAACACATTGTCATATAACTAAATACATGCAAAATCAAACCTGTCTCAACACTCCTTGTGTGTAAATGTAGTGAATGATCGCCCCCTGGTGTTCTGGTGCAGGTCGTGGAAGCCTGGTCAGCCTGACAACTGGGACCATGGACATGAGAAGGGTGAAGACTGCGCTGGCCTAATACATGAAGCACTGTGGAACGATTTCTTCTGTGAAGATCTCATAAGCTACATTTGTGAGAAGGAGGCCTGTATGTATCTGACACTGCTTCCTACACTTTTTTTCTTTGCTTTTTTATTACATATATATAATCTTAATTCTTCTTTATCGCTTTCAGCAGCTATCTCCTCTGGAAGATAGTGAAGTACTGAGGTGCTTGCAGTAAGCAGCTAAACCTCCCACATGTGGCACTGGACCACTGGCACAGGGCAGGGACACTCCATATGGAGAGAGAAGAGGGACAAATTTAACACAAGCCCTATTGCTGCACAGCAACTGTCTCTCTAAGGTTGATGCCTTCATCCTGCAGGGTGCGAGTCCAACTGCATGTGCAATACCGCAAGGTCAACTTAGGAAAGGTGAAAGTGTACTTTGTTATAACAAGACAGTACTATAGATTTTTTTTTATACATTTTATATCTGTATTTTGCATATGACTAAATATTTGAATGTATATTTCATTACACAAGTTTTTTAGGAAAATCAAAATATCATGAAGCCAAATGGACTCAGTGTAGTGTTTTGCATTATACAGTATGCAAATTTATTAACAATATAGAGGTGTTAAATAATACCACAGAAGGAAAATGGCATCTAACCTCTTGCCTATTAAACATAACCATTTGAAATATGTTGGAACAAATGAATTATCTATACTCATAAAACACCACTTTTAGAATACGTGTGACATAGTTTCACCATTTGTGACTATTTAGAAGAATTTGTTCATCCTACCTGGATAAATCTGGGACGTGCAAGTTTGGTACTCAGGTTTACGCTGTATTTCCACAAAGACACTACTATTGCAATATTAAGAAAGCATTCAAAAATAAACATTCAAGTCCAACAATAACACTGGCATTTTTATTATTATATGTTTGCACATTTATATTATGAGCCATGTTAGATACAGTATTTCTACATGGCTCATGGGTGTGAAGGTCATCACAAAACTCTCCATAAAAATGTAGAATTTAGTTTATTGACTCTTAACAGAAGTTATTTTCACATTTCTACTGAAATTACTTGTTTTTTTACATTAACTTGCATTTTGTTCTCTCTAAATCACTTTAAGCATGGTGGTGATCTTATAGATGACCATGGGCTATGCAGTAGAGTGGCTAACCTCACTTAGGTCATAGCATTTTCCCTCAATCTTTTCACATGCTGTTTCCCTGCTTTAGGTCAACTCCAATCACCCCTTCAGCTGCACAGAAGATGAAATGATCTTACAATAGCACCTTTAGTAGGAAGGAATCTAACTAGCATGAGATCTGGACTAAAAATAACAAACCAAAAAACAAAAAAGTGACTGAAGACTGTCAGTGCTCACATACATTTTTACTCTCATCTACACCTGCCTAAAGACAAAGCTACAATGTTGTGAAGACCCAGATCTAATTAAGATGCACTCTTGTAAAATAATTTGACATCGTAAACATCGAAGCAGAATCAAAGAATGCATGAGCTGAGCCAAGCGGACACAATGTTATGACAGTGTGTGAATAAATAATCTTTAAGAAACAGATTGTGCTAACCGCTCATTTCACATAAAATTTATACATAACAAACATACACAAAAGAAGCAGCACATTGTCTAAATGTAGATTTATTGTTGAGGTATGATAGATCTATAGATAAAATTTGTATTTCTTGATTTGTACAACCACACTATTTTAGTATAAAATAATTCTGGTGGATTACATTTTAAAATGATAAAACTGCCAATCAGGTTTGGGACATCTTCGAAGAGATAACTTACAGTTCTTGCTAACATCACTTTACCTGAAAGCCTTTCATTTGCCTCTTTCTCACTTAATGGGTGGGTGCAGCTTTGTCATTGCAATGATTTGTTTCGAAAATGAGAATGTAGTGCTTCAGTGCAACAAAGCGGTGAGATCAGAGAAGCCACGCTGTAAAACTCCAGGCTTCTGTCTCAAGCTCCAGTAAAACTTGGATTGTAAACATGATTCCAGTATTACCATTCAAACAGAAATTCCTCTCAAAAACAATCACTCATTATAAATCCCATGGTGGTCTCATTTCCTCTCATTTAGCACTGGATACTGGTGTCTTGCTCTCTGACACACGGGCTGTCAACTGTGTGCATCTTCCTGTCCCGTGCGATGAATGTAATGGTCAGTGGTGCAGAAGGTGAGATTCTAGTGAAATAGTTGGAGACGAATGTGATGTGGAGGCAGGCTGGCTCAAACAAAGGCACGAGGTGGGGCTTGTCTAGTCATCCTTTTCCACTATGACTTCCCCATGAAGCACTCTCCTCCTCTGCCGCAGCATGTGGAAGTAGAGCTGAGGAAACACTGAGGGGAAAAAAAATCAGAAGTCATGTTAAGTGTATTTAAAAAGAAAGCAATGTCCCTGTGACTGGACTAGACTTGAAAATCCTGGTTATAGCTATACTGAGGTATACTGGTCACTAAGACAAAACTGGCCCTATTTATCCAGGCTTATCATTTTGACTGACCTTTCCTGAAAATGTAGTAACAATTTGATCATTACTGTATGTGTTATCTTACTAACAAACTAGCAAACCAACAAACAACCTTTTTGGTGGAGATGGTGTATATACATTTTATATACCCACAGATATAACTATCTTAAATTCACCATCGATCATGTAGAGATGTGGTTGATTGTTATCATTAGGTCAACAAGTCAGTTCTATGACAAAATAAGTCTGCATTATAAGAATTGTTTTGAGAAAGAACATGCATTTTATTGCTTGGGGCTTGTATATCTATCCATCTAGCTTGTATCTACTGTGCTAGTACAAATGTTTCTTACATGGGATGTAGGACAGCATGACAATAATGAGGCAGTAGTAGTAGTCGAAGGACACATTATACTTGTTGGGAAGCCTCATGGAGTACATTCCAGTTCTGCGTACAAACGGTAGAGCAGCGTAAATGGTGAGCAGCTCACCGATGACTCCCAATGGGTACAGGATGATGAAGAGGTTGTATCTAGGAAGTAAATGAGAGACATTAGAAACCTCATTTTCTGCAGTTAAAGCACTTAGACGTACACACATTTGCATGCCATAAAATTTCAATGATACACTTGTTGGTTAGAAACAGTAGCAATGTACCAAGATAAGCTTAATTAGGAATCATACATCTATACAATCCATTTTTTAGATGTAACATGGCCAATAGATTGTGAAATACATCTCTGACAAACTTAAGTTAATCTCACACTCATCCTTGCCTTTCTGTCAATGCATCTTAACAGTACCACAGCATGCCTCTTTTTGTTGAAGCATATGCTCTCTCTAGTACAATTGCTAAGAGGTGACTCAGGGCTATGGGGGTACTGTGTTTAGTCAAGACCACGGCAAAGGCTTGGGGGAGCGTCTCAGCGGATGTGAGCGAAATGTTGGTGAACATTCCATGACCAAAACAGATGGTCTTAAAAACAGAAGCAGCTGAACATGAGCCCTCTCCAGGGGCCTGACGTCTCCTCTGTTGCTTAAAGAAATACATCAAGGGTTGTAGGCTGGAGGGTTGGTGCCATGCAACGCGCCAGAGTCAAAGCATATTTTGTGCATAAAATAAGATTTAAAGTCATAAAAAAAAGGCCCTAGTTGAGTTTTTTTTTTTTTTTTTTTACAGTAATTCAGCTGAACTATGCTAGTTGTTAACATTATCTATAGGAATAATATTCTCAGTATGTAAATAGGGTGATGTAATATGTAAATTTGAATAATCTGACACGAGTGAGTCCTCCTGGGCAGCAAGTGACCAAGTTGGACAGCGATCGGTGTGTACAGCTGACGACTCCAATTTCATCTGAGCTACTGTAGCAGAGACATGCAAGGACAGACTGCCACGTCATAAGTAGTAGAATGCTAAAGAATGGTGTCAGTGTGCAGTAGGGAATTAAAATATGACAACACATTAATACTGTATGATTGCAAGGGTTACAATTGCTATTTGTGTTTGGTTAATGCTAATGTCAGTGAACAATGTAAGCAGTGAGCCCTGATAATAGCTAAAGAGGTGCTAATCAAAAACACACACATGCTTCTCACTGTGAACTGACAGCTGCAACACTTCCTGATTTTATGTTGGGTCTAGTTCAGGCAGGAAATCATTGCAAAGTTAAAAACAACATGCTCTGACATTTTGTCCAAACGCAATAAATGTCAATTCAGGCTCATTGCAGGTTGGTCCACCTGGCCCATTTGACGAAGTATGGCAGGTGGTGCAGCAGCTTGAATGTGTAGTATGAATATCTGGTAATCTCTGTCAGTGTCCACACAACCAAGAAGAGGATTACACTTTCTTCGTTCTGGACCTTAATTCAAGTCAAAGAAAAACAAAATTTGCACAGTATTGAAAATAAACAGAAAACGTGTAAAGCAAAGACCCAGGCCACATAAAAAGGTGATATTATTGTGTGAGCTTGTCTGGAAGAAAACATCTAAAGAGCCACAAGAAAAATGTTTTATATTGTACATGGACAGGGCCTTAAAGTACTGATATAATGGTGACACTAAATATATACAAATTTGCAGGTGATAAGAAAGATTGAAAAATAAAATGTACATTTTAATGAAAACAGTCACCTGTCTGATGCTGTTGGTTATAAACCAAACCATGAAAATCCTTGAGCACACTTGAACTCCAGTTACAATCACAGAAGTCCTCACTATTCCTGCAACAAAGCAAAAAAGTTTATGTATTTGTATCAACAAACAAAAAAGTCAGAAAAAAATCTGTCCTTACCAATTGCACAGTGTCCAACCTGGGAATAAAGCACAAAAATCACATTCTGTTAACTGACATATTTTTTCCACTGTGAAATATGTCAATGGTAACTGTATTTAAGAAATTTTACCTCAACTAATGCAAAAGTCTGGAAAAACTTGAGGGTCCTTGCTATACTTCTGTAGAGACCCTTGTGTGTGCCTTTCTGGATGTAAAAGCGGACCATTGCCATCGCCAGAACAAGCCACCTGCAGACAGCAGAAACACACTCATTACCACAATGAATGAAAGAATAAAGATAGGTGATAATATAATAATTATAATAATAATAATAATGGTTCAGTCCTTACATATAGTATTTTGGGGGTGTTGTTGTTGTACATGAGGTTGACCTTTACTACTTTGTAGTAACACTGGCAACGATGTTTATATGACTGCACATTGACTGAAAAGTGTTTGACAGATAATACTGTATTTTAGCTCACAAAGCATCAACAGCAGTTAGCAGTAATCTACCTGCCTGCAGCACACTGTGCATCAATTTGCTGACGAGCAGAAATATGATTTTCGAATGTGTGAAGTAACGCTGGATTTTTTTGGAATTACTTAAAATTGCTTTTAAATGCCTCCTGAATATTGTAGTGATGCTGCGAACAAGCTTGGGGTGTGCTTATTGATTCATCAAATCTTTAGTTATCAGAGTGTCATGAAATTGTTTTGTCTTGCACTTATATAGGAATAAAGTCATTTGTCATGACTGAGAGTGTTGTTCATGCTTTGAAACTAATAAAAGAAACTAAAACTTTAGCAACGTGCTAGGCTACTTTTAGCAGTTAACGTTAGGTTTGTTGGCTAATTTTAATCATCGCACCTCGTAAGCTAAAAAAACTTATGGGGTGGGGGGCATTTATTTACATAATCATTAATAAAAGCAGAAGCTTCAGTGTATTTTAATTTAGTGTTGTGTTTAGTGTTGTTAAAAAGTGCCCATTGAGCATTTCACAGCCTCAGTCAGTACTGGGCTCTAGTGTCACCGGCCCCTGTCTAAACTTATCACTGCGCCTGATGGAAGCGGAGGGCCTTGACGCGGACACCACGCTGTCAGCCCTATTTGGCCACAGCTACACTGCGAGCCCGCTACTTTAACCCAAGGCCATTCATTCATTATCTAGCCGACTAATGAAAACCGCCAACTGATTAAAATGAAGCCTCTCCAAACTCATGTGTCGAGTCTGCCCATCTCTGAGTGTGCGTCGCTAAAGCGCGCTAGCTAAACGTGCACTTTCAGCTCGACATACACACTGTACTATAAACAGCAACACACGTTTGCAGCTTTTCGGCAGCGGCTAACTTATGGACATTTATATTAATAGTCGACAGGGGCGGAATATGGCACGTACCCGGCGGTCATGGCGATGTTGTAGAAAGTGAGCCATGCGGTAGCGAGAGCGCTTTTAGTTTTCTTCTTGTTGTTGTTTTCCTTCTCGTCTACCGTGCCGTCCTCCTCGCTGGACGCCATGGTACGCCAGGGTGGGGAAGTCAGGAAAGGAGCAGACAGCTGGGACTGCTTGGGAGGGGAGCAGCAGGGTCACCCATCCATCTATCCGCCCCCGAGCCGCTCTCTCGCGGGACCAGTGCTGCAACAAGTGTGTGGCCTGTCGGTGCTGCACAGTCACTGTAAAAATATAGGCTGAAAAAGAGTTGAATAACCAAGAAATGTAAAGATAAATTCATAAAGACCCCCATTTATTCCAAAAGAGGGATCTGCTAATATGGCTCTTGTAGTTGTTTGCTCAGGGTAGCCAGCCCGGGGCCACAGCTCACAGAGGGTCATTATGTTTTGCAGAGAATAATTTACATGTATAAATACACCATAAACCCCAGCTCTTAAAGCACATAACGATGTTGCACTATTAATAATGTAAGCATATTCCAACAATTTAAAGCAGACAAACTCGGGAGTTGCTAGTTGCCTCGCCTATAGCCTGCGTAGAGAGAGAGACAAACAAAACATTTACAATTTCCTGTCTTGTGGTGCATTTTAGATGATATTATATTATTTGTACCTGGGTGCAGAGAGAAATAGTCCAAAAAGTTATATAGCCTAATTTATGTTTTTACTTATCTACAAGATACAAGACAAAACATTGTTATAACATCATATATTCTCATATATTTTAAACATGATCTGTTTCTCTACAGACCATAGCATAAATCAGTCTATTCTTTTCTATCCTGTGTTTCTTAATCTGGCCAATTAGCCTAAGGTTTGATACTGCTGCTGGAGTTGGATGCAAACGTGGTTTTAGGCCAATAGAAAAAATGTTGTCACTTTTCAGGATGTGGGCCACATTTGGGCCAGGGACCATGATGACACTGGCCCAACTTTGAGTCAACAGTAAAAAGGCTGTGGGTCAACTCTGGTCCTGACAAAAATTGCTATGTGGGAGTCTATGAGCTGTCAGTCTTGTCACTCTGGGCTACACAGTCAACCAGAGGAATAAAGACAGCATGGTATTTTTATAATTTTGTTGGTTAATCAAACAATATCTAACTATTTGTTTGTTTGTTTGTGTGTTTGTTTTATTGTGTGCCCTCAGATGTCTAACTTTCCACTGTGCATGAAAGGCAAAGGTTTATCCTGCTCTGGTTAATACACTTCAGTAAGTACAGTATTTTAACAATGTCAGTGTGTAAGCATTGTAAACAAACATTGTAAGTAGTGTGCTGTGTTTTGCATTTGTTGCTGCTGAATTGAAATGGACCTGTTCATTTAATCACATCTGAAGAAAAAATTTTATCACTCCGCTAAACAAATGTATATTGAAATGTCACTGTTCATGTTTTCCAGAGACCATACTCTTCCATTTTTGCCGATTTATTGTCAGCCTTTATTTAATAAGAAGGCCTGCTGTCATTAAAAAAATTGATGTACTTTTTGAACCAGAATCAATAGTGTCCCTGCCTCATCCAGCCTCACCGGAAGAACAAAACAGTATTGTTCCTGTTGCACAAGAAAGGTATTCAGTGGCATCAATTTTCATGTATTTTCATGTCGGCTCAATAAATACTTATGTCTCCCATTTTTGTTATTTCATATTTGGCCATAGATGTGTTCCAACTATGCATAAAAGCCAAAGCGTTATTTTGGTCTTGTAAATATTTTCAGATGAAGAGAATAAACCCACAAATAAACTCAAAGAGCCATTGCTCTAGTCAGCACCAGTAAGAAAACACTGTACTGCAAGTCTTGTATCTGGTTATTTATGTTGTAAAACTACTCTTCTAACAACAACATTTCCTTTGTTTAATTATTTTTGTAATGAAGGATGAAGAAACCTTTTTTCCTGTTTTTTTTCTTATTCTTTCTGAAAAAAAAAAAACAAAAAAAAAAACAGAAGGACCTAATCCAGCTGCTAGGCTTCACCAGCCAATGTATTTCTTATGACAGTCTGGCTGCTAAAAGCAAGGTCCATCTTCAAACATTTACTACTACTGGGTCATAGAACCAAACATCTCTCCATCTCAGTACTCCACATACTGAAGAAGAGCAGTGGATAAACAGACATTTCTGTAGTCTGGTTATGTTTGCCTCTTTTCAGTATAACAGGCCTCTATGGTGTATAAATTATAATAGATGTCACTTTTAGAAGCAGAGAGGGTTACAATTAAAATAGGTTTTTAACTGTGAGGGGAATGCACACTGCTGCAGTTTTTGCATTGTTTTATGTTGGCATTTAGCATGCAAATATAGATTTATTTGTACAATATCTGACTAAATATATAATTAGTAAATAATAATATATAAGTATATAATTAGTAGGCTATATCATAATGTATAATAATAAAACCTACATTTAAAATGTTATTTGCAATATAATGCATCAGGATGTGAAAAACAAAAACGTCTTAATGTTAAACTGACAGATTCACAAATGTGCATTAAAATGTGTTAAAATATGCAGAGGCGCAAGAGTATCCCTTATTCGATTACTCGATTAATCAAACACAATAATATATAGATTACTCGATTACCAAAATAATCGATAGCTGCAGACCTACTTTTAATTGCTGTTTTGAGCTTTTTAGGCTCAGATAAAGCGTTTTGGATGTTTAGTATTTCCTGCAGAGTAAGAGCCCAAACTGCTACCAGATGGGTGGGGAAGCCGGGGGAAGCTTCAGTCACATGGTTGCCCGGACATGTGCCTGACCAAAAATCTGCCAATTGACTTCTACTCTGCGGGCTAGATGGAAAGCTGTGGCGGGCTAATGTGGCCCAGGGGCCGGCAGTTGACATTCACTGCTATACACCATAGGTAGTATCAGAAATGTATGTAACTGCAATTACATTTAGTAATAATAATAATCACATTAACAATCATAATAATATTGCATCGGTCATAAATGGCACTTTTCTGAACACTCAAAGTCCCTTTGCATTATTCATTCACTCCTCAATCACACGTTTGAAGGCTAATTCTACATTTCTGAGCACATTCACATTCCCTTTAAGGCAAACCTTATGAAATAAGTGTTAAAGCCAGAAGAACCCAGAGCAGTTTCCTGTCATGATAAAATAATTCCCCAGTTTTTCATGCTTTGGTTCACTAGTAGTAGTTATTATAGTTGCAGGTGAGCTTTAAAAGTTGAAGCATGGCCCTTATCACACCAAGAATTAGTTCAACAGCATGAATGGCTGAAGATGGCATGGAAGGGAGGAATGACCACCCCATTATAACATACTGACTTTCTTGTCTTACACACAAGAAGGTATTTAAAGTTTTGTTTTTGTTTTGTATTTAATTTTGTATTTTGTAAATTGAGATCCCATATTACCACGGTGCACGGTGGCAGAGCAGTTAGCGTTCTCACCTCCCAGCAAGGATGTCGTGGGTTCAAGCCCTGGGCCGACCAACACACCATCACACGAACTCTCTGGGTGGAGTCTGCATGTCCTCCCCGTGTTACCATGGGTTCTCTCCGGGTTCTCCGGCCACCGTCCAAAGACATGCATGTGTTAGGTGAATTGGTGACTCTAAATTGTGAGAGTGAATGTCTGTCTGTGTTCATCTCTGTGTCAGCCCTGCGACAAGCTGGCTCCTGTCCAGGGTGTACCCCGCCTACAGCCCAAAGTTACTGGGATAGGCTCCAGTCACCCGCGACCCCTAACGGGAATAAGCGGTAGAAAATGAATGAATGAATTAAAGATGGGCCACTTTCTTTTTCTTTTTTCTGAATAAAGCAGGAAGTAAATGTCAGAAACTAGAGGTAGAGCCTTGGACAGGAACCTTAATTTTTATGGTTAAATGTATATTTTTCTAGACAGGAGCTTTTACATTTACAGCATGTTCCACACTTAAAAGAGTGTGTATTTGCTTAACAGACTGACTTGCAAATCAACACGAGGGAGAAATAATACTCCTATGTCAGATTTTTCAGTTTTATGACATTTATGAGATTTAACCACAAAAACACTATTCACTATTTATTAATTAATTTAGTTTTTTTTTGTTTGTTTTTTACTTAAGTTTTTTTTTTTATTAGTTTCTTTTTTTTTAGTTTCATTTAGTTTAGTTTATTTGCGTTGTTTTCTTTCCCGTGTGTTGGGTCATCACAGGTGTACAAACCCAATACTCTTTTTCCCCCACAGAGTATCACTATGTTGTGTGCAAGTCACTTGAAAACCTGCCCAGAACAACAAAATAAACAATGCCTACCCCACTTTTACATTGGAGTGAAGAATTTGAGGATAACATTATGTGCTGTATGGGACTGTCTCGCTTTTGTTTATAAAGCTAACAAATAATATCCTGTGTCCTCTGTGGGAGTGTTTAAGAAGAACCTGTCGACAATTTTCAGCTTAACAGGTATCAGTCTGTACTACACTTAACTACCATCTCTGTGAGGAGCATAAGACTAGTAGCTTGTCATTTGATTGACATTTAATGTCAATGACACTCACTGTATAGAATTTATTATAGTGCACCCACTTGATACTGACACAATCTCACCCGCAGATACCATTATCTTTACCTGTTTCAGGTTTGGGAGAGCACTGTAAACAATTTAGTTTAGGATCTGGGTACAGGCAAGATAAATAGCATGGTTTATTGGGTCAGTTATATCAGTGTCTTATTCTAAACAAAGTAAGAGGAAAGGCTTTCAACTACATCTATATTGCCCCAGTTATCCAAAGTTTCTATTCCACTAGGTGGCGTCGTTGAGACATGACACATGACCCGTGGTTATAACAAGTGTTTATTGCTGGTGTTAGTTACAGCAACTTTAAAAGTGATCTCCCTTGACTCCTATTGTTTGCCTTGAAAAACAGAAGCTTTTTTTTTTTTTTTAAATGCAGAGGAACATAGCCTGTGGTTCCTGCCTTAAGGCAGCAGAGGCAGCTATAGTTTGTTTGTCTCCTCAAACAGGGCCATCCCACCTTTACAATGGCAACTGCAGTGTAAGCAGCTGATGAGCAGAGCCAGGTCTGTGGTGTGTGGAAAGTGCTAGTCGAGGCAGACAATGCCCCAGTGCGAGGCCTGACAGCATTCAGAGGGGCAGAGGTTGGCTCACTCCGCCACAGCCCCCGTCCGCCTGTAAGCAGCACAGGATGGGTGCAGGGAAGACACTGAAGTTTGCCGTATGTGAGGTGCTTCAGTTTGTAGGGCTGTGTGTACCGCTTTTCATTGTCATGCAAAGGTTTGCAGTCATTGTGGCCAAAGTCAAAGATCTGGCGGAGCCTCCTGGTGACAGCCGCACGGCCTACTGGTTAATAGTGGCAGCCTCTGTTGCCTATGTAACCTCCACAGCACTGGTCATCTGGGTACCTCTCAAGTACATGGTCTTTAAAAAGAAGAAGTTTCTCATTGGGAGAAAAAAGTGGTGAGTGTCCTGAGCGGAACAGTAGTTTTGGATTTAGTGCAGGCCTGAGCCTCTTGAGACTGCTCAAAGCTTGTTTTTGTTTGTACACGGCTTTGGCTGGTTTAAACTGATTTGGACTTTTGATTTAGTCCTCATTTATGTCATTCTTGACGTTTTGCTTTCAATTTCTTTGTGTCAGGAGGCCTGTGGCACTGGTCTATGTGATCCTGTCTACATTACCCTGCTTTGCTTTTCTCATTGCCTGCTCAGAGGTACCACACACCAAGTATATCTATCTAACCCCACCTGAATTTCCTTCAGGATCAATAAAGTATCAGTCTAATCTAATTGATTACCTCTTGTTATACAGGACCATCTAAATAATAATAATTTGCAATCATAGTTGTCTCTGTAAGCACAATAAAGATTTGAAGCCTTAATTTCTCAAGGTAGTCATATCAAAACACAAGGAGCTACTGATAAGCAGCTGTGTTCCTCTTCCTGTCCAAACTGGCCTTGTCAAATCATCTGTCTATGAGGCACATTTTAACTTCCTAGCTGGACACGGGCCAGCTCCTCTTTGCTGTTTTATGCGGAACTTTCTAAAGAGCACACTGATCTTTTGGCCTCTGCTTATCTGGTGTCTTTTACATAAGAGCTATACATTTTGCCATGAAGACCCTCACTTGTGCCTTGTTCTGTGTCCCGTTGGTTTGATGTCCCATGGGCAAATACCAAGTTCAGTTATTATTTACTTCAAAGCCGCATAAGTATAGTGATTCCAAATATCAACTTAAGAACTTAAATGTGAAAAACCGCCCCAAGTAAACTAAATTGTGGTAAATTTATGAACTTGCATGTTGATGTGAATATTTTCCACCTAAGGTTCAGATCAATAACAACATCAAACATGACATATTCAGGGAGGTCCCTGTGTCATTAGTGCTCTTCTCTCTCATCTGTATTGACGTGGTGGAGCGGATACGGCACTGCAGATTGACAGGACGGGGTAAGCGTTGCATTTTGTGACAGTCACTCACAAGATTCACAGCTAATCGCAGTGTCCTGTAGTGAGGACAGTTTGCAGACTCAGTTTGAATGTTTTTGGGTCACTTGGAAAATGAGCAGGAAATTCAGTTTGCAAAACAGATTTCTCGCCACCGAGCTGAACTGACAGAAGTCTGTTTTTCTAAAGAAGACAATGGTCATAGGTTACGTAAATTGCAGTTTTTCTTGAAATCATGCTTAAAGCGGTTTCATAAAGCTTTGGCATAGAGTTTTGAGAATGCTCTTCTTATGACTATACATTTTTAAGCACACAACAACTCCCAACACAAATCTCAACATATCCATCATGGCCTTTATTTATAATGGCACACAAAGTTGTTGTTTCCTTTCTGATGCAGTGGACAATCAAGCCAAGTACAAGCACATGTCAAACAATTAGAATATTGTGGAAAAGGGAATTATTTCAGTATTTCAGTTCAATGAATAATGCAGTTTACTGACGTGCACCTGTGGTTATAATAAGCTGCTGTCATGAAAATGTTCTTTATCTTTTCAGCTGATGACAGGAACAGAGAAGCAGAGATCCCCTCCACGATCCTTACACACATGGAGCCAGTCACACCCGTTTCACCCATAAATCCAATTGTCCCAGGACCAGCAGTGCCCGGGCCTACTGTGCCAACATCTTTACCCTCGGCAGTCGGTCAGCACAACAACCGAACCCAAAATGGAGCGCGTGTTCGATCAGAGACCAACGGGACAGTACCACTGGTGTCTGGAGTCCCGTTGGTCTCCGGTCTTCCAGATAATCTAAGGAGACCGTTCAGCATCTCTGGCCTAAGCTCCCGTTCTGAGAGCACCACGGCGTACCACATGTCCCCTTATGCCTATACGGGACCTCTGCGTTTCCTGTGCGCCACTGATGCCAGAGCGGATGTGCTAGTGGACAGTTTCATGTTCTGGATGGATACAGTGGAGATGGTGCGATCAGCTGGACACCCCCTAGTCTACTACTCAGGCTGGGTGTTCCCTATCTACATCTTCAGCTACCTGTCCTGCCTGAGAGTGGTGGTGATGCCCCACAGCCCACTGCTCTCCTCACTTGGGGTGGCCCTGCAGGACTTGCCTTTCTTCTTTGTGCGTGCAGGCCTCATCGCCTTCTTTGGTTTTGTTACCCCTGTTCTCTACATGATGAAAAACTTATTAATATGCCTGGCTTTTATTTATTTCAACTTCATGACCAAGCTAAGGATCTTTAACACAGAGAGGATAGTCTTTTGAAACTAGAAAATTTGGTATTCACACTTTAAAAAGAAGTTTAAGTAGTTAGCGCTACTAAATTTAATCAGGTAACTAACACCACTTTTAGATCTTACTCAATTTACATGAGCACAGCACGCTAAAAGACAAATAAAAAAATAAAAAAATCCGCTTACCTACTGCTAAAACATTTTAGCAGACCTTAGACCTTTAGTAGACCTTCGCCAAGGCACTGATCCTATCTTGCCACTGTAAAAGTACAGTACCCAGTCCTGGACTCAAATTGGGGATATTGTGGTTCAGGGGTAAGTGACAGATAATGCTCCAAAGAACTTTGAGGCCATCTTTATCTGTAAAGAACATTCCCTTTTATAGCCTACATGTTTTGGTACTTTTATGTTTTTCAACCATTAAGCAAAGCACCTTAAACCTACCTGTACAATATGTCATTGGAGATTTTTTTTCACCTTTTTCTACCTATTTAATAACTTTGTTTGGTAAGTTAAAGTATATGCATGAACAGTGTGAATGTTTTTTTCTAAATTCAATAAACTATTTCAACATTATGTTTGACAGTTTAGTATTTACAGGAATGCTGGGTTGGTATGTTTTATGGCTATTTCACAGAAATGTATCGCATTTTATCACAATTCTTCCTCAAGAGAACAGGTTTCCTGGCATTATTCTGAAAAAAACATGCTCATTAAGCAAGTTTCCACAGTTCACAGAACAAGAACAATGACAGGACAAATTGTGACTTGATTTGCACAATGTAATGCTGTCAGCAAAACTAGCAAATTAGATCTTAACAGCTTTTATCACTTTATGTTTGTACCAGACATTGTGGACCTTATTTACAATTATATTTTCTGAACCATAAAATCCATAAGTTAAGCATCCAAGGCTATTTCTAATGAGCATTTTGGTTGTTGAAATACTTTTTTTTTCTAGCCTGTCAAATCTACAGTCCTAGGCATAGCTGTGCACTTTTATAGTATAGACTCTAGTGAAACTGTCCAATTTACTGAAGAGGAAACAGGATTTCCCTCTGTCCTCTCTTTTGTCTGATAATGTGCTCCTATGGACTACTTTCCCGCTAAAGACACAACCACACTGCTAACCTATATTTCCTTAACCTAGTTTTATGCTCTGACGGTAAAGCCCTGCAATACTTGCCCTACTAGTCCAGAGCTTTGAGAATTTACAAGCTCATACACTTCTTGTAGTATATTTTTTTAACATATTAGAATACTTGCACTGGGAGAGCGCAGACCTTCACCATGGCATTGGCCCTATCTCACAATTTACTAATAAAACTCAAACTAGTGAAAGAAAACTGTCTGGAGTTATGTTCTTTGCTCCCTACCTATTACTGACTTTTCCTGAAACTTGTATCAAAATCAGAACATTACTCTTTGAGTTATCTTGCTAACAAACAAACCAATGCCAGTCAAAACATATAACCTTCCAATTAACTACATCAAATAAATCCTTCCCTTGGCATTACTCCTTGGCATGATTATTCATTTCTTAGGAGAATTTAAATGTTATATTCAACCTGTCATAAGCAACTTTTTTTGTCTGGAATAAGATTAGACCGCTTCCCTAACACATCCTAACCCCTTTCCCCCTTTGTAAAAAAAAAAAAAAAAAAAAAAAAAATCGCTTTTAAATTCATGGAAAGTGCTGTGCTTTGTAGCCCCTCATGTGACAGGATATCCATCAGGGTGATTAAGGGGGAAAAGCACTATCTCTGTGTCACTGCTGCTCTGTGTCCTACACCTTTGCACAGTCCCCATGCACTCACAACCCAGAAACACTCACTGACACTGGGATAATGTTAACGAAAGGCACTTTGGTGCTCTGTCTGCTGCAATTCATCTGCATCACCGCCGACATAGGTAAGAAACTGCACTCCACTTTAATTGTAACATTTAGATTTGCACTTATTATTTTAAATTATATTATTATTAATAAATTTTCTCATATTCTTTGCAGACAGTGGCTCCTTTTTGATCTACAATGACAACCACAACAAGTGTGTAAAGGCGGAAAGTGCTACCTCCATCACCGTAGCCCAATGCAACCCTCATGCCAAAGAACAACAGTTTCGCTGGGCCTCTGAGTCCCGCGTCCTCAGCCTGTCCCTCAAGCTCTGTCTGGCAGCCTCAGAGATCAAGGACTGGGTCAAGGTGGCCCTCTTCGAATGCGACGAGAAAAGCGAGCTGCAGCATTGGGAGTGCAAAAATGATACTTTGTTCGGCCTAAAAGACCAGGATCTGCACTTCAACTGGGGCAACCGCAATGAGAGGAACCTCATGGTGTACAAGGGTGCAGGCCTGTGGAGTCGCTGGAAGATATATGGCACGCAGGGGGACCTCTGCTCCAAAGGCTTTCAAGGTAGGGCTTTGTCTAATATTGAAAAATGCATGTTATGTAAAGATCTATATTGATTTAGTCCCACAAAGGTAAGTATATTTTTTGGAGCTAAAGACATAAAACTATAGGGGTGCCCAAATGGTATGTCTGTACCCAAAAGTCTGTCACAGGGATGTGCAATATAGTTTCAGTGTTCGACTTATTTGAAGCCAGAATATTGTGCCTGAATGACATGAACTAACAGTGAAAGAGAATTTATTTTGTGCCATAAAGGTTTTTGTAAAATATTTAAGAAAATAACTTCTGTAAAAAATGGGGTTACAAAAAAAAAAAAGATAACTTGGGTGAGTTGTATTCATTCAATTTTTAATATGTTTTATATTTGATCATGTTTATTGTCCTCTTTGTTCTCTTCAGAGATCTTCACTATAGGGGGCAATGCATTTGGAGCGCCCTGTCAGTTCCCATTCAAGTTTGCTTCAAAGTGGTATGCTGAATGCACAAAGGATGGCCGCAAGGACGGGCAGCTGTGGTGTGCTACTGAGAGGGACTATGACATAGACAAAAAGTGGGGCTTTTGTCCAACTAAAGGTGAACAAGACTATGTCATGTTATGTCTATGAAATCATGAAGCTTAGAACCAATAATGTTTAGTAGAAAAGGAGAAACATGTAGGTCATACTGTATACTTTATTTGTGAGAATTGCCAAAGTGGCATCTGTTGGAGAGGTTAGTGCTGACTGGTCTGGTCGCTGACACCACTGATGCCCCCAACAGAACAACACTACTACTTCCTCCCATGAACTGTCAACACATAACTGTGCATGTTTCCCTTTTCTCACCAGCCAGTCTCTCCTCGTGACACTGCTTTATTACCAGGGCAGGAAAAGGACAAAGATAAAAAGAGGCTCCCTTTCTTTTGACACATAAATTATAAAAACCAGTGTGTGCATTTTGTGATGTTTGTAAGCGGTTTTTAAATGTGTGCTAATGGCCGTTCTACAGCAACCTCAGGCTGGGACACTGACCCGGTTACAGGAGTTCAGTATCAGAGAAACCCTCAGTCAGTGTTGACCTGGCACCAGGCCAGAAAGAGCTGCCAGCAGCAGGGGGCTGAACTGCTCAGCATCGTGGAGCTGCACGAGCAGTCCTACATCTCAGGTACATCTTCAGCTTCAGAGCACTGCTGCGCTATTCTTTGCTCTGTTTTTCAGTGTAGATGTAAAAATAGTCATCATTTGTATAGACACTGTACCAGTAGATTTATTTTTGCCACTAATGTTCACAAGCGAGGTAGACTAACAGTCAGTGGGAAACACCTAATGCAGGACACGTGATTGTCCAACGTCTGCTGTTATGGACTCAACATTAATTTGTCTATTAAAATCCTTAATAATAGTCTTTGTGGTATCCCATGGCTTTTTATCAACGATCTTTCCGACTACAATATGCAATAAAGTGATGAAACAGAAAAATATTAGGTTGTGTGTTAGTAAGGTCTTGTGAACTCTGATATAGCAGCGGTCTAGAAAAATACCCTTGTAGAGTGACAGCAGTAGTGTTAGATAAACATGTAACAACAGTTGTGTTGTATTTGTTGAGACAGGGTTGACCGATACTTTGGAAACATCTCTGTGGATTGGACTAAACAGCTTGGATTTTGACACTGGCTGGCAGTGGAGCAATGGAAACCCATTCAGATACTTAAACTGGGCACCAGGTACGCCATAGTTAATGTAGTAGTAGTAGTAGTAGTAGAAGTAGTAGTACTGAAGTAGACAATGTGTTACATACAGAAGGTTCATGACATATAGTCTAAAATTATTATAGCATAGGAAATGTCTATAACCTTACAAATTCTATAATAACACCTTCATCATTGATTCAAACAGGCCATCCTTCATCACAGCCAGGGAATAACTGTGCAACCCTAAATACAGGAAAAGCATCCAAGTGGGAGAGTAGCTCCTGCAACAAGAAACTTGGTTACATTTGTCGCAAAGGAAACTCTACAACTCTTCCTCCGCCTCCAAGTAAAATAACGTTACATCAAAATAATCTTGTTAGAGTAGAGAAAATAATATAAAATAAGTAGGTTTGTTTCCATATACAACAGGCGACCAGCCCAGCTTCTGCCCAAACCACTGGGTTCCATACTCAGGACACTGTTACAACCTGGAGAGGAGTAAAAAGATGTGGAAGGATGCTTTGAGTGCCTGTCACAAAGAGGGAGGAGATCTGGCCAGCATAGCTAACATAGAAGAGCAGAGCTTCATCATCTCTCAAATGGGATATGGTAAGTGTGAATATAGTAAAACGGCTATTAGTGAGATAATATAATTTTGATGTCCCATTCAAATGCATATAGCCATGTGTTGCACAATATATTGACTGTCAGAATAAATGTCCAACCAAAGCCTTAATTATTGCAATGTTCAAAAAGATTAGCACACATTTTAAATTCATGCAGGCCAAATATAATGACATGTTTGACCCCCCAGTACCGACAGATGTGCTTTGGATTGGCCTGAATGACCAGAAAAACCAGATGCTGTTCGAGTGGTCCGATCGCTCTCCTGTCACCTATACAAACTGGCTGAGTGATGAACCATCCCATGTTACAAACCTGCAGGAAGACTGCGTGCTCATCAGAGGGAAGGTATCAGCCAATAAAGAAAGACAAGCAAATGTGTGACTTTGATTAGACTATAAATACTGTTGTCGTGGGATAGGATGGGAAATGGGGAGATCACATGTGTGAGAGAACATTTGGGTACATCTGCAAGAAGAAGGCGTCCATTAAACCAGCTGAGGGCACACATGAAGAAATCAACCCAGGATGCAAGCTGGTGAGTCATTTCACTTTAAGAACCACTAATATACATAAATAATGTACACTCTTATTCTAATATACTTATTTTATGTCAGGGCTCCGTTAGGTATGGCCCATACTGCTACAAGATTGGTGCTGAAAAAAAGACATTTGAAGAAGCAAAAACAATGTGTTCACACGATAGCTCTGATCTGGTGGATGTGGGTGACAGGTAAGATTTTGTTGGGATTGGTTGACATATAACTACTAAATTTAAAATGACTTACTACTAGATACTCCCAGAGACCACAAACCTCTACCAAGGCATTTGGTCACAATGGTACCAAATGCATTAAAAAAAAGCAGACAGTGATGCAAATGCAACCCCTAAAATTATTCATTGACATTTCCAGGAAATAAAAAAATAAATCTGACCATTACTTATTATTACTTTGTCTTATCTTGTTAACAGACTAACAAATCAATGGCTAGAGAAAACACAGTTACTTCATTAAAATTCCGTGCACTGCGCATAACCAATAATGTTTTTGAATTGTCTATTCTTAAACTTGCAGATATGAGAGTGCCTTCTTAGTCAGTTTAGTGGGTTTGAGACCAGAGAAGTATTTCTGGACAGGGCTTTCCAACATGGCCGATAAACACACTTTCAAGTGGACAACTACAAGGACTGTCACATTCACTAACTTCAATATTGGCATGCCAGGTAAATCACTTTTATCCACCATCATATAACTTTATCAATTTAGTATGTTGCTTTAAGCCTCTGGTATCTAATAAAAGACAGAAAACAGGGATGTGTTGCTATGACAACTGGGGTGTTTGCCGGATTATGGGATGTCGTCAGCTGCAACAATAGGGAGAAGTACATCTGTAAAAAGAAAGCAGAGGGCGTGCCACCAACCACAGTGCCTCCTACCACTCCATCCCTGACCTGTGCATCCGGATGGACCCCCATTCTAAAGAGAAACTTCTGCTTCAAAGTGATGCGCTCTGACTGCAACATTTGTATTATATTCATGTCTTTACATCAAGTTATAATGTTATGTCATTTTTACAGGTTTTTAAAAAGGAAAACAATAAGAAAAAGACATGGCAAGAAGCCCAGGATTTCTGTAAAGCCATTGGTGGTGATCTGGTCAGTGTTCACAGTGAAGACGACCTCAACAACGCTGGGTAAACACACACTGTACACAACTATTCTGTTCAACCTAATGGTTTTCCTGTTACAAATAAGACATTTCTCTAAAGGTTCTCAAAGCCAGCTTGGATAGGCCTCAGTCTTCAGGGAACTTCTTTTAAATGGAGCGATGGCTCTCCTGTAAGTAACAGTTTGATGATTTGATGATTTTTTTCTAAACCTTGTACTGACTGTATTTGTTTTTATCCAAACTGGTGGCCTAGTTTGAATTTGATAATTGGAATTATGGAGAACCAAACAACCACAATGACATCGAACACTGCACTGAAGTCCACTCCTTTTATAGACGCCACTGGAATGACATCTACTGTGAATCTTACAATGACTGGATCTGCCAGATACGCAAAGGTACACACAATATATTATGTACTACTGTATACTATATAGTATACTGTACTATAAACACTACTTAAGTAGTAATTTAGAACATTGCAAAAAAACTTTTTTTTTTTTTTACTTTTTAAAGGGGTGCAGCCAAAACCAGAGCCCACTGATGTGGTCCCAGGTAACATTCATCACAAAAACCCTGAACAAAGTTTTATTACTCACAAATGCTACACATATTTGTCTTTTCAGTTTACAACAAAACTGAAGATGGCTGGATCATATACAATGACACACAGTATTTTATCAACAATGAACTCCAACCTATGGATGATGCTCGGGCTTTCTGCAAGAAGAACTTTGGTGATCTTGCAGTCATCACAGGAGAGAGTGAGAGGAAGTTTCTCTGGAAAATTGTAGGACATTTAGACAGTTACACATTCAAACAAAATGCAGAAAATTAATTCAAAATGAAGTATGGTTTGTTTTATTCTCATGGGTATGTTTAGATTGCTAAGAGCTCAGAGTCACAGTACTACATCGGCATGACTGTGAATTTGGACAAGTCATTTAGGTAAGCCAGACTTCGGTTTGTAATTGCTCCACTATTACTGCACTTTTCTTCAAATAAATGATGTGGTTATTTTCAGCTGGGTGGATGATACTCCTGTAACATACACTGCATGGGACAAGAATGAGCCAAATTTTGCAAACAATGATGAAAACTGTGTGACTATATATCGAAGAATGGGTGAGTAGAGTATCAACAAGCACAATTGGTATCCACAAAAAACACTAGTATTGCTATGTTAAGTTAATGTTCAGGAAAGAAAGACATGATCTGGATCCAGGAAGTATTCTTTATCACTGTGAGATAGACCTAAATATGCTAACCTCAAAGGATTAGTAAAAGAAATTAGTTTTTGTGAGATATCAAGTCTTTGTGGGTTAATGGTTTAAGCATTTACCCCTAAAATGGTATTTGTTTACTATCTATGATTACTATGTCTTGGCAGAGGTCTACTCTGCATTCACTGTGTGATTCTTTTTACTATTTCTTTTGCTATGTCAGTGTCTTGTTATTGCAATATTCAGCATACACTGGTTATTACATGTTTTCCCATATTATGCAGTTCCACTGATTGTAACCCATATTAATAATAGTTTTCTTCAACAATGAGGTGATAAACTGTGTACTTACAGGGTACTGGAATGATATCAATTGTGGCTTGGAGCTTCCATCTATTTGCAAACGAAGCTCTACATTCACTAATACAACAGTAGCTCCAACTGACATTCCCAAAGGAGGCTGTGCTCCGGAGTGGACGGCTTTTCGAGGGAAGGTACCTAGATTTATGTTGTTGTTATATGTGGTTTTTTGTTACCTAATCATGTGAAACTTGCACCCACATCTTATGTATTGCCCTAAATTTGATTTTATTATTATAATTTTTTTCCTTTTTCAATTTTAGTGCTACAAAATAGTTTCAGGGGATAACAAAAAGGCCTGGCAAGAAGCAAGGACCTACTGCAAAAACCAGGGAGGAAATCTAGTGTCTATCCTCAGCGATAAAGAGCAAGGTAAGGCAACAAGAACTGTCAAAGATGGCTCTGAAAAATTTCGCTAATGTTTTTGTACTGCTTACTAGCATTACTAACTATCCAGATGGATAAATACAAAGAAGATCTCTGGATTGGCATGAATGATGTCAACTGGGAGATGCACTTTGTGTGGACAGATGGCAAAGGCATTGCATACACTAACTGGGCTAAAGGACATCCAGCCTCAGTCCCAGATGGACGCTACACATTCTCTTCTGAGGTTATTTTCATTAATAATAAACCATTGTATAGCAGGAAAACAATCTACATAAATGTGCCTAAACTTTTATTTTTCTATGTAGATGTTTGACTGTGTCGTTATAGTTGGCAGCTCCACAAAACTAACAGGTTTATGGAAAGTAGATGATTGTTCGTTGAAAAGAGGATTCATCTGTAAAAGAAACACTGGTGAGTAAGATATTTGTGCCATTACAGCTAAGAACAAGTAAAACTCCTGTCTACTGTGTATTAGTACTGCTGCATTAGTATTGGGAAGGATATAAAAATATCTAAAATGCTTAATGGGTTGTATTTTTTTTTTTGCAAAGATTCTCAGATTGAAGTTGGGCCCACTACTGTTCAACCAAAGTCTTTCTACAAACTTGGCAATGATTCATACAAACTTGTGACTCAAAAGATGAAATGGGATGAGGCAAGGAGGCAGTGCCAGGCAGATGATGCAGACTTAGCCAGTGTTTTGAACCCCATAGCCCAGGCGTACATATCCCTGCAGATGTCCAGGCACAATGAGCCTGTGTGGATTGGCCTTAACAACAATATGGTAAACTTATACGCCTATAGCGCTATATGCTTGCTTTTAAGTAATTATTATTGATTGAGTAATGATTATTTTGACACAGACTGGTGGACGGTTCAGGTGGATTGATGGTTGGTTCATGTCCTACACTAAATGGGGTGCTGGCGAGCCCAAAAGCAACTATGGTTGCGTATATATGGACATAGACAAGACATGGAAGACAGCACCATGCACAAACAGTTACCATTCTCTCTGCAAGAGGTCACCAGGTAAGATACTGCCATTTTTCTGGCACATAAATGTAAAAACCTGATTAAAATTACCTTTTTTCAGACGTAGCTCCTACACAACCAGCACAACTTCCTGGAAAGTGCCCTGAACCCAAAAAAAAACGGACTTGGATACCTTTCAGAGGACACTGTTACTTGTTTTTCAGCTCTGTGGTGGACAACTGGGCCCATGCCTCGGTTGAATGTCTCAAGATTGGTGTGTAGTGATGCACTGATACTCACAGTTAACGGTAAGGAGAATTTGTCAGATAATATATAATTGCTGTGCCTCTCAGGTGGAGCTATGCTCAGCATTGAAGACCCACAGGAGGGTTTATTCATCCACCAGAACCTAGAGCTTCTGCACGATGGGGCCAAGTGGTTCTGGACTGGACTCTACAAGAATCATGATGGTAACAAGTTAAATGTGTTTTACTCCACACAGAATACATATTAGACAATTGCAGTGTGATTGAATTATTTAAATTATAAAAAGCTGACTGAGCAATTTGTAACACTTTAATTTTGGATGCACTACTATGAAAATAAGTTGTTTGTTATCTACTCATATCTAGCTGCTGCCTTAGTGTTTGTTTAAATATAAATCAAAAATCAATAAGTTTTGAGGCTTCAAAGACTCTTTAATGGTACTTTGATAACAAAGCTAACCCTTCTTGTATGCAGATCATCAGCTACACCATTATGTAACAACAATCCACGCAAACTTGATTTAAATTTAAAACTGGAACTGTTGATCATTTACATATTATTGTTATTTACATAGTAATTACAAATGTTATGGGGCATGTTTTTTGTTTGTTTGTTTAATCTGTTTAACCATTTTGTAATTACAATGATACTGAGGCTTCAGAAAGGCTCAACTTAACAAGTCACCCACCCTTTACAGAAAAAGGTGTGTCACAAAGTGCTGCTTTAAGATAATATTGTGCTTGCTGTAGATGAGTGGATGTGGATTGATAACAGCGTGTTGGATTACACTAACTGGAAGCCTGGGATGCCTGGTAAAGACTCATGTGTGGAAATCAACTCAGAAACCGGACAGTGGAGCACAAGCAGCTGCAGCAGATATAGATCCTACATTTGCAAAACACCTAAAAGTAAGCTTAACCAGTTGGTAATACAATTTGAAATCCCAAGTTACTGATTTATTCATATTACACGTGCACTATTTTCAGTTATTACACCTACGGAGAAACCTCCATCTGTGGGTAAGTTCTATTATATAATGTCACTCATATGTTCATATATTATTAGTCAGTGAGATAATACTTTTGTTTTGTTTTTAGCTCAAGTGGTTAAAGAACCAACGCATAGCTCGGCTGGCGTTACAGTGGCTGTTATACTTGTAGTAATAGCCATAGTAGGACTTGGAGGCTTCCTTCTCTTCCGGAAGAGGATCCCCATGCCGGCTGTACTGGGAGAGGCCACCTTTGACAACAAGCTGTACTTCAACAATCCGATCCGTGCTCCAGTAGACACTAAAGGCTTGGTGGCTAACATAGAACAGAATGAACAAGCATAGACATACATCATGTCATCTGTTGACACAATTTTTGTCTTTTGTTTTGTTGCTATACTTTGGGTCACTTTAGACAAACTGTAAGAAAACCAAGCAGCTAGGGTAGAAGTAAATTTATGACCACTGGCTGCACTGAAGTTAATGAATTGACGAGTAATGACCAAAATGACTAATTTGCACCTAATGTATAATGATTATATGATGTGTACAGACTTTCTTCAGTCACAGAAATATCTTTAGATGAAGAATCAAGAAAAATAATAATAAACCTATTTGTGCCTCATTGTAAATAATGGTTTAATAAATGTTTGAATATACTATTTTCATTTTGTGCAATCAAAGTGTGTTTGAATGAGGGAATAAATGCTACCTACCAATACAGTTGTGCTATTTCCCATAGAGTAAGCTCTGTAAGATATGATATGTAGTATTTTTAGTCACTACAATCACTTTTTCAGTCACCTCCACCAGCAGATGCCCCCCGCCTCTCATCACCTCATTGTTGAAAATGAGGCAGCATTCTCCATGGCAACCACAGCCCTCTGAGGCTGTCGCTGCTAATCCTTCAGGAGCTTACTCAATTCTTACTTCCCATAAGAGGGTTTTAACCAATAACACTTCAAGAATTCTGCCCAAAACAACTCCTGGATCTTCAGTGTGTCCAGTCGGAGCAACCACAGGAGGCAACGCAGCAGGTAGATATAGGCCCGCTATGTCTTATTTGCTTGTTGATGTATCACAGATATCAGTGTAGCGTTTAGGATTTTTAACATCTCTGTGCAGCTTTTATGTGCGGGTCGGTTTGACCTGCAGGGTGTAATTATGTGGGCGGATGGAGGAATGTGCTGCTTTGTGTATCTGATCTTTGATGACTCACTATGAATAAAAATCTTTCAGTGTTTTATGCATAGTTTTTAATACTCAAATGTCTATGGATGTTCCATACAACTGATGCTGTTGAAATGTGAAACTCTTTTAATAATAGGGACATTTTTAGAGCGCTTAATGCATGCAATGCTTTCAGTTAATAGTAGCATAGTCTCAGTACAGTGTAGTTCATCACTTAGAATTATTTTCACTCCACAATGCCCCCATCTTCCTGCATGCCCCTGCCCTCTCCTACTTTTCTGCAGTAATCCTTTTGTTGTGGACTGAGGGGCCCAGGCTTTCGCTGACCATTCGACACATTAAGGGTTGTTTGAGCTGAAGGGTGCCTGCTGAGCCCCTCCGGTCCTGCACCAAATCAGGCGGGCCTACATATTCCTCCCACCACAGAACACATCCTCACTGCTCCTTTTTCCACATACCTTCATTACTCTAAATCTGTCTTTTTTAGCTGAAGAGGAGCAAGGATTAAAAGGGCATTGATAGGTAACATGTACTGGAGGTACAGCTCTCCCCTGTTGCTGGTGCTACTGCTAATGAGGGCTGTGGAGATACAAGGGCATGAACAAAAGTACCTTCAGGATGTGCTCAGGGCTTTAGATCTGGAAGGGACCGAAGAGGGGCCCAAACTCCAGCGACGCCACATAGGATTCTTGATTGATAGTGTTCTTGGGGCGATGCACTGTGCCGAGCGGTTTGACTTCTCACATGATGTCTGTGAAAAGGTAAGGACACAAAGTCAATAAAGACCAGGTATACTGTAATATCTTAATGATGTAATTGTATGCAAATTTTTATTGACTTTGAATGCCCACTGAAATAAATACACATTTTATTGTAAATTTGTACTGGTTTGTGATGAAGCTATTATTGTGTATGTCACATTGTGCATTCTCCCTGCTTATTCCAGGAAAACATGCTTGTTATGGCAGGAATGCAAGTGAACGTGAAGGCTTAAGTCTTTGACCTTTATGGGCATTCATGCTGAGTGGCTTTAGGCATCTCTTAGTCTCAAATGCTACACTCAGCAGAGTGGGGTTAGCTCTACTTTCCAGAGGAAAGAGTGTGACGTGGTGCAGGTGGGAGAACAAAGGGATTATATGTTTCCACTTGTTGTCAATGCTCTCTATGCAACAAGATGGATTAGCACTTTATAACTCTTTATTTTAGTGTGTGGGTCTAATTGGGCTGGGGTTCAACTCAACCATGGTGGCACAATACTAGGTCTTTTCTCTCTAACACAATATAGTATGCACAGAAACAAAATGGACCTATCAAGTTGACCTCTATTCATCCACATATTGGCATGCAGCTCCAAGGTCATTTCAGTATTCACAAGATTAAACAGAAACTATTTGGTCCTCATAATAATTGTATTGGAGTTTTTTTTTAGTGTATATTTTATACTATGATAGAAGCAGCTCTAGAAGCATCGAGCTCAGACTTCCGCTAAGGCATTGCCGCAATGGTACACAATGATAACAATATGATGACCAGACCTGGACTTGAACAAGGGGTCTTCTTGTTCAGGAGCTCTATCACTGAGCCACAAAGCCGTGATATGTCAGAAAACTAATTATTTGTTACTATACTGACCCCTTGTGGCTGGAGTTAATAAGTTTGTATCTCACAATGATAGAGAATGTTACACAAGTCGTGCCCAGCACTGACCTTGCCTGTAAATGTCATTAAAATCCAACTATTCCTTTTAGATGATCTTGGTAACAGACTGACAAACAAACCAAAATCTTTGGTAGTGATTATTTCAGGACTAAGACTGCTCATAGAAACAAGCAACAAATTAAACTGGACCTATTAAAGCAGTGATTATATAGTAGAAATCCTGTCTTTAATTTTCAAGTTTGCCCGCTGTCCTCTTATTATTGTAGTGCCTCACACCAGACACAGTCCTCTCTGTGTTAGACAATGACCAATGGCCTTACCTCACTGAAGTGGACTACCAGAAGATCTCTACTGTTTTGCTTTACTACATCATTAACTTGGAAGACCTGTGCATCCCAAACACAGCCTCCTCTCTCACATCGTCTTCTTCCTCATCATCTGGGAACTATCAATTTTATCTTTTGGCACTCACTAACCTTCACCCAGCTGAGGACAGCCACTTCTTGTCATCCAATGAAACAGGAAGCATTCTGCAGCTTATCAACAAAGATTACCATCCGTTCAACCCTGAAGCCCCATCTGACATGCAAGTAAGAATTAAATGTTGTTTGATTTGTGTTATGTTGGCAGCTGCTTACACATGTTTTTTCCTCATAGTGTGTTGATGCAGGTCATCTTTTCAGGGATATTGATGTACAAGATAGTCCTGGTGTTGCCATGTCCTCTGTGCCCAAAGTGTCTGCAGCCATCATCAGTCATCTCTTGTTGGGACACTGTTTCAAACAAAGAAATCTCCCATCCCCAGCTTTCTTTACAGACTACATCTTTCAATCATTAAACTGCACAAGTGATTTCCAGATATTTGGTGAGTTAAGCAGCAGCAGAAAAAGGCTGTAAGTGAATCTTTAATTTCATAATAATCTTTTACAATTCATCACTCACTGGTCACTTAATTAGGAAATCTTATTTATCTGCTTTTTAATGCAAAGACCTAAAAAATCTGCTGTGCTATCCTGATGGTCTCTTCCAGCAGGATAACACTCCATGTCACAAAGCTACAATCAAGTTTTTTTTATTCTTGAATAAAACACAGTCTTTCACAGTTACCACCTGCAGCCTAAAAATTCTCCAACAACTGCTAAGACATCAATATGGACAAAATTCAGTCACTGTGTTGAACCTACAGTTTGAAGAATTAGGGTATCTCTGAAGTATAGCCAGTCGTGTACTAGAAATATACCTAATATACTGAAGACTTAGAGTACAGTGCTCTAGAGTACATAATCTGAGTGTGCGCAAAACATATATCATTGCATATTACATGCTTCCTTACTAGAGTTTTTTTCTGTTTAGATTTGGAAGAGTTGCTTCATCAGTTGGGTGTAGGACAGGAAGAACTAGCACACAATCACAGCAGAAAACGAAGGGGCATCACTAGAAATTCACAGAAAGGAAAAGAGCATCAGTTAGAAGACTGTAACCAGGAAACTAAAGCAACTAGCAGTGACTGGGCACAGGTGAGATGTAGACTTTTGCACCATAGCCTTAAACTTATGCTTCTGTATCCCCTCCAACTTATTACTGTGTCTTTGCCTTCTCTCAGGTCTGTTTTTCTGCCAATCAGTTGGTGGATATTTTTGCTCTGGATCCTCATTTGCCAATTTCCAAGGAGCACTTCAGACAAATTTGTCCTGCCATCATTCAGCAGTTGCTAGGCAATGCTTGTGACTCTGCCAAGTTAAATACAAGAGGGTCCCAGCCCACTGCTTTTGAGAGTAAGACATTTTAATTCATTATGATCCTCTACAACTTCCCCTAACTACTGAGTCTGCAGCAAAACCATTGTGATTTTGTCAGTTTTTGATTCCATTCAGCAGCAATTCTTTGTCTGTTCTATACAATCAAGTTAGATGTAGAGGGAGAATAACAAATTAATACAGATTAAACTAGATCTTAATGTAACTGGATCAACATACAACCAATTGGAATTTAATCCTAGCATTGCATAAAGGCTGGGCCATTGTAGAAAAACATAGATTTTTTTATGGGACACTTACCCACTTCGCCTTGCAAAAAAAGAGGGAATAGATCTGGGTGGTTAGGGCTAATTTGACTATTTAACCCACCTTAAAAATTAGTATGTAGATTTGCATATTAAACATTCCAGTCGTGAGGTTTAAATTAGATTAAGAAAGAAGTTTGTTTCTTCTCTTCACTGCAGAGTATGGCTACAGTACACTTGCTGTCTTGCTCATTACGCTTGGCTCCATGCTTGGTACCTGCCTGATCTTCTTCCACTCCTGCCAAGAGACTTACACACTGATCCTCCAGATGTTTGTGGGCCTGGCTGTGGGAACACTGTCAGGGGACGCTCTACTTCACCTTATTCCACAGGTACCAGACATAAGAGTTGTGAGCATTCCTGACGGCTGTATACTGCAGTTGACATCTTAATGTAACATGCAGATCCTAGGTCTTCATGACGACACCCACATTCATGAAGAAGACCAACACTTTACTGAAGCAAAAGACTATGTTTGGAAGATTTTGGGCATAATTGCTGGGATCTATGCTTTTTTCTTTCTTGAAAAGATATTTACATTTGTGGTTCCATCTCATGCACATGTAAGTTCACATTTAAATGTTCTTTTTACTTGTGTAATGTATGTTTTTTTTTTTTTTTTTTTTTATATATAATTTTCTTACCTACCTTTTCATCTTTTCTTGAGCAGAGTCACGGACTTCCTCTGGAGCTCAGTTGCAATGGTCAGTCTCAAAGGGGCAAATCCATCTCCACTATACAATTGGTGAGCCTCCCCAAGACTTGCACTTACCTAATGTATGCGTGCAGAAAATACAACAATATTCTGTAGGCTTATAGGTAATAAAACACTTTGTTATTAAAAAAATACTTTGAGTTTAATAGTGCGACTAAGTTGCATTCATTTCTCTTATATAACAGGAAGTGAACAGTAGTGTAGGAGGTAGTAAAGAACGGAGCATGTAGGATGCTGGAAAAGTACTGCATCATTCAGAAAATGCTCTTTGCTTGCAGCAAATTATGCTGGCACTTGAACACATTTTGTACATAATGGCAAAGGTCCAACAGAGGCTGAGCAAACATAAATAATCCTCTATTTCTTTCTTTGTTTGGTTTTGTTTTGTTGTGTATGATATGCATGTTTACAATACTGTCCTGCAGGGCCCTGTGGATGACTTGGAGTGTGCAGAAATATCTCCAGAACACACAAACAAGAGAACCCTTCCAAAGCAGAGTAAGTCCACCTGATGTTTTATCATTGACAGCACTGTATGGATGATTGTGCTGGGGTTCTTCCTAATTAGTCGCCTGGCAGGACAGAGCAATGGCCACAGTCTGAAGTTGAGCACAGACTCCCTTTGTGTTCCCAGGACAAGGGGTTCCTCTGCTGGCTGTGATGGTAATTGTGGGAGACAGTCTTCATAACTTTGCAGATGGGCTGGTTATTGGTGCGGCCTTCTCCTCCTCGGCTGAGACTGGCATGGCAACCACAGTGGCTATTCTGTGCCATGAGATCCCACATGAAATGGGTGAGGGGTCACCTTTATTGTCCTATAGCAAATTATAAGAAAACATGGACTTATCTTGTCTGCTTTGTATCTTCAAGGAGACTTTGCTGTGCTGCTTAACTCTGGCCTACCTGTAAAGACTGCTGTGCTCATGAATTTCCTCAGCGCCCTCACAGCCTTCATGGGGCTCTACATTGGACTGTTTGTTTCTGCAGAGATAGAGGTGCAACAGTGGATTTTTAGTGTGACAGCTGGGATCTTCCTTTACCTCGCCCTGGTGGAAATGGTAAGAACAATATGAAGAAATTTGGCCAACCCAGCCAATTCTTTTTTTTATTGTATTCAAAGATTTAGGCCCAGTACCATTTCTCATTCTTAACCCTACCCCGGGCCCTCCCCCTTAATCTTGGTCCTGTGAATTCAACAGAAACAAATGCAAAAGGTATTAACTACCTTTGAATGTAACTGAACAGACATACAGTGGGGCAAAAAAGTATTTAGTCAGCCACCAATTGTGCAAGTTCTCCCACTTAAAAAGATGAGAGAGGCCTGTAATTTTCATCATAGGTATACCTCAACTATGAGAGACAAAATGAGAAAAAAAAATACAGAAAATCACATTGTCTGATTTTTAAAGAATTTATTTGCAAATTATGGTGGCAAATAAATATTTGGCCACCTACAAACAAGCAAGATTTCTGTCTCTCACAGAGCTGTAACTTCTTCTGTAAGAGGCTCCTCTGTCTTCCACTCATTACCTGTATTAATGGCACCTGTTTGAACTGGTTATCTATATAAAAGACACCTGTCCACAGCCTCAAACAGTCCCACTGCAAACTCCACTGTGGCCAAAATCAAAGAGCTGTCAAAGGACACCAGAAACAAAACTGTAGACCTGCACCAGGCTGGGAAGACTGAATCTGCAATAGGTAAGCAGCTTGGTGTGAAGAAATCAACTGTGGGAGCAATTATTAGGAAATGGAAGACATACAAGACCACTGATAATCTCCCTCGATCTGGGGCTCCCCGCAAGATCTCACCCCGTGGGGTCAAAAAGATCACAAGAACGGTGAGCAAAAATCCCAGAACCACACGGGAGGACCTAGTCTGTCTTTCAGCAAAGGGACCAGGACGACTGATCCATGCAAAGGTATGAATGAATGGGGCCATGTATTGTCAGATTTTCGACCATAATTTGCAAATAAATTCTTTAAAAATCAGACAATGTGATTTTCTGGATTTTTTTTCCCCCTCATTTTGTCTCTCATAGTTGAGGTATACCTATGATGAAAATTACAGGCCTCTCATCTTTTGAAGTGGGAGAACTTGCACAATTGGTGGCTGACTAAATACTTTTTTGCCCCACTGTACCAAAAACAACTAGACACTAGACTACTAAACAATGAGTCAGATATATACATCATTATCTCAAGCTGAGCTCACTGCATTTCATTTATCTTGCTAATTATTCACATGTTGGTTTATAGCAATTTTATATCTGCCCTATGCCCTTTTATCCAGCTTCCAGAGATGAGTCATGTGAAGACCACTCGACCATGCCTCATGTTTTTTCTGCAAAACCTTGGACTCCTGATGGGCTGGGCCTGCCTTTTACTTCTTGCCCTCTTTGAACATGAGCTCAGATTCTAAACATGATATATTCACATAAGATATTTATCACAACACATAACAGAGAGTCATTGTTATGTATATGCTGTAAGTGTGAAATCATTACATTTAAATGTTATTGTATTTTAGAAATCTCAGCAGTTGTGTAAATCTTCTCTTTTTATATATTGTATTTTTATACCATGTCCAGTTGACACAGTTACATGCATGTGTGCAACTGTTTTCTGTGGAACTATTTATGTAGTAAAAGACAATCCCTATATTTTGCTTTCAGAAAATAGTGGATGTGTTTTTATGCTAGGAATCAGAATAAATGTTATGTACTCAAGTTTGTGATTTGAACCACCAATGACCTAATTAGATGCTACTTCAGATTTGGAAAACACTGCTTTGTTAAGTATAAGCTGCTTTAAATACACTCTTCTCTTTTGTAAAACATTACTTCCTTGCAGTTTCTAATCTCTGTGCCATTGTTGTTTGTTTTTGGCCCTCTGTGTGATCCAATATGAGGGCACTTCCACCCACCTGGGCTACTTGTTGTGTTCATCCACCAACCTGGATGACTAATGCTCGCTGTGCAAGACTGAACCTCAGGAGCCACCGGCCCACACAGCGCACACGCTCTCTGCTGGCCAGAGTGGGCCCACTGACGGAGGTGGAGGAAAGAGAACAATATGAGCAACAATGAACATAACTTATTTGAACATTTAATTTGTTAAAATGAAACTATTACTGTAAATAAATTCACCAAGTCTATGCAACATATTGTTTTCAACTTTCAGTCTAAGATAACTATAAATGTGATTAGTCGCTTGTATTGACTGTCAGTAGATAACCTGAGAATCATATCCAAAAAGCTGACTTTTTTTTCAGCTTCCAGGGAAATGTTCAATACAATAGCAGGAAGTTAGCTTACATTATTCCAGCACAATTTGCTGTTTTCAAAATGTCAAACAATGCCAAGCATTTCCAGAACTGTCTGGATTTGCTTGTATTTTCATTTTTGCACCTGCTGTTTTGAATCAAACACATGTTGGCATGGGTACTTTTAAAGCCTGTTTCCAGAATGGAGGAAGGAAGAGCATCTTATCTGGGCTGCAATGGTGTGAACAATTGACTCGCTTGAGACTTGTCAGAGATCAGGTTCAGGAGCACAGCACATAAAATAAAACAAAAAATGCCAGATTCACCTAAAACATTACTGGACACCTACTGTTTTGTATTTATTTAGGATACAAAGACTAGCTATTAATTTTATCCAAACAAATATAGCAATTAATATTAAAATACTATTTTGATTTTGAATAGGCTATTAAAGGTATAAACGTTTATTAAACGTACATTTAATATAATGTTAATAATAATTTAATTTGTAATTATTTTGTTTTACCAGCTGTCAATTCAAATGCAACCACAAGAGGGCAGTAATGAAACACATGCGACAAGGTAGAGGATTCAGTAAAGTTGTATTTCCACTTTGTATGAGCAGATTGACCTGCAAAAAAAAAAAAAAAAAAAAAAAAAAAGGGGGGGGGGGGGGGGGGGGGGCATAATTGGTCTTTACTTCTCTGAGCAACGGATTTCCTTTAATCTGATTGCTGCAAGATGAGAGTCAACAAACCGCAAACTCCTAACCGTTCATATTTGATCAACCTCATGTTTATATACTCAATTCATCTTCTATGAATCATAAACATAGTCAAATTGCCGTTTTGTAATAGTGCTTCTGATGAGAGTGTACTTCATTATTAGTTCAGCGAGAGAGCTTCGTGCGTGTTGGCGTTGGCTGAGGGCGCAGTGTGGGTAGGAGGGCAGAGCGCACCGCTGAAGAGGCTTGATGCTCAGCGGTATAATACTTAAGGCTCCATAACATTATCGACATCATCATAGTTACTCACCAGAAAACAGCTCCCTTTACCCAGGCTCCTCCTCAACTCCTGTCCCATACTAGAAGTTGGCGCTATACGCTGAGAAGGGGTCTCTTCGAGTCTTCACTTTTACTGGCAACTGGATGAAAATACAGTTTAGATTTTATCAAGAGAAACACTAGAATGAATATTCACATCATAGGCACGTTACACGTGTTTGCTTCCATCAAAATCTGTAATGGTTGTACATAACGAGAGCGGTACCACCCCTGGACAAACTCATGGACTCTCTGGACCAGGCGTTGTTACAAGTAAGTAAACTTTAAATAAACTTGCATGACATTCACAGTCAGCCAGCACACTAAACAGAAGTTATTAGTCAAAGTTAGCTACTTAAATCTCGTAGCTAACGCGATTTAGCTCACCTGTTCCTAATCTCTGATTGGCTGTGACAAGTTTTAACCAATTACATTGCACAAGTTTGTTAATTCTATATACGATACTAATAGAGTGTTTTTAATGAATATTTGATTCTGTTAAGTATTTAATATATATATAATACGTTTTTAATCAGTTTTAAGTAATCATTTTTTTTATACCGTAAACTATTAATTATCACTTATTGTGTATTTTTTTACGTTGCTGTTGTAGCCTAGGTAGCAGTCATAAAGGCTACACGAGCCTCTCGTGCAGTTCGACTGTGCAACTCATCATTAATAATGTTACCTGCAGGGACAATTCAAACAGATATTAGCTCCAATAGCAGTTTGTTGTATGCACGATCAACTTCTCCCAGTAACACCCTGTATAAAACTTGATTTTTTTTTATTATTTTTGCTCTCGCTTTGACAAATACAACAAGCACAGAACTTATTATCTGTTGTAAAAAAAAATTTAATGTCACATCACATGTAACCCTTTATTGTTTGGTTCAGACTCAGGGCAGAGGAGCTCGGAGAAAGGGGCGATTTAAAGGTTCAGATGGCAGCACCTCCTCTGACACAACAACCAACAGTCTTGTTCGCCAGGTAAGGACTTTCAAACCATAAGGTAATGGTAATCAGGATGACAGAGAAAACGTCTTGGCTGGCGCTGCTTCATTTAGATATGTGATGCATGTGTGTGTGTATCCCTGTCACTAACTGCAAACTGGCATAAGAGCTGTGCTTTAGTCATCATTATCCATCAGAGAGGAGATGTGTTTTGGGGTGTGTAAACACTTATGGGTACAGAATGTTAACGGTCCCAACAAAGTGGAAGCCTTTTGGTCGGAGCATGTTATAAAGCAGATAGTATCTGGTCTTTGTTGAGTGGACCTGCAAAAGGATAGCGCTGCCTGGGTTAAGGATCGGCAACCCTTCCTAAATGTTTCTGCCTTTTTAGGAGGAGGCACACAGGGGCTTGTCTTTGGCACAGCAGCTCTACTGCTGGAGTGGATCAAAGCAGCTCCTGGCCTTCTGTGTGTGTCCTCTCAAGGCCACACCACTAACTTTTGCCTGTAAAGATTGTTCGAAGCAGCATGGATTTACTGCCACACTAGCACCCTTGGGACTCTATGTGCATTCCCACAGTCTGGTCCCTCAGCAAGGAGTTTCTTATCAAAGTGACTCATTACTGAAAGTCAACTGAGAAAGTTGGTTGTAATTCATAACAGATATGAAAATCTGAATGTTTGAGTCAGAGAGGAGAAAAAGTAGCGGTGATGTGTTTTGGTGATGCCTTGAGAGCTGAAATATCTTAGATGTGTGCCACAAGAGGGCCTCAGAAATAGACCTTCCAGTAACTTCACTGTTTGGATAATTCTATTAATACAGTTTACAATTGTATCACCAAGCCGTCACTTCCCCAAATTCCTTAAGTCATAGACCCTGTCATCTCGTCTGTGTGCAGTGTTTTAAATAGCTGAGGTAGAATATTGCCGGGAAAATATGACTCAGAACTAACCTCTCACTGCTTATCTATTTGTCTAAGTTTTATCTCATTCCTCATGCTTTGATTTCTCCTGGACACTTTTAAGATGTTGTAAAATACATCTTTGTATGTTTGCGTTCCCTTTAGTCTGACCCTCCTTTACAGACCTTGGATACGTGTAGGTGTTCATCATCTCCAGCTCACCAAAGTCACCCTTAGATTGATCCAAGGCTTCTTTCATTGTCATAAACATCATCTTCGACTATCTAGGTATAAACAGCTTCTGAAAGATGAGTTACTGTGGGGAGTAGAAGGCAAAGGGCAGACAGTGTGTAGGCTGGCATGTTACTGGTAGCTATGGCCTGAGGTCTGAGAAAGTATATGGGGGAGGATGAACTCCCACCACTTAGCTATGGGAGTACTAGAGCACCTAGAGCAGGTTTTACTGGAAAAAGGATAAATAGGGGAATATACATTGTTGTATATAACTTTATAGTTTTGTATGTGACAATCATTCTGTGTTCTCCTGTCAAAATTGTGCTAATTAGAGCCTTAGATTAAAGTGGGGTGCGTATAAATAAAACCATCCTGGTAAATGTTTCCTTTCATTATGTAGTCCTAGTTTAGACTTCTTTGGTGCTTGATAAGCTCTGGTTCAGTCCTACGTTTTTCCAAAAGTCATCCCTACCATTTTTTTTTTCTTAAGGTTTTGAATTATACATTTGTTATAGCACAGGGGAGAGGAGGTTTAAATCTCTTCGGTCAGTAATCAAAAAGGTATAGCATATTACACGACTCTCAAATTATCTACAGCCTCAGAAGCATGGATGCTAAATTCTCAGCAACTCTATAACCAGGCCTGCCAAATACATTCACAAACCAAAACAAAATGGGTCTGGTATCCCTTTGGTAGACCTCAGTTTCCAAGCTGAAGAAATACTTTTGGTGATGACTATGATGAAATTATCTAAAATACAGCAGCTTTTATGTGATGCTTCTTTTTTTCTGATTTTTTATACATCAGTCCACTTGCATTCAGAGTCAGTTTATTTCCCGCTTCATAAGAGAAGATATAAAGGTAAGGAAAACAGTACCAGTACAGTACAGTACAGTAAATATAGCATACAACAACACTTTTTGTTCAATACTGTTGATAACCTAAATGCATCTCAAATATATCCTGTTAATATCACCTTACTGAAAATATAGGTTGACGTGCAATGTATTCAATGTATGTGGCAATATAAATTGTCCAGTGAAATGGAGCCTTCGTGTGATCAAAATAACCTCCAAATACTCAAGGGAACGTTTGTGAGGAAATTTAGTGTTGTCCTAGAGTTGTGAAGGAGACTCTGGATGTCTGAGGCAGGAGAAGAATATTTACCATCGGTACGGGACCCAGAGACAGTGAACAGTCAACACATTGTGGTAGTGTTGACCATTCAAGTCTGGCTATGCTTCCATTGTAGAGGTTTAACCTAACCTAAGATGACACAGGTCATAAACATTTGGTTCCCCTACAATTTGGATATTAAATGTTATGTTGTCATTGCATTATTCAAGATGCTATCATAAATTATTTTCCTAATATAATCAGCCAGATGTAATTATTTAGTCATCAGCATAACATCCTGTTGAAAATCACAAGTCGGAAGTTGGTAATTTGGACCTATTAGCAAAGTATGCAAAGATTTCTTAAATATTCACTTGACCAACAGATGTAATTATTTGCAGCAATAGTTTCCTGGTTTTCCGAGTGTGGATAATTCACTTCCCTTAAGTGTAAATGTGAGTAATGGGCTGTTCTTTAGAATCCAGACTGCATCGAGAGTCTGTCTTCTGTCTGGTGCATCCTGGGAAACGATCCAAGACCCCGTGACCTTGAGTAATAATAAACTTCTTAATATAGAGCTTTGCTAAAAACAGAATTAACAAAGCGCCTTATAATGAGTTAGAGGAACAGAAAGCCAACACAAGACTTTGCAAGTCTTTTAAGGCCTGGATCAACAAGAGCAAGCCTTACAAGACCGTCAGGCTTCATTATTTTCATGAAGCATTATCACATTATCATATTTATTGTATTGTATTTATTGTATTGTTGCTTGCCTGTATTTATAATATGGGCAAGCAAACTACAGTAAAACTTTTTGATGGTCCTGGGTTTAAGACAAATTTAGAGTAGTAGGAAAATGGTCATAGTACTACTAGTAATAGTAGTATTAGTAATAGTAACAGTAGTAGTAGTCAGGTTATAACTATGCTAGTATACTATATTAGTAGTATTAGTATTATGCTATTAGTAGTACTATGGCACTATTATTAGTAGTAACAGTTGTAGAAATAGTAGTTGTTGCACTATTAGATTAAAGTAGTATTTTTAGTAGTATTCTTTTACTCGAGTAACAGTTTTGTTAATTAGTTACTTTTACTTCAGTAACTGAACAGAAATGATGAGTACTTCTTCCACCTCTTAAGAGATCTTGTAGATTTATTGTACAGTATATGGTTAAACAATAGATTTCAGAATGTAGTTCATAGTAATATATACTGTATATAACCACAGATTGGCCCTTGTTCTTGCTGTAACCTATAGACTGTTCACTGCTTCCCACATTAGTTACATTTATGTAAATTATTGCAGCAGGCCTCCCACTTGCTCTCTGCATCGCCTCCTTCTGTGTGTTTAAATGGGTATATTTTGTCTATCTACTGGAGTCAAACAAGTCTTACTCTTTTTCTGCCTTAAGCTGATAAAAGGGTCTTGAATGATTGTAAATCCAGGAGGGCGCGGTGAGGGAAGGAAACCTCGTCTAATTCTCCACTTGATTGCAGGCATTTTTTCCTTCTCATGGTCCCTCCGATTATTTTTTTTTCTCTTAATGGAGAGGAGGGTTGACGCAAGGAGCTCATTACGGGATATCAGATTTGGCCATGTATCTGAGTCTTTATGGAACTCAAACCAGTGACATACTGCTGTGGTATGGGCTGCCACTGTGTCCAAGCCACTGTAAATCTGACGTGTGGCATTTACCCATAAGACCTTTGAGCGAACTCTGAGAAATGTATGATTTTCCAGTGAGACATAATTCATGTTTTAGCTGTCATCAAAGTGCAGATTTGTGGTCTTTGATTTAACTATACATATCAGGTTAGAGAATGCTCCTGCTGCTTTCATTGACTTTCATTGCAGCACTATTCTGCCATCTAGTGGTTAATTGAGTACTACAAGTCAGTGCAGAGGATATAACAACTTTGCTTAATGAGATGTTTAAAGATGTTGTAGTGGCATTTTTTTGTGATCTTTAGCTCAGATTTGGAAGGCTTTATGTGATGCTTCATTTTTCTGTCTAGTAACAATCTAGTTACATTTAGGTGCAGTTTATGTTGCACCTTCATATAGCAGCAGTTGTCAATTAGTGTTGTGAACCAAATATACCTCAAGTTTATCTTCCTGTCCTCCATATTGCTTGAAATGTATTATCCATTGTAGTTTGGCATTAGAAACAATTGTCCAATCAAAGAGCCTTACATTGTTTGACCAAAATAACAGTACCACTAGTAAATATACCCAGGAGGACATTTCAGTTTTAAAAGTTATGTTGTCATTGAATTATTCAACATGCATCAAAGATCACTAATGAATTTATATTTAAATTACAACCCAAAATGGCCTCTATGTGTTTTTGCAGATATAGGAGAGATAAACATAGGTTTCAGTGACTACTAAGAACTACTGAGCCTAAAACATCAAACTTTGAAGTAAAACTGTAGTGAAGTAAACACTTCTCTCCTTGGTTTGACCTCTTGTGGGCTTAGTAAAATATAAAAAAATCTCTCCCATTAACATACCAAAATCCACTGGACCAATATCTAAAATGGTCAGGCTTTATGTGATGCTATTTTTCTGATTGTAGGCCATGTTTTTCAAATTGTGTCTTAACTAAAGTAATTGTGGATATGTTGGTACTTCCCTCCTAATTTCTGACTGGTTGAAGGTCTTTTTTCTGTCCCTTGGAAATCTTTTTTTTTTTTTTACTCAACAGCACCTGACTCATGTTTTATATAAAAAATAGAAATATGACTGGCCAAGCTGCATGGTTTAAGCATTTTCCCATATAGCCATACCACATCCTCAGGTATCTGCAGTCACCCTCCCTGATTACAATATCCTACTTTATGTCCTTTCATTTTTAACCTATGACCAGTGAGTAGTTTTCTATTTGTCATAGGTGTTTGAGTGAGCTGTTTCTTTCAGGGGCCGCGAAATGACAAACTGCTTCCGACAGTATGTGAGCAGCTGATATCTTCCCTGCAGTGTTTCTCGTGCAGCTGACTAATGATTATTCCTAAAGGGGCTTGTGATGGATAGAACCTGATAGAGCTTAAAGATATGATACCCTCTGTTAGGTGCACAGTTTTGTGATTATAATGATGCCATTCCATCACTTGAGACACATGTCTGCAGGTGAAATATTGCCACAAGAGGAGGAAACTACAACAGTGCTGAAACGTAGGGCTGTGTTTTTGTGGGATTTTGTCATAACTGAACAGAAGATTTGAATGGGATATGCAAAGCTTAAAAGGTAGCTATGCGCACAAATGCACATGTTTTCAACTAGCCAACAACAAACCTCAAGTTGAGATCGTACCCAACAGACTGCAGCATAAACTGATTAAATTATGAAAATTATGAATTATGAAATATTTGCCAATGTCCATCATGTTGCAATGTTGAACTTTGTAACATATTTTTGCATGCAGTGGGAATCAAATCTGTTGCATAGAGACAGGCGGGTTGTCCTAATTTCATCACAGAAAACATCAGTGCATTTTATTTACTGCACCTCATTCTGTAGGGACAAACAGCACCAACAGATGGAGACAAGATGCCCTTAATAAAACAATCAAATGTTACATCCTTCACTTTCAATGCAACACGTCCACCAAGTTTGTTAGTTTGTTATTAAAATAACAAGGGAGGAAAAATCTTCATTTCTGGTATAAGATAGGGCCAAACATACCAGCCATTCCAGCCACGAGGGTCAGTAGGGGAACAAATGATTAGTTTTAGTTTTTACTATTGTAAGATATAAGGGCTTGTGCCTCAGTGGATGAAACATTTTTTCCACTCCTGAACTACAAGATTTCTGGTGTAAGTCCAGGTCTCGGCGTTATGTATTTATTATTGCAGGGTCTGTTCTCTCCAGCTGCTTCTGTTTGTAATATAATTTTAATGGATTAAGGAATTAGGGAACAGTTAAAATTGTGAATAAGAGTGTTCTGTCATTAAGATTCATTACACATCAGTGTTGAATTTGCCCAAGCAAGTATAATTCTTTAATGATTTACATGCCTATTAGACACTTCATTATAATATACAAACAGATAGTTACATTTTTAATTGGTTTATATTATGAAGTAATTAGACAGAGGCTAAAGATCTGCAGTTTGCTTAAAGCATTAGTTCTACTTTATATTAATTCTAGAAACGCATTGCAGCAAATGTGTGACAGGCTGAAAGACACTTTTAAATCATTCATATACTGAGTCAGGTGATAGTGCTGTACTATGCTACCCCTGGGCTTGGTCTGGTTTAATGCATAAAAACATCTTCATAGGCTTCTTGTACTTTATAATTTTAGCTGCCAAACATAACCCTATTTCCAAAACAGCTGGGGCACTGAGTAAAATAAAAACACAATGCAATGCAAATCTCAGAAAAAAGTAATTTTTTACCATTTCATACAAAAAAACAATACCTATAAGTTTTATGGCAGCAGCACATCTGAAAACAACAAGAGGCTGGAAAGGAAGGCTTTACTAGAGCAGCATTTTAGAACTAAGTAGGTAAATTTGCAGCATTTCAGTAAGATGACTGGGTTTAAAAGGAGCATTTTAGAAAGGTAGTCTCTGTTATTATTATTGGATGTTTGCAAAGGAGGAGCTTTATGTAAACATAGAAGCACTCTTGTCTTCTATGGGCCAAAGTTTAAAGGACTTAAGGAAAATTGGAAAACAGTTCTCTGGTCAGATGAATCAAAATCGAAAAACCCAGTTAGCTCATTAAAAAAAAAAAAATATTAGTAAAGCATTTTTCTTCAGGCATTTGTTGCCCCTACCCAACTTTTTGAGAGGTGTTGCTACTATAAAATAAAAAATGAGCGGAATATTATATAAAATAGGAAAATATGTATGGCTCACTTTCTGCACCTGAGCACAGTGGTGGAATGGGGGATGAATGGAGAAGAGTACTCTGCATGACTGAACAGAGAACTACTGTATGTCCCTCTGCACCAAATTCATACATGTAATTTAGTACATTGCAGTCTCATCTATTACCATTAGCGGTAGAATAGAGTGAAAAGGGGGAGAAAAGCATGAGTGAATAAATAAATGTATATCGGGAGGAGTCTGAGGTGGAAAACTAAAGAAAAATATTCCTGGAAAGAAAGCTTTTTAGTCAGCCTGAAGCTTAGGTAAGTGAGAGAGGAGATGAAAATTGGAGCACTGGTATTCTTCATTAAGGAGCCACGGACAGCGGTCAATAAAGGACACTCCACCTCCCGACTGAGAGGAACTTGTGTGCGATGAGTGAATGTAGCAGCAGCTGAGACAGTGAGGCTGTGACTGTAACCTCCCGGCAGCACTGCAGAGGATTTGGCAGCCCCAAACCGAGGAGGGCTGCTACAGATTACTGCAAAGAAGAGGGTAAAACAGCCAGCAAAGACCCAAGCTAGATTTATTTTTCTTTGTGCCTGCAACAGCTCGGACATGGGCAGAAGATGTGGAGGAGATGGGGGTACAGCTGACTCAGTTATAAGTTTATGTCAGGCAAATTTTGAAGATTTTTGAATTGGTGATAAAGCTTCGTCCTGGTTGTTGAATATTTGGGAGATCTTCAGGACCAGTGCACAGGAATGGATCGAGGCTGAGTGGATGCTGCTGTCTCCTGTGTCCCCTTCATGCCGTGCTGTGGGCTGGGCCATCGCCGGAGAGCACAGCTTCCATATGTGAGTACCACTTATAGTATCTGCAGGGCTAGATGTGCGAGAGATTAAGCATGGTTGATAAGGACAGCAATTGTATTTTTACATATACAATCTCTATTATGCCTCAGTCCAGTCATTCTTTTTGTCTGCAGCCCATAACTTCTCTCAAAATGTTATTGTGGCTTTTACATGCTCCACAGCCTGCCAGCTCTCTCCCCACTGATGTTGATTACTGCTAGACTTCTTCTTCTGTTCCCAGTTGTGCAGTCTGTGAGATATTTCTGTTGTGCCAGCCTGTCAGTTTTTTGCACGCCGCTAGAGACAATAAATCTTTCATGCCACTTTGGACACAGGGTTGGTATAGTACTATTTGTGAATGTAAAGGGTTCACCTTGAAGGCACATGCAAGACTTTTCCTAGTGAATTTGTATGGTTTTGTGAATATGAGTAGAATTATATGTATTTGATGTTCATTGTCCTCTACCTAGTTAGTGATGCGCTATGTTCTATGCAGAAGCCTCCAGTTAGATTGAAGTTGGAATCAAATGCACTAAAACATAGAAAAGCAGAACTCTTGAGTCCCCCAGCATTGCAGATGGGCCTTTAATTTGTAAATCTTACCACTAGATGGCCATATTCCTCTTGGACTTGGCTTGCAGTCAGGCAAACACATACCTGTGCATATACTCACTGTACATAATCATATCATTTCCATATTGGGAAAAAGGCCTAATACTCAAATCCAACATTTGTATTGGTATTTTATCCTGTAAAATGATTTTTGAGTTATATTATTTAGTCATTCCTGCTACTTTTTTCCTGAAGCGGGATAATGAATGAATATGAGAGTGGGCTAGTGTTATCCATGTGATTTAATGGCCATTGTAGATACCATGAACATGTTCATGTAGCTATCTACTACATGTATACTTTTAACTAATTAAATTTTTATAATGTAGTAAAAGCTGAAATCCGTTATTGCATCTGTAAGTGAATCTGTTTCACAGGACAATACAGTAATGATACCAATGCATACTCTTCAGTTTGTCCAGTTTGCACACCTGTTAGTTGAACCCTTGACAATGACTAGTGAAATCTTTATGATCTTTCTTTATCATCTCTGAAAATGAAGGCATCAGAGTCCAGTGCCCAGCCAGTTCTCCACCTTTGTCCTTTATACACCAGAGAAGACTGTAACTCCTGCCAGTCAGAATCATTTTGCCAGATCACCATTTAGTTTACAAGCAAGTAAGCTTTAATTAAACTGATGAGTGGATTAGTGCAGGGGCAGCTGTTGATACCACACACCAAACTGTGTAAGCCCCTTGTGTAAGGCCTTTGCATAAATATGAACTGGAGCGGCTCAGGTAACATATGGCTGTGTTTAATTGCAGCCTACAATGAAATTAATATAATGGCTGTGGGATCTCTGTGTCCAGTCAGCAGTCCAGACCTCCAGAGGACCCCAGCTGCCGTGCCACGCCACTCTTTATATGACACTCCTGTCTCACATGTTTCCAATACGGTGTTCCAAACCACTGTTTTACGTCTGAAATGGGCCAGAACACAATTGGGCTCTCAATGGTATGTGGAGCACGGAAACTCTTCCGGATGGGAGTCCGTCTGACAGACTGGAGTAGTCAGTCCCAGACACTCCTCATGGAAACGGGGCTAATTGGACACAGAAGGCCCTACTGCATTCCCTCTTTTGTCGTCTGGCTTTCCTGTTGGCAGTGCCATGATGCAGCAACAGTAGCCAGGGCTGACAAAGGAATTTAAAGAAGGTCATTAAGGCAGGGAGTCTAAAATGCCCAAGATAAGGTGAGAAACCTTATGTGTATGTGAAAAAGAGTGCAATACAGAGAAAAATATTTATAGTCCAGCTTGTTCAAAGGGGAAAACATACTCAAATCAAATATAATATTACTCAAGTAAAAGTACTCAAAACTTATTACTTGAGAAAAATAAAAATAAAAAATACAAAAGTATTGATTGTCAAGTACTTTTGAGAGCAGCTTTCTTGCATGTGCATAGCAAAATCTACTATTATAGTAATCTATATGTCACTACTACATCTACTACTATTATTATTTTTACTGCTGCTACCACAACTACTGCTAGTACTGCCTAACCATAGGACCTTCTGGTTGTGAGGTGAGTGTGCTGCTCACTAAGGTAAAAAAGAGATTTTAGCAAATGTAGTTCAAATATACTTTTCTAATATCTAATATCCGGTATATGGGCTGTACCAGAGGAAGAGTATAATGAGTCCCAGAAAGCACTAGATTTATGTGTGAGTTCATCTCGCTTGACTAAAGTGTGTGACCTGGAATTCCCAGTTTTCCAGGCTTTGGGAAGCACGCCCAAGGAGGAATGTCGGGCCAGCTCAGAGCAGACAGGAGCAGGGTTTCCTTTGGCAGCGAGTCCCCTGTCTTTTCGAGACTATAGATATGTCCGGAAAGCGAGTGGCTAATTGGCCCCGGAGGAGTGTCTTGTATTTTTCGCCAGATTTTTACTGCTTTTACATAATCTATCATCTCGCAGTGTGACTGGAAAGTGTGATATATATGTGTGGAGGTCTGTCCAGAGTATAGCCTGGAAACACTGATGTCAGTGATGCTGCAAGCTTGATGTCTTCGGCTGATTCTGGTTCAATTACGTCTGGGCTGGGACGCCTGGAGACCTCAGCTCCTCGCTGGTCTGGAAACAGTGAAGTCATGAGGGGAAAGACACTGCTCACCACTTAAGAGTTAGAGCACAAGGTGTTGTGGTGATTGATTATGTAATGTAACACACAAACACAGTCAATCCCTATAGTGGCTTCTGGAATTAAATATTTTATTTATAATAGAGTCTATACTACTTAATAAAAGCTGCATTATTCAAAAACTCCTTTTTTATGCTTTCAACTTTTACCTCTCATGCCCAACAACAATAAATAAACAATGAACTGTCTGCTCCAAAAATGAAACCAAAATACTGATATCAAAGTGAAGTTTATTAATGCTTACCTTCTAGCTCTGTGTTCAGTGAGACCATTGGGTAAAGGCATTGAGAATATTTAGCTTTCTTTCACTTTCTCCTTTTTATTTTTAATATTTTTGTTCTGCAAGTAGATATAGTCATAGGAATAGTTGTCTTATATATCTTATAGAATCTATCTATTCCTGTAGTTTTTGCATATGTTTTCAAATCATTGTTATATTATGACTAAAATGTTGGCTTTTAAAAATAGGCATTGGTCACAGATATATTTTGTGTATGGTGTAGGTGGTTTACTATTTGCTTTCTGTGATACATACTGTATGAAGACTCTAGTTTCCTCTGGTGAGTGTTAATTTTAGTCCTATATCTGTTCTCCAGCATTTCATATCCACTGCTTCTGCTCTCAGTGTGAAGCAGCTTCTTACAGGTTGGAGTAATTTCATCATAAAGCGTTGTTAAGATAAATACAATACATTATATTAATAGTATGTTAGGATGTGTAAGCCTTTCATGATTAATGAAATTAATGATTATGACATTTTTCTCAGTGGTGTTTTTCTGAGTGCAGCGTGTTGACTCTAGGGCTTGTGTCAGGAGTCTTTGTTAAATTAACAGTAAATGGACAATCCCACTGCCTTACGAGACCATTATAACAGCTCTCCACAACAGACCAAATAGAGCATCACTTAAAACAGGAGCAGATGTTTTTTGAGGCCAATTAACAGAGGAGAGAGTTAGACAACCTTGTACACCAGAGGAGGGCCACCTGCCCAGATGGATACAGCACGCAATTAATTGTGAGAAGTTAAAAATGGATCTGCACTGGCACATAGACTCACATCAGATACATGGATCTGTATCAGCTACTATTACAAGTAACACAATCACAAATTTTATTGCCTGGGAAAATTAGAGCGTAAATGTACATATGTGGGCAGACAAAAAATCCTCAAGACACTTAAGTGGAGAATTTATTTTATTATGGCTTTATGACAATAGACAGTACCTCACCAATGTTTTTCATCACATAGGCCTTCATCAACGTGCAGAAAGATGCATGTGCTTCTATAATGTATAAGGAGGGACAATCAATTATAAGAATAAACACAATATATTCCTAAAGTCAACTCTAGAAAACACTTGGAGAGCACTGAACTCAGCCATGACATTGGCCCTATACCACAATGATCTTACAATGGTGCAGAATTCTTAAAAAAAAAAAAAAAAAAGAAACCCAATAAGGTAATCTGGCCACACATTAAAAACTAATAATTTCTTCCCTGGCCCATTATTGTTACCTTGCTTGTTTTGTAAGTTCACAAATTTACAAAAATCCATCTTGTCAGGCTCTTGCTGATTTGTTTCGGTCCTCATTGGTGGCGGTGTGGGCCACTGCTGTGTACTGTACAGTACTGCTCAAATAGTTTTGCTGAGAGCAAGCACTTTTAGTGATACTTGTTAACAAGATGGCAAGGTCTCACCAAAAAATGTTATAGATTTCCAAAAAACAGCAAAAACCTTATAACAATGCTATTATTATGAGTTTACTATTGTAGTAATGTATTGTAATTTGTTGTTTAGCTACGTAGTCGGCGCTTCATCTAATCTCCAAATATTCTACTCAATGTCCCTTCCCTTTACAACTGATTTCAATAGGAGGCATTCCAGATTAATATAATGTTAGCACTAATGTTATATCAATCTGGCTTTGCCCAGTAACCAATACTGACCTTTTATAAAAAAAAAAAAAAAAAAAAAAAATTAAATCTGTTTCTTACTTGCTAACAGACCAAACCCCAAAAATTAACCAATGTTGGTAAAAACATAACATTATTGAAGGAAGGAATAAACAGACCCAGATATTAATTTGGCTGTGTGTGCAGAAGTAAAAAAACTGCATTTTTTTAGACAAGAAATGACACATTGTAGACAAAACACTACATGAAGCAGCATGGGGCCAAAGACAGGAGTAGTTAATATACAGTCTATAAATAATTAGAAAAGTATGGTACCAGAGAATTAAGAAATGATTGTAACATGTAAAAGCAATCCCAGCCCTAAATGATCAGTGAATACCACATAACCAGCTGCTGTGTGGTGCATGTCTTTTCCACACTTGTCTCTTAGCAAAGAGGTGCCATGACGACAGGTGGCAGCGAGGTGAAGACTCTTGAGACAAACAGGGTGAACCTGCCGAGAACAGAGAAGTGATACCCAATTTTGTTGTAGAGTGAGTAAAAGAGATGTGTTTCTGGTTCACAATCTGGACAGCCCCCTCCTCTCCTCAGAGAACCAGTATGTTCATCTTTTTCTGCTGCTATAAGCTCACCCTCGGGAGCAGCCGGCCACGAGGATCTGCTCCATGATTGGGCGCCCGGTGCGGCTCAGCAGGGCGGGGTTAAACCTGCTTGAATGCTTCATATTCATACACAACGTGAATACATAATCACTCTGGCAGGTCAGTGACTGTTATCAGGACCAAGCCTTTCAGACTTAAAGGATATTACCAACCAAATCTTGGACTTATTATTTTTTTGGCAACTTTTCAGCTCCACCCACCTCTCATTGTATTATCATGCTCCGGTCCGCTTGACAGATGCCGGATTGTGTAAGAGCAGGCTGGCAGGTTTGGAGGGAAGCTGACCTATGGATGAGCACGACATGTCAACAGCACTCACCCCCCATCATGGACACACATGCAACAGGCTGTGGAGCTAAGATCTACTGAGGACACATCTCCTCTGTCCATGCCACAGGCCGAAGTGCTGCCATGATCAAACAAACCAAGAATAAAAATGTCTCCTGGGTAAGTTTGATGTGGTATGAAGAGCAGACAAGCTGATTTGTTGCTGACGCAATCCAGCTACAAGGGTTCACAAGCTAGTGTACTCTTTGTTACGGTCCCAAGCCTGAATAAATGGAAAGGGTTGTGTCAGAAATTGAAACCGACATTTAAACCCGAAACACCAAATTATATTCAAATCACTGCAGACTAGGAAGCCACAAGGAAAAAATAATTTGTTGTTGAAGCACTCTGAAATGCTAACTTGCTTTATTCAGTTTGGTGGCTATGGGAGACCTATTACAATGTAATTTTTGTTGCTCTAGTGCCCAGTGACTACTCCAAAGAGAGGCTTACAGATTTAAGCATTATATAACTACAAGCTACTACATGCCCACTTTATGAAATCTGGCTGCCAACTCACCCCATGCTCTAAGGTAGACAACTATACACAGTAAAATATGAAAGATTTGTAAAAAAAAAATCCTGAGATTTGAATACAAATTATAGAAGTGAGTGGAGCAGACATTGAGAAAGTCCACCTCACATATGCCGGTTGATTGTGTATGCTTTTGATATGTGATTCTTTGCCAGTGCAGACGGATCAGGGGGATTAGAGTGAGAGTGGCTTTGCGAGGATGAAATCAGCTACTTGGGAAAATGGGGGTGGGGCAGGGGAAGGTACAGGGTAAAGTAGTAGTTTACTACAAAAGTCCTGTTTTTTAGGAGGACTGAGTTAGGGCAATAGCATTCCAGTGGTATACTTATCCTCTGCTATCCAGCTCTTTCTGTTATCCCATAGCTCTAGTTGATGATACTTTGTAAATAACTGCTGCAAAGTTCTGGATGTACTCAATATACTGTACTCTTGCTTGGCCCACACAGACTGTATATTATGGTTTGACTTCACCTCAATAACTTTTGCAGTCTGTCTGTCGTATTGCACATGTGCATATGTGCATAAGGGGAGCTGTACTTATGTATTTTCCTCCGGAGGGAAGCACTGCTCTACTTTTGCCCATCCCAACCATATGGTGCATATGTCCTGCCGCTGCTCGGTGCAGCCCAACGCTCTGTCCTCACCCCCTGAACCTGATCTTTGCTCCACATGTTAAGCCTGGAGTTAGGTACTGACATAACTGCCTTAAAAAAAGACATTGTTACACAGTTTCCTTTGTGTAGCACATAAACTATATAGTAAACTTGCTTGTTAATAATGTGTCTTGCTTGTGTTAGACAGGTAAGATTTAGATTAGATTAGATTAGATTAGATTAGATTAGATTAGATTAGATTAGACAGATACTTTACTAATCCCGAAAGAAATTCAAGTTCCAGCAACAACTTCACAAAGTAACAAAAGGCACACAGCATGCGGTAATAGTAAGGTGCAGTACAACAATAGTATAGTAATATAATATAGAAATAAGAATTAAAAAAAAGAATAAAAATCACAAGTATTTACGTAGCAATCAGGATAACATAAACCTACATCTGTATGTCTGCTCTATCAGAATAAAAGTAACATTGTTGACAGTGTATGACAATGAATGAAAGGCAGTGTTAAACATTGTAAAACAGCAGTTGGGATACAGTAGTGTATAAGGTGCGATGAGTGAGTTTGCAGTCAGTGCATATTCAGTGCAATTAGAGGTTACGGGGGCAAGGTAAAGTAAAAAAAAACATCAGCAACAGTGGGGTAGTGATGTGCAACCAGTGTCTGTGGTGCAGTGATAGTGCCTTGTGTGACACTTGGCAGTCTGTTAGTGCAGAACCTGCATTCTCTACAGCTTAAAGGGATGAGTTGTAGAGATTTGAATGGAAAGTCATTAGTTAAAGTCAGACTATCAATGGCAGATTATTCCTTGATTAAGTAAGAATCTGTAATAGGTGCTCACCATTTATTCCTTAATGTTTTTCCATTATTAACCAATTAAATGCAGAAAAGATGCTGCTCTTTTAAAGAAATAATGACTAGTCTTTTTTATTACATATTTAGTACTTTTTTGACATACCGTATTTTCCGCACTATAAGGCGCATCGGATTATAAGGCGCACCTTCAATGAATGGCCTATTTTAAAATTGTTTTCATACATAGGGCGCACCGCATTATAAGGCGCATCTACTAGATGGAGCTGCGCTAAAGGGAATGTCAATACGGTAGCCATAATTAACTAACACTTATCCATATATAAGGCGCATCGGATTATAAGGCGCACTGTCGGTTTTTGAGAAAATTAAAGACTTTTAGGTGCGCCTTATAGTGCGGAAAATACGGTAGATAAAATTTTCATTGATCTTCTACCACTTACTTCCGTGAGGGGCCATGGGTGGCTGACACTAATCCCAGCTACTTTGGGCCTGATGAGGTGTATACCCTCATCAGATTTGTTTTGTTTTTTTAATGATTCTGTACTAGTGCAAGATAGGGCTGAAGATACTAACTGCAGCCACAAAGGGCCAGCAGGACCTAAGGCTTTGCAGCTCAATAGATTAGAGCATTTAACTGTCACATACTGAATGTGTCATAGGTAATAATGGGAATTACACTCTTGAAACATATTCTGTAGGCTTTTTACATAAGTTTTCTATGGATAAATCAATTATAATTTAACTTTCATCGACCTTTCATAGACCTTTCATAGACCTAATACTATTCAGTAACCAAGACATTTAAGTGTACTGTAATAATAGTCTGCAGCATGTGTTTCAATGCAGTACCAGCAGCAGCATCATGTCTGCCTTAACCCAGGTATGTCCTCATCTGTCCAATAAGCCTAATGACTCTGAGGGCCACAGCCATAATGATCATGGTAGGCAGCAGCAGTAGCAGAAGGATTAGGACTCCAGATGGTGCTGTTCCTGCCTGGCTGTCTGTCTGCCTGTGGATGTAAAGCTGCCAGAGGTCACATGTTTAATATAGCGGTCAACTCTGTCTCTTCATGTAGCTATATACTGCAGCATTGTTGAAGCGAGCAACAGATGTCACACGATCAAATTAAATCTTACTGCCCATGCAAGTAAAGAAAGCTGAAGCGAGCTAACCACAACACGACAGGGCTTAACCACTGTCCATCTTAGCGCCTATGGGACACTATTGGAAAAGCTTCATATGACATTATCTCTTCTTATAGTAATACCAATATGACATGGGTTATCCCAAACTTACAGAGTGCCTCTAACTGTTATCTTTTTGTGACTGAGGCAAGGAGTACGGCTTTTTCTAATGCTAGGTGCCAGCTGCCTGCACCCCTGGGTCACGGTACTCTGAACAAAAACCAGGGGATTTGCATAATTCATTACACTCGCTGTCGAACGGAGAGGCGGCACAGGTGTCTGAGGCAGTTTCGGGAGCTTGAGCATGTCCAAGAAGGCCAAGGTAAACTTGCAGCATTGTTCTTGCTTTTTTTTTTTTTGTCAATCAACCTCCCTATCCTCTGCTTGTACTACTAGTTGTATTGTGGGATTGTTTTTTGTAAGCTTTCCCAATCCGTCTTTGTGCTGCATGGAGCTTGTTGGCTGTCTTTATCCTGTCTGCTCATATTGTGTTGGCCCATTGCATTGTATATTCGACTTTTAATCGTAGGTCCACTGTACTAGGTTTTTTTGATTGATGCTTATGTGGCTCTTAGAGGTGAAAAACAATTTAGAGGGTCATCTTTCTTTTTGCATATCTGATCAAAGCTCATATAAAGTTTTAAGGATTATATCATCCTTCGATGACATACATTTGCACGTTATTATGACAAGTTTTTTTATTCCATAACTTGATCCACATAAACTATTAATCATAATCACTCCCAAGCTGATAGCCGCAGGTGTCTATGGACTTTACAGAACAATCATCTGTACTATGTGGTAAAGAATAGCATTTGACATTCCTCATGCCTATTATAATGACTTTACAATATTTTACTACTATACTTTAAATCCTGGATTGGTTGAAAGGCTAAAGCTCATTTAAATCTCCTTAGAGAGAGAAGCAATCATTACAAAGTGAGTGTGGGGATCAGCTGCCCCTATGGCTGTTATATTGTAAGGGGATATTCTACTCCTCTACTGTAATGATGTACAGTAGAGCACAGAAAACATGTGACAGGATAACAGTTATTGATATTTGTATGGTTAAAGCATTTCAATATGACATCATTCAAACAAAAATTTTATAGTACAAGTCACAATAATCTGGTACATTTATTTTGTGGCTTTTTTAACAGTAACAAAAAAAAAGTGACATAGGTGTCCAAGTACTTGACATTTCAAAGTAGAATGTTAGGGATGACATAGCCAGAGATTAGGGGCTGGAGTTAGTCTTGTTGGCTGCAACAGTGGAAAAATAAATACGAACTACCAATTTTACGCTTTGAATTTGGAATTGACCAGTCATTTGACAACATTCTGAAGCATTATAGGTAGATTGCTAATATAACAGCTATTTTTTTATCATTTATAAGCATTTAATATCAGACAAGGCAGGTGTATCTTTTAATTATCAATAAGTACAGCCTAGTTTTTTGTGCTTAATTTCAGATAATCCACAATAACTCTCATGTGGAAATTATAGCCAAAACATTCCGTAGGCAGTTGCATGTGTGTAACCCAAACCCTAATCAGTAAATGACCACATCACATGGTCAGAGCATCCAGATCTTCTACTGTAACATGAGAATAGGGATACTTTAATCTCCACTGACCAGCATTCACAATATGTAGGTGTGTGTACAAACCTTTCCATACACATAATGAATAGTGACCCATTGCATTTTCCTGTGACGCCATGTGGGACAGCTGATGTACTGATTTGTCCAGTGAGCGTGAAGTGATTCAGTTAGCACAACTGTCTGAGCTGCACTAGTCACCAGTCGCTGTATGCACTAGCTGTCCACTACCTCTGCATTCATGATTTTTATTCCCTTGGGCGTGCTTGACAAGCATCCTTTATCTCCGAGGGCTATACACCTCACAGCATGGGTAAGCATAGTCTAACTATAAATGTGTCATGTAGGGCTGCATGATATTCACAAAATGTATCTTATGCAGTAAAATTTTGTTCTTGAGTTTAAATGTCCATTTTGGTTTAGTGAAAGTCTAACTGTATTAAAAAATATAAAGAAATGAATACTGTAGGTATGTACGTACTGTATAAACCATGTCTAAACCAGATTTCTTTATTCTCTCATATATTATGTTTTCATTCATGTTGGTTTGTTTGTTAGTGTGTTAAGATATCTCAAAAATTAAGTCCCTTGGAGAAGGGACAAACTTGTGAGGTTGCTTTTCTTATTCAACCTTTTACTCAAAAAGTAATGGGCAGATTCTTCAGATCATGTCAGTAATGAGCCGTCAAGGAAATTATATGTTTTTGATTTGGATCTGGATCCAGCAATTTTCAAAATAATTTTATGCCTATACTTGACCAACTGCAACCACAAGGCTTCAGTAAAAAACAATAGATTTGTTTTCGATGAATCTGGAACACTGGGTGCTTCAGTGGATTCTTTGCCATCGCAAAATACACTACCTGGCCAAAAAAAAGTCACACATTAATATTTAGTTGGATTGCCTTTAGCTTTGATTATGGCATGCATTCGCTGTGGCATTGTTTTGATAAGCCTCTGCAATGTCAGCAGCAATTTATTTCCGTCCAGTGTTGCAGACATTTTTTACTAAGATCTTGTATTTATGATGGGAGAGTCGGACCACTCCACAAAGTCTTCTCCAGCACATCCCATCCTCAATGGGGTTAAGATCTGGACTCTGTGGTGGCCAATCCATGTGTGAAAATGATATCTTATGCTCCCTTAACCACTCTTTCACAATTTAAGACCAATGAATCCTGGCATTGTCATCTTGCAATACGCCCTTGCCATCAGGAAAGAAAAAAATTAATTGATTGAGTAACCTGGTCATTCAGTATATTCAGGTTGTCAGTTGACCTCATTCTTTGGCCACATAATGTTGCTGAACCTAGACCTGACCAACTGCAGCAACTCCAGATCATACAGTATTTGCTTAAATCCAGTTGTTGTCTTTTTTTTTTTTTTTTTTTGCCAGGCAGTGTTTAAGGGCCTTTTAGCTCAATTAGACAGAGCATTTAAACCTGAACCACAAGATCCCTTGTTCAAGTCCAGGTCTGGGTACTTTATCTTCATCATAGCAAGATAAGACCGATACCTTGGTATCGTATTGGTACTTTTCTTGACATAAGTGTAGATGTCACAGTGTTGAGATACAACTAGTTCTATGAAATATATATATATTATGATTAGTTATGTTGTGATACTATTACCTTTCCTTATTGTGCACCCCTATTGCTTTGTTGTTTTTTGTGTTGTTTTGTTTTTTTGCTTGTGCCAGTATTCTATTCTGTGTCAAGTTAAGGGTGTGCTTTTGTGAAATAAAAGACTACATTACGGCCCTGGAGCTCAGAGAAGCAGAACAGCTGTGGCCCATGTCACCTACATCCATCCTTCATTCTTCCATCACTTACTCTTATCGTGTGTAATTAGAGCTGGTCCCGGGGCATGTGCTGTAGCTAGGTAACCTCAGTCAGGCACTGGCTCGGGCCCCGGGGCTTTCATTAGGCAGGAATCAAAGTCACCAGGGCCCAGTGTGGCTCCTCTAGCTTCATCTACATCTATCCAGGCAGTCTTATGATATACTGCATCATTTAGAAGGCGGCGTGTCCTTTTTCAGGCTCAAGTAATCCTATATAGTCCCTTAGCCAACTGTTCAAGTGGGCCTTTTTTTCCTGGGAACTAAAGAGATTTATCCAGTAGAAGTTGAAGTCTTGTTGGAGAGATTCATTTGTCTAATAGCATTCTTGGCAAAGCAAAATGCCTTCAGAGGTGCCTTTGTGTCAGACCTCCAGTGATCTAATTGTGCTGTGTTTTGGCTCATTATGGCCTTTTTAAGTTGACTAAATGCCCATAATGTTATTTTTTATAAATAATGGTGTGCGTTGATAAAAATTATGACAGAAAACAAAACACTTTGGCTTTTGTTGGATGATATCTCCATCTCTATGGCCAAATAGTTGGTGCAGGATAGCGACATTTTAGCATCCTTCATATATGGAGTAAATCCCGTGATACAACTGCTGTCACTTGAATGTTTGTTTTTAGTGCTAGGAGATGTCAAAATAATTTCACTAATTAACTCAGTGCTTTAGCAAAAGTACCATATTATGCACAAATCAACAAACAAAAATATAAGCAATCACAGTGATAAAATACAAGTGACTATTGTAAGTCTTGGACATGACTGAGCTTTTACAAGTGTTAATAGTACAGTTATTATTATGGTAAATTATCTTTATTATAAGGAACGGTAGATAAACATGTTAAATAACTAGTAACTGTGCTGCACCACTTCTGTCTGTACAAGGTGACTTTATGGTAGCTATCTAATGAAAGATCTTGTGTTGCCAATGTCATCCCTTCTCTAACCCACACTGTGTTACAATGTTCTATTGATCTCTGCTTGTGGTCCAATTACTGTATGCTGGTTTTGTAAGCTGTGCTTGTTGGCCTTTGTGCGGCTGTCAGTGTGAATCGCTGCTGACGTCATTGTGTGCATGTATATTGATCAATAAGCCAAAGGCAATACCACCACCGATTTCCCAGAGCTGGCAGAAAGTGGACACACTGATCTGTCAAATCTGAGTCCAAGTCCTTTCAGAGAGAGCAATGATTGTGGTCAGCACTTTAGACTGTCATCCTATCATTACATTAAGACTCATCGGCTCCTAAACCCTTTTTACTTTTTTAATTCCACCTACAGTATTGAGCAGCCTTGAAAGGGCTTTTAACTCAAACCAATTGTACATGCTACACAGTAACATTTACTGTGAGGAGGCTCAGCAGAAAAAAATGACCTTGTCAAAAGTCAATAACGTGTAGCCTTTCTGTGCATTATTTTAAATGAGAGCTCTTCATGTTCAACATATCGCTTGCTGCTATATTCCATTACTATACAGTCTTATGAGCCATTTATGCACAAATGCTGGTAAAGAAAACACAACATTTATGCCTCTGGCATTTACGCATACATGCTCAGGTATGAAGATTCTGTAATAATCCTGTTTTGCCTGCAAGGAGCGCTGTCGGCCCTGCTTACAAGTGATTACACAGTAGAAGAAGTAATAGCCCATTAAAAGCTTTTGGTTTTCTGGGGCAATGCTGATGAACTCTAAACCACCAGTGAGAATTTATACACGTATTACTACCAGAAAATTGTCAAAAGGTAACTTAATGAAGGAAAAAAAAAATCACTGTAATATTTAGGGCTGCAACAACTAATCAGATTAATTGCTGAGACTACATATAAGTCTACTAATTGAATAATTGTTTAATTGTTAACTGGGGTATTCATAGACTCAGAAACATGCCATGTGCTGAGAGGAGGGTTTATTACCAACACAGAGCAGTAAAGCAACAAAACCAGTTAAAAACAATGTACATTTTGTGTTTTTCATTAAAAATATCTTTGTGCGTATATATGCTCTATCCAAATGTCCTCCAGTGACATAGTTGTAGCTTTGTTAAAAGTGACAAAAAGTAATTTTTGGTAGAATTGTCACAATTTTTAACGGGAACTATAAAACACTGCAGGCTTTTAACCACTTTTACCACACACGCTTCACTATCCAAATAAATGATTAGTTGAAACAATAATTGACAGATTAATTGATTATCAAAATAATCTTTAGTTGCAGCCCTATATTATTATCTCCAAAAGTCAGCCAATAGCTCTTTTGGGTGAAATTTAACCTTTTTTATTCCCAAAAAAGAGGGTGGATTCACAGTCCACACAAGTATGTAAGCTATAGTTGGAACAAAAGGAAAACACCTCCTCTGCTGTTTACAAAACCTAACATTTTCTGTTGTGAAATCTATGTGTAAATAAAAGGCCAATTTGCAACAGAATCCTTGTATTTAACTTATTCCTGTTATGGGTCGCAGGTGACTGGAGCCTATCCCAGCAGGGGCCAGCTTGAGACACAAAGACAAATGTGCCCTCTCACATTCATTCACTAGGGGCAAAATCCTTACATTATTGACAAAACCTGTTGTAGTGTAAATAGCCTTAAATCTTTTCATCACGTCACAAGCCATTTTTAATCATTTGGACACTGGACCACAGTGGTGGTTGGTCTAATCGGCTGTCATCATCTCCAGCGTCATCCCCCTGCCTGAGGCTGAACTTATTTAGAGGTTTTCACCTTCTTTAACTTGACCCCATGTCACCCTGATATGAGAAATGTACTTTATCACTGTGAGAGTCTCCAAACTGACGACTCCTAACACTTGTGTACTGGTGACACAAGGATAAATGACTGACACTTCACGCGTGGAGCAGATAATAATCCTCAGACACAACATTAGGCTTTAGTTAGGAGTCTCACTGTGTAAAACTGACATTAGCTACAGTGCACATTTGATGAGCTTGTGACTGAGCTGCAGCACATTAAACTTTACTGTCACGTGACGTAACATGACGTTGCACAGGGCACATCACAGATACAGTGTGGATACAGTGTGTCTAATAAAGTGTTGCTAGTGTCTTTGATTCTAACCACTTCTTTAGTCTCCAGACAGTGCAGCTGGTAAACACTTGCTTTACTTTGACAAGTCCTAGGCATCTGTCAGTTGATTACTTTGATACTACTTTAATTTTATAGGTGTAGTGTATTTTATGTACTTGTGTGCTACTTCCTTTAGCCTGTTCCTTAATGTGTGCTGATGGGTTTGTCCACTATATCATCAAAGCAAATATGTCTTTTAGTTGACTTTTTGCATCTGATTGCTTCCTGCCGCTGGTTCTCAAAAGCATGTGGAGTTGTAGAGTAGCTCTAGCCTCCAACTGGTTGTTGTGTAAACTCTTTAATGCAAAGTGAAACACACATAAACTGGCCAGATCACACACTCCACAAAAAAACTCTGCAGCTGCTTTTGGTGCTTTCTGGAATTTTCAGGCCAGCCCTGTTGGCCAGAAAGCTGACTTCCTCAGAATGTGTGTGTGAACGAGGAGAGTACATGTGTGTGTGGGAGGGGAGAGGGCCAGGGGGCAGGGGGGCTTGTTTTTGGAGCTGGAGGACGGTTGCGCGTTGTGAGTCTTCTCCCAGCGTGGGAAAGACGTCCGCCTTTTCTCTGCCTCTCAGAGACTAAAGTAGGCCAAAGAAGGACTGAGAGGACTCAGAAACTTATCCTAACTTTGAGCGACCTACTCCTCAGACAGAGCCGTCCCACAGTGGAGCTGGGACGTGGGGATTTGTAAGGGGAAGTGTTCAGGCTGTAGGAAGTTCCTGTGCTGTGAGTGGAGATGGGCAGCAGCTGAGGAGGATCTCTCCAGCCGGCCTCAACAGGGCAGACATGTACCACTCCGGTAGTGAGGAGTCAGATCTGGTGAGTCTATTAACCGCTGTATCCCTCCACACTTTTCTCTCCACTCACTGAACAAAGAGGACGTCTCCAGGAGAATGGAGCTCATTAGTGTAAGGTTTAAAGGGGCGTAATCATACACTTCTACTAACCCTTTCTACTCTGTCGTTAGCAAGTCTTGCAGCCAGTCCTTTTGCACTTCTCAGGTAACTGAGAGACTGCTTTAGTCTTTGGGAAAGTTGAACTGGAAAAGACTTCTGCATGTTGTGCTAGCTCTGGAGTTGAGACCGTTAGGATAGAGTCCTTGCGACTGGCAGACTGTAAAAGTTTGGCTTAGCACACAAGCAAAGCACCACATTTAATCTTAGCCATAAAACCAAACAAAGGGGCCTACTTAAATGCAGTTAACGCAGCACTTACACCATTTTCAGCGCAGAGTTGTTCTCTGTTAGCAATAAATGACTCATTTAGTTCTGTTATAGCGAGCTGCAGTCTATGTGAGTAAGGTTGGATTGAATTCTGTAGTATTTGTAGAGGATTTCTCACTTTAGCTGCATGAGCACTCTTCTGTAGGTTTCTATGAATTGTAAATGCCTGGTCTCTGAGCATTTCTTTGTAACTAGTGTTTACACTCACAAGAACACTTGTTTGATTATATAAGGTCCTTGTAATTGAGAGAGCACATGTTAGTCCAGTCTGTCAACCAACACCTACTGTATCTGCTGTGGAGCAGCTCAAAGTGTCTGCCACTGAGATTTGTTGAGTGACTATGAAGTGGTGCAAGGGAAAGGGCCTAATTTGGACAGGTTGCAAATAATACAGAATCCTCTCCTAAATACAAGATTTGATTTTACATGTCTATGAAAGTTACCAAGTTACCCTGGACCTTATGGATCAGTGTGTTATGTAATGCTGTATGTAGATTGTACTGTAACACTGATTTGTCATATTGTGTTGACAAATTTATAGCTGGCTCTGTCAGTTCAATAAAAAGGCCTTTTTGTGTTTTCACTGATTGCATGTCCAGTCAATAAACAGTGATTAGGCAGCTGTGAGGCTAGTTAGCCACACTTGTTTTAATGGTGTTACGGTAAGTAGTAAGGAGTAGTCTAACTTAGGTGTCCTTTAATTACTGTAACTATACATTTGTCAATATTGGAGCAACTATTTGCTCTGTGGTAGCTTTTGGCTATTTTCAAACATGTGTTTAAGAGTATGCAGTGGTATTACCGTGGCCAAACCTTCTAACTCTATGTTGGTAATGCTATAATCCAAATACAGTAAGGGTACTAATAATAAATATTGTATTAAACAGAATAATACTAGGATTTTGTGCACAACACAGTCCCACTGCAGACCATTACTTTCTGCATGAAATAAAACAAATGATCCTGGTATCATTTTGCTCCAGCCTGGTCCCATTTGTAAGGAGCAATGTTTTGCTTCAGTGAAGCTGGTTAGTGGCTCATTCCACCCTCTTGGCCAGTCTTCATCAATCATCCTCATACTGCTTCATACACCAGCAAACTGCCACAAATTTGATGATGCAAGCACAACACAGGCGAGGGACTGGAGCGACCACTATTACTGTATCCACTTGTATCCATCATCCCAAACACCACAGTGGTTCCACTGTGGGACCCCAGAGGAGAAGCAGAGGAACTGGAGCTCTCTGTGAGAGGATTCACTGTAAATCAGAGGGACGGTCTTCTAGTTGCTGCTATAGAGGAAAATTATTACATATTTTTATTTCCATTTATAATTTTATAATGTTAAGTTCATAATGTTACTTAAATTATAAACACAAAGGAACAAGAACAAGAAACAAATGTCATGCATTGTTAGTATGGACTAAAATGTTACTCACACAATTGAAATGATTTGGTTACCTACTATTTATCCCATACTGAAGGCTATCAATATTAATAGTCTAGAAAAGCAGTCAGGATTATTGACAAGGGCTAAACTTTGCAACAAACAGGCTACTATTGAAACCAATGAATAGTCCTCCTTTTTCTGTTTGCTTTAAGACTGCTGGTGACTATTATAAATTCATAATTTATTATGAACCAATATATAGTTTATTGAATTGGTACTACTAATATAAGTGTTACTTTTACTACCAAACCATCCTGTGCAGTCAGTACCTATATTGTATATGATCATTTGTAGAACATCTAGGTTTGTCATCAGATCTAGTTTTCATTTCACACCATTGCATTGTGGGATTTGGTCATGTGGTTGACAGCCAGCGAGAGTCCATCCCCTCATTGGTATGATGCATTTATCTAATGCACTGGCACATGGAATGCTGGGTAAACACTTTTTTCACTGGCTTGTCAGTGTCACCTTGACGTTGGTGCAGCCAATCCCTTTTCACTACCCTGTCTCCTATACACTCCTCCTATAACACACTCCTCTTTTCATTCATTTCTTCCACTTACAGTTCATTTTCTCTTTGTCCGCTGAGTTAAAAAGCAGCTCCTTATAGCATGGCTCAGTACCGGCTGTCATGTCTTCCTTCATTGTCTCCACTTGATGAAGGAGACACTTTGCAGACCCATGATTTAATTGACTTTGTGTTGTGCCGAGTGATGTGGCAGTGATGGACAGATGGCTGCGAAAAGAGAGGCTTCGGGTTGAGCCAAGAGTGAGTCATGCCAAAGTCTGAAACTGGGCCTATTGTCAGCCCACTGCAGTCAGCCCGGGTCCTTCAGACTCTACTGAACGTTGACTGGATATGAGCAGCGGTATTCATTCTTCACTCATGATGAAGCCAGATACATGTGAGCTGTACTGACCACACGACAGGGGCACTCAGCGCAGAGTTTTTCATATTTCTCTCATGTTGTTTGTAAGGCCAGTGACTAAAACCACAAGCCACACACTGAACTGATCTGTTTCTCAGGGAGGTTTTTTGGCCCCGGAACATAACATGTCTTTGAGAAGATTGCTGTGAAAAGTATGAAGTAGTCTTGTAGACCATAGACTCAATATAAGCCAGAATGTGCTATGATGAGATGAAGACTTGTGTATGGAGACTGGTTTTCTACAGGAATAGTGTCAACAAACCACCACTGATTTACTGTTTACAAGCTGAGTAGGCCCACAGCCAATGAGAGCATGCTTTTTACTGATGCAGAAGCAAATGAAAAGACCTAAATATGTGTAAGCATCTGGCGGGTACAGGCTGAACATTATTATTTCTTACAAAGATTCAGGCGTCCCTAAATGATCAAATGCCTCACCTTCTATATTCTCTTCTTACCTGGACACAATCCTGGGGGCAACCTTGTATAATGATTGGAGCAGTCTAACATTAAAAATGTGGCCAACTGGAATGGAGAAGGACAAGGCTAATTTTTCTAGAAAAGGAAAATTGTCAAGAAAAATGGATGAATGTGACAGCCAGCTCAAATTGACTACAAACTGAAGTGTTGCTAAGATGTGGATGAACTCTGGCTACAGGCTACATCTTAGTCCTGTTATTTTCTTTTCTATAAAACTCAAGCTGCCATTTAGCATGTTCTTCTGTTTGCACTAACAGGACCAAGGATATCTGCAATCTGTGCGCTATTTGTGTGTTTCTAGATCTATAGACAACATCTATATTTAATCAGAAATCCTCTTTATGGGACACAGTAGAAAATCGTACAACAATTTCCTTGCAAGGGAAAGCCTCCAGGTACAAGCAGAAAAAGCCACTTCCTGCCGAGAAGATTTGTGTAATATTAGTAGAGCAGCTAAGGTCAGACTAGCTGTGAAACAGTGTGACTCAAGTTAACTAAAAAGGAAAAAAATATTCAAGTTTGTCGTGATATAACTGATGCAAAACTCAGCACTCCACTGAACACATGACTTTCTGCATCACTACTGCTATTTTTTCCCACCTCCACCCCACTATGGAGGTTAAAAATATCAAAGCTTTCAGATCATGAGGAGATTCCTGTTAGCCACTTTGAAAGATTCTAGCAGATAGCAGCAGCATCCTATTTCACACGAGTAATGGCCATAGTCATTTGTAATGTTGTAATGTAATGATTCCTGTGCCACTGCTGAAGAGAGGTCATACAGTGGAGACCCCTGTCCACTCGAATCAATAGGAGAAGCAGAGAGTACAATGTCCTATCTATTCCTCTTCCATGTCTTTCTCTGGGTGATAAGTTAAAGTAAAATGTTCTGCCTTACACAAAACAGCTTATTCTCTACATGTGTTCAGCAGGATCTAATATAAAAACTACCCTCCAACTAACTGGCCATTGTACTCCATGTACCGATCCTAAAGCCCATAGTTGCTGAAAAAATCTCCAGCAAATATGAAAACTGAAGTTGGAAATGTAACTACTCCTTGCTAGTATATGTTAATGTTTTTGCCTATGTCTGTCCTTACAGAGGCTAAGTTGTAATACTAATACTAACTATATCAAATACCAGCTAAAATGATGTTGCTCCACTTTGTTTAACTAGTGACTGTCCTATTGTGTCCTATAGAAAGTCATGGTTATTCCTTTTTTTATTCATATCATTGTACTATTTTTACCTCTTGTCAGTGGGTGAACTCCATGTCAAAAACACATAAGGCCTGTCTATACTTTTATAGACAGGATGCATTTAGCTTGCCATATTCTCCACTCTTGGTGACTATGAGTGGCTTGACATGCAAAGTTATGTGAAAAAAGAGCCTGTCACTAAATATTGGTTTGTTGTTGTTGTGTTTTTCCAAAATGTTCTACAGACTGTCGGAGTCTATGGAACCAAACTTCACATCACAATCACATTTAAAATTTTAAATGCCTTTGAATATCTACCATTGATTTTTTTAACACTGAAAAAGGAGTCTGAATTTTTTTGTCTATGAATTTCAGTCACTGAAATTTCAATATCTAATTATCACTGCATTATTTCAGTGTTAAAGATTTCAGAATAAAAATTTGCCTTTAAAAAATTTGATGCATATATTTTCGAGTCTTCACATTCAATTGGCCAAATTCACAGTCTAAAATACGCCATCAAAAAATTTGCATGAAACTTGCCCCATTTGTACCGGAAGCACTAGTTGCCCTTCATGTGTGCATGCACAAACAGAAATGTTTTCAGGTATTTTTAAGGTATTTTTGATTATAATGGTGTTTTTTACTAAAACTACTTAGTTTTAAAGAAGCTGTACTTGGTTTTAACAAGTGAGACAATAAAATTACATATTTTTAAAATGTTTCTTAATTTTTTTTTGTAATTTAACATTAACCATCTTCACGGTGATCATGCCTTCGGCTCTCTCTGTTTACAGTCGCCACTACAGGAGCTACTGAACCTTCAAAGTGGATGTTTCATGCAAATTTTTTGACGGCGTATTTTAGACTCCAAAAATCCATCATATGCTACTCAGGGCAAAGCATCTGACCCATGGTGGTTCAGATCATTGCTAGGACAGTTATGGCTTTGCTTTAGGTTTGACAAAGAAATGACCAAGAAAGTAACTAAACCATCTTGAAGTGCAACTGGCATAAACCTTTTGCTCAGCTAATCTGAAAATCACTCCAAGCTAGGAGGTAGACGGTTTGCTGTGGCACTGAAAGCCCACTGAAGGCAAAAGCTGAAAGATAACATGAGATAAACTTTATTGTTTGTTTGCATGGAAAATTGGTTTGCATCTCCATCAGACACTCCCAAGACTTAAAAAAATTGCAAAAACATGTTTATTTGAGAAATTGCTATGACTAACCTAAAGAGTGCTTTTTATTTTATCTGCAGTAGTGTCATGTTTTTATTGTCTGGTGGTAAGGGCTGTGACATCATTTTGGTAGTGAGCTGGAGGTGGGTCGTGTCACTCAGCTTGGGGGCTCAGTCTGTCGCTCTGAGTCTCTGTCAGTAATGCGTTGGGAGTGCTGCTTCACTTCACAGCTCCACTGGGCTCCTCTTGTGGCCCAGAGCTCCCTGTTCAGAGCATCTGTGCCCTGCCCCATGAGCTCCGCAGGCCACTGTCAGACCTCACCGTACAACCATATGTGACCCATACATGCTCAGCTAAAAACAGTCAACAACAAGGCTGCCCAAAAATAAGACTATAGAGACAGAGTACAATTAAATATGAGTGGTCAGGACAAAACATTTGTCTTTATGAATCTTAAATGTTGTACATTGTAAACAGTTTACACTTCTATTGACAATGAATGTCAAAATAGTGGTGTTGGGATTTACAAGATGGGACATGCTAAACAAAAAAAGAGTTGATTGACTGTAATGAAACACATTTTTAATGTAATTAGACAACCCTAACCCAAATTATTTTTCATTTTGTTTAGAAAAACATTCTACAGTCTACAGTAACAGTCCCTCTAAATTTAAATTAGATTTTCAGGGGTGCAGAACAAATGGACCTGGATTAAAATGCTACTGGATAGACATTAAACCAATAAGAAACAGGGGTACTACCAAAATAGCAGAATAAACTGCTAGGCCCATGTCATTTTAAAAAACGTCCAACCAATCAGAGAAACAAATCATTACATAAAGCTTACACCAATTTAAATAAATGACTGATTGGCTGCTAGGATTAATAAAGAAAGTAAGTAAGAAAGTTAATGGGTCTGGTTGGCCATGCTATAGTGACCTATATAGATAATAGTGTAGTAATAGAATGTACAAGCTAGCCAAAACGTGCATGGCTCAAACAGTGTGATTGCAATAATTAAGTTTTATTTCAAGACTTTACTTACTTGTTCTTACTTGTTTTGTTTTGCCAATGATTTGTGGTCATACTGCCCAGACACAGAAATTATTGCATGAACATTTGTACTCTAACAAAACGCACACACTACTCGATGTTTTACTAAAGGTTGCACAAAGAATTAAGTATTGTATAATGTCTAATAAGATTTAAAAATCACATATTTAGAAAAGCTGTTTCTCAAGATTCATTCACTCCATCTTTCATTAGACAAGGGCCACCACCAGCAGTCACAAAGCAGTGATTCTGTTTAGTCAAATTGATACAGCAATCTTGTCTCAGTCTTTTATTATGATTATTGATTCTGGCCCTTGTTCATCAATAACTGTATACCCTGATAAAGAATGCTCTGATTTGTTGCTTGAATCCTTAATGTGTCATCACGATTTGAGAAAGTGATGATAGCATGGGATTACAAGTTAATGTTTTTTTTCTTTCTCTGTCAGTAACATCACTAACTGAACCAGCTCATTTTCCCTTGTCCATCTGTGCATGGAATATAATCAAGCTCAGGTAATTGCTGTGCTCATTAGGCTAATTGATCTTAATGAGCTAAAATCACATTATAGCCCAGCCCTCCTTCCTTTCATGTAAGATGTCATTTTTAGTTGCACACTCCTTTTATAAAAATGTTCTGAGCAGATTGGGGCGTGTCATTGATTGGATTTGATAAGCGCCACTGATTAACCGTGTCATGCCTTGATCTACAGTTAGTGCTCCTCTGGGAGTGACCGCTGGCCATAAAGCAGAATACCCATTTCAAATTCTGCTCTCTCTGGGCTGCCCTTTGACTGACCACAACCTCTACATGGGTTATACAGAGGAGCATCATGCATCAGCAAAACAGTATGTAATAAAGAAAAACATATTTGAAAGAACCCAGCAGCAGATGTAGACTGGTGCAATGTGAGAGTGGGATCTTTTTAATTAATGCTCTAATTATGCTGCAAGGTTGTTTTGCTGTTAATGGGGTTATGTGACAGGAAATGGTATAACAGTTAGATAATTTCAAAAAATACCATATAAAGTATATAACTACTATATTTATGATTTACCTTGTTATCACATTTTCAATATAAATTGTGTTGTTTGCTTTGACAACTATTGTGCAAATCTGAAATAGTCCCTCAGGATTGTTATTGCTTTGGACTAGGCTGCAGCCTTACTCACAATGTACAAGTAATGGTTTTGTTTACATTTACTCAGGTGACATGCACAGCCCTGTCCTTGGCATCAAATGATCCCTCCCATTTTGTCAGGCACACAAGCACATCATTTTTATGCGTGCCTATTTTATATGCATGAATTTAAGAACATATAGAAGCTCTGGCACTGTCCAGCATTGATCACTGCAAAGACGCAATAAGCAGATGGAGTGTGTGTGTGTGAGGAGTAACTGTGAAAAAAATGAGGGAGTGACAGGGGAGGAGGGGTGAGCAAAGACAGAGAGGCAGAGTCAGTGAAGTAGCACAGAGACAGAGCACTGACTGACTGAGGCAGCACTTGCATCAGGAGGAGCTCAGATGCTCATCCGGACTCGAGTAGTACAACAGTCTGAGCACATCGCTGGTGGAGCTGAATGAAAGGCTTTAGAGAGTGAGAGAGAAGCATGAGGGGCTTCGCGGCCACCTGACTCATCCTCAGAGCCAGAGCACCTGCAGCGGCGGAGTGAGCACTCGGCTATCAAGGAGACTGGGGCGGACGAGGAGAGCGCTGCTGAGATTATGCGCGGGGCAGAGAGCTCCTGTGGAGTCCCCATCTTTTGCAGTAGCAGCAGCAGGAGGATCAGAAGCTGTAGCAGAAGAGCTAGCTGTAACTGCAGCAAAACAAGGAGCCTGAACTCCGGTGGTGCCTGTTCCTCCAGAGATGACCGTAGCATTTGTGCCGGAGCAGTGACGCGGACCAGTCGTGGATGTAGCAGCTCTATTGAATGTACCTGTAGCTGGAGCAGAGCCTGGAGCCAGGAGTGAGGGCGGCCACAGTGTCCTCAGGTGAATGACCAGTGTGGCTGATGAAGGCCACCTGGATCCGCTTGCTGAAACGAGCCAAGGGAGGTCGCGTCAAGAACTCCGATGCCTGTGTAAGCGCTACTCATCTGGGATAAAAAGTTGTGGTGTCGGTGTGTTGTGTGGGTATCCATCAGGCTGCAGGTTGGGGTCAGGGCTGGTTATTGGACAGTGATTATGAGATGCTGGCTGTTGTTATCAGTGAGCTGTCAGATTCTGGGCAGAGCTCCACATCACCTCCTTCTGACCCACTGGGACTGTGCTCTTCCTCACGTCTCATCTTCAGTTGCAATGTGATGGAATGATCTTTATGTTCACCTGCACTTTACACAGCTTTGTTCATGTGTTTTGCACTTTTGCACTTCATTATTTTGTTTCTTATACCCTCATGTAGAAATGCTGCATATACTGACTTAGAGTACCAAACATACAGTGATAGTTCGATCCACAGCTGTTTACAAACTACAAGCCAAACACTACGGACACAGTGCTTAATGAGTTATTCATGCAAGGTACAGAGCAGAGAGAATGGGACATAGCGCATGCTGATTTATATGCTGCATGTTTGCATTGATGTGAATATGAATAACCTTGTATTATCCAACATTACAATATAGGGGACATTTCTGTGCATCACTCAGGTGGGATAAGTGGAGAGGAGACAGAGGTACGATCCGTCTTTGTGCATGTGATGCTTTGGTAATTCTAATCAGGAGGGAGTGAAGGAGGCTATTTTTAACTCAGACGCCAGTGTTATGGTGCAGTGGGATGAATGAAAACGCTTGTGTGGGTGGTGTAGTAGCGTGCAGGTAAGGATAGGAAGCACAGTGCCTGCAATTAACTCCTGATTTAACAAAAGCTATGTATGCTATTTTGATATCTTGTCATGCATCTATCTTTAAATAGCGCCTACATCCACAAGCTTTACTTTCCCTTCAGCAATTATTAATGATATGTTTTTATGTGGCAGAGAGCATGATAAGTGCACAGGAGTTTGTGTCTTGTATGTGTGCAGAGCTGTTCCATTTATACACATTCATATTTGGACCCGGTGTTCTTGAACATTTCCCCCAGTATTTGTCATAAAAGGATCAAAACAAATCTGCAGGCTAACGGAGACACAGAGCTAAGGATAGAAGAGAAGCTGCTGGTAATGGTATTTGGTGAAAGACAGTTTATGTCCTTTGGCGTGCTTTTTCACACAGTGGAAGTGTCCATGCTTTGTCACAGATTCACTAGGACTGCACATTATAAAAACATGACTATTTTGATAACAAGTTGACCTGTAAATTGTTCAATGTAACTGTTGACAGTAAAAAAAAAAAAAAAGGTAAAATTGTATATTACTGTGAATGGATTAATGAACCAGTCTAGCGCTACATAATATTGGAGACTAAGACTATCAGGTGAACTAAACTAGGACTAAATTAGGAGTGAACAATAGCTAACCAGCGTCCAAACCAAGACTTTTTTATTTGAATGCACTGCTGTTTGATTTGAGGTTTTGTTTGGACAATTTTTTTTTCTTTTTTGGCAAGTACTGCACGTCTGTCACACGGAAGACCAGGATGTTATTGTAATACAAGAAATTCTTTGCAATAAAGCTGTTGTGAGTGGTAATATTGCATAACAATTGGGTGAGCACAGACCCTCACACAGGCATTGACACTGTCTTGTAGTGTTAAAGACCTGGACTTGAATAGGGGATCTTGTAGTTCAGGGGTAAGCGCTTTATTCATTAAGAAAAATATCTCCTATATCTCACAATGGTAAAGAAGCTGGCCCTTTTTGTGGCTAGGGTTGATATGTTTGGCCTATCATAGGACAAATGTTATCAAATCTTGGATTTGCACCAAAAATTAACAATTTCTTCCTGGGCCCATTACTGATCTTTCCTTAACATTCCATAAAAATTCAAGCATTAGTTTTTAAGTTGCCTTGCTAACGCACTAACAAACCAACCAATGCCAGCTACAACATAACCTCCTTGGCAGAGGTTGGCAGAGTAATAATTTTGCAGTATATTACGCAACCATACTATTCACTTTCATTTTTTCTTGTTGCTGTAAAAATAACTTGATTATTTTGTCACTTATACCCCCATCAAATGAAATGCTTTGATCAGAGCCAAGCGCTTCACTGTGTGTGGGTGTTTCTACACAACTCAAAATGAACATTTGTTTGAACAGTAAAGCCAAAGATAAGCTAATTAAAACTAAATTTTCCTCAGCAGATAACCCACTGTTGGAGTTCAAGTGTCACTGAAGTGGTGCTAACTTTGTGTTTCAGGGTTCGGCCGACTCCTACACCAGCCGTCCATCAGACTCTGATGTGTCCCTGGAAGAGGATAAGGAGGCAGTGCGCAGAGAGGCAGAGCGGCAGGCTCAGGCACAGCTCGACAAGGCCAAGGTTTGTACCCTGCACCCTCCTGGGCCTAGGACTGTCCCAAACATGGTACCAGCAGGCTGAGAGGCATGATTCATGCGGTCTGGCTTTGAGGGAGACACACTGATCAAATAATAATTTCATCATTGCAACTTCAGCTGATAGACAGTAAGTGGATTTCTATCAGTTCCAGGACAATTGTGCTGAAGTAAAATTGTTTTCATTGGAAAATCCATTACATAGCACGCCTCGCTTACTTAACTTATTTATAATGTTTTCCTATAAAGGTAACCAGTCAGTCACTATGTCTTTTTAGCCTTAGCCAGATATAGTGGGAGTAAAAGTGCATAAAAGTGTTAGTCAGATTATGAGGGAAATAGTTTTAATCTCTGACATAAAATGCTTATAAAGAAAAAGCTAACCTGTCACAGGTTAGAATGTGTTCAGGTGCTTGTTTTTCAGGTGCAGTTTCAAAGTAGGGAAAGTGATTACATCCTAAGTCATAGTGTTACCATTGATATTCATATAGAAATTGATGACTATGGATTAAATTAGTATAGTTTATTTGCATACAAACAACCTTTACCAAAAAAGCGAATAATATCAAAAATATTGCTATTAAATATCAAAATAGCAATAGAAAATCAAAACTACATAAGCTGTAAAGCTAAGTTGACTATGGACGATATAATTCTTCTACCATCTTTTTGCTAGAACTTCTGTAAGTCTCTGCATTATAAGAATATGACATGCACATCTTTCCTGTTGCTTTGAGATCAGGAAAGCGTGTTTAAGGTTCGCTCATGTGAGAGGTTAGGGGCCTCTTAGGGCTTCTCTTTGTTTAACGGAGCTAAGCCTTGCCTGCTCCGCTCTGCTGTGGGCCACAATTAGCATCATATAAACAAACAACACACACATGTCAGACAGGAATAGCAATTGGAGCACTTTCCCACCGAATCACTCAAGTCATTGTTAAAATGTATGCCTTTGATGTGTGAATTGATGCTGGGTTTCTCCGTGTAGGCCTATGTATCATTTGTGCTTTGCCCTTTTCCAGCTCAGTGGGCAGCTCGTGGTGCTCTGTCTAAGAAGGTGTCTCAAATTGGTTTAGTGGGTGTTTAGTTTCTATAACAGCTAGCTCACTCATTAGCTCTAAGGCTGTGGGGCTTGTGGCCAGTCATCCATTCTTGCAGACATTTTTTTTTTTCTTTTGTTGTGTCTCCAGGTTGCCTATAGCTGTCAAAGACAGATTATTTCAGTGGATTCATGTTGGTATTTGTGACAATCACCCGCTATGGCCTACTTATTAAAGTGACGTGTAGGCATGGATTACCCCCTCTGGACTCGGACATGACAGATGACTAGTAAAGTGTAGCCTTGCTGTGTGGCCACCAGAGAGAGAAGGCAGAGGTCAGAGGAAGTGCAGTCTCTTTACGAGCAGTGTTTCAATATGACTTCAATAGGATACCAGTCATATTTGTAACCTGTGAGTCCTAATAAGTCCTGTCCCTTTTTATGAGTTGCATGTATTTAGTTATCACTATCTCCAATCAGCATATTTCAGATTTACCCACATGATATCAACCATGAAGATAGGAAAGTAGGGACATTTTAAAACAGCCAGGTGCTATGGGGCTCTATAATGCATCCAGTTTTTGTAACAAATGTCTTCATCAGTTAAAGATAGAATTATTTTACCATATATTTGTTTGCAGTGTTAGCCTGGAGAGTCTTTTTTTTTTTTTTTTTTTTTTTACATTGTTGATGCAAGTCGGACTTACTCATAAAATGAACTCTACCCCTGAATCAGAATTCAGGGTGCAGTACCAAAACATCCAGAATAAACTGCATCTGAATTTTTCCAGTTACTACATAGTTATGAGTTTTCAGTGAGGGTTGAACGAAGTGTAAGAAGGGTTAAATGAGGGGCATGCCTCACCATGTCTTAACATTGGCATACAGGATTGTTTTTCTTTCCAGTTGTAAATTAATTTAGAATTTTACAATATAATGTAAAACCATAAATATAAATTCTTGCCCTAATCATTTTCTCGTATTTTTTTTCCCAGCTACAATTGAGAGCACTGTGATGAATAAAAAGGAGCAGAAAGAAGCCTAATCTTTTGATATCCGTGGGCTCTCTTAATAATTTGGTATGATGTGAGTGGCTTAAATAAACCTGTGCTGTGACCGCTGGTTGAGGTAATGAAGTTCTTCAGCTATAATTGATGAGCTGTTTGCTTCCTCTGAAAGACTGGCTCTCACGTTTCATTCTGTCACCTCAGCTCCTCACCAGGGACAACACACACCAATCCAATCTGACTGCTTTAATTAATGTGAAAGGTGTTTGACACACTGCAATGTAAAATACACAGTACACATTTTACCTATAGCTGTGACAGATATTGTTGTCCGTAATTTATCATCAGTGACGGTGCACAATAGAATTATCTCCTCATATTAAATTAATGAAGGTACGATTGTATTCTGACCATATAATGATGAATTTGACATGCTTCCCTGTGCAGCCTAAGGCATACAGAGCTGCAAAGAATTCATTTCTGATCGATCCCTAACATCCAAGGAGAAACAATGTGGGAATGTTGATTTATAGCTTAGGAGGCTGCGAGTGCTGCTAATGGAGAAGCAGAGGCATGTAAGGTGGCAAATCAGTAGCAGCAAGGCCAGCACATCAGCTGCAGCGAGCATAGAGAGGGCGCCAAGATATTACCAATGAAATATTCATAGTGTGATGTAATATTGTTGTGCCGTGTTAATTGGCTGTGGTCCATTGTGCTGCCTCACAGGGTTCCCAGTAACAGATAGGGCATCATTTTCATTACTCTAGCCCTGATCTCCTTTCTGTCCGCTTCTCCTTCTCTGCCACTACTCATTTTGTCATATTTCACTTCCTTGTTCCTCCATTCCCTTTTTAACCTTCTTCCAATGTCTTTCGCTCCGTCAGTGCAGTCTGTATAGCATCCATAATGAAGGCCCATTTTATGTAAGAAACAACCTAGGACCAGGGAGGTTTTACATATTCAGGTTTCTCTTTGTAAACTTTGACCAGCGCTGTGTGAGATTGGCTGAAAAATGCAATTAAGCCATGTTTTGTGACAGGCAGACCGTGCGGAGCAGCTGGGGAGGTGAAGCCCAGGAGGAGCATGAGAATACATTTACTACATACATGCACTAATGGCTCTTGTACCTTCTGCACCCATGTGACTCGCAGCAGGCAGCACCAAGGTCAGCCTGTCCTCTGCCGCTGCTGTACTTATGTCTTGAGAGATGTCACTAACAAGCAGCTTACCACAGCAAGTGAATATTTACACACCGTCGGAGGATTTTCACTCATAAATTATGGCCATAATCCCAGCTAGTTGATCTCACCTGTTGTAATTCAGCCGCTGCAGTGGACAGTGAAGGCCGTGAAAGGAAGACACTTGTCCCTTGTAAAGCCGCTCCTGGATAGCTCTGATTAATGACTCCCTTAGTGCACATTTCTTCTCAGCCCCACAGCCTGCTCTTAAAACTTGCAATAGGGATTGATCCAAACAATTCCAATCACTAGCTGTCTATGGATGAGGTGAAATGGAAAATATCTGTAATAGTACTAGTGCTAAGGGTTACTGACAGGAGGAATTTCTGCTCTAGGATGGTACATTTTACATGATTTCTTAAGAAATAGTCGGCTATAGGCAAGCAAGTTATAAAGCTCCATTGATAAATTTCCCAACCACATTACACATTGTAGCCAGTCAACCATTGAAAACTTTAGGGACAGCATTGGTCACCACCATAAAAGTGGTCACAAATAAATGTGTGTAAAGTGTAGGCTAGTTATACTCATAGATCAAATATAATATAGTAATACATGTATATGAAAGCATTTGGACAGTGCAGAACTCTGCTAAGGCATTGGCCTATCTCACAATGGTGAGGAGATCATGCTCAGACCTGGTCTCAAACCAACTTAAGCCACAAAGCCTTAATGTTGATAAAGAATCCACCAAAACCTCTTTTGACATTAGTATTAGTGCATTTGTCTCAGTAATACACAGGGTACCGGATTCACACCAAAAACTATTTCATCACTGACCATGGTAAATTTTTATCAAAATCATTGATCAAAATCTAATACACATATAATATTTGGGGTTAGCAAGTCTTATAGAAAAGTACAATGTTGTCTTTCTGCCTGTTAAACTCACTAGCCACATACATTACATAATATAGCCATTTGTGAACGCCTTCCCTAAAAAATAAGCTTCATAATTATTACCAGTCATATAATATTTTTCAAAATGTTTTGTGGCAATGAAGCTATCAATGCCTGCCCTCACTGGTGTCGGAAGTAAATTAATCTTTCAGATTCATTAATCTTTCCCCTCTGAAACTTGTAAAAAAGGCAAGTTATAAATGTTAATGAGTTTTCAAGTTTAAGACAATCTTTTTGATAGAAATGAGTCTTGTTATGGTCATGAGTTACCAGATAGCTGATTCGCTTCTGTCCAACTTTTAAACTCTTTATATACATATTTTCCGTCAATTCTATAGGAAAAATTATTGGGAAATTTACTTCCAGCACTAGAGGGGGGCAAGTACTGTTGCGCTCCATTTACTTTTAATATATTATGCAGTACTTCTATAATAGAAAGCTAATGACGCTGATTGATCTGGGCTAGTTTTCCATAATGTTTTGCCACTGCTTCGATACTGATATCTGAAATTCTATAGCTTTAAGTGTTTATTGACTTGACGATCGCTGCAACATCAAAGCTCACATCTCGGTTTCATTGTAGCTTCACACTAAATATTGCATACATATCTTCCCAAAGGTCTCTCTGACATTGGCCTCTTTCATGTGCAGGTAAATATTGAGCGTGCAAATCTGTGTTGGGAGATTACTCTTAGCTACATTCCTGTGCATTGGTTTTGGTTCTCAGTTGCCTCCTGCCAGGCTCCACACACTGTCAAAGGCCCACTAAATGTAATCTGGTTGTGGGCATGTCCAACTGTTGCTGTCATCGCTGCCAGACTGACTCTGCGATTATGTCCCAAAGCATTTTATGTAATTCTGAAGGCATGTGTGTCTTACATGGATAAATTCTAGTCTTGTAAAACCTGTCCAGATATCTAGATTTGAGTGTTTAAGCATGGCTCTTTCTATGACATTACAAATGATTTGCCTGTGTTAAATCTATTCCAATTTATTTTGCACAAAATAAATTGCATCACTGTGAGTGGAGATGTACTTTGTGCAAAAATATCTCTGCTTAGAATAAAAGTGCTATGAGCATTAGGGCTTCTTTATATGCAGACATGTGTGAGGATGCTATAAGGCAGTGCACTGCAGAAGCAGCACCGGAAACCCTTTATTACCTCAATAGACTGGCTAATTCCTAAAGAGGAAAGTCAGTAATTCACTATGGGATTGATTTATGAACCTTTTGCACAAGGACTGTTTGTGTACAGAAAAGAGTCTTATTTTCCAATATCTACAATTGTTGCATTATATAGGATAGTGATGTGGAAGGTATGTAGCAAAATTGCATTTCATCAAAGACTATACATTAGTGTAATTTTTAGGAAAAACTACTCCAGAGCTGAAGAATAGTAGAAGTTGTAAAGTTGTACATGCAACTAGAAGCACTCAGAGAGACCTGGCCTCCATCAAGACATTGCAATGGACCTGGACTCAAACTGGGAATCTTCTAGTTTAGTGGTAAAATACTCTAGCCATTGAGCCACAAAGCAAGCGACCCTGCACCGCTGAAAACATAACTTCAGTGCCAGAGGTAATGAACACATCACTGCAGAGGGGTAAATCAGTTATTCTTTGACATTTTGGATTTTCTCCCCTTTTTCTTTCAGACCAAACCAGTTGCATTTGCCGTCCGCACAAATGTCAGCTACAGCCCCAGTCTGGATGATGATGTCCCTGTACCAGGCATGGCTGTCTCCTTTGAGGCCAAAGACTTCCTTCATGTCAAAGAGGTGGAATTGTGTTTTGTATTCAGTAATCTCATATTGATAAACTGCTCTGTTTGTAGGCTAACTGTCTTTAATTGTTATATGCAGAAATACAACAATGATTGGTGGATTGGACGCCTGGTGAAGGAAGGCTGTGAAATAGGTTTTATCCCCAGTCCAGTGAAGCTTGAAAACACCCGTATCCTCCAGGAGCAGAGAGCCAAGCAGGGCAAGTTCAGGTACAGAGATGTAGCTCATCACATTACAATTCCTTCCACCTTGCAGTCATATCAAGTCCTCATCATTCTCTGACTCTCACTGTCAACTTGTATTCATTTTTCTTTCAGTAAATTGGGAGCAAATTCCTCCTCTAGTTTAGGTGAAGTGGTTTCTAACTCAAGGAAGTCTACTCCTCCCTCCTCTGGTAAGTCCTTGAAAATGCTTTTAAATTACCTCTAGAAGCAGCTAACATGAGATTTGTACATTCTATTTTCAATTGTATTACTGCCCTTGTTTCATTTGATATTGCTGTCTGTGTAGCAGCGTTGTAAATACAATCAAAGTGTCCAGACATATCCTGTCTTCACCCACGTGTGACAGTGCTCTTGTGTGTCTGTGTGCGTAGCCATTGACATAGACGCCACAGGTTTAGACCCAGAGGACAATGAGCTCCCGGCCAACCTGCGCTCCCCTAAAGCCAGTCCAAACACTGTCATGTCACCCCTAGCAAAAGAGAAACGAATGCCTTTCTTTAAGAAGGTAAACTGGACTGTAAAGCCGGCCCTGTGTCTGTCGTTCCGCACGGCTCTCACTAAATGCCTGTGGCTGCTCTCTCAGCGTTTGTCCTCTCTGTTTACTACCACCGTCCACAGCCGTTAGCATGCATGCCTGTTCATAACCTCTCTCTTTCTCCTCTCCACCATAGCTAAGCAGAAGCAAAAGTCGGTAAGTTGTAGAGAACAGTGCACACTCAGCAGAGTCTCAGGGGTGAATCTGTAATATCCCTCAGCAAAAGGTCACCTCTGTACTGACCTCTGACCTTTCACCTTTCCAATGGCCCCGCAAACCTCTGTGCTGTTTTTGTGTTTGTAAGTGAACTTGTGTTCCCGACTCAGTGAGACCTCAGTTTACACAAACGTTTTTAAAAAATGCAATGGAAGAAAATCACTGCTCACAACAGCTGTAGTTTAGTGGTTCTCAGTTAGCCTGATTGCGGGACCCAATTTTATCCCTGTTCATTTTTATGGCACGCTTAGGTTATTATCTTATTATCTTATTATCATTTTTTTTAATACAACATTCATGGCTTATGTATTTTAGAGTATGTTTCAACATTTCATTTATTTAAAACAATATTTAGACTTTAAATATGCTAAAGATTAAAACTATATTTAAACTTCCCATAGCCCTCTCTTGGGTCCATACCCTCCATTTGGGAATGACTGGTTCTGGTTCAGTGGTTCCCAAATGGAGGGAATATTAAATATTGTTTTATTTACATGAAATATTGAAAGACTCTAAAATACACAAGCCATAAAAGTTGTAGTAAAAAAAAGGGAAAAAAAAAAAGACTGAAGTGCGTCATAAAAATGAACAAGGGCCCTCCACAATGGTCTGGACCTAATTCATCGCCATGTGGAAATCTTGGACCAAGATTTCCACATGGCGATGATGCATTTTGCTTTAAAATGACTATAAAAGATATGTTCATAAAAAATGGGTCAATTAACTTGTAATGCTGATTATTGTGACAGTTTAGTTGTTTTTTAAATGACCACCTATATAATATTTGAAATATTCATAAATCATTCTTTGAAATATACATAAATAGTATAACAACATCAATAGGAATCGTGTTGTTTTGCTATTACTCAGTTTCCTATACCTAGTGACATTAACCAAGTAAGTCAGTGTTCAACCATGCTATGATCAGTATTCAAACCAAACAGTTGTCTATGTGTGCTCTCGTGTTAGCCAGCAGGAGTGTGCACCGGTTCCCACAATCTCCCTGGAGGAAGTCTGATGACGGCAGCAAACATGAGACAAAAAAACAAATACAAGTGAGGAGAGAAGGGAGAGAAGTGGTGGACTGTGAAGTACAGTGTAGTTTGACGTGATGACAGTAGTGACAAGCTGTGAGAACAAATCTTAACATATTAACCAAGTCGTCATTGTATTTTATGAACAACCATTTCCAGCTAAAAACTGATGTCTCACTGTGTCTCTAAATAAATGAATATATGTGTGTACCTTCCTTCCATTTTCTGTACAACTAACACTTTCCTGTTATAGATTTTCTTCTTACTCACATCCGAACCATGACATGGCACAATTTACTTTAATGATTTGTCGAAGGACTTTCATAGTTTACCGTAACCTAATTTCAACAATACGATGTTGACATTTGAGAGAAAACATCCAAATCTGTCCTAAATCAAAGTCCACTCTGGTTTTTCTGGACCAGCATAGACCAACATGCCATGGTTCAAAGTGTTTTTTTAAGCGTCTAGTCTGTGTCTAGTTGTTGCTCTAACCCCTCCGGTGATTTGTGATGGCGGCTATGTACTCTGTCTCCATAAATGTGTGCCAATGTTTTCCTTCTTCTCTTGTCCAAAGACGGAACACATTCCTCCGTACGACGTTGTGCCTTCCATGCGGCCCGTGGTTCTGGTTGGACCGTCACTGAAGGGCTATGAGGTACATTATAGCTTATCCCATGTACTATTTTTCAATTTTATGTAGCTCTTAATGTTTTTTATTCTTTTACAGGTGACAGACATGATGCAAAAAGCTCTGTTTGACTTCCTAAAACACAGATTTGAGGGAAGGTGAGTTCAGAGTGACCTTTTTAATCCACGCTTCCTTCCTCATTCCTTGTCTCCCTACGACTCTATAGGCTGGTATTTATGTGTCCCTTGAGGTTAGCCGAGGGAGTGTGTAACAAGTTTGTTTGGCCTGGAGATGTGTGCTGCTGCTTTAAATAGGCCCTCTACATGTCCTTAATAGGCCATAATGGGCTCTAGAGGAGAGCAGATTCTCCTTCACAATGTCGAGTCCTTTACTTTGTCGTCCTGCTGTCTAACTGGGAAGAACAGAAGAGACATAAAGTTACACAACACGAAAAATGTGCTTAGACAATCAGCAGCTGGAGACAATAATAGTTCTCAAAACTACACAAGTTTGAGACAGTGTAAAATGTAAGAAAAAAATTAATGCAATGGTTTGCAAATATAAAATATACTCAGAGCATTTCTAAAATTCTCCTTTTATTTCTTGTCATCCTAATGAAATGTATACCACATTGAGTAATAATGTTATATTTCCAGCATTTTGTTGCCATTGTCCAAATTTCTTAGAGACATAAGATCTGTTGCTGCCACCAATTTTTTTATTTATTTATTATGTTTTATAAAATAATAATATCACAGTTTCAAAACCTGATATGTTGTTTGATTGTGGATAAAATGTTTTTATAATAAAATCATTTCATTCTCTTTTTACATTTTACACAGTGTCCCAACTTTTTTTGAATTGTAGTTGTATCACGTTTCTTACTAAATGTGGAATCGTAGCAAACACAGTGAATGTTTTCTGTTAACATGCTATTTTCTTTTGTCTCTTGTGTCAGAATATCAATCACCCGTGTCACTGCGGACATTTCTCTTGCCAAGCGCTCGGTCCTAAACAACCCCAGCAAGCACGCCATCATTGAACGCTCCAACACGCGCTCCAACTTGGGTATGTTTGTCCTAGAAATTACTGCGATGCCTGGGAACATCTGGTGTTTTGATTTGGTAATGTTTTCAAGGAGACCCGACTCATGTGGAAAAGGAAGGAAGCGATTAAAGATACTTTCGACAATGCTAACGATAAGTTCACGACAGCCTTGAGTAGACTTGGCTGGTTTGATTCAGTTTGGAATGAAAGATAGCGTACATGCACGAAAGCAGCAACTTTGATATGATGCAAACCTAGTTTCCAGTGTCAAATCAGAGTTAAACTGTGCTCCCAGGAAAATGTTTGCAAATAGCACAATTGGCATGTACCTGTACCTGCAAGAGGCTGTAATATTGCCATGTCATATGTTTTCAGAAGTATTGAGGGTGGTATCAATGTCCATTTAGGCTGTACATTCTGCAAATTCTAGTGTTAGCTGTGAGTTTAGCATCATTAGAACATGCCATGCTGTCTCCTTAAGCATTGCAATATGTGTCTGCCTTTTACTTTGCTTCTCATATTTTTCTATTTTTGTTTTCTTTTTTGGGCTGTTTTTCTGTATGAGCAAATATAGCTGATGTTGAAATAGCCCACTTTCTCTGCCATGAATTCATTGATGAAAAGTGCTGTGGACCAACCAATGGGAGCTTTTTTCACAGATTATTAGTATCAGTCACAGTATGCTTTTAAATGCCCTGAAAATGAGTGCCTTCTCATCAAGTATTTTGATACTGTGAACTAGCATGGACTCTATATTAATCAACCCCCTTCTTGCCCCTAGCTGAAGTCCAGAGTGAAATCGAGCGTATTTTCGAACTGGCTCGGACGTTACAACTGGTGGTTCTGGATGCGGATACCATCAACCATCCGTCACAGCTGGGGAAGACCTCACTTGCACCCATCATTGTCTATGTTAAGATCACCTCTCCCAAGGTAAAACTTAGACAACAGTACACATGTAGCCTCAAAGTAACTAGTAAATTGACAACTTATCTGTTAGTCTTCATCCTTACTCTTTGTTTTTCTGTGGTTGCTTTCTGGCTGTGAACCCAATCATGCCAGGCGCTTACTTGAAAGCGAAAGGGCACAGGAGGAGACTGATTCACTGTGATGACCTTCAGCATGTGTAAAAATGTGAAATGATTTAGTGAGCTTTTAAAAATACGGCATACAGAATGAAACAGGGCATAGAGCAGGTGACATGAGATGTGTGCTCTAAATCAAAGTGGCGTCAGTGCGAATCACACTAGGCCTAAAATAAATTACTCTTTACCGCCTGTTCTCTCTATCTCACCATGCTGCCGCCTCTTCCTGTTGAATACGCAAATGTTTTACAAGACTGTTATAACCTTTCATAATTTACATTGATAAACATTGTAAAAAATAACAAATTTTACACACGTGCATTTTTCTAACCTTTTTATGGACTGCCGTGTTGCTTTAGGTGCTGCAGCGTCTCATCAAATCCAGAGGCAAGTCTCAGGCCAAACACCTTAACGTGCAGATGGTGGCGGCTGACAAGCTGGCTCAGTGCCCTCCTGTGAGTCCCTGCGCTGAACCCAAATAGTTGCTGACTTCAACCCAGTTTTGTCCTCTGGAACTGTGAGCTTAGGGCATATCTGATAAGTCACATTTTTAGGAGCTTTATCTGTCCTGCCAGTTCAATTTCACTTCTATTTCTGTAATCTGCTTAGTGACATTTTTAAAAAGCAAGAATGAAGAAAGTATCCCAGGGTAGTACAAGTGAAGACTTGTAATTCAAATAGCAGTGAAGATCTGAGATGTACTATTACGGCTATATTTTCATTTTAAACCACATAACCTTTTTCTTGGAGTGTCCAGAGTAGCATTCTGTGGCATTTTGGGGACTGAGAGTTTCTACAGATCCCATTTTAGGTAAACTTTTAGTCAAAAAAAAGCAGACAAAAACAGTCCTGCAAAGCACTGTGAGCAGACAGAGACTGACCTAATCACCGCTGCCACTAAGGTCTTTTTAACAAGCGTTGGTTTGTTGGTTAGACTGTTAGCAACTCAAAACTCAAAAATAGGTCAGTGCCTTGGCAGAGATCTTCAAATGCTTCTAGTTATATACTCTGTAACAATTTCTAAGAAATTTGTAACAGATAGAGATTGACATAATTATTTTTTTATTCTACATAAAATGACTTTTAGCCTAGGTATAGTTCAGAATGATGCTATTTAGTATGTGATTCTACTGCAGGTTTCTGTATACAATATAATCAAGCTCCTGCAAGTTCCTTCCACTTTAATTTTTTATGAATGCTTCAGAACTAGTCCACCGCTGTCTTATTTTTTTGACCCTGTTTCCTTTTTTCTGTAACTCTGACTGGCTGCATCTCTATCTCAGGAAATGTTTGACATCATCCTGGATGAAAACCAGCTGGAGGACGCTTGTGAGCACATGGCTGATTACCTGGAGGCCTACTGGAAAAGCACTCATCCCACCAGCTGTAGCCCGCCAGACCCACTCCTGACCAAGCTGCCTGCGGCCCCCCTGCCCTCCAGCACAGCCCCTCTCCCCGGTGTGCAGGTACAAGATGGATGGTCAAAAGATCAAGATAGATGGCATAAAATAGTGCTATGGTTGGAATAAAAAGGATTTTATATTTTGCTATTAAAACATGAAAAGGTTTACATGTCAAAACTTGACGTAGTAACAGATATTGAACCATAATCCCCAATAGCATATAAGGTCAAATATATGTGCATTTATTTATCAGCTTCTGTTAATTGTCTTGCCTGCTAAGTTTTGATTTCTCCATTCAATGCCACAAGTGGATTTGTAAGACTGAAAATGAAGAAAACGCAGAGCTGTCAGAAGAGCAGGATTGAACTTGACTTGTGATATTTATGTATGTGGTGAGTGTGAGGTTTTCATTGAAGTGTTGAAGTGAAACCTGAGGGTTTATATGGTTTTATTCTGGTGAAGTAAAACCACCCTAGTTTTGTTTGTAGGTATGTTCTTGTAGAAGAAGCAAGTGGTTGATGTGTGTTTTAGGTCAACATACAAATCATACATCTTTAGAACTGAAAAATCAAAAAGTAGTATACCAGAAGTGGGCTCCAATTGTTAAGATGTGTATTCACTATCTTTGAAACCGCTATATGTCATTATACGTCTTTTTCTCTTCTATACAAAGTATTCAGATGAAACAACCTCTAAATGCAATTGGACAGGCATACAGTCTAATAAAAGGGAGTCTCAGCATGTACAGAATAAACTGCATCTACATAAAAAAAGTTCAATTTGAGACTGGATAAAGCCAGACTCCTGAAAAATGACTTTATCTCAGCTGAAGATGGCCTATCTGAGGTGTGCAACACTTCCCTTTGATGAGAAAGTGAATCGATCTACAATAGCTGGCCAGGTCCCTGTATCAATCTAGGTCAGGACTGTATTAACACTATTACTAAGTGAAAGCTAAATAGTAAAAAAAATAAAAACTAAAAAATCAGTTTATTTTGCTACTGGAAGTGAGAACCTTCACTCTAGTACTTATGTGCATGGACTATGTGTGTTTGCAGTGTATTCTTTTCTCCTGTATTTACCTAATACTAACTTAATATTTAAACAACTATAGGGGAGTGGCACTGAGCAGAGAAGTGACAAAGCTGTGGTGGAGAGAAAGGGCTCCAGAGAAGATCACCAGCACCATCACCACCACCACCACCATCACCACCATCAGAGCCAGGACCATCCCAACGCAGATGCAGAGGACGAGCCCGAGGAGGAGCGCCCCCTACGGACAGAGCCTTCATCCAGGAGACCCCAGCACATTCACCACAGATCGTCTTCCACCAGGACTGAGCAGCACAATCACCACCATCACCACCACCATCACAGCAGTCGCGCCAGGGGCCTCTCCCGGCAAGAGACGCTGGACTCGGAAACACCTGAAAGCAGGGAGAGCCGCGAAAGCCGTGAGAGCAAAGAATTGGCTTATATGGAGCAGCGGACACAGCTCCTCCACCAGGAAGAGGAGGAGGAAGAGGAGGATGACGAAGAGGATTTAGGGGAAGGGCATCCCCAGCAGCAACAGCGCTATGAGCCACTGCCCCACCGGGACCACAATCACCATCACCACCACCATCACAGAGGGGTGGATGAAGCCGGACACAGTATGGGACATCACCGGTCTAAAGAGCGTGAACAGGACCATAACGAAAGAAACAAACAGCGCTCACACCATCACCACCGGCCTGCCCGAGACCACCATCACCACTACTATGACCGGGACAGAGACAGAGACCGAGAGGGGGAGGTGGCTCCCAAAAAGAGGGGTGATGCAGGGGAATGGGCTAGAGACTCATACATCCACCCCAACAGACAAAAACCCTGATTCAAAAACACATTACACACAAATGATGGGCTCCCCAGAGAGACCATTGTGTTGTCCAACTGTGCTGCTACACCCCAAACCACAGCATCCTATTTATGTACACCTTCTTTGTAAATGCTGTTTTTCATGGACAGGATTTTTTGATTACATAGATACAAATATAAATATATGTATGTGTGTATCTATGCATAGACAATGTTTATGTGTGGATATGCATGAATCTTCTCAAATATGCATTTAAACCTGTGTTTTACAAGGCATGACACAAAGGCAGATTTTTTTTCTGCTGCTCTCTGTGATTAGCATAACTGTTATTTTGCTTGCTACCACTTGAATCATTTGTTCTTTCAGACTACTACTGGGGCTGTTTGATGCAGTATTTGCAGAAATAATTAGATTTTATGTTTTGCTGTTATATCTTAGTTCTTTTTAAATTATACATTCATAAGTTTTAACATAGACACATTTTTCTGCCTCCTGTGAGGTGAACCTTCGTCTTGCCTTACAAGACATACAAGTTCAACAATAATGTCCTTTTACATGAAGTACTGTTCTTTGTATGGGTCCAGAAACTCTTTATAATATTGATACATCATTTATTCTGCATTTTTACTTATTCAAAGTGTAATCAAATGAATAAGATTTGATATGAACTTTCAAGTTACTGGTGGTCCACTACCAAACCTCCATTTAGGTCAATCTTTTATTAAGTCTGATCCCTTTTCTAACGAATGTTGTTTACCTCCCCTTCTCATTTAATCCCCAGTCATTCAGTAAAGAATATTAATTTCTTGGAATGCTCCAGTCTTCAGTAATTGCTCTTTAAAGATGCGTTTGCAAAACTAGTCCTAACAAATTCTTACAGGACAAATTTTGACTTTTGCTGTTTGTTTATTCCCTTGAGCTTTTACCTTGTGTTCCAAATAGGATCTAATTAATGCAAACAGATTATGTTAAAGATGCTTTAAGGCACTCCCAACAAATTAACAGATCTAAGAATAAATTGTACACACAGGTTTGATTGCACTCTGTCCTTCTGTTTACATTTCAGAAAAAGTTTGTCTTTGCCTGACAATTGCACTTAGACTCCTGATCCATTTCTGTGCTACATTGGTAGCACTACAGATTTTTAACAGTGTACATGTGTATGTACGTAAAACTTCAATATAATGAATAAAGTTGGCAACAAAGGACTGGTGCAAGACTGTGTCTATAAATAGTACTTTTAAACTCCATTAAAAATATTAGGTATATTCACCGGCCTCCCTCTAAGTTGTCATGACAACATTGACAAGAATGACAATACTAAGGAGATGAGTCTAAAACGGGAAGCTGCTTTTTCTGGTTCTGTACACATAAATGTTTCCAAGCAAAGATACGCACTGGAGTGTAGATTCCGCTCAATATTTTACAGAAAGAACTTGTGTCATCTGGTTCATAATCTTGAGCTCTGCATTGAATAAAGGATTCATTTTAGCAATGTGCCTCTACATAAAGTGTACAGCTGCAGAAAGCTGTTTTCACAGATGTGTGGATTGTCTTGATAAGAGACTAATGGTTTTCTCAGGAAGCAGGGTGATGCTGAGGTCAGCGTGCAGGATCTTATACATGTAATTAACCAAATGTTTGCATACTTTGAACTCAAACCTAAAAATTACTATAAGTTCATAGTCGATGTTAACCGCACCATCATTCCTATTTACTGTCTATTGTCCATCATAATCATTTATAAAATGCATTTACATAAAACAGGTTTTAACAGAGATTTAAAACTGCTCCTTTTATTTTTAAAAATTCACAGAACATAATTTTCATTTGGAGCGGCAGCAGAACTGCTAATTAGAGGTCCCAGTTGTCCCACAACTAAAAGGCATTAAATGTTTAATACCTCTTGCACACTACTTCCTGATCTTGCATATCCAGTGAATCTTCTGTCGCCATGGCAGCTGTGTCGTCACTGTTGTTATGGCGACGCTAGCACTGCTGCATTTGCCAATGAGTCTGTGCTCTGCTGCGTCCCCACGTGTCTGCCCCTCCCATCCCAACAGCTCCTGTCTCTGTTACCCTCACTGTTTATAAAGCTTATCCCTATATGGCTCGCAGTCTCACAGAGCAGCTGTTAAGAGGCAGACGATGTAAACTGCACAGCGAGCATCTTTGTCAACACCATCGTCAAAATTGTGTTTTAATATAAACACTTTTGTTCCTCTCTGCATTCTCATGTGACAGCCAACAGTGCAGTTCTGTTCAAACAATTAGCCCTCTTGTTAATTTTTCAGGAACTTGGCAATAAAAAAGCCTATAGTGTCTGTATTGGCCCTGTTGGGAAGTGCAGTATTGGCTTGAGTCTGTTCCCAGCTCAACTCAGGGCTGAACCTCTGGAGAAGGCGCAGCTGCCCAGGTGACAGACCAGCTCCCAGCATGCCCTCTGCACCGATATGAGGCTCCTGAGAACAAGGGTAGTGGTAAAACAGCTTTACATTCAAATGCATAGTTTCTATTTATAGTTGTTTTTACCTGAGGCAGAAGCGTAAGGCATGGGAAGGTTTTGAGTGCCCAGGCTACTTGCTCCTCATTCTCCGCCAGAGTCACAGTGCAAGTGCTGTACACCAACACCCCACCTTTCTTCAGCAAGCTCACCGCCTGTAATTACATAAAATAACATTTACTCCAATATATAACATAAGTAGACAGACACATCCTGGTCAAATGATTGTATGCTTGGCTGTGTACTTCAAAGAAAGTAAATGTATCTTTCTTAAACTGAATTCAGGATAACCTTGAGGGAACCCAGGGAGACACTGATGGAGCACTGTATGTTAATGAGATATATAATGTTCTCTCTTGCCTCCACTCAAAGCGCCCTCCTGTAATGCACCTTTCAGGAATACATGAATGCAAATTATATTACAAGAATTACCAAAGCACAGGGAACACTTAATTTTATGAGATCTCAACTAAGCTACTGTATAATTTACTAGTTGCACTGCCATCTAGTGACTAAAAAATGTATGATATTAGTGTGCTGTAGTTACTGTAAAAGCTAGATTTAAGATATTTAAAGAATGCCTACAGCTTTAATTAACTTGCGCTGAAGTGGTTGGTATGAGCAGATCTCTTTTAGGCTCCAAGTGTTGGCCATGTTGGGTCTTTGTCCAAGACCACTACATGGAGCGTCCAATAACACCCGGTCAAAGCTCTCAGGAGGGAACGGAGGGCCTGCCAGATGTAAAAACAAGGTTATCGATGAGACAAAAACATCATCAATTCTACAAACTACGTCCATGGAATCTTAACAGACATGTTATTTACATGTGTAAGCATCTACTATACAGTGATTCCCAGCTGGTGGGTTGGGTTTTTGGAAGGTTACATATTGTTTTAATTACATGAAATTGTAAAACAAATTTTAAAATACAAGTGCTACAGAGAACAGAAATTTATAAAAAATAACGTAACAGCAAGAGATGGAACTGGGTCCAGTTATCAGATCAGTTGAGAACCACTGCTCTTATTTACAACTTTTTGTTTTGTCCTATTTTCTTTTCTCTTCAAATGCATTAATAAAACAGAAATTAGAAAACAGAACACTAACAATATTGGTGTCACTTTGTACCTTCAGTTCCCTTTAGTTTTTCAGAGTCACTGCTCACAGCCTTTGAGCTGTCAAAGCAATACACTTTAATGGACTCTAAATGCAGCATCTGGGCATTTTGACGAATGCGATCAATCTTGTTTCTGATTCTATCAAGTGCCACAACCTCACCCTGTGAATGAGATAAAAAGACACACTGTTAAACTATAAATTAATAATGGGTATAGGACAATGGTGCTATCAAGTGACACAAGACCAAACTGAAACTCAATCTGAAACAACTAAATATTTACTACAGATGATACCTGATCCTTCATGAGAGCAGCAATGTGGCAGGTCTTTCCTCCTGGAGCTGCGCACATATCCAGAACATGCTCGCCAGGACAAGGCCCTAGGACATGTCCCACCACCACAGAGGGGAGATTCTGTCAAAGATAAAATATGTTATCTTGAGTGCAAGAATCTGATTATAATAAACTTGACTATGATAAATACCTGTAGGAATGCAAGGCTGGGTAGAACGCCATCAAAAGAAGGACTTTGATAAAGTGGCTCCATCATACGAACACCTACACCCCTGGATAAATAACACATTAACATTATACTACATACTATACACAGAATTAAGCAAGGTTAAAGACAAAATGTTATATATGTAAAACAAAAAAGCTGCTCACTTGGTTGGGCTATCAGTACAAAAGATTGTGGAGCGATCCATTTCAGCAACACCATTTCCCACAAACACTTTCTGTCCCTGAAAGCTTGTGGCTCCTCTCGTGCACTTGCCATCAATATCAGAAAAGACAGAAACTATATCGCCTGCCTTCATGACTATAAAAGAGAGACAAACATTTTTATTTATGTTTTTTGTATTAATTTGAAAATCATACTGTTAAATCTTACACTTTGGACTGGCGATAATTCCAGGGGCAAAAACATTAGCTCCTCTCAACACAGCACTGCCACACTGAGCACCAACAAGTACCTCGGACTTGAGCTGCTGTACAGGTCTAAAGAAAAGGCAGTGATGTTTTAAGATACATTCTAAAAATAAACAGTGGAAAGGGTGGTTCTTAACATCAGCAGCACGTAGAAGTTAAGCCCTGTGATCTTAATTGCATGTCCTTTATATAGATTATTTGGATTGTTTGAATCTTGCTATGGCATTCCTTGCATACCTCGGCCCATCCACCGGAAGGAGCAGCACATCTGGAATGCATGGGTGTGGAACAATCTCAACAGAGACCCCTGCTGATGAGCCACACATCTGCTGCTTCAAAGGGACCATGGACTCAGATTATGCATGGACTAGTATTTCACCAATATACATTTCACATTTTCTTTTCTTACCTTAATGAGTTCTTGTCCTAATCTTTGTCTGACCTCCTCCAGGGGGGCCAGGTGAGTATTAACCCGTACACATGTATATGAAGGAGGGTGTGACAGACAAGTAAGCAACCTCTGAAAACGCTCTTCTGCTTCCTGATGGCCAACCACAGCCAACAACTGTGACAGAATAAACATTAAACACAGACCAAGAAGCCCAGCTATTTAAACAAGACATTTATGACTGTTGCTATTGTAAGAAAGTACAATGAGCATTTGTGTAAGTACCTCTTTGTTTAAGAACACATTCTTAAGGTAATCACAGACTTCTGGCCTAAGAGATATTCTTGGAAACATTGGCATTTTCTGACAATCCTTAAAATAAAACGTTGCTGTTATTGCAAACATAGACAGACAACAATCTGTATTTAAGCTGTATTTAATAACTTCTGTCTGGCTAGCCATATTCTCACAGCTTGTGGTCCATTGTTTAAAAAAAAAAAAGGCTTAACCAAACAGCATCCCTGTACAATATATTGTTGTATAAGTAATTTCTCATCTACCTTATTTTACTGTTGGCTTACATGCAGGTTTATAAAAGTCTTTCTTTAAAATACTTAATATATCATATTGTGTAATCTCCATACTATACACGTCTGATGTTAATGTTTTTCCACACTCTATAAAACTGTAACAAATGTGATCAACAAAATTGTAGTAAAGTACTCACGTTATGTGAGAGCTTCATGCAGGATGGTTGTTTTTGAGGCCGTGCTACGCTTACTTCCGTATACGTCACTGATCATGTGGTTAAAGTTTGTATCGGCTTTAAGTAACAGTATAGTAACAACTCCAACAACAATGTGGTATTGGACTAACTAAAACCTTTTAAATGTATTTATTATTGCTGATTATCGTCGGCGAGTCATTTGAGTTTTCTTGTGGCCATGTGTTTTTCGTGTGAGGCTCTCTGAAAATAGGCTTATACGTCATCACGTAACCGGAAGATAATTAGATGGCTGGGGAGCTTTTTTCACTGAAGCACCACCACCTAACGGAGTAGAGAAGAGCCAACAGCGGAGGCAGCACCGTGCAGTTACCAACCTATTGTGTTGATGTGGCTTCTGAAGGGCTTTACTCTGACGCCAGACTCTCAACAACATATTCTTAGGCATATGTTACTTTAAACGCATTGGCTTTCGCTTGTTTAAAGTGTTTAAAGCTGTTGTACCGCATGGAGTCCGCGTTGAAAAGGTCGGCGAGGTGTTTCGTAGGCAAAAGCTCATCCAGCTAATGCTGCTAGCCGCATCCAGCCTCGAAAAGTGCTGTGTGGACTGAGGGAGGCTAAACCTGCTGCTGGCCTGGTCAACCGAGGGACACCGGACTGAGCACAAATTATGGGGCTCATATTCGCTAAACTGTGGAGCTTTTTCTGTAACCAAGGTGAGTGTGTTCATAAGTGTCACAGCTCAGTAAGCTTAGGCTAGCGTACCTCTCTATTAGCATGTAGTGAACAACAAAACCTGGAATAAATACAGGGCTGGGAATTCGACAGCTGGAGGTCAATAAATCACCACTTTTTATTGATCTGGTTGTCCTAAATATGTTGTAATGCCTGAGTCAAATTATTGAAGTATGTCATAGCTATCACCAATACAGGACGTTAATCTGGTTATCACCGTGTTAAACATAATTACCTTTAATCACTTAAGCCGAAATGCGCGTATTCATTATGTTGCAGCTAAATCACATTGTGTAGTTTTCGTTGGCCTTTTGGTAACTATTGGATGTGACATGTTTATTACTAACCTGTTGGAAAACAAAAAACGTTACAGCATATTCACATTATATACGGGTTAACGTTATATAGATCTTGTTTGTGAAAAGATGGCCATCATAAACAGTTCTGATCTTTGTACTGAAAGTAAATTTTGAAAAGGAGACAAAGGAATTCCACGTCTATTCACTGATTCTAGATTGCCCTGTGTCAAGTTTCCCTCATCTAAAGACATTTCTGTAGTGGTCTAAGAGGACTATAAACACATATCCATATTGTTTGTGTAACCCGTCCTCATGTTACCTGGAATGACATCATTATAAGTAGTTCAGCTGAAAGCACTTTATGTTGAAGCTTCATTGTATGTGTTCTGTGTGGACCAGTAAAGTAACCCCCAAGTTGCATTGTTAACCTTTCATAAGTATTGAGGACTCTATTTAGTATTTCAGTTCTTTCAGCATTTATTACAGTACTGGCATCAAATATTACACAGTATTTATTTGTATACAATAAAAAGCGTCTGTGCAGTTAGTTGCTTGTACAGTTATCTTCCTCCTAACCTTATGGTCCAAATTGTGAGCCCTTTGACCAGACTTCCTTCCTTGTATGCAGCTGGAGCTGTCATGGGAATGGAAAAGTCAAAGCACTAGAGTGGGGGATCTTGACATGTATGTGTTAGCTCACACTCTGGCTCTGCATATAGTCAGGTTTGCCTGCCCCTAAAGCTTGTAATGATACAATGTAGCAATGGTTTATGGTGTGATTTATAATGTTAAGAGTGAAATATTTTTAAATAAGGCTAATATTTGAGAAAGGAAGTAAGGCTTTTGTTTTTGTAATTTTGAGTTACTGCTGGGGGAGACTAGAACTATTCACCATGGAGTCATTTTTAGATCAAAAATACATAAAAACTGTGTTGCTATTTTTGCGTGTTACACTTATTTTGTCATTTGTGTTTGTACTCTTGTAGAGCACAAAGTCATCATTGTTGGACTTGACAATGCTGGGAAAACCACTATCCTTTACCAGTTGTAAGTGTATTTTTTTCCAGTGGCAGCTATTATGCAATTTACCTATTTAACTTGCTTTTATTGCCATTATGTTTCATTTTTAAGCCTAATGAACGAAGTTGTTCATACATCTCCCACAATCGGAAGCAACGTAGAAGAAATTGTGGTGAAAAACACCCACTTCTTGATGTGGGATATTGGGGGACAGGAGTCTCTCAGGTCATCCTGGAACACCTACTACTCCAATACAGAGGTTAGTCTTCTATCATGATCGCATTTTAGGACAGAGGTTAAATCTTTTCACTGTGCTGTCTGTTGCATATGAGGGGGATGCTGGTATTGTCCAGCAGCCTTTCCCTGAGCATGGCAGCTGGTGTGTTTGTTCAGAGCACAGATGGCAGCAGGGGCCACCCAAGTCAAAGGTCAACTTTTCACAAAGAGGCCGGTCTTAAAAGCAAAGCTAGGTGCAGCCTCAGCTGTTTTGGAAATAGAAATTGAGTCCAACTAAGTAAAGGATAAAGAGGCAGAAATATTGTAACACTTAAATCTTAAAACCCTTATAGTTTTTTTTTCTGTGACTGTAATTTCCTTATTCTTAGTATGGTATTTGGGTAAATAGCTGTTTTTTGTTACATGAAGACATTTTCCTTAATTTTTATAATTGTACAAAAATGAAAGACTATAAGATTATAAAACTGCCTGTATAATCAGTTCTTAAATTGACTTTACCGAACTTTACCAGATCTTCACTGGTTATCAGTTTGTTATAGAAATTAATTCCAGATTCTTTAATTGTCTATAAATCAATCATGGCCCCTCTCCAACATGAGCACTTTGGTGCAAAACTTTTGTTTTTAAAGTGCTATATAAATAAAAATAATAGTTATTAACTTGAAACTGTTGAAGTAACAGTGATTATAGCAACACTTAAATGCAATTTCAAAGTCAAGAAGCAAAAGGGATATTAACTACCATGTGCTAGGTCACCGTTGTGCTGGTAAAAAGCGTGTCAGCTATTCATGTGTGTAGAGGCTCAGCTCTTCCTGGGTCGTTGCTTGCTTTTAATTGCTCCTCAGAATTAACGTGCTTTTGGTGTTTTGTCATACAAGGTCACCCTCTCACTCATAGGGGTATATTAGCATAGCCGTTACGAGCAGCCTTTGTGGAGCCCTGGGTCCGGATATGCCCACCCACTGTGATGTGTAGCTTTGGTGTAAAAGACCAATTAAAAAAAAAAAAAGGCACTCAATGCAAAATGTTTCTTTTAATTCACAGTTCATTATTTTGGTGGTAGACAGCACAGACAGAGAGAGGCTGGCTATTTCAAAAGAGGAGCTCTACAGGATGCTGGCTCATGAGGTAAATGTCTGTATTTTTCTATGGGTGCGAGGAAGTAGACGACACAATACTGCCTCTGTTTTTATAATGAAAATTGATTTTCCTTTGAAGCTAGTCCTTACCACCTTGTTCTTTGTTTAATGCTTGTGGTAAAAGGTGATAGGGTCATGGTCTCATTCATTGTTCCTTTTTTTCCCCTTCTGCCTCCCCTCAGGATTTGCGGAAAGCAGCTGTGTTGATATTTGCCAACAAGCAGGATATGAAGAACTGTATGTCTGCAGCAGAGATTTCTAAATACCTCACCCTGAGCTCCATCAAAGACCACCCCTGGCACATACAGTCATGCTGTGCACTTACTGGAGAGGGGTAGGAGAACAGTCTTTTCTGCAATGCTGTATGGATAACTTTTTTTAATCTTGCCAAATATTTTAATATATTATGGTCTGTGAAATACTTGTGGAAAGGTACGTACCTTATTCTCCGCAGACAGGAGAAAGAGCAACATAGTGTGGCTGCTAATAAGGCACGGTGAAAACTATTTTTCAAGGCCAACCATCTATAGAACGCAAGAAGAATCTGTGTTGACAAGTTTTTATAGAGCTGGTTTAGTCTATGGTGGCACTCCTCTCTGCTGTGTATAGAATATTTTACCTTTAAAAAAAAACTACATTTACAGCTGTCCTAAACTGTATCAGTAGTTTATTCTCTGTTGCCATTGCTCTTCAAATGATATTAGGCATATTGATGTGTGAGATTTTGACTGGCATGCTATGCTTTTTTGTTTTTAGCTTATGCCAAGGCCTTGAGTGGATGACTTCGCGAGCTGGATTAAGATAGCGTCTCTTTGCCATTGCCTGACTACCTGCACCACTCACAAGGTGGCACCACAGCTTGTCTTCATGGCATTTTTTTGTTTTTATGTTGTTTTTTGACCTCTTTGAGACTGCATTGACAAGAGCATTGACACTATTTACCTGTTACAGTGAGACTGATTCAGCGTCTTACCAATGAGGTCTTATTAGCGTGATAATGGAACAAGCAGTCAATTTTTATTCTAAAGGACATTTTCAGATGCAATGGACATGGACCAGTTACACTTCAAACATATCATTTTCATCATGTCAGTGTCTGCCATATACTTCACTTATTTTAGGTGGCTTTATTTTTTTTGCCTTGTGTTCACATTCAGGTTAAAATTGTCAGGACGCTCAAAGGGGTTGTGATCTGCAGCAGTATTTTGAAGCTTTTTTTTGACACTAATTTTGTTAAACTGCACAGTTTTTTTTTTTTTGTTTTTTTTTTACTCAATGAAGTTCTCATATGTATTGTGGTTCTGTTACATTTCACAGTCTCATAAGCTACACTGTGGTAAACATTTAGAGAATAATGGTGCCGAAACAATTGTGATAATGAAATTTGCCCTTTTATCATTGAGCCTATAAATGATTGAGCCATTTGGTTTGCGTTTTAACATTTTAATATCTCCCTAAAACAAATGGAATCTACTTTACTCCGCATGAATTGGCTGTGACTGGCAAATATGAATACAGTGCTTGTGTAATTTTTTTGTGTTTCTTGTATTATTGGTCAATTATGTTTTTGTTTTATTTAATTTTTTTAAGTTTTGTAAGCTGTCAGTCAGGCAGTGCCAGTTAGGACTTGTTTAGTATTAACAGATTTTTGGTGCTCTGCAGGTTTGTTTAAGTGGCTGCGTCTCAATACATTTCATACATTTTACTGTACCTATTGGGACATTCATGCATAATAATTGTGATTTTTTTTTTTTTTTTTTTTTTTTTTTTTAAGGAATCAGAAGGATTCCTAATTTTGGGCACAACATGAAACTGCTCTTGTTTAACATGAAGGGCGAAGTTTGCTGACATGTGCCACATTAAAGATTATATGGGGAAAATGTTTGTTTTAAATTATGTGTACTGAGGTTTCAATGGTGTGGTCCTATGTCAGTATACTGGCTATCAAAGAAACTTATACTTGACCTCAGCCTTAATTAAGCTGTTAAGCATGTCTGTGGGGATTGTGCTTCTATGGACTTTTGTCTGCCCAGGATTTTAAACTTGAGTTTCCATCTCGAGAATTCCTTGAACTACAGATCTATGCACGGGTCACTTTGAAACCTTGCGTTCTTTCTGCAATCTCCTTAGTGGTTGAAATAGAAAGGCAGCATTGGTTTCATAGGTGATTGTGAATAAAATTACCAAGTGAATAGCCCATCTTGTGTGGGAGTGCCTCTGGGTCCTTACTTTTTAATATTGTGAAAGGCATTTTTGAGTCAGTACTGTGGTTCCCTAATGCAGCTACAAGGTTTTAGCAGATCGCTTTAACCTTCCTTTTACAGCCCAAGAAAACAAACTTCAAGTGCATATACGTTTAGTCAGAGTCATGTACTATAAATCAGTTCTTTTAAATAAAAATGTAAAACTAAACTTGAATATTCATTTGTCTGCCGCTTATTCAAGTTGGGGGTTGTGGGTCCTGGAACCTAGCCCATAACTATAGACCTTAGGCAGGGTACACCTTGGACAGTTAGTCCCAGGGTTGACACAGTGACAGTCAACCATTTACAAGGGACAATTTAGAGCCCACCCAGCGAGATCAAGTGACGGCTGGCTTGAAGATTAATCTCACAACCCCCTTGCCAAGAGGCAAAAGAACCAACCTCTCTGAAATTTGATGCATGTTGAAGAATCACAAAGTTGACTGAAACACCAGTTTATTCACATTTGTAATATATTGGCCACTCAAAGCACAGAGCAGCAAGAAAACTCACATTTCTGTTCACTGGAAATCAGAGTTAAATTTCTAAAAATAATGAACAGATCTGTCGGGCAAGTATGCAATTTGTCAACTATACATTCAGTGAAGCTTCTGCACTGAGTTTATGGATCTAATAAAACTGGCAAAACAGACAATTTGAGATTAAAAGGGTTGGAGTAACAATAAAAAAATATTGACAGACAACATAAATTTAGGGTGGGACTGAAAATAGAGACATCTGGGAATAGCCGATATGTTGTAAGCTGCAACTTGGGAGCCTCCTGACTAACAAATATAGGTAAGCATCCGAAGTATTAATGCACAGTTTCTTAAATGCTAAAAAAAAAAAAACTCCCAGTAACATCAATGTCACACTTAAAAGCAACACACAAAAACTGCAGTAATAACATAGAACAGGTGATTTTCGCTAACCTAAGTCAGTCTTTTTATGGACCCAGCACAGGCCCCTCACAGGCTGCAATATTTGAAATCTTTCATGTCCGCCATGTCTTATTAATGCTGGTGTAGACGAACTCCTTTCTTGATTGTACACTGCCCAAATCTTGTTCTGCTTTTAAGTAGATCTTGTTGAAAAGGTGCCTTTTCATGTTGTTGCTGGGCTTAATGGCAAAAAAAAAAAAAAGGACAATGAAGGAGCTTATAGTGAGGGTGTTCAACAAAAAGTCCACCACCAACGCTACACAACTGGAGCCACCAAGAAAAATGCTTCAGGCATGCATATAGTCTTATGTGTGAAGACAGCTTTGGGTGAGGCAGCAAATCCTAAAACAAGAGTAGATGATGGGAGAGGAAAAGCCTAGATATCCTTTGGCCAAGATGAATCACAGGAAATCTACACACACAGGGCTCTGGGGAACCTAAAGAGAAAATAAAAAATGTTCAAGCAATAGCCATCTTACACCATTGTGCACAAAGTCACTAAATGCTGGTCAGCCTTACCTGTCCTCAGTGAAGCCGTCCATCTCCTCCTCATCATCGAGCTCCATGTCCAACTCATTGTCAAGCGATCCAAGGCCATAGCCACTTAGGACACTAAAGGCAAAATATTTCCCATTTATAATAATAAATATTACTATCTTATGAAGAGTTGATGTTTAAGGGAGAACTATAGAAATATCTCTGCTCCTAACCTGACAGAGCGGCAGGTGAGGAACACAATCCTCTTCAGTTTCTTGTTGTAGAAAAAGTAGTTGAAGGACCAGAGGCTGCCCTCTTCACCAAAAGGGTCAGAGTCCAAATCTGGGTTGTAGCTACAAATAACAGACAAGATTTAGCATACAGCTAACTTATTAGACTAATGGAATAATCTGGAGTAAATAAGCGCCAGTAAAGTCTACCTGTAAATGTCACAGCTCTGCAAGTTGATCTCTTGGTCAATGGAGTTCCACAGCTCTGGTCCAAGAGAGTTAAACTCCTCTCCCACAGCTGAGAACAAGCTGCTGTTTACTGCATTAACCACCTAGGAAGGTGGAAAAATTGAACATTGTTTGTCATGCATTGTTCTGGTTGTCAGCACAAAAAACACTGTAAATGTATTGAACTACTGACCCAGTTGAGGCTAGGCTCTCGGCTGAACTCATGAGCCCGCGCAGCACTGAAGTCGTAGTCGGGCCTGAAGGACTCGTTGAGCGTGGTGATGAGGTAGAATATAGTCTTCCTGCAACACTTGTCACTCAGAGGGTTCTCCCCGTCCTCACTGCTCTTGCCCAGCCTACAGAAATAAACAGTAAGAAGTTGTAAATAAAACTGTGATAATAATCTGTGTTAACTTGCAAGTCTTTCCTTAGGACTTACTGTGAAGGACTGATGGTGCTGGTGGACTGAGGGGGAGAAAGGGCCTCTAGGACATGCGGCTCCCCCTCCTGGCAGAACTGCTTGAACATGTGCTTATCATCTCCTGCCATCTTACAGGAGTAGCTCTCAATCCTGAAAGCAACAAACACCAAATTAAGCTTATTTATTTTAAATCCAGACAGTTAAATGAGATAAATGTTTACCAAATAGCAAGAATGAAACACATTGTTCTATTACTACAAATTACTGAGGCAGACTACACCACAATATTTAAATAATCAGCAATCACCTTCACTTTGTTTTGCCCTTTTTTTATACTGCAACTACAGTTTCCTCTGGCAACCCCCTAAAGAGCCTTTCTCTTACTGTTTGGTTTTCATTTTGACAACTGTGACTTTCCCTTTACCTTCCAAGCTGACCATCAATTTGTCAATATTGGAAAACCAGTTCTTGCCTAAATTACACTCAGTGTCCCAGTCAGGGCTCACGTTTCAAACATGCAGTCTCGCATTTCTGGGTCAGACGCCACTGATATGTCTGATGCGTGTGAATGTTTATTTTGCTCCAGCCCACCTAGGGGTTATGCAAGAGCAAAGGTTGTGCAACATTACACTAGTGGCAGAGGAACCTCTCTTCAGTCTTTCCTAACTAAATATAGGGACCTTTGGCTGGACAGCACAGTGGAAATAACTGCCCTCCTTTTTCACCCACAACACAGATGATTTAACACTGGGAGTTGATGGCATACTAGGATTTCTTTTTGCAAAGGCCTCCGTTTTGACACAAGTTAAATGTTATATATTATTTTGGTAACTGCACTAAGCATACACATATTTCATTGAAAGTAAAGCTGCTATGATGGCCTGCCTCACTAATCCACTAGTCTAAGTGGAGTGCAGTCTAACTACCAGTCAGTCTGCCAACTCCTGAAGCACTTGTCTACAGTGTTTTTATGTATATGTATATGTATATGTATATGAAAACACCCCCCCCCAAACCGCACTTCACAGCTGGCTCCAAATAAACCACAGGAAGACGTGACAGCACAGTGTGTTCTGCGTCACAGCGGGTCAACCCCAGAACACAGGCTCAGTGTCACTGCCCACACTCTAAACCCTACACTTAAGAAGAGACTGCATAGCTCAACAACCCACTACACTTTATGTAACAACAACACTACTGTAACGGCCAGGATATTTAAGACCTTACATAACCCAAGGCCACTAAACCAGCCCACTAAGTAAAAAGAATACAGAAGGTTAACTATTAAGCTCCACGTAGTGTCTTATCACATTATTGCACAACACACTGATAGTTGTCTGCTCCACTGGCCCTAATTGGGGCATTGTTCTGAACAACCACACCTCTTCTACCTTCTTACCCTTGTTCCATTACATCATGTGGTCTTCCTGTGTGCTGACAGACTAGACTGCTTCTTGGTTTTAGTTTACTAGATCATAACTCTTTAATGATTTTGTACGTGTTCTTTTCAAGCTAACCACGTGCCACTGAAATAAAAGTTGTAGAGTGGCTAACAAACCCACTTCAAGCTCCTCAACGTACACCACGGCTTGAGGTATAGATTTACTTTTGTATGAAAATAGAGGCAAGCACCAGTACAGCTGTTAGTGTAAATGTATTGTAATGTTCAGTAGTGTGCTCAGCTGTTGTCTCAATACCAGACCCTTACCTGCCAAGTATGCGAGACTCTCCTGTTTCAACACACAGCCTGGAGCTCAGGGCCTCAAAGCTGGAGTTCTCCAACAGCTTCATTATGACCTAAAAAATAAAAAAAAATATGTCAGAAAAACATTAAAACTCATGATTCCTACAAATGCAAATCATAAAGCTTCCTAGAATGATGTTCAATTTATACACATTTCTTTTTGCCACAGTCAGATTGCACATCTTCACAGTCTACAATTTAACACACAAAACATTAAATAAAAGCCATAAAATTAACTTGTTACCATTTAAATTGTAACCGTATGTCAATATTTGTTTGCGCTAAATTGTGAATGTAAGCCAGTCATCTAAAATAAAAATGTAATGATATTGTAAAGAAATATGGTTGAAAATCAGATATTTACATAAAAAAGAAAAAACGGCGCTGGGGGGCGCTTTAAAGATCAAAACACTATTTCCGCTTACTGTCATTGACTACCCCTCCCCCACTTCAGTCTTGGTAAATAAATGCTCTTCCTGGTTTTGAAAAAAAAAAAATAAAATACTGCTCAACACTTACCTAGCGTTATTTCTGTGGGGCTGTCAAAAATACGTTGCTAAAAACTCAAGCTTACGAGCGAGTAAAGTGGCTTCCTGGCCAAATTGTTTCCTTAATAAAAAAGATCCCCGCTTTATCGACTTGCTAATGTTAGCCGTTAGCTGGTCTAACTAAGATTTCACTTCAGAGCCGAGCTATTAACACGAGTAAGAACTTAAGCATCTTACAAAAGCACTCGGTCGAGAATGGTTCGTACTGAGGCCCTTTAAGACTATACAAAAACTGCTCTGTCCGATTAAATGCGACGAAATTAAATCCAAAGACTGAGTGCGTCCGTCGGAGTCTGTCTGCAGCGGCATCCCTTTCGACCTAATTTTACAAAGACGACGGGTTAGTGGGACCAAGTCGCCTTTTATAAGCGACTCGATCGAAAAGCAGCAAAAATGCTACCTCTGCTAAACTAAAAATGTAAAACAACGACAATTCGTCGACTGGATCAACAACACATCAATTCTGTTCAAAACAAGGGTATCGTCTAGGCGATAAAGCCCAACCCCTTTTCATATATATATGCTGGCAGATTGACACGCCCATCCCCTTCTCTAAGCTCTTTGGCAATTGGCTACTTGACCTGCCAATATAATTTTAAACTGATATGATTGGTTCAGAATTTTATGGTCCACCTCTTTTGGAGCAAAGTCAAATGGCTTAAAACGACCACTGTTTATTACATAGAAACCAAACCTTAAAACAATTGAGATGTTGTTAAACTGGAACTGGTTTGCAATTCATGCAGTTCTGCACAAAAGGGTTGCACTAAGGCACAATATACTGTCCCTAAAATGATTTTAAACGTTTTCTAACGTTGAATCTTAAACTTTTTTTTTTTTGCTTCGTACGTTAACTTTGGAGTAGCCTGCTCTGTGAATGCAATATGTACCCGAGCTACGTGGGGCTCATGCAGACGGACGTCTAGTAGGTAAAGCTTTTGTAAGTGGTAAAAACAAAACAGTGGTGGGGGGAAGAACTCCTGTCTGCATGGTTAATGTGACAATTTGCATTCAGTGGAGGTCAATCACAAACATAGGGAATAAAAAAAAAAAAAAAACAGGCTGAGGGTAATTAAGGATTTAATATAAAATACACCCAAACATATCTTTCACACATAAAGTAACAGAGAAGAACTGTTTAAACCATTACTTTAGGACTTTCACGTCAGTGTGATATAATCAGAAACGTCTTTTAAACTGGTACAGTCATTTTCTAAATACTCCAAGATCACATTTCCCCCATTGTAAAGTGGAGTTTCTGAAAGAGTCAGTAAAGACTGAAGGGTATCATCCATCCGGAAAGCGTCACCAGTCTGAGGATGGCATAATCGCAGTTTCTGCAAAAAGTCAAAAGGTAATACATGTAAACATTTAGGCACATAATTACAAAATATATTACTAAATATTAGTAGTAGATGTTTTTAAACTTGTTTAAAATAGACATTTAACTAATGGTTTTGCATTGTTTTACCCTTTATTCTTAGATAACAAAGATAATATTTGTACTTGGTTTGGGAAATACAGTTCAAGATAACATCTATCGTTAAAGCTTAAGTAGGTTTCTAGTATCTGAGTTTAATCACCTAGCAGCATAATGTAGTAGGAAATATCTGTAAAAAAACAGCATCAAGTCACATAAGTTAGGCTTTGATATCAATCTACTATTTGTTGGTCTACACGCTATTTGTCAACAACGAGTTCTTATAAATGAGTCGTCAACACTGACTGGCAGATGATAATACAGTGGAAGTGGCTGTTTCAGTGCTACCCCAAAATATTCCAAAAACATAAATGGAAAAAAGGGAAGCAAACTGAAATGTGTATACATATTGCCAAAGAGGCTAGCAACTGAGGGATAGTAAGGTCTTAAGTTTCCTGTATATTCCTCATATATTAATATTATGCCATAGGGGGAAAAAAATCAGGCAGTCAGCATTTAATTATCCACTCTCTGCAAAAAGCAGAGCAACTATTTGACCTAGTGTGTTGATAGGCAAGTAAATGCTAGGCCCAGTGGCACAATAGATAAAGCATCATCCTCTGGAGCTGGGATTGACAAGTACCACCAAGGTTAAGTATTTTTTAATACATCTCTAAAGGAAGAGACACATGTGACATGTACATTAATATCTGTGCTTGGAATCATCATTGAGCATTTCTCTATTATTTCTTGTAGGGGCAATCAACAATTTTTAAAATTATTTTTATTTCTACAACTTCACCAGTCTTAATTATGTCAGACTAAACAAATTTGTTAAGTAGAACTTACCTTAGCTGACAGAACATTATTGTTGTTCTTTAGGCTAGCGAGGGAGGCAGCATAGTCCACCACCTTGCCTATGCTCCATTTAGAACAAAAGAACATGGGTTTGCAGGAATCTTTAGATTCTTTGGGGAGATACACTTGAAAATAGGTTCTCTCTGTCTGCAAAACAAATGTTTGTTAAACAATATCATAACTTGTAGAACTTATTTATTTATTTATTTACGTTTTAAAGAGGAATAACCCCTTGAGATGTAGCATCTCGTTTCCAACTGTGTACATTTGAGGTGTGTACCTGTGGCAGGCCCTTGTCACCAACAGCCTGCTGTTTCAATTTCATTAAGGCAACCTTAGCAGCAGTCTCACTATTCTTTGCTCCTCTGCGTCCTTTAGGTTTCTGTCCCTCCTTTGACTCTGTAAAACAAGAATACACTGTAGTTATAACAACGTTGAAATATACAGAGAAATGTACACCACATACAATCAGCTCCACAAAATCTTACCTATTATCCATACAAATACATATCTGACACTAAACTGACCTACAATCTTTTGCACCAATTCTTTAGTGGCTGCCATCCGGGGCTTAGGAGCCTCGAGCTTCTCACATTGATGATCACTCTGATGACGATGTCTGCAAAGCAAAAGAGTATATTTTATGTATATTTCTTAAGTAAGTAAGTAGGTTTTTTAAAGGTCTGAATTCACTGTCACTTACACTAAACAGAAATGTTTTTCACATTGTGGACATATAACAGGCAACAATTCCTTCCCGCTGCAATCTTGAAATGAGCATGGATAACTTTTACTGCCAACTGTAGTCTGGGTTTCTCTTTTCACTGGTTCCTAAATGACAATTTGTCAACAGCGATTGCATTCAGAGTGGACAGATATTTCATTCAATCATAAATGCCTACCTCTTTACAGGAATGGCAATCTCTGTTTCTGTGCTCAAGGCTGAACATTTAAATTACAAATAACGCCATAAAATATTACAGTTAGTAGTCTATAGATAAAAGTTGGTATTTTAAATGTTATTACAACCAATCACTTAATACATACCAGTAAACGCCACTGCAGAATTCACACACAAAAGGAAGAAAATCTAAAAAATAAAAATAAAAATTGCACTATAAAGAAAATTCAGCAAATGCGATTGAACAATATTTGTCTAAATAGCTGCGTCACGTTGACGCACAAATACGCCTCTTGGCTATATCATTAATTAAGAATGAATAATAAGTACTTCATGTCAAATAGTATACGACAAGACCAGGCAGTGTAGCTTAGCGTACTACTAGCTACCAACTAGCTAACAGCTAACGCTACTGATAAACAGAATATTACTACCACTCTATTTCTATTTTGTACCATGAAAGAATGAAACACACCTTTTAGATTACAGGATTCAACCTGACAGTGTTTTCCAATGTCTAATTCAGCCATGACAAAAATAGTGGTGACAATCAACAAACAAACGTGAACCTCGCATACGACGGCGACAAACTTTGACCCCAGGAAGCAAAATGTTCGCCACTGTCCTGTCAAGCGCTCAAGAAAAATAATAAATAATAATAAAATAAATAAACATCTGATATATACATTCAGATAATTAGAATTAGATTTAAATAGATGGCAGATAATTATGAATAAGGGTAATGTTAGTAATTGTTTGTTTACAATATCTGACTCTTGTATATTTACGCACATTTTAAAATGCATTTTTATTAGAGAATACACTTATTAAAAAGGCAAATTAGTCCTAGTGAATGTTGTTTTTAAAATATAATAAATAAAGTGAAAGAAGAAGGTTGTTCCAAATAATGTAAATGAGTTGGGGCCTTAGAATAAATAAAGTGGGGGGAGGGATGGGATGGTTTCAGGTGTCGACGTCATTCAGGTAACAGAGGAAAGGTGTGGTGGACAGTACTTTCTCTGGCTGCTTTAAACTGAAATCATAAAGCCGTCGAGCTGGAAAATCTGCTGCGAACACACCTGCTTGTATACACAGGTGAGGACGGCTGTCCATACCTGAGGGAGTTTAAGTTATTTTACTTGCGCTGTAAAATCCAGAATCTACTAAAATGAGTAAGATTTCTAAACTATTCAAGGGGAGCTCAAGCTCAAACTCAAGTTCGCATTCGTCGAGCTCTTCCAAGTCCAAACATCGGTCACGGGGAGGGCCCTCTCCCCAAGAAGCTATCCACAAACTCCGGGAAACAGAGGAAATGCTGACAAAGAAGCAGGCCTACCTGGAGCAAAGGATAGAGCAGGAACTAGCAACAGCAAAGAAGCATGGGACCAAAAACAAGCGGGGTAAGTCCTACCAGACTGAGTCTAACTCGTGCACCTGCTTCAAGCTAAGAAAAAGGCGGCCAACTTCTCCACTTTAATGTAATAATCTGTAGTGTGGCATGTTTGTAGACCTTTCGTTTTTGTTACTTATTATTTAATCTGTACCTTTTTGGTTTGGCTATAATACGATAAGTAAATACATATGCTGTGTGTTGAATTATGTTAGACTAAATATAAACCTGTTATGGGAGGGACCTTTGTTTGTGAACGCCTAACTCTGGTAGCCAGTGATACCTTGAGATGCCACAAGGAAAGGTGCGAAATTGTTAAAAAGGTAGCGTACTGTTACTGATGTTAATCTTTGCTCTGTTTCTGCTCCAGTTGCACTGCAGGCTCTGAAGAGAAAGAAGAGGTATGAGGAGCAGCTCAAACAGATAGATGGCACTTTATCCACCATTGAGTTTCAGAGAGAAGCTCTGGAGAACTCGCATACCAACACAGAGGTCCTCAAGAATATGGGCTACGCTGCCAAGGCTATGAAGAAAGTCCATGAGAGCTTGTAAGATATGGTCATAACATTGTAAATGAGAACTAGTCATAAAAGACTAAGCTCTTGAGAATACTGTTTATTTCAGATGCTTAAAACCTCTTTCCTCTTTGTGTTATTATTAGAGACGTTAACAATATTGAAGACATGATGTTGGATATTGGAGAGCAACAAGACATAGCCCGGGAGATCAGCGAGGCCATATCTGGACCGATTGGTGAAGCATATGATGAGGTTTGTGTTATCTTCTACTTTTTTTTAACTTCTTGTTTATACTTCAGATTCTGCCTATTGTCACCCATTAAACATTTCCAGAGGAACCAACTCAGTGTATTCTTTATGATGTTTTTAGGATGAGCTGCTTGCAGAGTTGGCTGAGTTGGAGCAGGAGGAACTTGAGGACAGTCTGAGTGCACTGCCCAGTGCACCTGAAATTAAACTGCCATCAGCACGGCCCGGTCAGCGTGCATGTAAGTGTAAATGGTTTGTTCTACTTTATCCTCTTAATTTGTTTCAGTATAAGGGGATATTGGATATGTAATTAAATCTGAATTGTAAAAATCAAATGTTTTGTTTTTACAGCATCCAGAAAAAAGGTTGAAGAAGAAGATGACATGCGCATGCTGGCATCATGGGCCACCTAATCTGTATAAAGAGGACTTACAAATTTTTAGTTTTACCACAAACTTTTATGTTTTATTTAAGGGCTAAAAAGAAAAATAATCTTTTAGATATAGCAGTGTGTATAATATTTAATACAAAATAAGGTTATAAGTGAAGGAATTGTTTAAGTGAAGTTTATGACTAACTTGCCCTTTACTCTGTTGTTTTTTTCTGCTTTTTTCCCTTATTAAAGCTTAATCTATAAAAATGCACTATTTTTATAAGGGCATAGAGGACATATGTGTTGTTTTAATGTGTTTGGTAGACCTGTAAATAAATCCAAACTATTGTATTCATGTAGCTTTTTAAATAATATGCCATATTATTACTGGCATATGATCCAATTGTCTCATTGTGATTACTGCAATGGAATATTTACTAATGATGGTGTTTGCTACATGAAGCTGCTGATATTTGGGCCTTTTTAACCAATAAAATGTGACTACTGGATGTTCACTGGAGCTATTGATTGAAGGCTTTCTTCTCTATGTAAATATATAAATAATATATAAGAAGTACAGCAAGATGTGTTGGAAATCACTGTAATCCCTTTTGTCTTTTCTGACGTGTATCCGATTTTATGTTGAAACACCGGAAGCACTGCACTTGTTAGCCCGACACATCTGTCAAAGGTAGTACAGGAAGTTAAAGTTCCACCCTTTTAAGGATCGCCTGTGGAAATAAGACCACAATTTGAGAAAAGCTTGGTCATGGATACAAACAGCCCAGCTGAGACTAAAGGTGAGTGAATAGGAGCTAAGTTTTTATGTGTTTAAAGGTACGCAGAAAGTTTACGCGCCTATTAACACGGATGCTAATATAGCTGTCGGTAGGCCATCTATTGCTCTGTGAGATGTGGCACGTTTCTCATGTATACACGAAGTACACGAAGATAAAATGGCAGTGGGAATTTTAATTAAAATATTCCACTCTAATAAAGTAGATATGAACTTTATAGGGTCTTAGAAACCGTGTTATGGTAAGATCTTAACAGTAACTGGAGACATGTGACACATCAAGGTTATCATTATTTAATAATGTTTTCGCTCAAAGACAAATCATAAACTTTATCCTGTCTTAGTCTAATATAGAATTTTATTTTCTTATGTGTTTAGTTTTTGATGGTACACTAAGTTGCTTATTAGCGTGTTGAACATTGTTTATTGCATAATAGGGGAAATGAAAATCTTCACAAACTCTGCCATTAAAAACTAAAAAAGCTTGGTCACTTGGTCAGGGTAATGACACTTTGTTACTGTTTTATTATTATTCTTTGTACTATACTGTTTTTATCATGTCATTTTGTTATCAGATGTTGCCCCTGGACCCACAGAGGAAACCAAAAATTCAGCTGAAGCATCTGCTGTACCCACTTTGCCTGAGATCCGCCTGGTAGTTTTGGGCTGGAGATGGCCTGGAAAAAGTCTGACAGGCAACACCATCCTGGGCCGTGAGGAGTTTCGTTTGGAGCGGGCAGCAGAGTTCTGTGTTAAGAGACAAACAGAGGTGAAGGGGCGGCAGGTCACAGTAGTGGACACTCCTGGCTGGTTCTCTGCCCAGGACACACCACCTTCCTACAAACAGGAATTAGTTAAAGGGGCAACTCTTTGTCCCCCTGGTCCTCATGCCTTCCTTCTGGTCATCCCCGTGGGAATGTTCACAGACACTGACCGCTCTCGCATTGAGGAACACGTGAGTCTTTTTGGCGAAAATGTTTGGAAACACACAATTGTGGTGTTCACCTGGGCCGACCTCCTAAGGAAAATTTCCATAGAGCGCTACATTCGTAGAGAGGGCACAGACCTCCAATGGGTCCTGGAAAAGTGTAAGCGGAGGTATTTTGTCATAAATAACTGTATATTTGGAGAGCATCCTCAGGTGGGACGCTTAATGGAGAGAGTGGAAAAGCTGGTGGCTGAGGAAGGAGGCAACTACATCCCACAGGAGAAGGTGGACGACAAGAAGCCAAAGCCTGATAATCAGAATCCAGAGAGAGATGTAAAGGAGTTGGGCGCTCGACCCAAACAGAATTCAGGGCTGTCTTTGTCCAAGACAATGGAGGTGGAACCACTTTCAAGTAAGTCACTTTAGAAAGTTTAATATATTCTGTCTTCTCAGTGTTCACATAAAATGTTTTTATTAATAATGAACTTGCTTGTTTTGGTTTCAGATTAACTTGATACTTGTGGCTGACAGTTTTGTCTCTGTACAAATGAGAGGCCTCTGCTGTCCCTTAGTGATGGTAAAACTTTTTATTGTCCAAAAAGGGAAACTGAAATGTTGAGAAATGTATGAAAGAGTGTGACTATTTATTTTTACAATCAAATGTTGTAGTTTGCTTTTAACTGTGTGTCTTTTATTTTTATGTGTCAGATTTAAACTTTTCTTTTGTTCTGTAACATGTATAGGTAACTTTAACTGTAGTTTGGAAGGGTGTTGATTGTTTGTATGAATGGCCTGCATGATTGAAGACACGCATTTTCATACAGAAGAAGGAAGCACAGGCTGTTACATGGAAAACTCACTATTTTAATACTAGAGCACTCCTTAGAGACATTGTTTGGCAAAACTGCACTATGAACTTGTCACTAGACTGCTTTGTCAGTGACTGTAAAAGAATAGCTTTTTAATGTTTTCCATTTAAATGACCAAACTGTATGCATTTTTTGAAAGGTTTATTGTCATTAGAAATGCTACTGTACAAATATATGTTCTTATGTAGGTATTTATGTACTGATTTTAGCTTAAGCCCCAATCTACTTGAAACAATAAGCAGAAAGGGATGAGTGATTGTACCTTAAAACATACTTTATTACATAGACATATGGCTGTACAGACTGTTTTCCCTTTAAAACATATCTCAGACTAGTGCCTTTATTATAACGTACTTCTACAAATTTCCTAAGATTGTTGCTGATTTACCTTAAATCATACACTATAAACACTTCTGAAATCTCCATGGTGTGATTTGGTTTAATCATTTTTTTTAAATATTTGTTTTAAAAACACATGATGTGATGTGTTATTTGTTTATGTTGTTTATTTTGTATTCTTGTTATATGTAGTATTTGACATATAGTATTGAGTGTCTATTCCCTGAGATAGTGTCACTCCTGGAGTCAGCTGTTTTGGATAGACCCTTAGTCTTGTCAGACTGAATGCTTTGTTGTTGTTGCTCCTGCCAAGAGGAGCAGGCCCAGAGTTGCAGATTTATTCTCAAAGAAGATAAAACTAAAAACACAATGTTATATTTGTGTACTTAGTTTATTGTTAGGACACATTTCATACATAAAAAATGTAAAGCATTAAGCATATTCTTGAGCCTTATTTTGATACCATTTGGTTTCACTTTCTAGTGAAACAATACTACATAAATTGAATGTTTCTTTAAAAATGCAAATGTGTTCTGACTTCGTCACTTTGCTGAATGTTACTGTGTAAAACTGGCATTATTTTCATAAACAACATAAACTCATGGTAATCTTTCAATAAACATTCTAAAATGGTCTGTCTGCTTATAAAATATAAAATCACTTTATGAAGGTTACCCACGAGAAGATTAACTTTCTCCATTTTGTGAACAAAGGCAGGGTACTCAGTATTCATTATGAGGAAGTAAATGTGTAATCAGTCATTCTTGGAAAAAAGGGTGTGACACGGAATGACGTATTATAATTTTTTAAATTCTTGGAAGGTGCAATTTTATGTTTTCTCCACTAGGTGACAGTGAGACACAAAGTCAGAAACTTTGACAGAACTCTTATGACCTTGCTTTAAACACATTCATTACCGTAATTTAAGGGAGATGATTGCAACGAGCACAAACAATTAAGTCCCACTTACTACCTAAACGTGGATTGTTTGTTTGTTCAGACCGGTCCATTAACCACTAAAACATGCCTTTGGCTCCGTGACGCGCATTAGGTACCTAACTGTTAATCCTCCTCAATCTATTAAGCACTGTTTAGTTAATAGCTTTAACTATATATCTACCTCACACATTCCACCCAGCTTATTCCTAACCATACCTTAAGGTTTGAACGCCTGCCTGATCCCTAAATTCTTTATAAACCTGTCTCACAGCCTTTTCACCTCACCAGGGCTCACGAAGACAGGCAATAAAGCGTAGATTTTAAAGTGCAAGCTAAACAAGTGCTTGACTTTGCCCACCACTTCATTGTGCCTTTAATTACATTTTCTAATTAATCTTGACAACATTCACTGGGGAAAAATAAATGTTTTCCTCGACATTGGTTTGCTTGGTAGCAATAGGTCTATAACGCAGAAGATATGTTTGGATTTTACTTACATTTAATGGTCAGACATGAGCCGAGTAAATTATTTTTTGTTTGGTGTGCGTCTGGATCATTGTGTGGATCCAGGAAGTGTTTTTAAAGAATTTGTACAATTTTAAAATAAGGCCAAATTTAGTTTTGTCTATTAGGATAGTGGCACAAACATACTTAATCCAGCCAAAAGGGGTCAGTAAAGGAACAAATGATTACTGACCGAAGTTTGGGCTCCCTGCAAGTTTTTATTTTTATTTTTATTTTTTATGTAAATTTACTGATGAGTTAAAAGTAAGAGATCATATTATGCTGCAATCTGTATGAAAATGATCTCCACTTACAGATACAATAATCACACATTGGATTTGTCTACCAAGATACAGACTGAACAAACTGAGCATGGAGGCCTGTAAAGTGCATTTGTGTTTCTTTATCCATTTGTTTACATTTGTTTATCCACTGTTTTATTAACTTGTCACCTTAGCCGTTCTGTATCGCATTGTCATTTTATCACAATAAAGGGGAAAAAAATCTGCAATGTTACCACCAGAACCCACCAGGAACAACAACCTCCTTTAAAGAACATTTTTATTATTTTCAAATCAAAGTAATCAAAACAGTTACAGAAATTACAGACATGATATTCTGTGATTTGGACTCTGGAGATTTGTTATCAGTGCCAAACAAGGTCACAGCTAAATGAATGAGCCAAAAGAGACTTTTGATTTCCATTTCAATTAAACTCAGTGTAAAGTCCTATGTCAGAAAACAGCTCATCTCTGTAATTTGAACAAAGAGATAGCTTTTATGTTGAGAGTTGAAGTGAAAGCTCTTCATCGTGTTACCTCTTGAACAAATGCACCCTTGAAGCACTTTGACTGCATTAGTGGTTTTGAAAACACTTGCAGTTTCAGGTGGCAGTGTACACACCAAAACAGAGTATCCTTTCTTCAGAATGATAATCATAATAATAAAAAAACATCCGTATAAGTCATTAACCCATAAGACTAATACGCGTCATTTGAGGGAAGAAGCAAGATTTTATGAAGTGTAAAATACAATGTTAATAAAGAGTTAGTACTTCCTCTCATAAATGGGACCGGATCAGAGCTGCTAATACAGTCCTTGATGCGTAAATAAGTCAGTAAATCCTATAATTAGATATTTTTGTTGAATTGTTATGTGTTTCTTTGGGCGTGAAGGTTCATCTGTTATTGAAATGCATTTGAAAAACTCTTTCAGTTACATCAAGATAGAAAGATAAAATGTAAATGTACTGGTAATGGTTGCAGATAGCACTTTCACCAGAAAACCTTTTGAGATACTGTATCACTAACTTCTTTGTTGTGGATGTTAGGAGCAATAAGAAACTAGGCTGCACTGAGGCTGAGGTACACATTATTTAAATAATATCCCACTCAAATGCTGAATATTCTTTGGTCTTGATGTGATGGTAATGAAGAGTAAATAATAATCCTTGTAACAAATTATTTGTATTTTACAGTGTAAAAGCGAATGGGCGTCATATTGCACAATTTATTTCTCAGTAGAATTTCAGAATACTGAGTGTTTTGAAATTATTACAATCACAAGTGTATTTCTGAAGAATTATTTCAATTGTGTATGACAGCAAACATTGTAAAACTATTCACGTTTAAGTAAAAAAGTAGCAAAAGAAAGGCCACTCTTCCAAAATAAAATGTATTATAGTACTAAACTGTGAAACAAGAGATGTTTGCCATGAGTTACCTGAATCTGCAATTGTTTTGGCCTTGGTATGTACAGTACATAATTGTGATGAGCCAAATGGTTAACACAGAAGAGAATAATAAATGCATATTCATACGGGTAAAGTCATCCACTCTCTAAAGTAAACCAAAGCCAACCAGTGTGTCAGAAGAACCATCTGTGCAGAGCCAGCTCAAAGAAACGCATCTATAAGGACACCCGGTCACCCTGTCCACTGCCCTCTCCCACACGCACACAAGCATTTACACAAGAGAAAATATAATCAGCATACACTCACAAGCGCCTGTCTTGTAAATTTGCATTAGTACCACATGTAAAAAAAAAAAAAAAAATGTGCATGGAAAATAATTGTGCAAACTCTTGGGGTCAAAATGGCACGGCAGTTATGAAAAAGTGAATTCAATAGAGTGTGCCCATCACCCCAAACACCGAAGAAAAGAAATATCCTACTTGAAATGCAATCTCAAAAACTCATTTAACAGAGTGATTGCTGAATGTTGGAGCCCGATCCCAGCTGCAGTGACAGGAGATGGGGCCCCATGTCATGTGCCGAGCCTTTCAGAGGAAAAGTCAATTGAAAGGTCTGCATTGAAAAGCAACACCCACAGTTTGGTCTATACAGAAACATGTGCCAACCCCTGAAAAACAAAAAAAGTAGAAAATAAACCTGACATATACAAAGGCCTATACTGTATGCCCCACCAACGATAAAGTGAGAATCTCTGTTCACATATTGTTTCTGAAAATATATATTGTATAATTGCCCCTGCCCCCCCCCCCCCCCCCCCTCAGAGACACTGTGCATTCAGGCTGTCCTCAGTGGCAACAAATGACCTGCTGACGTCAGTGGTGTTGATGCCTCTTCTAGTCCAGATTTTGGAGGGTTCAAAGTGAGATGGAGGGAGCAGAGCTGGTGTACATTGAGGGGCTGCTGGGACGTCCCTCAACACTGCTCAGATTCAATAAAGCCCTCTTTCTCTTGGCCCACAGGCTCCACCTCAGCATAGGCTGGATGTCCCGAGCCGCGGCGGAACTTCATGGCTGGCCACTTGCTAGGACGTCTCTGTCAAGGAAAAAGACAATATTATTAGCATGGTTTAATAAGGTTTGAATTCAAAATCCAATAGCCAGCAAACTGAAATTGTCTGAACCAATAACAACTGTTGTCTGTCAAGATGTATCTCCCCTTATAAGCTGTGGCTATAACTGAGTCTAGAATTTAGGAGGTGCTCCAGTACGCTAAATGAGGAAGACAGCATCCTGCAAAACTGGTATCTTCTACTGATTGAGGATGGCACTGATGATATTACAGAAAAGAGGAGCACTGTCTTGAGTGCATGATGAGCAGCAAGGACAACCTTATAATGTGCTTATAGGAGCCAGGAACAAGAAAAGCTGGACATTAAATACAAAATATCAACCTATACATGTCTTACGTTAAACCATGTCAACAGTCAAATTTAACTTTCGTTGCAACCCCCTTTATTGTCCCACTCACCTTTTGGGAAACAGTCAGCTTACTGAGGCCCTATTTCTTTTGTCTTAAAATTTAAATGGCTCTGAGACTTCTTTTATTCTCATTGGACAGGCTTTGCTTGTATAAAAAATGTAATATTCCCAGACACAGGCTGTAAAATGTAAACAATAAGGCTTTTCTTGTTTGGTTCAGCGTGCGGCCTGCCAAGCGAATGATGACACAGACCTTCACTCCTGCACTGACCTTGTAAACTATCTTGGCTCTCCTTATTTAAAATGTTTACTCCTCTTGCTGTACTCTTCTTCAAACAGCACCTACTCCTCCTGAGGGATTTCACATTCATTCATTACTGAGCACAGAGCTGCAGTTTCATCAGCCCTCTGTGAAAATCATAATACATATTTATGAGGCAGAAAGTGAAGAATAAAATGCACTGAGCTCTGTCCAGAGACACAACTCTTTACACAGTTTGTTTTTACACAGTGGCCAGACACACAGTTATGGTCTGGTGTTCTCTTCAGTGGGAGCAGATAAAGGAGGGCTGAAAGTTTAGAAAGTGTTTTATTAAAATAGATTTATTTGTGGACATACCAGCTGTAATTACCACATTTAGCAAATCTTTGTCTGGATTTTGGGGAAAGTAAGTTTTGGCTTCATATACTTTAGTCCTTTTCTCAACAACACAAAGATCATTTTGCATTGTCACTCCATATATCAAACTTTGCAACCCACTACTTCTTTCATACACATACTAATTCAGTTGATTGCATTTGACAGGGACCATACAGACACTGCCATGGGTTTATACTTATGCTTTTCTTGAGATGTTTTAACATACTGTACTTATTTATTATGAAAATGTAAAGTACTGTTAATATGTATGTATGTATGTATGTATGTATGTATGTATGTATGTATGTATGTATGTATGTATGTATGTATGTATGTATGTATGTATCTGTTTCTGTGGATTGGCTGCAACCTCAGCCAGGTCTCTCTTGAAAAAGAGATTCTGAATCTCAATGGGACTTCCTGGTTAAATAAAGGTTAAATAAAAAATAAAAAATATTTATTTTGACTTTCACACCATCAAATACAAACAGTAACACTTTATTTTAAACTACACTAAATACAGTGTATCTATATTGTAACTACTAGGAAGCATATGCTGTAACAAACTGTGATATCATGTAACTTAGATGTTGTACTTACATAAGGACACTTTGTATACTCACAATTTCTAGGTGCAAAAGTAAAAAAAAACTTGTACTACTCTAAGTGCATTTTAATTCTGCAAAAAGAGTACAAAGACTACTTTACTCTGAGGAAATCTGCACTTTGGTACAGTTGTGTAGCAAGTATTTTTCATTACATTTGTACCTATAAACAGTAAATACACAAAATTCCATGTAAGTATAACAGAAGTACATGTTATTATAGTTTGTTACACTGTGTGTTACATTGTAGTTACACTGAATCAAGTGTAGTGAAAAAAAGTGCAAGTATGCATACTTCCACAGGAACCCACATATACTCTTTCTATAATACACACCTCGATAAGGAAGAGGCTGGCTGCAGACGTGGGGTGATGGTAGATGTAGACAGTGACTAGTACACCCACCACCATGATGAGTGTGACCAGCAGGATGCCCAGGATCAGACCTGTGTGCTGGGGGTGGGTGCCCGGACTTCTGTCCACTGTGTTCTCCGCTGGCATTGCTAAAAAAAAAAAGCAAAACAAAATATATTAGCACTTTAAACCACATGTCTTGTCTACCATGCTATAAAGAAATCAGCACCGTCACTATTACTGTTAATATGCATAAGTCAATCAATAACTATGGAATTATTAGTCAGTCAACCTATTCATATGAAGAATACATCAAGAAAACAAGCTCAAAAGCAATGTGAGCTTGTTTTCTTGATGTATTCTTCATATGAATAGGTTGACTACATAAAACGTTGCCCTATGTTATTGTAATGCCACCACCCACCAATAGAAGGAGCTCACCATTCATCATTATTTCTACAATGCACAGTACATTTACATTTTACATTTAGTCCAGCAATACCCAGCATTGTAATCCTTTTAAAATGAGCAATATGTAAGAAATGTTATGTGATTTTTGGACTGATAGATGTATGTAGAGGTCATTTTACCTTTAAACATGAGGTACTTTCAGTGATGTTACAAGTACACATTACTCCCAGGCAGCAAGGCAGATCAGTGGATGCTGATAGTCCTATTATTACTTTCAGCCATGCTAATGCTAACTGTAGAGGCTAAAGCGAGTACATAATAAGTTTGTCCTTCAGCTAGCCCTAACTCCCTTGCATGTTTGAAGAGTTTCATAGTGAAATAGCAGGTGTTTGGAGAAGTCTTTGAAGAGCTATCAGGGGGATATGAGTGTCCTTAACCAGCGGGGAGCTTTGAATTTCATCTACAGTGGTGCTATTTGGCAATATGGGAAACAAAAGATTTTCCCCTGCAATTTGTCGGCTGCAAGAGTGCATCAAATACTACATGGAACAATGTAGCATCTGTCTGGAAGATCAATAATTTCAACTGTGTCACCGTGATGCAATTGTCATTATAGTACATCAGAAGTGTACAGCATGGGGCAATATAAACACAATTATGAGAAGAGTGTGAGACACTTGAGGGAAAAATATCATGGTTGATAATGCTTTCAAGTAAATGCTAAGTCATTTGGACAGTGTTTGCTACATAGGTGTAACTAGTTCAGTTGTTCTCAGCTGGTCTGATTTGAGAATTTTATCAAATCACCAAAATCTACATTTGAGAATCCCTGGTATATTTTGTAATGCAGATGTATTTTATTCAAAAAGGTGGCAGGCTATACCTTAAGACCAATTATTATGCCATGATTATCAGCTTGAGACAAATATGTAGAATATGACTATTCGTTGGCTGCTTGCCTCGTTGATTACCAGCATAACCCTGTCCAGTGTAAAGGAAGAAACTGACCTTTGGCAGGGTGTAATTACCATTTTATATTTGGAGGTACTTTGAAATATTGCAGCTTTACAAACAATTAATAAAATCTACTTATTTAAACACACAACAGGTCATGTCTTTAGGAAAACACCACTGAGAATAATGGACTGTAAAACTATTGAACAGTGATAAAAAGCATTAGACCTTTTGAAACAACACCAAATGGGAGTAGTTCATACGACATGTTGTGCATTAATGACTTTAACGCATAACTAATGACCACAGCATTTCTCTCACACGGCTAATGGATGGTATGTACTGACTGTATTGAAAAAGCACAATGCAAGCCGGAGATTGATGAACAGTAAGTCGAAGCTTATTTAGGAAGGTGCTACACCTCTGCTACTGCAGCCATGACCTTGTGAGACTGAATAAAATCTTGTCAAACATAAGACCGATTAAAAAGACTGGATCATTAAACTATCCACAATTAATCTTACCTGACTAGGCACCAAATGAGTTTAAAATCAAATCAGGTTTGAATGATCAAAACCAGCATGCCACGCAGAGAGATGTAATCGAACACACAGTGTGTAATGAAAGTCAGATAGAAGTGGATGATTTCCAATTTCACTCAAGCAGGAAATAATACATTTGCTATGCTGTGTCCCAAACACAGAGTTTGCAGTTGGAGTCAAAGTTCAGAGAGATTGCATACGTTATTGTCAATATTAAGCTTAAGCTATGCTTTCTTTAATAATGTAAACAACAATGATCTTAACATTTCTTAATCTTTATACCTATCGTTTTACAAGCAACATCCAGTCAGTATTATTTGCGTATGATAATACAGCAATGAACAACCTACAATTATTTATTAATGGCATATTTCGGAAAAGGGTTTAAAATATAAGCCGGTGCAACATTCTTTGTGCAATATTTGTCCCACTGTCTTTGAGACAGCTGTGTGTGACAACTGGCTGTATCAGCTGTTCATAAAAAGGGGGACACTGCCAGTTGCCAGGATTTTTTTTAATCCAGAAAAGGGTGTGCCCTCTGCATTTATTCTTCCAGCTAGTTTTAACTTTGCCCCACTGTACCAACCAAGTACAAAGTACTTTTGGAAATTCCAAAAGTTTTTGAAAATACATTTTATGGGACCCAAACACTGTAAATTGATTGTTTAGACTCATTGCATTTTTATGGCTTACTCAGTACATGTGCGTCACTTTAGACTCCATTTTGCACTAATAACACTTCTGAATATTTGCACTAAACATACCACTTTTAGTTTCAACAATAAGCTGTTCTGTGGACTGATAACAAATGGTCTTATGACAATTTAGCGGCTTACCAATGCTGGATGCTGTTTTAATTACTACTTTTATTACATATTAATTTGCACTGGATATATCACAAATCATTTTTTTTACACTGGTGAATGGTACTTTTCAATACACTGAGTTATATTGTATACATTACCCTAAGTAAAATGACTGGGAGCAATATTACTACGACTTACGCCCTTCAATATTCTGCTGCAGTATATATGGATGCTACTGTACATTAAATTAAGACAACAAAATTGAATTCTGTGCACACTTGTGTATAATTGGATGACACTAAAGTCTCTGTTACAACTGGGAGTGAAGTCAGTGCTGAACTACCTACCTTGGTTGTCTCTGAGATGCAGGGCGATCTTGGTATCATCTGTTCAGGGATAAACACAAACAAATGCATCAGACACAATAATCAGTATTTCTTTTGGAGGATTTACTAAATAAATAAGTACTTAAATGGATCAAGCTCATTTCAGCGGTTGACTATCTCCCCCTCAATGTGAAATTTGCCACACTTAACAAGATTAAAAATAAATGTCTGGATATAATGCATAATTCAGCACATAAAAGCAGTCTGGGGGTTAACCATAGAAAATATGGAAATGTACTATGACCCACTTCTTCAGCAGAAATTTACACACACCATAGGATGCACATTATGCAAATGGTGTGCAGACCCTTGAAGAAATATTGCATTCAATTCTATTTCAATTTTTGGAGTGAAAGCAATCACATTTTAGCGCCTGAAATTAATCATTATATGGGATGGTACAGTAAGCAACTGCTGAGATTTTCTGGTCCCACAACACCGTTATGGTTATGAATATGGATCATAATGGCTGCTCAGGGGAAAAAAGTAGCACTGTACAGTATATGGATAGATGTCATGTTTTTCTTTATAAACAGCTTCTCTAGAGAAAGTTATGTGAATTTCTAGAGAGTGCAAACAAGATCAAAACTCCTTCCTCTACCACGCACATTTGCACTGCTTTTTCGCTCATCCAGCTGCACGTTTGTGATACGCTCAAAAGGCCCCCCACTTTCAACTTTACCCTGACCTTTGACCCCTGCAGCTGAGCAGACAGTGAAACCGATCCACAGTGTGTGTTAGAAGTACCATTGAAGTTTTTTGGTGTCAACTTCACAACAAATACCGCTGAAGGACCTTTTGCCCCTTCTCATATGAACACATATTTTATTTGTTAGATCTTGTCGCCACGCCCTGGTTTGATCTGAAGGATTAGTGGGTGAGTTTTGCCTAGCAGCCGGAGGGCTTTGACACTCCTCTCTGAGCTAACTGCATCCATCTTTATCTCAGCAGATGATCGGGACCCCTGACTGGGATGGAGTGACCATTGAAACTCAGCCCTCACAAGATGATTAAGGAGGAATGGAAGGAAAAATAAAAATGTTTAAGAAAGCCTTTATCTCATTGTGGGTAAACTACATGAAATAGGATTGAATGCATTGCATAGTTTTGCATTCAAGGTCCACTGTAACTTAGCTGCTGCTCCTCAAGTCACATACATCTTAAATCATTTATCAGGTATCACAACACCTCACAGCCCTGACAACTTCAACTACTTTCAAACTACAGCTGTTAAAACACAGCAGCTAGTCTCACAAAACCAACTGTTAGGCTGAGGCTATTCTTGTCTTAGGCAGGGAAACATGGTCTTATCAGCTATAATCACACTGAGGTTCAAATCCAATCTTTTGTACACATGACTCACATTTAATTTGAACAGCACAATCCACAATAAATCCAACCCGGATTTTCTACACATTTGGGTGGGCAGTAAAACACAATTATGATTCTGATTCTCAGTATCACCCATCTGACAGACATTTATTTTTTGTATATTTCAAAATAACTGTCCAAACAAAACCTTAAATCAATATGTAGTGTCGTGTAGCCACAGTAATAGTCCTGGTTTAGTCCTAGTTTAATCCTACATTTAGCTATGGTTTAGTTTAGTATTACTCATATCCGTTTAGGTATTTGTGTTCAAGCACAGTGGCAGTGACTATTCATCTTCTAGTTTGAATGCCGTTAATATCCATTCTAATTCCTGCATTTTATGGAGACACACTTTGCTATGTTATGGCAATAATTTCACACATGGCGTTAAAAGCCAGCAGTAAATTAATTCACAACAAGGTTATCTTTGCTGTTCCTAACATGCTGTATGTTTTATGTCAACACAAATTGAGTTACCTCATGATTGGTTGTCCATTAGTGCACTACATTTATCTTTTTCACACACAACATGCAGACGATGACATATGGCAACATGTATTAGATTAACATCACATGTGGAGCCCATTAAGCTAAAAAGCCTGTTTACTTAACTACACAGCCCAAATGTCATAAAATAACAAATTAGCTAAATATTGGCATCATAAAAACAACCATGTCAGTGAAAAAATATATGCATGAAGTAAACAAACTTTGGAGGACACCTTGATGACTGCTTTCTCCTCATCAGCAAAAACTCTAAGTCTGCTTCTTCCACTGAGGATTTGCATTAGATAACTGCAAGATTATGCCGCTGTATCATTTGGATTAGTCTCCTGGTGTAGCACTGGCTCTTGCACTCAACACTATACTTTCTACTGCAATATCAAATACAGAACAACCTTGAGGACCTTGGAATGGTAAGACTGTAATGGCAAAGAGATAAACATCATCTTTGCACATGGAAAAATAAGAAGAACGACGACAGATAAAGCAAGGTCATAGCTGTGGTTCTGTTTTCCTGCTCTGCTTTATATTCTTATTACATACTAAAATAAACCAATATGGTTGACATGTCTCTTAAGTATAATGTTTATTCAGATTAACAGCCTACTTTCAAAATCGGTCATTCCCGGATCATATGTAAACACTTAAGCATAATTTAATTTTGACTGATCACTGCATCAGATTTCAGAGAAAACCACAACCATCTAACCTGACAAGAAAGAGCCTTGAAATGTAAAGTGATACTTCCCAAGAACCAAAATAATGGTAATACTGAAAAGATGGATTCAAAAGCTTCAATATACTGTATGCGAGTGAACTTAAGCAAGGCAATAAACTCTATGCCAATTGTAAAGTCACTTTCCTAGAATAAAGCAAATCCTAAACAAAGTGTCCTATTTAACTTATGTACATTCACAGTTTAATCCCAGATCTTGTGCCTTAAAAGCAGAGGTTTACCTTAAAAAACATTTTAAAAAAAACATAAAAAACAAAAAAACATAATTTTCTGCAACATATATATATACATATAAATACTTTTACTTGAGTAGACATTCCTCCAATATTTTTACTCAAGAATTCTTTTTATATCCTGAATGCATAAATGTATTTATACCATAGTATTATAGTGGCATATTTATAACAGTAGCAGCAGCAGTAGTAATGTTAGCAGTATTAGTAATAGTGGCAGTAGTAGAAGTAGAAGTTTTCTTTAGTAATAGATTTAGTTCTATACTGTCAAATGCACTTTCTGCTTAAGTAAACCCTACATTCAGTACTTTCACTCAAGTCATATTTTTGTTGAGCACTTTTACTTTTACATGGGTAGTATTTCAAAGTAATAGTACTTTAACCTAGAGTGTAGATTTGGAGTACTTGTTCTAGGGCTGCACAATTAATCGAGATTTAATTGAAATCACAATTTTAATTGTTGCAATTAGCAAATCGCAAAGGCTGCATTTATTTATGTGTTTTAATGTCCACTGCAGAAAACAAAATATCCCGTCTGCACAGGGTCTTAATGTGTATAAATCATGCTACAGCTGTAGTTTAGACCTCTACAGACATGATCTGAAAGGTATGTGCTTCCTTGTATTAGTTCAGTTTTCTCTCGGGTGTCATTGCTCCATCACATGCTTAAAATGTAAACTGTGAACTGTACATTGATTTTAAAAAAATTGCAAATCTAATTGCAACTGCAAAATGTTTCTGAAAGATTGCAATTAGATATTTTTTCAAAATTGTTCAGCTCTAACTTGTTCCATATTTTCTTAAGTTGTACAAGTAATTCTGTGGTGGATTAAGACTCTGCAAGTAAAAGGTTTGTGGCAATCATTTTGTTTACCAGTTCTATGGCAATTGAGATTGTGAGGGTGCATCTATTTCAGAATAATTCAATCTCCATAGTATACATTTTGATGGTTGCTTTGACCTGCCTTGGAATGATCTTTATATATTTATGCATACACCAAAACTGTCCTGTAAACGAGGTGCACATCAATACTAGTGAATAGTGTTTCCAGTAAATGCATTTCATTACAATCTTTCCTATAGGAGGCATCCATCACTGTTTAAAGAGGGACTGTGATGTTATCTGCAGTGTGGCCTTGTTCCAGCTCTTACCTTCAGTGGGGACACTTGTGGGCGGGTAGGAGGTGGAGGCTGTGTCCCCTGTGCCATCTTTACTTCTGGATGTTTTTGAGATGACTGGGGTTGTAAAGGGGTACATGCTTGTAGTGTCAGTGAGGTCACACATCTTGTCCTTGGTCTAGCAAAGGGACATATAAGTCATTTCACTGTCTTTCAGAATAGTCATGCATGCATGTTTATTCATTGTGCTTATAAAGTGTGTTGATCTGACCTCATCCGGGCAGCTGTTGTCCACCCAGTCCTGCCGATGTCGGTCAAAGCCGCTGGAACATCTAACAGAAGGACACACATCTGTTAGTCAGCTATACATTATGAATTTCATTACTGTAAAATTAATATTAGTATGCAGTATCAGTAGCCATGTACATGTCAGCTAATAAGTCATATCCATACTACAAGCTGCTTCTCTTTCTAAAGCACTGTGCATTAATACATACCCTAAATATATAAATACAAATTGAGCGTGTTATGGAGAATCCTGGAAACATTGCTGTATTTTCATATTCATGTCCTATTCAATTAATTTTAGGTGGTTAGACCCTATCCCAGCTATTTTAGTCCTTAAGTAGGGTACAGCAAGGACAACAGCCAGTTAATTGCAGGGCTGACAGTGTACACTAACAAACATTCACTCGCACAGTCATTCATTATTAGCAATTTATGAATACCAATTCACCTACAGCAGAAGTACCAGGAGAAAACCCACAGTAACACAGGGAGGACATGCACAAAACAAATTACAGACAAGATTTTGAAATGAATTGTCTGCTCTGGGACTCTTCCAGAGCTTGCAACAGCCTGTAGCCACTGTAAGTGCTATGCAGAGCCAATATGTTTGCATATAGCAATCTACACAATTGAGCACTCTTTATGTGCACGCTGTAAATAATGCAAAGTAATCCTTGACTCAATGTGGCAAAATCCAATCCTAAGTAAGAATGTACTAAGAAGTCTTAGTACATACAGTATATAGTGATGTACAAGAGGCACGTTCACGTTCATCAGGTCATGGTGATATGAGATGATGTTTTCCTAAACTCCAAGGGCAGACAGTAATCAAGCCAGTAGTTGTTTAGTGTCTGGCTGTAAATGGAAAAACACAACTTTGTGAAGGAGCCAGACTTCTACCATAACAGTAAGCATCCACACCTCGGCTATTCCGACAAGTCTGAGTAGCAAATGTGTAATGTATTGTCAAAACAACCTCTGACTAACCCCTAGTGCAGTGCTAAATGGACTCAGCCCATCTGAGACCAGCAAAACCCCAGACATCTCAAACAAGGTCTATTTCTCCCACATATTGTTATGGTAATGGCTTTATGTGACGGCCATCTTTCCACCTTTCTAATCATCTCCTCCTTTTATTTCCTCAAAAATACCTCAGTCTCATCTGTTCAATCAGGCGAGACAAGATTCCTCGGGTTAATCCCCCACTTTCCATCTAACAGCGTTTCTCAGCCCAGGAGAAATGAGAAGCAGAATGAGACGCCATTTTACATCAGGTCTATTCTAACCTGTCCCTATGGAGAGCTTTGCATTTTTGAGTTGTTTTTTCCTCAGAGGTACTTTTCTCTGCCAGTCACTATGTAAAGCAGTGAGCCACAGTACTTTTAATTAGAAATGGGTTGAGGTTTGTCATTTCACTTAATCCAAAAAGGAGAATATATCCTTTGGCTTCTTATTAAATGCCATTAATTACATGCACCAAGGAGAATGCCAACATAAATTATGTGGTTTGTTGCATTAGTCGCAAGATAAAGTAATGGTCAGATTTGATCATATTTTCATGAAAGCTTGTTAGTGGGGCAAGAATGTGTGGATCTGAAACCTTTAAAAAAACATTTATACTATTGCAAGATAGGGCCAAAGATACTGTCCCCAGCCACAAAAGGTCAGTAAAAATAATTCAAGATTTTAGTTGTAGATTTGTATATTTAGTCGATTACTATAATGGCTCTGTGGCTTGATGGATGAAGCATTTACCCCTTAACTAGAAGAATTCCAGTTAGAGACCAAGTGTGGGCACTATATATCTTTACCATTGCAAGATAGGGCCAAAGAAGTCTGCACTATTTTCATTAGAGCTACAATTGCCACTGTGTATTTTAAATGAAAAAAAAAAAAAAAAAAACTCTTGGAATTGCATTGGCTGCCCCAGTCCACAGTGGGATATAAGTCATGCTTTATTAACCTGATTCAGTAGCTGCTGCACACATTAGCCCCGGCTTTACTCCATAAATTTAGTATGAGAAAGACGTGCCCCCCTCACCTTCTCACCACTTTATAGTCAGGGAAGTTCACTAGGGCTATTCTTTTAAAATATCAGCCGCCCTTCATTAACCCTGGAGCCAACAGGCCACCACGGATTTTAATTAGTATGTGTTAAGCATGTTTTGTGCTTTTTCAATGAGCGGCTAAGGGATCCAAAGGCAGAGAAAGGCAGACTAGTCAGATATTAACGCAGTTAGGAGTCTAATTAAAATGCAGCTTAATGAGATCACTCCAGCACACATAACAAGTGGCTGTAAATTGCTGTGGAGGAAAATTAGAAGGAAAACTTTGCCTGCTTTAAAGAAGTCTTTGTCAAAGGAAGCAGAATCTCAAATGCAGAACAGATGAGATGTCAGAGATGTCTATATACGTAAATCTTAGAAAACCTAATTTAAATGGATAATATAGAAGTGCTTTTTGCAAGTCACATCGCAATAATCAGTCCAAAAAAGTATTGATTAATTGTGGTTCTGAAAAACAAAAGGTCCGCAACAAGATGTTGTGAGCAAGTAGCAATCAACCAACTATACTTGTTAAATAACCAGGGGCCAGGGCCTAGAACATTGAGACCTGACAATAAAAATCCTGATTTAATAAATTCATAATTTTGGTTTGCCATTGTTTAATTTGTATAACCATATCTACAACAACCAATGTGTGTGCAATTTGTCATGATTTACTATGCAAACCTAAGGCTGTTCCAGTATTTTGTAAAAAGGGAGACTTAGGGATATGCCTGCTTAGTTCTGTTCCTCATTTACTATATATAATCTGCAGACCTTATTTATTTGTACAAAAACTTCCCTGTGGCTCGCTGAACACAAATATGGCCTGTCCCTCAGCAATGAATTGTGAAAATATCCTTTATGGACCACACATGTAAGTGTACACAAGAGTATATCAATGTTTAGTGTGTTTTGGAACAAGTTCACCTGTTCTAATGTTATATTCTGCTTCTTCAAACTGTGAGCATGCTAACAAATACATATGGACATAGCAAATAGCAAATAGCAAAATAGCAAATAGCCTAGAATCACATTCACAAAATACTGAACCTCCAGAGTGCATCCAGAGTTTGGAATATTGCTTTGTTTGGCTGCTGGGAGGTGAAAGAGACCAACCTGTTGAGTCTATGGCACCAGCTACAGTTGAAGTTGATTTGCGAGGAGATGCACGAGCTGCAGCTGGTGAACTGGAGACACGCTGAAAACGAGAAAGATCACAAAAGGTCAGACGGACAATTTATGCTCTCACTGGCCTATCTGGCACACAGCTGAGTTCCTGTGCAGCTTAGAGGCTCTTCACACCACATAACAATTAGGAATGCATGTCACAACAGCAGACAGACTTATGGCAGAGGAAATCTTGTAAATTCATCTTACTAGGCAAAGGCAGAATTTCCACAGCTGTAGAATTGGTGATCCTTGTCTTGGTCAGCTCCACACGATGGTACTCGTAGATGGTCCTCCGCCTCACATCTATATTGTGGAGGACAAAAAAAGTTTGTGGACAAACTAGAATGATAAGTCCTTGAAGAGAAAGAGGTGGAGGCAGAATAAGGTCATATGGATGTTATGGCAGCACTTTATTTCTCCCTTTGTCTCTATGTGGAGTGTCAGTCCAACAACTTGGCAGCAGACAGTAGCAATTTCCCTGGAGAGTTGATATCAATCAGAGAAAGAATGGCCTCCTAAGTTCTCTGTAACATCAAGTCATCAGCTAGACGAAGATGGAATGATTGATTAGATGCATTATCACCCCTCATTGTATTGTTACCCTTATAACTCACATTGGCCAGTGTGAAATGGGCTGCTTGCTTTTCCAGGCCATGCATCTCCGTTAGCATCAGTGGCATTGGCAATAGGAAAGGACACAATGCATCTTTTGTGAATGTCAAGAATGGTTTTATAAGATACGGTCATAACTCCAAGCTGCTAGCAATATAGAGGTTGATTTGAAAGCTAATTGGATTCTTACGTGCAGAGATTTCTGGAACAAATGGATGGAATAAATCATAGGGGTGTATGGTGATATTGGTCAATACATTTCTTGCTTGGTACTTGCTTGACCCATGAAACAGAATACTCCTGTGTAAAACGTAAAGCATGCTGTGAAATGTATACCTTATTTATCAAAGAGCATTTATTTTTATTATAGACATATAATTAGTGAAGTTCGTAATGCTTTTGAATTGGATTTCTTGCAGTCATTACCACTCGATGCCTCAGAGATACCAAGAATGTAAAGGGCTGTATCTACTTATCTAGTATTAGCAAGTTATATCTAATAAATCACTCTTTGTACAAGTCAACACAAAAAGCCTGATGTATTTTAAATAAATGATTACACTTCGTCCAATATTATTTCTGCTGAGTGGAAATTGAGGTGCAGGGACTGTTAGACCCATTTCACAAACATAAATGTTCACAGAGTAAGTGGGTTTGCCTAGCCAAACTAGGGTAAATGCTAAAATTTCCTATAATCACAATACGTTTCTGTATTATGTTGTTTTATCACATATTGCTCACACATAGACAAACTACTGTATATCTAGAAAGTTACAGAAATATTAACAAGAGATAATAATGTAATATTAATGTTACTGTGCCTGGTCTGGCCTTTGTAGTTGGCAACAGTTTCTCATGATTGGATGTTGTTTCTCTAGAGACCTGCTTAGGTTAATTAGCAAAAACACAACTAAACAGAACTACTGAAATAGCAGAGCATTAATGGCCAGACAATATGTTTACTGAGTGGAAATTAATTCAATTCCAGACCTGTTCAATGTACTCTGAAATAAGTACTGGCCTCTGTGATGCCTAGATGCATATAATGTTATTTTCCTGTTCAGTTACTATTAAAATTCACCTCTACTCAAAGCCACTGTTCCAGGTTCACTTCTCATAGCTAGTGTTTATCATGACCGGATGTTGTTTCCCTGCAGAGTCAGACCTGCTTGGTTTCATTACCGACCAGGACCAGTGATCAAAGTCAGCCCAAGTTTAAGACCACCCTTCCTCTCCCTCCTGAGCTTCCCCTGGTGACCCACTTCCTCTCGCCTCCAGTGAAAGAATTATCAGGTGCCTAATGCCACAGTGGGAGTTCAGAGGAGGGTCAGATCCCCCGCCCCGGGACAATAATGTGGTGAGTAGACTAGCACAACTTGGCAAACTGGTGCTGGTTTAGATGTGGATGGGGATGGCGGATCAAAACGGCAATAGCTTACACACAGAAACAGATTAAGACAGGGAGCTACTGGTATCTGCAAAACCAATGGTAACAAAAGTTAAAGAAAAACAAGGTCCAGGCACTCACTTGGTTGAAAAAGTATAAAAGGCCTTTATTAGATGAGGCCTGGAGACATTAAAACACACCAACGCATGTCGGCTTGCGCCTTCTTCAGGGTGTGTACACAAAGACAAAGGGAAACACTAATTTATACTCACTGGCTGCAGGTGTGCAGCCAGGAATTAAAAGGAAAGAAAGAAAAGCTGTCCTCCCTGACACAAGGGGCAGTAACCAGAAATTTTGAAATAGAAAACTATGGTTATCCCTCGACACACAGGAAACAGTGCACCATTTGAAAATGGAGGGAAAAAAATTATTCAATTCAATGATTTACAATTATAAAAAACATGAAAGATCTAAGTCCTCATTTAAGCCTGGATGACTCATGGCCTTGAGAACATGAATCCAATAGGCTTCTCTTTGTTTAAGGCGTAGGATTTTGTCCCCGCCCCTGGCATCCATAGTGATAGCTTCAATGCCAGACACCTTTAAGGTAGAGTCACTTCCATGATGAGCTTACACACAGAGGTGGAAGAAGTACTTAAAAGCTGTATGCAAGGAAAAGTACTTCTCAATAATACTGTATCACTCAAGCAGAAGTAAAAGCACTCAACAATTTTTTTACTATAGAAATGTATTAGCTCCTACTACTGCTGCCAAATGATATGGCCTTACCATAATTAGATTACCATTGAAAATTAGAAACATAAATCCATGCAGCATAAAATAAATGACTTGGCATCTTCCTCCTGGGACTCTGAATCTGAATCCACTCTGATGGAAGCGCTTTAATGACACAAGAGGTAATTTTGAATACCTGACTGTGACTGATAATGTATAATGTCTTGGGAGGCAGTACTGTATTTAAGCCTGGGTCTTAACATGGGCTTGTACCCGATCTGTTAATTACACACAGCGGCCATAAGACACCCACAAATTTCCCTCTCATCTGTCCTCTTTACTAATGAACTAGGGTCTGCTGTTCCTGCAGATGGTGTGAAATCTCTGGTCTAAGGTAAAGTCGCTGTGGGTTAAAAATGCCTCCAGTTACCATGGTTGCTCCCCAGTACTTGGTCAAGCTTTCAAGACGCATTTTTGACGGCATCAAAACATAATACAATAGGCGTCAAATAGTGTACATGGTCAGTGTTTGCTAAAATTGTGCTTCAAATAATTGTACTAGACCAGTAAAAGCCATCCTGTGTAAGACATAGAGATGTTTGCTGTGCACGTTATTCAACAGCATTCTTTTTTTAATTCTAGCCAAGAATTAATCTAGTGCATACAAAATTTTAATTTCCAGGGGTCATAACCAATGGATGGTAATGGCCTATGGTCATTTTAACACAATACATTTCTGTGTTTTGTAGATCACTGTAGACTATTTTTGATTGGAAAATTGAAAATGGTCATGAATGCCTGCCTCATTGGAAATGTAGATATAAAGTGATGCCAACGTTTACCTATTGGGTTTTCATAATAAACATATTTAAAGTAGCTAGATGCAACGAGCTTTCCATTATTAAAATTTGTATGCAATTTAGTCAGCTAGATCTATGATTCAGTATCATTAAACGTGCACTGTATTCAAGCCCAAGACTTAAAGTGGCTTGGGGTTAGGTCAGGTCAAGACCACATCAGGACAATATACTGGGTATGGTGGTTTAGCCCACTCTTGAATCCAGAGAGTTCTGTGTCCAAGAGTCAGGGATCTAAAAAGTGGAAGACCAGTCTGCAGCAACAGGCATGAGCACTTCAGTACTACATCAAACTTGACTTAACAAAACTGAGTCAGCCTATAAACAGCATTACTTGCATTCCAACCTTCCAAATTTTACATGGAAAAACTTGTAAATTGAAAAAAACAACTTCCTAACTCGGAAACTGCAGAAAAAGCTTTGAGGTCACACTATAACTGTATTCAACCAACAAATTAAATTCTTTGACAATGAACTCTGAAAGCTGGAGGCCCTGTGGCGAAATGAACTGCTATACCATCCCATATGTACTCCACACAGACTGCTGATTCCTGCTTTTTCTAAAGGTTAGCTCCCATCTTCCAACTATTACTTCTCCATTATAGAGCACTTGCTTGGCTTTGCATCACTAAATAAATCGTCACGGTGATGAAACCTCTGATATTTTGCTCCCTACTTAGAAACCCCGATTGTTCCTGGCCATAAATCTGCTTTGAAATGACAGATGCGTGATGCAAATGCTGCCCTTTTCTTCCAGGCGTGGACATGAACGTATGCACTTTGCAAATATCGTAGACACACTGAGCCCCATTCCAAAATAGGGCTTGTTTGTCTGAGGTGGTGAAACAGTTTTGATTTCGTTTACAGTGATGGAAAGCGGTGCTGGGTAATTACTGTCTTTCAGCATTGACAGAGAAGTGAGTGCTTTGTCTCGTAAGATTTCAGCTCCTATCCCAAATTGATTTAAGGCATATTTCAGATGTGATTATGAGAAGATAAAAAAAAATATATGACAGAAAAAGGGTAAGGCGGGATCCCTAGAGACATCATTCAACTTTGACGCTTCCAATGTGCTTCCATTCAAGATTTCATCACCCCACGAGCTGCAGCAGCACATGCTGATTTCATCACACTGTGTCACTGGCATCAAAGAACAATCTGTGAGTGGAGGTTCACTACACAAGTACAAGTCTCCTAACAAGACATTTTATAAGGAAAGAAAACTGTTGTTCGAAAAAGAAAATTGAAAAAGTTGTTGAAGCCAAAATCCTCTTCAGACTTTCCATAAGCTGCCAACAGGCAAAACATTTATTCATCTTAATCCATTTAGAGGTCAGTGGCTGGAGCCTACTCCCGCAACTACTAGCCTAGACAATGGCTAGTTAGTAGCAGGACTGACACAGAGACACTGACGGATAACCATTCACTCTCACATTTATTTACTAGGGGCGATTTAGAGTCACCAATTTGCCAAACACATGCATGTCTTTTAATGGTGGAAGGAAGCCCGAGTACCTGGATGGAACCCATAAGACTGGAAGGACATGCAGACTGTGTCAGCTGGATCGAGGATTGAATCCACAACCTTCTTGCTGAGGAGGCAGGAGCGCTAGCCACAGCTTTCCATAAAAACCCCTTACATGTGCTGAGTATTAACTTTGACAAATAAAAGCTATTATATGTTTAACACAAGCTATCTAAATTAGTGAATAAATCATCTCTGACACCTCATTAATGTAGCAGAGCCCTAGGAAAAGAGTGAGAGTGAAATGTCTCCATGTTACTCGCATTTGCTTTCAATTTAATGGGCCTAAACTGCAGCCATTGTGAGTCAGAAGTGAGTCGGACAGGGGAGTTCTGGAGGGGTGCCCACAGCTCTGCCCACTCTGCACTGGGAGAGGTGCAGTGGTGTGGGAGAGGAGGCGCTGACAAGCTGGGCTAAAGCAAAACAGATGAGGCTCCATTCAAATCTTTGGATACAAAACAAAGACAGTAAAGTCAGGAAGTAAAATGACAACCAGAGGTAGTTGTTCAGTCAGATATGCTAAAATATGACAATGAAATAATGTTACATTAGTAAGTTTTTACTTTAGGCATTTCATAATGCCATAATTACAGTTTTGGGATAAGTGCATCCAAGAAAATAGAGTACCTATAGTTACATAGTTGGTATATACAAATAATGTGAAAATTGACACTAAAGCTGATAAAGTACAGTATTAAGCTACAAAATCACATGACCACATACATCTACCAATCTGGGACTTAGTAGCAAGACATTACAACAAAGTAGACAGATTCCAATAACCAAATTATATTGACCAATAATAGTTCATGTTTTAGGTAACAATTTTAGGTCTCAAAATAATCGGCACAGGTTACTAACAAGTGTTCCTATGTAATCACAAAGTTGAGCTGATAAAAAAAAAAATATTATAAGCTAGGCATCCTGCAATGCAATGTCATATGTGCAATATACTATTAAAAGGGTAAGCCTTGAACGAGGACCATGTTATAGTTAAGCAGAGAAAGACCCTAATTATTTCCTTATGATTAACTTTGACCTATAAAAAAGCAAGATGGCCGAGATGAAACTTACTGGGTATCTGCTGGATCTTATGGACCACTACAAAGGCATCAGACAGGCCCACCTTCACTGGGTGGTTGACAGAGCTGATCTGAGACACCTCAATGGGAATCTAAAAAAGAAATTTAGGAAAAATAAATTACCATGACCACAGCTCTGCAGCTCTGTCTGGGAAACAGAGGCAGTCTGACACTACTGACAATTCTTTCAATTTATTACTATTTTCTATAGGAGCTAGACAGACATATTTGCAACATCACAGTGTTTATGGCAATAAATGGTGTTTGGAATCTAAACACAAGGCCTACAGATGATGGAAATGGATGTTATGAATAGCCTGTAATGTGAGTTTGTTCCTTTTAAAAATATTTTTGGAGCATTTTAGCTTTTCAGACAAAATACCAAAGACAGAGAAGCAGAAAGTTTTTATGCTTTTCACTTGATCAAAATAAGCCTTCTAATCCTTAGCCTCAGTCGGGCAATCTTCAGTAGAAGCAGTACAATTATGTATAATTTTATTTTTATGTGAAAGGAGCAAATGGCAAAGAGCACAGAATGATAAAAGGCTCCTATTGTGAGCTTTACAACAACTTTTTATTTCAATGTCAAGTTTAGAACGCGAGTTACTCTCCTGACTTTAAAGTAAGACATAAGAGAAATAGTAAGTCTTGATGTAACAATTATTAAAATCCTACAGATGTCATGTTCAAAGATAAGGTTAAGATATAAAATATACCTCTTTATATGCAAATACAATACGGCCCGTGTTATGCAGCGTGGCTTGAAAAGTAAAGCTGCCCAGGTTGTAGTTGTCTTGCAGATGGACGTGATCCCACTGCACCACGAGAGCTGTACCTAAAAGGAAAGATAAACATCGATATTATTACTACAAGGAAGTAAAGATTAGTGGATTAAGGAAGATTACAATGAAAGCCACTGAGACTTTATTTAATGACACTGACTTGATGTAGTGTGAAGTGAACTGCTGAACAGGCTAAGCATAAATGCATGTTTGTAAAGTAATGTGTTTTGGGAAGATTATATCGTGGCAGAAACATCTATTTTTCTAGTGGGTGTGAAGTGACTGACAGTAAAGTAGCATGAGAACAGATATGCAAACACTTCACCAGAGCTGGGAGAAAAAGCAATGACACTGAAATCTGACAAAAACAAATCAAGCTGTGGGAGTTACTTTGGAGACATGCAGTTTTTAGACAAGTCTGAAGTGTTAAGGGGAGCTAAGAAAACAACTTATTTTAAATGGAAAGTTTGTGATTTTCTTGCATGTAAAGGAATTATCTATAAATAAACTGTTGCCAAATAATAAAACATAAGCAAAGTAAAATGCAGATAAACTTTGGCAAAACAATCACAAGGTACTATACTAATGCTACCTCTTCAGATTTGCTCAATTTTCATCATTTTTGGTTGTTTTTGTTGAGGATTTCTTATAATTGTTGCTGTATTGGTATTAGTTTGGAGACAGTGGTTGAAGAAATGGAGCAACAGGAACACAACAGGAACACAACAGGATGGTTGCTATACTGAACAACTTCAACCATCCCATGTATTTGGCTTTTGCAGTCAAGTGATCATCTTGAGATAAATGAGCTGCTGAACAGAATGTCACACAAACTCCTTATTAAAGTGGCTGTATTGTGCTCTTTTAGGCTTTAAAAAATTGGACACCTTTCCATTAGTATTTCAAGTTTTATTCTTTTGGGGAGCTGTTATTCTGACTTTGTAGAGAACACTTAGATTAGGTGTCTGTCGCCCTCTCCTGGCAAAAGTAGGGAATGGACCGAGCATAAAATGACAATTTAGCACAGCTATTTGCAACATGACACTAACAGATAGATAAATCAGCTAATCACTGAAGTTATCAGAACAAGTCCGGTGACAGTGTATGGGCTTTAAAAAAGCACTTCCTAGTTTCACGTGTCTATGCAGAGTAGTGAGACCAAACTTCTGAGCTCTTGCAAAAGAGATGGCATGTGCATATACGTAGGATGTTTTTGACGTGCTAACAGCCTTGTAATATGGTTAAAAGCTAAAAAAACTCTAGCTTAATAGAGGTCCTTTAACAATGTCAATGAAGTCATGAAAGAATATGAAGAGTCCTAACAACCAAATTTCCCCTTGGGATTAATAAAGTTGAATTATAATACAGTATATTTGGGTAGTGGCCCTTTAGGAAGTTGTGAGTACTTGAACTGAAAGGAGTGAAAAGGGCAGATCTGTTTTCAGCCACTTTTAATTTTAATTTTTAATTTTAGTGTTTAATCAACACTATTGTCACCGGAGACTTGCAGTCACTCCGGACTCCTGACAGCACGCCTACCACATTACTCTTCACACTTTTCAGATTAACTGTGGACTTGCGGGAATCTAATGATGCCGAAACCCTTCCAGCCTTTTTGAGCTATAGTCATTTGGCTGTGATCCAGAGCAATAAAGGTTTGTTAACACAACTAATCCATTTCTCTGTCCCACAGCCCTACGTAACTCTGCCGCCCCAAGCAAAGTCCAGATTTAGCTCCTCTGCTGATGATTCGGCGTATGCAGCCGCCTGCTTGTACAGGACAACCCCATAATAAATTACAGGTGCTATTCTATGGGCCCCTGCTACCTAATACAGACTGTGCATTTTCAACAGAAAAGATTTGGAACCCAATTAAAATGTCAGTTAATCTTGTAGGAGAAGTGAAATGTAAAATAAAATGAAAGAAGATGGCATTGCTGTGCTGTGCAATAAGGAAAGAAGATTGGGTTAAGCATTAAATTGTTGCCACTTTATTGCCTTGCTCCACTGCATTGAGTTAAGGAGGGGAACTGCTGTTGCTGCTGAGCTATCTGGGGTTTCTCGGCTAAATATCAGAGTGGGTTGAGGAGGCGTTGAGACAGGCTGGCCTTGTGTCTAATTTCCACTTACAAGCTTACATGGTGTCTGCACTGAAAACAAACAGAGAAAATCCAGCAGACCACCCTTCAGTCTGACAGCGATCACTCTGTGGTAGATTCATTTTCATATGGATTATTGTCTTTTCATACACTACACATGGAAAAACGCTTTGAATGGGCCGCTCTGTAATTTTGGCATTTAGGTGATGATGGTTCCAGTTGAATCGTTACACTGTAGTTGTGTTAAAATGAGTGATTCCATATTGTTTTATGGAATAAGCAGTAGATAATTACTGATAAAGATATAGTGCCCAGACCTGGAATAAAACTGGGGATCTTTAAGTTCATAGGTAAATTCTCTATCTATTAAAATGCAAAGTTGTTATTTTTCACCGAGCAAAGCAACTCATTTGTTCCTTTATTGACCCCTTGTTGCTGGAATTAGTATTGTTGGCCCATTACACAATGGTAAAAAATGTGTTAGCCTTATTCACAATCTCACAATCAGTATGTCTCTTCACGTTACTACCCATTGTCAAATACAAAGCACAGCAATGTTTTTATTGTGAAACCAGCTCATAAACAGAAAACAATTTCATCTATTATCATTTTTACGGAAGGCACTATCTCCAACACAACACCTATACAACAAAGCATGTATGCAGCTGTCTGTGCAGTATTGGCAGGACATTGACTGATGGACATAGTGCCGAGGAGCAGGCTGACTATGAATCGAATGGTGTCAGTCTGGCTCAAGTTGATGAGCTCCACTATAGGAGGCTGTGCTGCCAGTTGCTCTCTGGCAGCACAGGGATTAGACACATGACTGACATGATGAATAACGGCCCTTGGAGATGGTATAGAAAAGCAACACTAGTGGAGAGTAAGGCTGCTGTTTAGGAGAGATTTTTTTTTTTTGTATATATATATTAAGAAGTTTAGCATGAATTACTTATATAAATAGAAAAAAACTGAAATGCAACTTAAAAAATACAATTAAAATTTGCTTTTGATTTGGATGAAAACTGGTTTTGAAGGGGAAAGGTTTCAGACCTGTTTCACTTTGCTAAAAAATTTAATGGGTCTGACTGGGATGGCTATATTGTTGAACCATGTTATTTTGCAGTCTGAGAGTCAGAATTTGCTAACTATAATTGTGCAATATGCAATTTTGTATAAAAATGTCTAACCATTGTTTTGTATAAGTGCAGTAGCTACCTGTGCAGCTCAGTAGCTTGAGTCTACTGCACTTGGTTAAAATATCCATTCATACTTCATACAAAATTATACTTGATGGGCTGACACATATGATGGATCGAGGATCGCTTAATATTCTACATAAGAAACAGTTAAAAAAAAAAAGTGTTACCATTGTCAAAGTAGATGACAGTGGAGTTCCTAGAGACACTGGGGTCAAAGTTGGCCATCAGAGGAGCAATGTACTGAGTGGCAGTGAGCATCCGATGAACAACATCCCCAGTGTAGATGAAACCTGTGGAACAAACACAAGATTATTATTTAATCCTTTTATGAATTCATTTTATTCTATTCTTATACCTTCTGTCTAGCACTGTTAGCCTTTTATTAAATATCTTTGCTGCAGACAACAAGGCTGCCCTTTGGACTGAAGTTAAAAGTGGCTCATTAAGGAACAGCAATCACTTCTCATTCTGTCTCTACGCTGCAGGCGGCTTCTCAGAGCAATTAATTAGTGTCATAATCTCCAATCAAAAACAGAAGGGTGACCTGAGGGGCTGCAGACTTTGCTGAGTGAGCAGTCACAGGGCTAGGAGTCTGGATACTACTTCCTGTTCCACCAATGCCATTAACAGCACATTTAGCAACACGTAAATGTGGGTATTAAATGAAAAGTGTGCTATTTTCTCGATCCACTATCTTGGATTTGAGGAAAACCTTTATTTACCTAATAGCATATTGTAACACAAATCAAGTGCAAAAGTGGACAGTAGATAGTGGAAATAGATAGTGGAAGTTTAATGAAATCTTGAACAAGAGAAAATGCACAATTCATCACATGGGAAGAGTCAGTGCCTGAACAATGTGCAGTCCTGACAACTAAATCAAACACGTCTTAATTTCCCCACAGACAAAAGACACATTCAGCTCAAATTATTTAAAGCAAAGGTGTTGTTTCAAAATATGATTTTATTAGAATAAGCTAAGGAAACGTGACAGCAGGTGAAATTGTTCACAGGGCTTTCTCTATACATTGACTGATACCTGAAAGTGCTCATTGCGTTTTATGGCAAAGGATGCAGCCTTAGGGTAACTGGAAAAGACATGCAGAAGAAACAAGCATTTCTGCAAGAATTCTTACTGAGGGCAAAGCTATAAAACCCACATTTCTGTCTGCTCACACAGTAGGAGGCTGCACAAGAACATCTATCACAGTGTACACCAGGAGCTGAACATAACATGAGGGGAATCAATCTTTCTCCAAAGACCTCCCTAAGCATTACCACTGCACTTACTGACAGAGCTGTGTCTATGTGCACCACAAGAGAAAGAGGAGGAGAGTGACTTTATTTATTTTGGTCAAGACCAAGACTATGGGGCAGTCAGGCTGGAACAAAGACTGTGGTGACAGAAAGATTGTATACAAAGTGACTTGGAGAAATGCTATGAACACCAGAAGAAACCCTGAGCTATTTTACTGCTAAATTGACCTAAGCAGTCAAATGATAAAGTCAATGATAAACTAATATTTTAACAAGAGTTGCCCTTGCTTTTGAGTAAACAAGGTCTTCTAAACCCTGACAGCGCAAAAAAAAAGTTCAGTTGGCATCCTAAATTAGCAAAAGAATTAAGGAAAGATGACTGTGACCTCTCTGTTGTTCTTCTATAAGGCCTGTTAAATAATCATGTATCTCTTAGCCCCACCCATGCGGTTTATCTGGGCTTTATTGTTAAATAAAGGAAGCACATCCAAACTGAAAGACAACAGCAGGTTCCACAGTAGTGTAGGACACTAAGATAACAGGAGTTATCTTTACTTGCAGTTTTCAAACAAGGGGTAGAAAGTGGCATAATGGTTAATGCTCCTGCCTCAAAGCAAGGAAACTGTTGGTTGACACAAAGTCTGCTGTGCACCCAGCTGCCTCCCATCATTCCAAGGGTTAGTCCTGCAGTTTGCTGGTCAAGAGTGTCCCCTGCCTGAGAAAGTAGGTGGAATAATCTTCAGGTTCCACACAACTTTCAACAGGAATATGCAGCTAAAGAATATTTTTTTCAAACCAAACTGCTGTCACTGGTGAACTTGCCGTCAAAATCTAACCACAAAGTATATTCTTTGCATTCTCCTTTTAGATGCTACAGTGTGATATTCAAGTATGTCAACACATGTTCAAAATATTTAGCTCTAAAACAACAAAGAACTCTACAGAGAAGAGAAATTAGCCCATATTATGTAATTCCATATGAATGTATTGTAGTCATAAATGCAAAGACATGTTGAGTCTGCACAGGTATACTGTCTGTATCTGTATCTGGACCATGACATTGATATCTGATTCTGACACAAATGAATTCTTCTAAATAAACCACTATCCAGGACATTCCATCTTTATAAACCACAAAAAACACATCTTTATCTCTGCTCTCACTGTCTCACCATTTCTCCTTTCCCTTTCAAATTCACACAAAGCGGAGCATTTCATTTCTGCTGTGGTTTACTCCAAAGAGCTCTCTAGGTCGTGGACTCACAATACGTCTTATTTGACAGTCTTAAGATAATCGGACAGCTCCTCAATACACTAAAGATGTGGGAGCCATGGGGTGGGACAGTCCAGGAAGGTAGAAAAAAGCTTACAATAACAACACAAGCAGGAATTAGCAGCCCCTAGACTAAATCTTCACTTTATTGGATGCTGTGTTTGGACAAGCTCTTTGTTCGCTCTTACCGAGCTATGTTTAATTTACGGGATATTTTATGTTTATCACAGCTGTTCTAAAGCCAGGAAAAGGCAGCGCCGGTTTATAAAAGGAAACATGCACAGGCGTTTATGTAGTCTTTTGTCTTTTAAACACTGAATAAAAACTACACTTTTTATCTAAATTAAATCAGTGTTTTTTCACAGCAATTGCTGATTGCTTCAAGAAATTCTGAATCATCACCTGACAGTGCATTACTGACAGTGAGGAAACAGTGATTCAGCATGTTGTACTGGAGTTTTATGTCAAAGCTATAATTCATTAAAATACTTTGAGTCTGAAAGGGGCCGTCATCAACATGCTAATTCGCAGAGGTAGAAGATCAAAGTCTGTAAAAAGTAATGTTAATACTACTGCTAACATTACCACCACCACTACTGGGCTTAAGTCTCAACACCTCTTGCATGTATCACTGTACCTTTCCTCTGACAGCCAACAAGGAAAGGCTAATGTAAAGTTTGAATGGGGTTCTACCCCTATCAAAACATAATGTTAGAGAAATGGCCAGATTTGTTGAAACTGACTTCAAGTCTTGTGCTGCTTATGAATAGGTCAAGTGAAAATATGAGTGGGCATAGCAGAGGCTGCCAGACTTAAATTGTGGTGCTATTTGACATCCAGAGATCTCTGGCATCAGAATGTGCCAAGGCCACGACCAGCAGCATCTGTTCACAGCTTGTGCCATTTTGCTTGAATTACATATTTTTCAATGCACTGTATGCCCATACTAGATGCCTAGGCTAGCCCTTGACTTCACTCATGTCCCTATAGCCCTGTGTCACTGCAGCCTGGCTAGCCATCCTAATTATTCTCTATTTAATAGAGTATGATGCCTATTTTCAGGGGGTGGAACAAATGACAAAGATTAAACCATCTAGGGACAAATTAGACAGACAACCAATACAAATTCAGCAGGCAGTACCAACATACATAAAACTGGACCGACTTGAAACTTGAAAAATATACTACAACTAGTAGTAGAGAAATTAAGCTTTGCATAAAGACTGCTACATTTTAGACAAACAATTGTAATTGGCTAGGGAGGAGTTCTAAACCTAGCTCACAACACAAAGAAAGTGTATGGGTCTGGTTGGCAAGGCTAATTGCAGCCAAATAGCAGTTTACTATGAAGATGTTATTGCAAATATGATTTTTATCTAAGTGGTGTTTGTGCCTTAATTATGAACTTATGCCTATTAATTGAGCCAAGTCGTGACTATTTAAATACAAATTTATTTTCAATACAAAAACTACCTTGAGTGTCTGCAATCAACCCACATATGAGCTACAAAAGCTGATGATTTATACAATACTCTCTGACATCTAAGATGATATCCAACAAGAGACACCTAAGCTAATCTAAATGACAAGCTATTTTTTAAGAAAATAGAAAACAATGTAGGGCCAAGTGTTTTTTTAACACATTTTCCCCTTGAAATTCTTCCTAATGTGCCTTTAAGTACCACAACAACTAAGGCTAATGTAAATTAGTAGAAAAATAAACAACCAATAAAACCTAATCTAGCAGTGTTTATGACTTGTGACAGATGACCCAGCCAACAGCAGTCTGCATATGAAAACTCTTCACACACAACTGGCAGATTTCATATCACTTATCATCACTAACAATGACTGACCATAATCTAAAGCCTCCATGGAGAATGGACTTCCTTATATTGATCACAAACAAGCTGCCACATGACCATAAAACACACAATATGTCACCTATTAGTCCTAGTGTCACGCCTTCACTTTTACTGTACATTGTCTAAAGCTCTTATCACATCCCTCTATATTTTGTTTCAGCAAAAATTACCAGATTAATTCTCAGATTCTTACATCTTTGCACAAAAACCAAAGGCCTATTTCATCATGTGGGAATTCTTTATGCAGAAAGCGGTTAGTACTTGAAACAGACAAAATAATCAGCTCAGCACAACAGCAATTCCTCCCAAGAAAGTAAAACCCTTGGGCTTAACTCTATTCTATGTATAATGTAGACCTTTTAAAGAGTAATCTCTAATTGAGTGTATGCAAAAACCATAAAAGTGCACTTAAACCTCAGATATTTCACTTGGCTGTGTTCCCAATCTGCTTGGTGTGCATTGTTTGAAGGCTCCATGTTTTGGAGACATTAACTTCAAAGACTCTGACAACAAGCATTTTTTACTGAGCCACACTATATCCAGCTAAATTTGACTTGCTTACAAAGAGGATTTTTAAGATCATTTTAAATATCTTCAAAAGTGTATTGTGTAAAATTTGTAGTATACAGCTGAATTAAGTGGGACGTGTATGTTAATAAAAGTGTTTCAATATAACACACATAATATTAACCATGTGTCTATCTTGAAAAAGCAGACATTTAGATTTATAAAACTCAGTGGAAGTTACTTTTGCAATGGGCGCTGGAAGAGAAAATGTTTAACTTCTATGTTTTATAACACACTATATTGCATAGGGGACATCTATAACATTTAATAACTACATTCACTGTTTACAAGTCAACCCATTTTGTGACCTTTTTACATTGTTCACAGACAATAACATGTCCCTTCAGGGCTACTATAGGATACTAATATCTCTAGAAAGGAAACGTGTGATGTGTGGAATTGCACTGTACACACTATACATTTACTGACTTTTACACATCCAAGGGTATTGTAAAAACCTACTGAACATGGTCATAAATTGTTTTATATTGCACCCATATTTAATGGCTATAGAGTTATGCTATGTCCAATGTCCAATCTATACTGTGGAAATATCATCCATAAAACATTGTGGTTAAAAATTATTTAATGATGATTTCCTAATTTTATGATTCAGGGCTTTTCAATAATGTTTATATAGTAACAATAATGTTGCTTCCCGGTTTGGCCAGCCAATACTGCCACACCATTGGTCAAAGTAGCCACTGGTCAAAATCACATATTTATGAATGGGACAAAATGGATTTTTGTGAGTTTGTGAACTGGGAGCATTCAGCAATGTTATTATTTTAAGGCCCCATGCATGTCTCTACCATACAAATTTAGGTAAAGAGACCATTATTATCTTGGACGGGTCTGATGAATTCATCTGTCAGAAGGCAATGCATCTTTGTAAAGTGTGTAGACAAAAAAGCATATTAGCTGGAGCAAAGACAGTCTTTTGCCAATGTGGCTGAAAACTGTGGGAAGAAACGGTCTGGAGGGAAGGCAGCCAGACTGATAGCCCCTAAAATGGAGGGATATGAGGAGGGCGTCCCGCAGACAAAAGCCCCAGAGGTCTGTGAGCAGCAGATAGCTTTTCCTCACACTCATTCCTCCATCTCTGTCTGGGATGCAAATTCTGTTATCTTCTCACTGCTCTCTAGACATTTACTCTCACAATTTCTAGCCAATAAAACCAACTTATGCATTTAGTCAAAAAGAGAAATAATGTTAACAGTGCTGCATATTGTTCCTTTATTTTTATCTTCATAGCAGCATCTTTGAAATAGTTGGCTGAGAACTGCTTTTTGGTCTTTGATGTGATAATGGCTAGTCGGGGTGTTGTGGTTTCGCTGTCAAGACTCAAGTGGAAAATTGCCTCGTAGTCTCTGGCAAACACGCCCGCTGGGTCACGTGTTGAAGCCGCACATAAAGCATCTATTCCCTCCTTATCCGAATGAGTCTATCAGGGTGTGCTTGGCCACTTGGCACAGCCGCTCCTGTTTCCAGTCCGGAGCGATCTGTCTGGGTTATCTTCCAGTGAAGTCTACAGCGCTGACTCCTGGGAGTGGTTTGTTTTTCTAGCCCTTGTCTTGCAGACTACCCCAGCGAGGTGTAAATGCTGGTCTCTGACTGCTTGGCTAGTACAGTGGAGCTGGTGGTTTGCACAATGGTTTTTGCCAATGAATTCAACCATAGAACTTTCACCAAAAAGACATTTTTCTTTTCAGCATTCAGGGCGTAGATTTTATTTTCTCCAAACCCCGCAATAAGAAAATGTCTGTGTCTAATCTGTCAAGTACATAAAATATATCCAATAATAATACTAATAGCTGCTACAGAGGGAAGCCAAAGTCTGTGAGCTGTGTTCACTTACCACCAGTCGCCACGGTGATTTCACGCAGGAAATGTCCATAAAATGGGAAATCAAAGGACAGATTGACTCTCTGTGAGGGGAAAAATAGACAGATGACCCGGTGAGAAAGACAAATGTGGGGAAAAGTAAGCATTAGAAGAATATTTTAAGGATTTATGAGGGACATGTGAAATGTTCAATTCTGAAAAACTAGGAAACAACGGGCCTTGTTCACAAAGCCTTGCAAATTTTGAAAGTAAAGAATTAAAATTAAAAGATTGTTATTCATTATTTTTGAGAAATATTCTGTACTTTCTGAGGTATAATTGGATGAATTACTTGTGAATAAGATTAACTATTACCTATGTTAGATGGTCAGTATGTCCACAGAAGGAAGTAAAGCCGATTTTATTTTAAACACTAAAGCATACTTTAATAAATTAATAAAAGCCCATTTCAGTGCTACATTGTGCACCCTTGCATTGCCCTGTGTATTAGTGTACTTTATGAAGTAAAACAGATATATATTTTGGGGCACTGTTTTGTGATATTCTTATGCCAAAACTGGGCAGAGAGCAGAGAACAGAGCTGGGACACCCATCATGTTGTTTGAATCTTGCTGGATTTTCACTTCCATATCATTAACATAGGTAGCTTGATGTGTTGACAGTGGTCATCATAATCAGAATCTAGCACTCTATACTTATCACTACACATAGTATTGAATATATTGTGTTTCTGGCTTTTAAACAAAAGCCAATTCATTGTATTTTATTAAATCGCTATTTGAATTTTTCACAATAACATGACTCCATAGCATTTTGCAGCCTTCACTAACAGCTGCACTTATCAATAACAATAACTGACTTTTGTCATATGTCATTAGGCTAAAAGGAATCTTCAAAAAAAAGACATTGCTTGTAATAGATGCAATATACTGTTTACACTGCAAAAACCCTGTAACAAGCCTTCAGTGAAATAGTATAATTCAGTTTGTAAAAAGGTACAACTGTAACTTTTCTCATTTTTATTAGCTTAACATGATCCAATAGACTTTAAAAACTGAAGGGTTATAAAATACCCTGGTTCAAATTAGCAGCAAACTCTCTACTTTGCCGTTCAGTATTTAAAATATTAAAGACTTGGGCTGAATGCAGAGCCACAGAACATTATGGAGATGGACAGCTCACAGTAAACATGGCATTTAATGCATGTTCCCAGATTACACTTGAGGGAGTAATCCTGTGGCCTACCACACTGAGCCTCACAAAGACCATTCACAACTTCACTTTTCTACAACGCTCTGATGAAGCTGACCTCTGCGGCTGTGTTTTGTTTTACAGCCTCATTGGCTAATTTTCTCTCAGAGGCTGGGCCAAAGGGCTGGCAGCGTCAGTGCCACCACTGAGCAGGGATTCTGTTTTAGTACTTTGAGGTTTGCGCCGTTTCGCTGGACTTACACAGTCATCATAAAAGCTACATTTGCTTTATACAGTCTGACGCACTGGCTCGAGCTCTGCTAAGTTTCACGTCTAGTGCACAGCAATCACATTATCCACATTTCCATATCTGCCCAATTTTGCTAACAAATTTTCCTCATTGATTTCATGGAGAAAACTAAGAATCCCCTCCCACATCTCTCCTATGCTACTTAGAAGAATAGCCTGGCTATTGTGCAGCTGGAAAGAATAGCCTCCTTCTAAACTGTATGCTCGTGTACCAGGGAAGGGATTCTTTAAACTCACAGACCTTTCACACTGAAGCTTTTAAAAGTTTAAAGTACTGTGTTTATTTTTGTAGGACTAACGGACACAGATACTGAGAGATCTTGGGTTCCTATACAGACATTTACATTTAATACAGGCTAAGGGCTATAGGTTTTCCTCTGAGAGTTCATGTCCAAACTAAACAGCCACTTACCGCAGCTTGTCGATGTGTGTTAGACAGAATCCCATGAATCTTCACTTTTTCCTTGTCCATCTGGTCAATATTTACCCACAAGTCTTTGCTCATAGGATCTGACGGGCCATATGTTTTGGATGTGTAGTAGTTGTGGTATGTATCCTCCTGCACACGACAAAAACAAAATATGTGAGTCAGGATTACATGTGGCTTTTGACAAATATTAAAATCCCCTTGCCCAGTGCTGTTCCCAAATGTGGTAGTTGCAAGAATACATGATGCAAAGTTAAAAAACAGGTCTATTTAGTTTGAAATATTGGTTACATCATCAACATAATAACCATTTTGGAAGTAAGAAAAGTAAACCTGTAGCCCACTGTTGATTAAAACATTTTAAAAAGCTCTATATAGTTACTGCATATGCCCACAAGTTCAAAAGTTTTCAGCAAATTTGCATCTCTAGATTTCAAGACATTGCGTCACACTGCGTTTACTGAATCAGCGTTCACTTTCTTCCACTCTATGGTATTCATAAAAGTAGATTTAATCTCACTAAGTGAATTAACAAACTAAGAAGTCAATCAAAGTGAATTGGTTCCACTATTAAAAAGTCTAGACCAGACTTCACAGTAAGGATTGTTTTTATAAGAGACTTTTATAAGTCATGTGGGAGCAGCCTGTCTGCCTTTTATTGTTTCCTGTACAGAGTTCGGAAGGATGCTTGTGTGGCTTTATATCGGGGTCAAAGGTTATACCCTACAGCTGTGGTGAGTATGCTCTGGAAGGGAGTAAACGACAACCGCAACATACTTTTGCTCATGTACAACTAATCCCTCACTTCACATCCCTCACATGAGTATGAACTAAAGTAGGGATAGCAAACAAAAATTGTAGGGAGACTGCCAACGCCAGCCCTACCTCACTCCCTACTGCTGCGGGCCGAACAACTATGAAACACAGTCGTCTTCATGCACAGGAGTGAATCAGCAGGTAACAGCTAAACTACTTTGTACACATTTGACACAACAACAACTTCACCTGTTTGTTCTTCCACACACACTTCAGTGCATTGATAATATCAGGCATCAGGAGGTCTAGCCACCAAGGTAGTTCATCTGATTAATTTGTGCAAACAGTGCCAGAAGCCTCTCATCTTAGATTCATTTGCAGCTGATATTGTCCCCTCCATGCTGCTGTCTTACTCAGCACAAAGCTTTTACAATAGAAAACAAGACACTTGTGAAAGAGTGCATGCAAATGTGTGGCTGTAAAAATTCCTGCTAATCAGCACAAGGAGTTACAGACTTTTTAGAGAGGACAGGCTGCAGGCTGTTTACAGGGAGTAACTACATTGTACATGCTTCTGCCCAACTTGACACCAAAGAAGTTATAATACATGGCCGACTAGTGGGAGAGTGCAGACCTCCCCCAAGGCATATAAAGCCCTATCTTGCAATGGTATAAATTAAGAGCCCAGAGACTGGAATTGAACAGGGAATCTTCTAGTTCGGGGGTAAATTCTCTATCCATTGAGCCACAATACACCTATATTGAACTGTTCCTTTACTGGTGCTGAAGTTACTATCTTTGACTCTAACTTGCAATGGCACAGAATTGAACACTTCCTGTGTCTAGATGGTGTCCACTAGATTCACACCAAAAAGTAATGGTTTTACTCTTAGCATATTACTGACCTTTCAAAAAATGTCATTACAATCCGATCACTGCTTTTTGAGTTTCCTCGCTAACAGACATGCAAACCAACCATTGCCGGCAAAAAGCATAAGCCAAAAATTTGAAACAAAAAGTAATCACATAACAAAAGTTGTTAACAATGCACCAATGGCCCAAAGGCACTAATGGAGGATGATTGGCCATGTGGCGAACAAGCAGGAGGCCATTTCTCTGCCTCTACAGCTGGGAATTCCCCTCTCTCTTTTATGTGTCTATAATTAACAACCAAACTGTTTATGGCAAAAGCTCAGAATGTGCCAATATTCACTATTGTGATAATGGATCACATGCCATCATTTTCTTCTGTGTATGGGGCTTTTACTGCACAACATATCAATATGGTAATACAGCAGATGTTGTTAACTTCAACTCCCTCAGCTCTAACCATGGTAAATGTATGCTGTATCCACTTGGCCTTTAAATTATTGCTCCAACGTGTTAAAATCATGGCATGTATCAACCATCTTTCCTCATCCAAGCCACGTATATAGCTGCACTTAGAAACGCCCACAGCCAAGTAAACATCAGCTTTTAAAATCAGTTTGAAAGAGCATTAAAGGGACGGCAGCGCTCATGTGTGGAGCACTTCATCAGCTGATAATGTCTCTGATCCATTATTCATTTGACTTGCTCCGTCTCCTGCCGCTTGTAGCTGCTAGAAGGTATTTTTCATGTATGTGTGATGAAACCCAACTATCTATAGCCACTGGACCAAGATGCACCATGGAAGCAGTGAAGTATTTTAGGATTCTTCAAGTGTGCAGGTATATTTTTGATGCCCTTTAGAGAAAATATGCGTTATGAGACTATAGATTGCTATAATATATTCACTTTCACAGGCCAGTTGAGATAGACTATGTTAAAGGCAGAAACTAAAACTAAGATATGTAACAACTATGGGTTCAGCCAAAGAGCATCTCTCATAAAACACAAACAAATAGTACATACACTGGCAGACAACTACCATCTTCTACATTTATTTACCCTGAGCAATTCAAGATTTACCAATTCACCTCACCCAAGACTACTTACTTACTTAACCCCTGTGGCTGGATTACCTATATACATCTGTATAGTAATGTCTATACCTCTAACTTAAATCCATTTAATAGTCTTTGATACAACCATATCCTACAAGCAATGTACTGCTAAGACTTAAGCGACTACTAGCTTGAAGTGTTTAGTTGATGTAGTTTCAAAGCCCATCATTTTATGTAGCAAGTAAATCTTTAGCCACTTGCTAATGTTTTTGACCTACTCAGTAACAGCACACAGATAGTTGGTTGTCTTTTGCCAAGTCATCTTTCCATGAAAACTTTTCAGTTTTTTTGTGCCTTTTTTTTTTTTTTTTTTTTTTTTTTTTTTTTTTTACATTGAAAACAAATTCTGGGTATTTTCATTTGTTGCACAGAGACTGTCAGAAAGACACAGTGAATGGGTCTTATGCATTCAATAGAAAAACACTAAAGCTAATGTAATCTTCCATTTTGAAAAAGAAATGCACTGGGCAGGCACAGTGAATCAGCTATCACAGTAATGAGAGCACAGCAGTTTGCTATCTCACAGTGAGTATGTTCTCCCCTAAGTGATACACAAACAATGTACCAAAGCGTTTAAAGCCCAGAGCGACCACAGCAGGGAAACTGTTAGCAGCCAGACTTTTAGTAAGAACTCGCCGCTAGAAACCCAACCAATATGGCTGCACATTAAAGAAGGCTAAGAAAATAACACCAGCAACAAGAGACATGAACCCACTCTGATGCCAACAGTACTTTTGGTTGGCAAGTAGCACTGGTAAAATCAGCCTATGTTTGAGATGAAAATAAAATACTCAAATGTATCCATTAACTTCAGAGAGAAATAAAGTGTGCCTAGTGTGGGAACTTGATACAGAAGTAGTCAACTGGGTAACCTAATATCTAAGAGGAGACCGAATATACTGCATGAAGGTTTGTCTGGTTTGTTTATGTTCCTTTAACGACAGCAGTGAAAACGATTCCACCTGACAGCTGAAGGTCAGAGCACTTTAAAGACATGTTTCTAAACTGTAGGGTCAGGACCTCGTGTTTGGCTTGTGTGGTATGCAGTGAGTGCTGCAGGTGATCCGAATGCAACCAAGTGTTGTTTGCCCTGTCTATTTCTGAATGTGATTTCAACCATGAGAGTGCAAAAGCCTTTTTATAAACATGGGAATCCAGTCCAAAATTTAAAAAAAGGTTACAACAACTGCAAGGTGTTTTTAATGAGAAGATCTTCAGAATTAGGTGTGACCATGGGTAAAACTAGACCAATTATACTCTGCTGAACAATGAAGATATTTAAGCTTTTTGGTAGCACTGCATAGTTAAATAAAAAAAAAAAAATTGTTGATCTACTATGAACATATAAAACTAAAAAATATATATTTAAACTCATTATTTCTTCTCATATGTATAGGGCCAGCCATGCCCATTCAATTTGCAAACACACTCGTTATCATTACAGGGGTTGGGAATTCCTTCGCTTCACAGCCATATCAGTTGATAGTGATTGTGCTAAAGTCATATTCATGTCATTTATCTACAATTGGAAACCTTATTTATGTCTAAACTCTATTGAGACCAGACTATTTATTTGTGAATAGAAAAAAAAATAGGATAGATGGTCACACTGCATATCTCCCAGCACTAACCTAAACTATACTTTGACTGGCTAGAAATTTCAGCTACGTTCCAATCCAATTGTGATAGCAAATGTACTGAACATAATCATCTTAAACTTCAAAATTGTCCATTAACTCTAAAACACTGGTAATAAAAATAATCTTTACTGAAATATGTGTCTGCACACTTATTAAATGGTGTACATTAAGTTTGTAACCTAATCAGCCACTATTTTTCCTCCAAATGTGAATGAAAGTGAGCCAAGACCTTCCACCAAGTATCACATTACTTTAACGGCCTGCGCACTGGTCAAGTAAAAATATAGCTTGTTAAAAAGGAGTATTTGGCTTGAATTCAGTGAATACTTTCTCAGTGGATACTTTGCCTAATCCTGCTACAAGTGCCCAACAAGTGGATCACACCTTTTTTAAGAGGGGGCCTGTTTAATGTGGGGTAATGATCCAGAAATGTGATACAGTGAGTCACAGCCATTCAGGCGTCAGAGTGTCTGTTCTCAAAGAAACGTATCAACTGGCACATTGAGCTGAGATTAATCTACTGTTATGGCTGGCTAAACCAAACACTCACTGACCTCAATACTCAAGAAGACAGTGCATTCAAATCAATTCCACATATAAGAAGGTCAGTGGTATAGTCCATTTAATAGGACGACACTTCATTTAGTACCCGCGGACTTCTTTTCCACCGGTAACCTTGGTGTAATACAGTATAAAGAAACTGAGATTATAAACCCGACATACAGACTATTCTTCTTCTTTCCTTTTGTCTTTTCCCCTCCGGGATCTCCACAGATAATCCACCCTGTCTGACACAACCTTCTCCGTTATCCAGACTTGGGACTGGTTTTTGATGCCCTGTGGGATGGCTCAACTTAGAGACAAACTGTTAAGATGTCAAATTATTTTTAAGATGAATATATTTTGTTTTAATGTCTATTTATAACCTTCAAGCTTGAGCTGTAAATATGCACATCTAATAGTATCTAAAATGGGGTGGGTCTAATGTAGTGCTTTGTTTCTCTGACTGGTTGCATGTTTTTCAGAGGTCCAGAGGCAGAGGCAATGTATGCTATTTCGCCCCCAATATCTCACAGTATATCATCTAAATGCATTCTGAGATATTTTAATGATGTATACATTCAGGGCAAACACTTCACACTCACGACAATCTTACTACTGCATTAATTTTTTGGCCTTTTCCAATGTCTAATCCTGTCAATGTTAAATAAATGTTTTAGAAAATAAAGTATGCTATTTGTCTGCAATAGTAAAACATAATATTGTAAAATCAACACATTTTTCTCTTTGAACTCCTTCACTTTTTCTACTCTCAGCTGCAAATGTCATGTTGATTTTGTGTGTATATATTTCCACTCTGAAGGCTTCCAGGTCATCTCAAATGTTGTCAGATAAGCTACTGTGTGTGCTCCACATAAAAACAGAGGAAATGACAGGATGTGTTTGACCACTATTCTTACAACAACAACAGAAAATGACGAGGGAGGACGTGTTTGTGGAAATCTGGAGTGGTGTGTGTGCCACACTGCTAGCAGCTGACGATCAAAGCCACCTCCCCTCGACGCTCAGAGACAGAGTGCTGTGAACCTGAGATGATTAGAAGCTGTGGGGAAACTAACGAGCTGTCTAAACCCAGGCAGCCACCTTCATTATACATATAACTGTATAGGAGTCACAACAAAGAACACAAGTGATGCCTTATATTTATATTGACATGAACCAAGCGTCAACAATGGCACAATACTCACTGTTGAATCCAAATGTGAGAGGAGCTAGTCACACACACAGGCATGGCTGAATTTGATATTAAACCTTAAGGGCCTTATTTTTCATTACTTTCATTCTACTAGAGACTTATAATGCCTCAACGGAATGACAAAAGTTTTACAGGTACAGCTTTAGAGGGGACTTCATCTTTTTGGATTTTTTATATTAGTGAGATTTTTTTATGAAATATAAAGTTTTATTTCTTAATTACTTTGCACTGATAATCTGCTGCATCAATTTCACATCCATCGTTCAATGGCATGAAATACTGTATGTATACATTATAAAACCTATTCAACCAGGAGTATGACGTGAGGGTGAACACTGATTTCTCAGTATAGTAAAACATAGTATAGTATAGTGAAGAAAACAGTGTATGCATTTTGATGACAAAACTAGTGTTGTTTCCAATTTCTTTATATAAAAAACAAACCAATAAATACAATGATTTCAAACAAAATGTCCTTCTGTAGATATGGTTGTACAAATCAGCTTTCAAATGATAACACACTGAATGGCTAAATATTGAGATACTTGCTAATGTTCTCTACCCAGGCACTGACAGGTAGTCTGCTGGTTGACACTGGTTGATTGATCATCTTGTTTCTGCACAATTTGCGATTTTTGGGTGGCTAAAGCTGATTTGTGCATTAGGTGTGTATTGTAGTATGTTACTGTGTATCACCTAACAGTGTGCTGAGCCAGTGTACTTTAACAAACACTAAAGGGGTCTATATAGCATAGCAAGGTGATAAGGTAGCATGTGTTGGCTACTTGGCGTTCTTTTCTCACCATAAATAACAGTATGAGCAGTGTCCCAGTCAGTGTCTGTGTGTTTTTCTTACCTCTATCTGGGAGCTGTTGTCAGTTTCCTCTGTAGACAGCACTCCGGGGAAGCCCCCTGGCTCCTCTGGCGCCACGTCTTGATCCTGCTCCTGACTCGCTCTGTTACTGTCCATGTTTCGAGGTTTTGGAGGAAGCCATCTCTTCCACCGATGACTGTAGAGCCTTACATCTACTGCTGCATCCTCATCTCCAGACTCTTCCAGCATATACAAGTAAGAAACCCCGGAAGAGACAAAATAGGAGTGTAAATGTCAATGGGCAAACATCAAATGAAAAGTATTCATTACATGTGACAGTAGTCAGTGTAGTTCTCTATGTTTAACTGAAGCAATACTCAGAGGTGTGGACTACTCAAGCTATCAAGCTTTTCCCCACTACATCATAATTGTATACAGAGTATTGGCATTAAGCAGAAATCTCCCACCATCGGAAACAGATGCACATTAGTGAGTCACAGTCATCACACAGACCAGTGGGCTACAGTCAAACCCAATCATCCCATCCAAGAGTGAAATGAGACTCTACTGACTGTTGGGAAATATTGTCCATGTGAACACTGATGTGATGAGCACATGAGACAAATGGCTGTTAGGCATTTAACACAGAAGGCAGGCTTTGTCTAGACACAATAATTTATGTTTTATAAGAACTTTATTTTAAAAAATGTGAACGTAGACTTAATGTAATCATGGAGTGAAAGACATGGCAACTTCATGAAATAATTTTGTATTTGGAGCAATAATGCCATGTAGAATAAGTGACCCTTTTAGTGTACGTGAATCACATAGGCTGCATGCATATATCTGTACAGTATTGTGGTGCAGTAAGTTAAGCAGACAGCAATACCTTTTTATGAGATAAATTATCGCTGGCCGACAAAATTTAGAAATTGTGCATAAACAAGATGGTTGGGGCAAATCATAAGAGATCTTTAGTGACTGAACTGACAATTATCCATTTTATTTACATTAGAGAACTGCGCTATATGTGAAAAGTTGCATAGTAAGCTATGCTGGATAAGTTACAGAACCATGGCAGACCAAAATAAATTATCAAAGTACACAGTTTATCTATGACTTATGGAAAAAGTTATGGAAAAGTTACTAGACATGTGAGCTATTATAATTTGATTTGTACAACCATTTTTACAACCTATTCCCTTATTTTTTACTGGTTTCAGTTTGCTCACATAGCAAAGTGAATGAAGAAGATTATCTAATTTTGTCACTAAAAATACATTTGCTGAGCCTTATCAACCCCTTACAAAGTGACTGAAGTCTTTCATAAGCAAGTAAATATCACATTCTTGATAGCGGACATATGAGTGAACTTCAAACACTTCAAACTAGTGCAGTAAAACATACAGTATGACCTTAAATGCATGTTGTGCATCTGTCTACATACTTCCCCAAATCACATGGATTAAATATGTTAAACTGCCTGTAGCTGTGAATAAGAGTGGGCTAAGACAGTATGTATATCTGTGAAGGACTGCAGACTGGCTTCCTTTTCTTCAGGCTAATGCTTTCCATGCTTGGATAAGCTCCTGCTCCCACTGACCCTAATGGGATTAAGCCGTTAAAGACAATTAGTAATCAACTTTTTTCATACTACAAATGCAAAGTTTACAGAACCCTTCCAAGAATGTAAATTGACTTGGCATCCAGACAGTAACCAGTTTTTTATCACTTTATGTTGTTGCCTTTTATTGGATAGAGGTCACTGGGTTTAACTAGCATGTCTGTTCCCTCCCGGCTCAGCTGTCCGCTTACTGGGCCTCAGTGGCTCTCTGAAGAGGAGGGGATACAGAGAGAGGAGCTTGAGATGCTAATGTGCCCAAAGTGGAAACTGACAGATTCACTTTATAATAAGCAAGAAACATGAGACCAATTTGCTTATGAGGTAGGTGTTGGCATTCACAGGAATTAAACTGCAAGACGCAAGAGGAAAGACAAGCTGCAGGCTGTTTTAAGTGAGATAAGCAAGTGACTACTTTTAGATTCAATCTTTTCAACTAAGACAAAGACAAATCAACACTCATCTCATTATGACTTGTGTATAAGTTTGTACCATAAAGTTTGTATTGTAAAGGGGGAACCCAGACTGGACTTTGGTAGAGCAAAACCTTCTGTAATGTCCACCATTTATCAAAAAGACTGTTCCCATAAATTCCAGCAAAACTAAAGATGAATCTACTGCTGCAAAAAAAGGTTAAATTATGTTTTTTTAGGAGATACAGCCCAATTGAATAAATGAATAAAATATTGTAGCACATAAGTAACATGTCCACCAATGCACCTGTATAATCACATTTAGTCTAGTTGTAACACAAAAAGAGTAGCAGTTTGAAGACAATATTTAACAATGAATACAGATTATATCCACAGAGGCAACAAACTAGCACTAGCTAAGGGGTCAAACACCAAGGGAAAATACTGCTACTATTAATATCACTAAAATCAGGCCAGTGGAGTCTATTACATAAAACAGTATCTAAACAGCAGCAGACTCTTACCAAACTCATGCTGTTTACAGCTTCAAGAAACCATAGACTGTATGTTAAAACATAAGATGGTGTACTTTTTGTGATCATTCTAAGACCAAATAAATAGAGAGTGTTGCATTAGGAAAGGCATCCAATGTAAAACCTATGCCAAATCTACATGTGAAAAACTGCACATTATAAGGCGGATGATTTGCTGTGGCAACTCCAGAAGGGAAAAGCTGAAAGGAAAGATGACTGAAATACTATGTGACTGATCTAGAGCTCAACTTGGACACAGCAAAAAGCTATAGAAGCCTATAGTCAGCTATTCTTTTGAAGTAAAATCTGCGTATTAAATGTTAAGCTTTACAAGAAAAAAGGCTAAGGTCTAAAGTAAGTAAATCTGATCTTATAGCGATAAGATCAGATTCACTATGTCCTATCTTCTCTTAATACTTCCTGACAATCTCTAACTATCTCTAATAGTCATTAGTCACATCTTCGTGGACAAAGAAGTCCTGCATGGCAAAATTCCTGTCAACATTATTTACATACCCTGATACAGGAGGCACTTAGGCATAGCGCTCCACTAACACATAAACATCTATCCTCATCCTTTAGAAAGTCTTTGTCACCCCACCTCAATATACTGCTGAAATCTGGCAAACAACAGAGTTCAAATACACCATGACCACAACATAGGGGCCTAGGATAAATGACTGCTCTTTTCCCAGCATGCCGTTCAGTTTACACCCATGATGAGTCACCATTTACTGGAGAACTTGCACCTGCATTTCTCTACATCACCTCTTAGAGCAAGAGAGGCTTTTATTATCCAGGGAGCACCGAGGTCTTTTGTCAAGCGTTTTGGAGGGTGTTAGGGCCAGACCCCCGAGGGACACCAAAAATAACAACTCAGCTGGACGGGCTTCTCCTCAGCGCCAGACTGTTCCTCAGTTTTTGTGTGAAAGGAAATCTTTACCCCTCCACTCTTCTTTCAGTGGCTCTGAAAGCCCCCGCATACCTTCACCCTGACTGTGGAGTCCCGGACTGGTTGGCCGGACTCATGCCTGTCAACACCTCTGATTCACAAATGCTGGAGGGACTGTAATTTGGTTCTGCCTAAACCCTTTCAAGGACATCTAGGAGGCCATAAAACCACAGAATAAAGGTGTTGAATAGGTCTGGTCATTCATTCATTAGCCATTTGTTTTGATTAGAGACCAACTGATATATCTGCTGGCCGATATTATCAGACGATATAGCCTATCAGAAAATCAGCAGCTATCAGCCAAAATCTGGCTGACAGCAGCCGATATAAACAGTACTATTTTTACTGTGTGCTTGAGTGCTGGAATAAGACCTTTTTACTTGCAAATGATGGTTTCTGCTATTTGTCCAGCAGAGTGTGTGCTGGTGCCTACTCAAGAGTTTCCAAGCAGTTTGGGTTTTATACCGCAGTTCATAGGAAACACACCAAATCACCTTCTCATGGCCTGAAAAGCTCAAAACAGCAATAAAAATATTGGTAATTTCTCTGCCATAGAAACTCATAGAACATCCATCTATCTTCTACCGCTTATCCGGGACTGGGTGACGGAGGCAGCAGTCTAAGCAAAGATACCCAGATTTCCCTCTCCACAGACACTTTCTCCAGCTCTGTCTGGGGAAACCCCAAGGCGTTCCCAGGCCAGAGACATAGTCCCTCCAGCATGTCCTTGGTCTTCCCCAGGGCCTCCACCCAGTGGGACATGCCCGAAACCTCATCCCCAGGGAGGCGTCCAGGAGGCATACGGAACAGATGGCTGAGCCACCTCAACTGACTCCTCTCATGTGGAGGAGCAGCGGCTCTACTCTGAGCTCCTCGCCATATCTCTAAGGGAGCGTCCAGCCACCCTGCGGAGAAAACTAATTTCGGCCACTTGTATCCAGGATCTTGTCCTTTTGGTCATAACCCAAAGGTCATGACCATAGGTGAGAGTAGGAACGTAGATCAACTGGTAAATCAAGAGCTTTGCTTTCAGCTCAGCTCCTTCTTCACCACAACAGGCCGATACAATGACCGCATTACTGCAGACGCTGCACTGATCCGCCTGTCAATCTCACGCTCCATCCTTCCCTCGCTCGTGAACAGACTAGAGACCGACTGATAGATCAGCCTGCCGATATTATCAGCCGATATAGCCCATGAGAAAATGACTGGTTATCGGCCGAAATCTGGCCCATATCCGCCGATATACACAGTACTATTTTTACTGTGTGCTGGAGTGCTGGAATATGACCAGTTTACTTGCAAATGATGGCCTTCTGCTATTTGTGCAGCAGAGGGCATGCTGGTGTTTCCAAACAGTCGGGCTTTTACACTGCAGGTCATAGGAAACAGCCCAAATAGCCTTCTCATGGCCTGAAAAGCTCAAAAAGGCAATAAAAATCTTTTGCTCATTTCTCTGCCATAAAACCTCTGAACAAAAATTCAAAATGCATTTTGTAGATCTCCCCATGCTCTACTTGCAGAGCAAGTTTAAATGAAATTTAAGTTAAACAATTGACTTAAAGCTAAATAAAATAAATAAATATAATACATATAATACATAATAATACTCCCCACACCAATGACAACTACAACCTAGATAACAATCAGCATAAAGAACAATAAGCAGCTTTCTACAACATTTTAAAAAGATGTTTAGTCTAATAAAGTGGCCTCGGTGTACACGCCATAATCATGTAAACAGGAGCAGAAAGAAAAATATTTTAAAATACTTTTTTCTAATGTATAACTGTACCGACCAATGTATCAGATATTGGTATTTTTTTATTACCCTATATCGCTATTGCCTCGTTTTAAAAATACGTGAATATAAATGCCCATTAGGGATGTAATGATGCACTGAAGTCATAATTCAATCCGATTAACAATTTTCTGTTCACAATTGCAATTTTTTTTCGATTTTTATTAGCAGACTTAGTTTCAGTATAATTATGACCAAAATATTTTTTTTCATCGATTTTTAGCCGATTTACGAAGAATCGTTACATCCCTACTGCCCACCTTTCCCTCAATTGCTTTGCCTACCTCACCTACTGTGTTGTGATTTGCTGAACAACAAGAACATTCAGCCACAGCTCGAATGGCATGGACAAGGTGTAAAATGCTTTACAGACAATGCCACTGTATTTACAATAGTCTAAAACAGCACCTCGGGATTTTGGAATTTGATAATGGACAGAACAGTACAGGCAATAATTAGCATCATTTCCACCTCATGAAAGAGAAAATTGCATCCTTTTCTTCATTCAGCATGTGTTGTGCCCTCTATTAACAGCAATTCATCAGGAACATTTGGTGGAGTAAAAGACACAGCCACTTAGTTCAGCAATGACAGGGAATGATGAGGCTTTCAGCTAAACAAGTCACATTTAAGAGAGGTGGAAAACACAGATAGTAAGACAAATATGCAATTCCTACAACATTAAGTGTTTCTACAATACTTGATAGTATACATTGCAAGAAAACTACTGTAAAATATTGCATGCATTAATTTGAGAGTAGCATGAGATGTATGGAGAACCAAAATTGCCAAATCAATCAATCAATAAATTTATAACTAAATGTTCTTATTGACAAATAATTATTTAAACCTTTATTTGCAATTCAGTGACAGAAATCAAGAAATAAAGAAATGTGGAAATTTAAAAAACAATAATAATAATTAAATAAAACAAAATTTCCATTCACATTCATTTTAACTAAAACTTACATCTTCATTATTTATTTATTTTCAGCATTTCTTGTCCTGTTTACATAATTACTTGTCAATGAGAGACTTTAGTTATTCGTTTATTTATTGATTGATTGATTTGATACTTTTGGTCCACTATACAGATGAACATAATTTCCTTGTCTAAAATAAAACAAAATCCACAAATGCTTTCAGTGAGTCCAAAATATCTGCATCTGTACCAAGAATTGCACACAATTACCACTGCCCTGTCTTGCAATGAAAAAGATATACAGTTAGGTCCATAGGTAATTGGGCACTGACACAAATTTTGTTATTTTAGCTGTTAACCAAAATATGTTCAAACACAGTTATATAATGAATATGTGCTTAAAGTGCAGACTCTCAGCTATAATTTGAGAGTATTCACATCCAAATTGGATGAAGGTTTTGGGAAGGACAGGTCTTTAATATGTAGCTGCCTCTTTTTCACATTTAGTTGAAAGTCCTTTGCAGGCAATGACTGCCTGATGGCTGGAGCCCATGGACATTACCAAACACAGGGTTTCCTATTTTATGATGCTTTGCCAGGCCCTTACTGTAGCTGTCTTCAGTCATTGCTTGTTTGTGGTTCTTCTCTGCCATATGTTTTGTCTTAAACAAGTGAAATGCAATTCGATCAGGATGAGATCTGGTGACTGACTCGGCCACTACAGATTATTTCACTTATCACAGGGTCACTGTCAATCTGTACTATGAAGCACCACCCATGAACTGGCTTATGTCTGAGTCTAAGAAAAAATTATATTCCTATACACTTCAGAACTCATCTGGCTGCTTCTGTCTTCTGTCTCATCATCACTAGTGACCCAGAGCCATTAGAAGTTATGGATGCTCATGCATCACACTGCTCCATCATGTTTTATTTGGACCTAGACGCTGACAGACCTACTTCCCAGAGAGTGTTCTTCACTAAGGTGGATGTTGTGAAGAGGTTTTTCAGCATTTTTTTTTTTATCGAGCCTAAGGATGGTCTCATTCACTTCCATTGAAAGACCGTATGTTGTGATTTCAGAACAAACCTTTCAAATGCAAATGTAACACCTGCTCAGTTTATGATGAATTAATGAGGGAAAAGCCTATGCAGCTCAAGAAATAGCTTTTGAAGGAACTGACCAATTACTTTTGAGCACCTAAAAAAGAGGCTGCTACAGTTTAAGGAGCTGTAATTCCAAAACCCTTCCTCCAATTTGGACGTGGAATATTCCCAAACTGCAGCTGAAAGTCTGTATTTTAAGCACATATAAATTATAGAACTTTATTTGAATATGTTTAAGACTAAAATAACAAAACTTGTGTCAGTGTCCAAATACTTATGGACCAGACTCAAACCAGGGATCTTCTAGTTCAGCAGTAAATCCTCCACCCATTCAGGCAAAGTCATTGTATGTCTCAAAGATAAAGAATCAACTAAAACTAATAATTTGTCACTTGATTAATTTGTCACGCTAGCCCCATGTGTATATGTATTTGGCCCTATCACCAAAACCTTTGGCCTATTACGTTTCTGAAAATTTCATCCAAAGCTGACCATTACCTTTTGAGTTATCTCTCTATAATAGACAACAAACCAAACTTGGCAGAGGTAACAACATTAATATTGATTAAAAAAAAAAAAAAAACGTACTACCACAAGGCATTGAAATAGATTAGCAAGACTGGCAATTTCTCTAATACATAGCTAACTTGTAAGAGTAATGTTTTCAAATGAGCTTGCTAGAAACAATATTAGAATGACAACATTTTTCTGGCACAGTAAATATTGTAATATGAAAATGAGGTTAGCCAAAATTACAATGACAGCCCACAGTGAGTAGTTACAGGGTTACACAAAGTCAGAATAAAATGTCAGCTCTGACTGTGCCAGTAATGAGAGTGACAGAGAGAGAGAGGTCAGGTTTTAAAACACATTATAAACTTAATGGGGTGCAAGTTCATCCCAACCCAGCTGTAATAACATGGATACCAGGCAGAAATGTCTATAAAACATCCAAAAACACTAAATGGATGTCAGGAGTCTCTTCAGTCAAGATTGAAATTAAAATAAAAAGACAGGGGTCCAATAAGCCAAGATGTGCCATGTGATGGATGAGTTAATAAAATGAACCTAATGAGAAATGGTTTGATCTTCGGAAGAGTTGATGAAACAAGCATGTCTACGGTTTAAACTATGGTGAGAGATTATAGTTTACATGTGGCTAATATAATGTGACAACCTATACATTTTCACATACAGTGAGTTACTTAATGCTAAAATGTATACCTTTGACATAAAGATCTACAATATATGGCTTTGGGTATAGACATGTGCAAACAAAGAAAAGTGTAGCCTCCCCACAAATACCAGACATGCAGTTATTGTGCCATGTAAAGTGTACTTTTCTAACCTCCTTTTTACACATCCCTTTTAAGACACGCAGCCTGTCATTAAGCAAACGCATAAAGGTGTCACCAGGAGAGAGTTGCACCTGTGCAGTCAAAGGCCATAAAGAGATCCAGTTTCAAATAGGGCTTATGAATAAGCATGCAGTGATTATAGAAGGCAACAAGATGCATATAAATCATCACATAATCACTGAAGCAGTCAAGAAAGATTAAATAGCGTAGAGGAGTTGGCTGAACACTTTGAGCAAGAAAAAAAGACACTATCCTCTCAAAGTGCTAAAACTCAATGCTAACTAAATTCTCAAGACAGACAGAAAGCAATCAAGCAAGCTTGTGGCTAATTAGCTCTCCATTACACCAGAGATTTTGTTTTTCCAGGAATTAGTCACATCTTTATGCATCAAAGCACCATAAAAATATCTTGTGTATAGTTTGGAAATGCATCTAACTTAGGGCTGATAGATTGAAACTGGGTTGCTAATACAAAATAGGACTAAGTACCAAAAATCCACGCACTGTCATCATTGCAGTGTTTTGGCTGTACTGTAGCCTCTGTAAATATAAAAGAACAACAAAATTCTACTTATTTTTGTTTTAGAAGAGGTTTTGTTGCATTATTGGTCTTTAATGTGTGCCCAGTGTCTGTGGCTTTGTTTGAATGCTCTGCTGATGTAAAAATCAGCTGTTCTTAATTGGTTCCTTTAATGCGAGTCCGCGGGTGCAGCGCCTATGTCCGCGTAACGCGCAGCCAAACCAGGTTGAAACACAGTGGACTAAAGAGCAGACAGCTCCTGCTGCCAGTTTTGACAACGTCTGAATGAAGAAAACGTGCAAAGAGAGCAGAGAAGACAACGATGAAAGGTGCTCCTCTCAGACACACGGACACATGGGCTGCCTTTTTACTTTCTCTTTCCATTAGCAGCCATTTGGTGCAGTTTAAGCCACAAAACGCACAGTTTTCTCCGCGCAACAAGACACAGGCAGACTCTGAACTTTCTTAATCCTTTTAACGTAACTGTTAGCGGGTTAGCTGTAGCTCTATTTACGTTGGTGTTTGCAAATACATGCACTGCTGCACCTCGGTTCTGTCCCGTGCGCTCCTAAAGCAGGCGGGGACACAGCGGGGACACAAAGCAGCGCCTCCAGGGCAGGTTTGTGTTAGTTATAACCAGGGCTTAACTTAAAAACACTGCTAAAATAACACTACTGCTGTTTAATCAAACCGGAGTTGCAGGACAGTAAATGTGAGAGCCTTGCGTGTTTATTTTAATTTGATCGGCCCTTCTGATCGGCCCATTTTACCGATCACCGATCACTCTATTTTTAGCCATGATCGGCCGATCATGATCGGCGGCTGATCGATCGGAGCACCCTTAATGTATAGCCATATTATTTACTCTTTATTCTTTATCTAGTGATTAAACGAGAGAGTGAATAGCCTGTCAGTGCATGTCTTGGTGTTGGCCCTGAGATTAACTGGCTATTAAAAGACATGCACTTAATAGCCTAAGTAGTTATAGGACAGGCTCCAGCCCCCCTGCAAACCCAAACAGGAACAGGAAAGTGCTCTGTTAAAGTCAAGAGGGTACATGGGGTTCATAAAATGTTGTAGTGGTGTACTAATTATTAGATAGATATCTTTTGATAAATAAAAATATACCTTGGTCATGTCAATTGTAAATGCAAAATAGCTGAATCAAAACATGAAAATGAAAAACATTCTGCTTACTGTTTACTATTGCTTACTATTCACTATTTACTGCTGTCCAATTGCAATAAACTTCTACCACAAAAAGATTTGCTTATAATTTCTTTGTCAAGCTCATTGACTGCATTCTGGTGTGATAATACACAGTGTGAAAAGAAGCTTTGAGTAAAAGCCAATTTGTAGAAAGTATCGGTGTTAATTACAATTTGCCAAAATCAGAAGATGGAAGTTATTTTATTAGACTAGGTTAATGATGCGTTTGCCCTGTACAGTCAAAGTCAGCATCTATTAAAAGGATAGATGTCAGAAGTGCGTGTTGGAGAAAGCCAGAAAGGAGTCAAACTTCAAGTCTAGTCATTTGAAATCAACACTTTAAAATTGAGGTACACAAATATTCTCTAATCTGTCTTTGTCGGAAATGGCTCACTTTACTAAAGACACTGGACAAATGGGAGCAGGCTAGGCCACAGAGCAGCCAATAATATGCCCGAGCACACAGTATCAAACCTCAAAATACAGGGTTCGAAGTGCTGAAGTAAACCATGGCAGGGTGTGCTGTCACCGCCGCGGCTTCCTAAGTGTAATTGGTGGTTGTCTTGGCTCTGGTACTGGTCAGAACAGGAAGTGTACACAGAAATGTTTTGGCACTGACACACAAAGAGAAAAATAAGTTAGCTGCAGGCATTCAGGAGACAGCAGGATTACAAAGAGAAAAGCATGTTCAAGTGAGTGACATAGACTGTTAGGAATTCAGTACTCCAGTCAGGCACACTGTCCGTCTCGTGTTTCAGCACAGTGAGTGATAGACTGCGGGACTATGAAACGCCCGCTGTTAGCTGCTCTTTCACTTTTCAACCAGCTTTCCAACTCTTCACTCTTGAATCACTGTACCTTACAACCAGGCTGGCAGGTAATGTATCACTGGACTTGCTTCCCTCCTGTGCAGACCATTACCTGTGCTAATAATAGTGGATTCTTACAGCGTTACACCGCAAGAGCTTAGTATTAAGAGAGTTGCAGACTGCAACAGACAGCTAGAAATATGAAGGTATTACACAGTTCAATTTGGTTATAGACTCTTTGCATTGCCTGTAAACAACACAAGCTGCATGCACATTCTGGTTGACTGGTAGAACATTAGCAAACAGTGACTATGTACTCTATCTGTACGGCCGGGTAAATGTACAAAACCATGGCAGACCCCATAATAGTGTCAATGTACTCTCAGTGTTTATCCATGAAATTATTATTTATCCATAATCCCACTAGCATAAGGTTTAACTAAAGCAACAGACAAGATAAAAAAAAGAATGCAAACACTGTTTCTCTATACATCACTTGTGGAAGCGTCCCATCAAAAAGACACTACAGATTTCTTAGGTGTTTGGGCTTAAATGGCCACACAATTGCTGTCTCACTTTTGCTGTGTATTTTGGCCAATTTCACATTTGTCAAAACACCCGAGAGGAATAAATCCTGGATGTAATACTGCAAAATAAACATGATTTTGGATGAAATTCTCTCAAACAAATCTGATCTCACACAAGTCTTAGTCTCACACAAAACTGCATTTTGATTCAGTGCATGTATTTGAGTTATGCTAATAATCACATATCCAGACATAAACAAAGACAAACAATGCCATATTGAGTATTAAATAATGAAGCATCATACAATATTTACATGCAAATGTGTGTTTCCCACCCACACTCTCCAAATGCTTCTTACATAGTGGCCAGCTAAACCTTCTTAATGCCAGATAGTTAAAACAAATAGTCTAAACAAAAAAAAATTGTATTGGTTTTGAGCAAAATATATTGCAGATTTGTACCTCTTTGTCTCAGAAATGTATTCCAACTTTATTATTTACTACTTCACCAAGACTGTGCAGGGGCTATAAATAACATCTTGCACTACATCTTAAGATTTTAGGATGCAAGTTTGGTGCTGTTATATTTGGCCCCTGGACCAGATTTTGGACATGCCTGACATACTGGATAAATAACTGTATATATAATTTTAACTCATGTGGACAGCAACACTTGAAGGGCAACATGAAAGACGTGTGTTTGGACAAAATATTGAGAAAGAATAGTGTGCAAAAATGTCAAGATAAGGTAACAAGTCTATGGACATCCTTTTTTATGTTAGCAAACTAAAATTCTACTATTGGAAAGCTGTTAGAAAAGTAAAAAAATAGTATAATTCCAACTAAATGTCAACACAAGTATTATTTTTACAAGAGTAAAAATACATTAAAATACATTTTCCAATACAAAATCAAGCACCGCAGATTAGCTCAGTTGGTAGAGCTGTGGAGCATATGCAGGGGTGTTTGTGGGTACGAATCCGGACTCAGACACTTTGCCAAATTCTTCCATGATTTCCTGTCACTACCACATTGTATACAGTCTAAAAAAAGCTAAAATATATACATATGTACAGTGAAGCCCGAAATGATTCATACCCCTGGCAAAATCTGACTTAAAGTTACTTTTATTCAACCAGCAAGTTTTTTTTTTGACCGGAAATGACACAGGCTTTTCCCAAAAGATAATAAGACGATGTGCAAGAGGTATCATTGTGGAAAAAAATGTTTCTCAGCTTTTATTTACATTTGAACAATTGAAATTATTCATACCCTTCTCAATAATCAATAGAAAAGCCTTTATTGGCTATTACAGCAATCAAAAACTTCCTATAATTGCTGACCAGCTTTTTGCATGTCTCCACTGGTATTTTATCCCATTTATCTTTAACAAAGTAAGTGTTCTTGCCTCCCAGCAAGGAGATCGTGGGTTCAAGCCCCAGGCCAACCAACACACCATCACATGATCTCTCTGGGTGGAGTCTGCATGTCCTCCCCGTGTTACCGTGGGTTCTCTGCGGGTACCTCCCACTGTCCAAAGACATGCATGTGTTAGGTGAATTGGTGACTCTAAATTGCCCCTTGTGAATGAATGTGAGAGTGAATGGTTGTCTGTCTGTGTTCATCTCTGTGTCAGCCCTGCAACAACCTGGCCCCTGTCCAGGGTGTACCCCGCCTACGGCCCAAAAGTTACTGGGATAGGCTCCAGTCACCCGCGACCCCTAACAGGAATAAGCAGAAGAAATTAATCTTTAGCAATGAGCTCCGACTCTTTCAGGTTGGAGGGTCTCTTTGCCATCACCCTGATCTTTAACTCCCTCCACAGATTCTCAATTGGATTCAAGTCAGGACCACTGCAAAACGTTAATGTTTTTGTCTGCTAGCCATTTCTTCACCTCTTTTGCTGTGTGCTTTGGGTTGTTGTCGTGCTGAAATGTCCACTGGTGCCCAAGGCCAAGTTTCTCTGCAGAGTGCCTGATGTTGTTGTTGAGAATTTTAATGTATTGTTTTTTTTTTTTTTCATGGTGCTGTTTACTGTGATTAGGGTCCCTGGTCCACCAGCTGAACCCCCCCCCCCCAAAACATTAGGTTCCCACCATCATGTTTGACAGTGGGGATGGTGTTCTTAGGGTTGAAGGCTTCTCCTTTTTTACGCCATATGAAGGATACATCATTGTGGCCAAACAATTCAATTTTTGTTTCATCTGACCATAAAACAGAAGACCAGAAGTCTTCTCCTTTGTCCAGATGAGCATTTGCAAAGGCCAAGCGGGCTTTTTTTGCCTTATATGGAGAAGCAGTGTCGTCCTTGGTCTGCGTTCGTGGAACCCAGCGGTGTGCAGTGTCCGTTGGACTGTCTGCCTTGAGATGTTGCCACCAGCAGAGCCCAGATTCATCAGGATGGCCTTGGTGGTGATCCCTGGATTCGTTTTTACCTCTCTCACTATCCTTCTGGCCAGCACAGGTGTCACTTTTGGCTTCCAACCACCACCATTGGTAGGATTTCTCGATATCAGCCACTTCAGTTATCTGTCGGTGGTACATCCCATGTAGGGGCTTTTCCTCCCATGATGGTTCCTCCAGCACCTCGTCCTCTGTTTTCCACTGCCTGAGACATTCACTGAGCACTTCGTCCATTGAGGCCATCTTCCTGATGTACTCAAGGATCTTGGATGTTTCATCCTGGACAGTGGTTCTGACACTCACTAGTCCTCTGCCTCCTTCCTTGCGCTTAGTGTACAGTCTCAGGGTGCTGGATTTGGGGTGGAATCCTCCATGCATGGTCAGGAGCTTCCATATTTTCTTATCTGTGGTCTGAATCTCTTCCTTTGGCCAGCTTATTATTCCTGCAGGGTCTCTGATGACTGGCAGGGCATAGCTGTTGATTGCCCGGACTCTGTTCTTCCCATTGACTATTAGGATTTGCCTTACTCGTTGGAGATATTTCGCTGCTGTAGTGTATGTCAGCACATTGGTTTCAGTGATGGTCATAGTAGGTATTGTTCCCAAAGCTGCATTCACATCTTCCAGGAGAACTACTACACTACTTCTAACTACTACTATCACTAAATACTCGTAGTATTAGTGTGTTCCGAAACCTGGCTCGTACCCAGGACTTTAAGGTTTTGAGTATGGTGTACTAACCTAACTACTCTATACTATGAATAAAAATATGTTTAGAGACATTAATCTGGGGTAACTTAGAGTAAAAGTATCTAGTTACGTTTTACCTCAAGGAAAAAGCAACATTTCTGACATGTGATGTAATCTGACAGTGCCTCCCCAAAAATCACATCTATTAGCAAAAACAAATGTGAATATTTTGTGAAAGACATGTTTCAAAGTTTAACTAGAGACTGATTGACTAAGTGAAGTGTATTAACAGAGTTCTTTTCCTCGTCTTTCTTTCAGAGCTCTGGGTCCTGTGCGGGGGCCAAACGGCGCCCTTGGGTTGGTCCTCTAATCCATCAGCGACATCTTTGCCAAACCTCTCCCCTGTCCAATGTGCTCTCACTTAAGCACTTTGTAAACACACAGAGACAGGTCCAACTCGGAGATATTCCCACACTTGAGGCAGACATTCCAACTGTCTGGGCAGTGTGAAGTGCTCAAGGACATCCCGAGCATTAATCCTGCTACAAATATCCCAAATACATTACCATATTAAACTGAAATTTAAGTTAAATATCAGTGGTTTTAGTGGCATGTCTGATAAATTTCTAGAGCATTTGGTTTGGTTCAATCTGGCAACATAATTAAGTGATCCCCTAAATATCAGCCTCAAAAATCCAAACTCAGCCACTACTTTATAAAAGCCATATTAATGTATTTCTGAATGTTTTAATATTAATTAATCCTCATTAAATCCATAATGATGAGGCTATACCCACAGCACGTATTGCGGTTGATGATTTTCCAGCTCTGAGGGCGGCCACAGAAATCTTCTAATCTTGTAAATAGGGCCAAACCATAAAATACTCAACATGGGAAGATGCACTTAAATAAAAACATGTATTGGACATGTTTGTATCCAGGGTCTTCAGTGTAAAAATAGAAGTGATGTTAAATCTCCTGAGAAAAATATCAAGTTGAACTCTAAAACCAGCAAATGCCAAGTTGGAAAAAATCTATATCTACCATATATATAATTAGGAGATCTGCATTTGCACAACAAAATACTGATAACCAGAAAAAAATACTTCAATCAGTAAATCCCTTACGACATCTATTAGTATAAGTAATGCAAATATATAGTATATAAACCCATAAACTATTTGCAAGACAACATATTTTCCAAAGTAGAGTAAACCTTCAGTCACATACTATGCTGGTGGCTGAGCTGGCAAACCATAGGCCTATCATTGTCTAGTAGGGCTGGGTGATATGTCAAAAAATTCAATCTTTTTTTGTCATATTGGTCAATCTCAATTTTTTATTTGATTTCATGTTTACAATTAAAAACTAATAATCAGGACTTTGATTCATCCTTAGATTTAAATTTTATTGTAATAGGAAAGTAGGAGATTAAATGTAAAGTTATTCGTTACAAGTTTTAGTTCTTATACAATAACAGTAATAATTTAAATAAATAAAAGAGGCAGGATAATAGTCTGTGTTGTGAGTAACATTTGAAAACATCCAGTTCCTTGCTCTGTAGGGGTGTAATAATATGTTTTTGCAACAATACGATACATATCGATTAGAAGTGTTTTGCTATGATTCAAGAACAGTATAATCGATAAACAATACAGCAACTTTTTGCCAAAATCATAAACGTTTACTCTCAAATCTAACATCACGGTAAAGGTTGATTCTGTCCAGCAGACAGAGAGAGAAGAAAGGTTGAATATAATTTTATTTCATAACAAACACAAAATTACATCTAGAAAGACTTATCTGTTTTTATTTAACATGAAACTCCTGTCTGTTTCTATAGGACTGTCTTGTCACTCCATACACAGCCTGGACCTAGTTCTCTCATTTTGTTATGTAATTTTACTATTAATAGTCTAATTTAAAGTCGCTGATTACAAACAAGCTGGTTATGGAGCTTTTTCAAGTGACACAGCATTGACATGTGTCACGTGATGCACTGCAGCTGTGCGCTCCTTCGGCTGCAAACCACAGCATGCGTTCCCCTTTTCCAAAGCATTTCCTCGGAGTTAGGATGGATGAAATATAAATGAACAGTTTTGCACATTTGTTAAAGATTGTATGGACTGCTGTTTTTATGCAGCACATAAAATACTAATGTTAGCTTAGCTCCTCTATTAGCGCTGTTGCTGCAGTTGTTGCTGTTGTTGGTTGTTTTTTAATGTTTTTTTGTTATCCCTCTAGATCCCACTTTTGTTCTCTCTGGCTCAAGCTGTAAAAGGTGGGCTGTAACTGTAAACATAAACATAACATACATTTTAACACACCATTTATCTGGTTGTATTGTAGATGTCAGAGAATGCAGGCCTCCACCAAGGGGCAGGCCCTATCTTGCAATGGTGCGTAGATATGATGGCCAGATCAGGACTCAAACCGGAGATATTCTAGTTCAGTTTACTTACTAGTACTAGTTACTATTACTTACCTACAAATTATTTATTTCTTTACTGAATTCTTGTGGCAGGAGTTAATATCTTTAGCCCTGTCTTGGAATGGTACAGAAGCCTTTAAAAATCCTGTATTCACATAAAAATGAATAATATCTTTCCTTACCGCATTACAGACTTTACTAAAAATGTAATTAAATCCCATTTATTTTTGGGTTATCTTGCAGACCAAACAACAAACAACAATTTCAACAATAATTTCTGAAGCACTTGTGTCATGTTGAATTAATAACATTCATAAAACTACTACTAATAAAGTCTGACTGTCTTTTCTGGATTTACTGTCAAAAATGGAAAGCAATAAAAAAAGGGAGGGGGGCACCTGTATTATTAGATTTTAAATGAAATAGCGCAAGAGAGAGCAGCTCATGTTGGTCTATAGCTCTTACTCTAAATGCTCAAAGATAATGTTTTAGCAGATGTGCAAAATAAAAAAATGACCCAAGGTGAAATGCTGGACTTTGGAACTTACTTCTGCTGTTAAAAAAGTGGTGTGAGGTTTCATTATGAGAGGCCATATGGGGACATTTTCACAGATTTTAGTCTGTGAGGCTATTTGAATAATGGTCCAAAATGTCTCGATTCCTCTCCTCTGGATCCTTGGGCACATCCATCAACACGTTTATTATCACCAGAGCCATTTGCAGCCTGCTCAGACTTATCGAGACATGACCGCTCATGGTCAGTGCAAATGAAGGGTGAAATTGGTAACTCGCGTGTTGCTGTTGCTGTTTGCGGTTTTCGGCCATTGATCCATTGAATCTGCCTATTGATCCAATCAAAACATATCTGTGACCTATGCAGAGGACACAGGAGTAATTGTACACTTCAGGACAAATAGCCCCATTTGTATTGCACAGCTGAGCAAGGCTGCACCGGCTCTTATTATAGCAATAGACAGTTCAGTGCCCTCTAACAAAAACTGGCAAACAATGGGCTTGATTAGTAGAGACGTGGTTGTAAAATATGACTTTTTCGCTTATTTGTCCCTTGTTAGGTATAAGGGTTTGTGCATTGCTCCTGAGGTGATGATAAAAGTGAATGAAGTGCGACTGCTATTTGGGAGCCTCTCAGATGGATGTAGTTTGGCAGCCACAGCCCACACTCACAAACCCTGCTCATTTTTCCCATGGGGAGAATTACTAACAGTGCCTTCCTTAAGTTAAAAGTGCTCTAATATATCAGTGAGAGATTCATATTCACATACGCATGATGTTCCAGACTTATTTAACAAATAGAAAACTTCATAATGTTGGCTGGTGTGATTGGATTAAGGCGAAAGACATAGCATCTGGCATCAGTACTTCAAGTATAGCACAGCTGGGTGTTGGCTGCCAGTGTAAAGTGAGCTACAAGTCTGTTTAAAATATGTTCAATAATTCAACATCAACTTAACAATCAAAAGCATTGAAAAATTGCAGTATCGAACACCACTAACCCCAACTCAACCTTAAAGATATTGTTGTGTTGCTTAGAAGTCTGAGACAAATATTACAAAAGCAGCAGCAGTAGAATCTGACTCTGCATGTTTCCTAAAAATAATCCAGTGATACACCTGCTCATACAACTACAAAGAAACTATTTTCAACTTGCTGTCTACAACAAACAGCAATGCAACTTAGCAGACTGTACATTGCACAATCTTTACACTGTGTGGAAAAGCTAAGATCTTCTCTCTGTGCCTCTGGAAACCTTCCTAATGCTGAACATTATGAAGTGAAGTGTGACACGCTCGCTCTCTCCATGAGGTGCTCCTGGGCGTGTTGCCATCAGCTCTGGGCCCCATGTTATGGCTCCATGGGCTTCATTGATCAAACTTAGGGCCCCTCGTCACCAACAAAGCCTTGGCTTACTTCTCTAAAGAACCAGGGCAAAGGGAGAGATCATCCATTTGCAAAAGGATACTGAAAATACATATAGGCAGTCAGCAGGGGGCATGCATAGAAACAAATAGAAATCAGGAAGTGGTGGCACATGAATAAAATATTGACGTTTCCTTGCAGCGATAACATTAAAACTGTTTCTGACACATAAGATGAAATGTATGTAGCTCAGTGGGGAAGAAGGTGAGACTATTTCTGTTTTTGTAGATGATGTGTGGCAGAAAAGCAGGTAGCTAAAAAAGGTGTAGTCAAATGGGCTGCCAAAGACCACCAGGCTGATGGTTAGAGTTAGAGGATGAAGGGAGTGAGTTTAAGAGCGGAGCTGTCACAGGCGTACAGGGGTGAGAGAGGAGCGCTGAGGAGGACAGAGTCAATCTGTTCCTGGGAACCGCTCTACACATCCCGCACACATGCCTGTCTCTGTGGACGTTAACACAGGAGACACATTGCCACAGGGCCTACAGGCTTGAAACACAGAGGCTGCTACTGTGTCGTGAATGGAGAATGGCATGTGATTTCATAAAGGTATGATGTAAATCAGGAATCCCCATTTGGTATCAGGCCATGCAAAAAAAAAATAAAAAAATCACACACTGCTAAATTAACGCTATAGCAGTATGCCAAAAATTAGCACATACAATCATTACTGGAGAGCTTCTTCACAAAGGGGGTGAGACCAATAATAAGAAAACAGAGGATATGACTGGCACTAAACCTGCACTCAAAAGAAAATATGCACAGTCCTATTTAAATTTGAAATTTAGCACAAGAGGTGATTCACTAATCCAACAAATCATAATAACCTCAAAATCAATTTTAACACACAATAACATTGGGGATTAAAGTCAATGTGGAATATTCTGAGATAGTTGCAAAAGTGCTAGATTATGAGATTACAGAGTAGACGAGACATAAGGAACACAGTATCACTGTCTCCCATCAGCCCTTGCGACTTGTTCAATGGAACAAGCCCGTGTCTCACTGACATTACAGTGAGTTGTTTATCCCCAAAACATTTTGCAGTGTAAAAAAAGTTAGGGATTGCTGATGATAATGAATGATGAGTCAAGCATTATATCTCAATTTGCAATAAGGTAAAGATACAAACCAGTTTTAATTTTCTGCTTGTACACAATTTGTAACCTGCAATTACACCAAGCCCAAATTTCTTATTACCCCCTATTACAAGTGCGTATACTGATCTCATGGTTGTGTTTTCAGGTCAGATTTGTCTTTAAATAGGTTGTGACATGTATAGTTGCTCCCAGTGCAATGCAGACCTCAAAACAAACTTGAGTGAGTGGGCCACTCTGATTCAGACCAGAATTCACAAAGTATTTGCTTTAATGGATTAGCATGTTCATTCATGTTTCCCATTTAAAATTTTACTTTTTAACTATACTTGTCAGTAGCATTACCATAATCAGACATATTAGGTTTTTGATACTATCACATATACATCGCTCAACTTATCAAAAAAGTCAAATTTTGTGCTTAGAACCTTTAAAATAATTTTGCTGTTTGACACTATCATTAGATTACACTGAAGCAGTAGCTTTTTTAAAACAAATCCACATGGGGCTATAACATTTGGCACTATTCTAGTAAAGTAATTGTTCTCCTGTCAACAATCTGATGCATAGTACTGGGCTTTACTGTTGTTATTACATTTGTTATTTATTAGATTTGGTTGGGAGTATTCCTCCAGCATGTTCCCTGTAGCCAAACAGCACACATAACAGGGCCAGGTAAGTTTTGTGCAGGCCTGTCTTGAAGGATCACATGGCTAGTGTTGTGTAAAGCTGTATAATGAGGACTCTGACTCCTTTACAGACTCCATAAAGACACTAGTGCTTCGTCGGGCTCCTGTTGCCTCTAATCAATCCAGTTCAGTGTGTTTACAACTCTGTCAGGCGCAGAAGTGGGTCACCACCCAGCTACTAGACCTGTAGAAACACGTCCCGACAAGCCAAGTTCTGTCTCCAAATCTCATCAGGGAAGATAAGTGACCTTGACTACAGCAGTGCACACAAACACAGTTATGTGTATTGCATTGTATAGCATTTGACAATATGACATTATACAACTACAGCTTCATAGATTATATCCTTATACTATAAATATGGAAATAAGTTCATAACACCATGCTGCTTACACATGCATAATCATAATCAAATACAAGCAGATGAAAAGCCACATGCTTACTTCTTTACTGCTGCTACTCCTCTCCATGTAATTGGGAACAAAAACACAACAAACATTGACCTTGGCATTCAACTAATTTACTAGCTGCAATGTCAATAGGCAAGAAGCATTTAGTGCTGAACAGGCCACAATCCCGATTAAGGACAAATACAAGACACCCTCTTCGAAAACTCAGCAACTTATATCTCATATTCATTAACATATTTGTCTTCTGTATAAAGTATCAGGCCCCAATCCCACCCCAACAACGACAAAGCTACTTTTCTTTTTACACACCAATGGTGTGAACTAGCCACTGGGAGTTGTATAATAAAAGGTAGATTATGAAAGCTCTTTTTTTCTTCAAAATATGCTATTAGGTTTTCTATTTAGTTTTTACACATATACACATATACATAAAGGCAACTGTTTATATAAAATATTTTTTAGTAAAGTACATGACAGACCTCTGGTATATTGACAATATTTTGCTGCAAAGTCAGCCTCAAAACAGTATTTTCTTCAGAAAAGAGCTACAGTATACAAACAATAAATTGGTTTAGACAAAGTTTGTTGGATACTATAAAAAGGTCACATATATCAAGCAAATTTCTGATGAAGTCACTGCAACACTCACAATCATATAGTATGGTCTTTTATCTTATTTTCATTGTACATCAGAGGAGGAGAGAAGCGAGACTAACACATCACAACAGCTAGTGCTTGGTTGATGTTAGTGCAGGTCCAGTTCCATTATTTTAAAACATTTTGAGTGGCTTTATTTATAATGAAACACCTTCTGTTCTGCTATTCCATAAAATATGAATGAAGGTATTCCTAGTGAGCCCTCTGATGCTGTCCAGACCTCCGATAAAGAATATGGGATAAAAAACCCTTCACATGTGCTGGAGCGGAAAATATGGGGACACTGTGGAAAAATAAATCTGGAGGCAAACAAAATCCATGTAGCATTTTACAGAAGAGAAAAGTTGAGAGGAGGCAGTGGAGCGTGGGCTTTGTTTGCCTGCTTTCTGTGTGTTGTGGTGTTTAGGAAAAACAAGCAATCGTCAGGAAGGGAGGAAGGTGGATGGATCCTGCTGACACATGAGAAACAGCAACACTGTGCTAACAAGCTTCAGCTAGGACCCAGTCTGAACTGTGGCTTTATACAGTCATTGCAACAGCATCTACAGTTCCCATAAACATCTATTCTAACACTGCATCTGTGCTTTCCAAACTCACAATCAGATTCTGGTGCCAGTCCAGCTGTTCAACCCCACGGCCAAGACATCAGAGTTTAGCCTCTCCTTCCTGCTCAAAAATTCCCTCTACGACCTCTCTACATGTCCTTCACTGTTCATTGTGCTCTTTACAAGGCCAGACCTGTTTTTTCCTCCTTTAAGACAGATGCACAGTCCCACATGGTATTCCCATTGCTATTTCCCTCTCAGCTTGTTAAAGGAGGATGCCAGGACGTTCACTGGACAGCAAAGTGGGACAGATTAGACAGAATCACTACTAACTAGGAAAAGTTATTCAGCTGCATTTGCCTGGTCAGACAGACACATTCACCTAGTGAAGTAGGTCTGGAACCCCTGCCACTTTTAGTGATCAAATATAAAATTTTATCATTAAAGCCATGGGATTTATGCATGTTTTTCAATTCTGCTAGTCCTGATTTTTGTACTGTCTTCTGTATGTCTGTACAGTTGCATTCAGAGGTACATTGACATGTGTCCATTTGTCCTGCCTCCTGGAAATCAAACTCAAATTATCTGGGACCAAATTAATTGGATATAACAAATTATGATGACGACCTTTTAGCCTATGGAAAAGATGAAAACAGTTGGCTATTAGCAAGAGGTAGGCAATTTAAAAGAAAAATAAACCACAAAAATCTGTATTCATCATATATGTTTAAGCTAAGGTTGGGTTCTAGCAACACATCTAAGAGATGCCAGAAAACTCAATTCTCCAGGGAACATGCAAAAATAGAAAAAAAAATGCAAAATATGATTACTGCCAAAATTCTCATAGCTAAATTTTGCATAAGTTTTGTTTAAATAGCACAACCTGTCGACTAAAATTACCAGCCTCAGTTGCTTATAATTATGTATAAAGCGGGATATAAAGTATTTCTTGTCATCTTGTTTTTATAGCATGCCACACCATTACAATGACAGAGTGACAGACAGGGTCAAAATTTCGCTGTCCATCAGTGTTTAAGCAGGCACAGAGTGGGGCGGCCGTAATGTCAAGGTAACGGGGGCTTTTCATTACCTGACTGTCAGTGTGATTGTAGCCTCATATCAAGCTGGATGTGTCACCTGTCAAGTCAATGTACGGGGTAGTCATTTGCAAATCTGCCACAGGACACAAATACCCAAGGCAAAGCACCAAAAATCCATGTGTCAGCCCCGGGCCAAAAGTGGTGATTTACCTGCCAGAACTGTGTGTGATTGATATTCGGCCTGATGGGATTTAACACAAAGGTTCACCATGACCTGACTTTACATTCTGAACTTTAAGAAGCAAAATTTTACTTGATTATGTTGTATCTTAAACTGCAAAGCACTTGGTTGATTTGTTTATGTGCATTCATTGACGCACTAAAAGCCATATTCTGTGAATTCTGAATATAAGTGGTCAACAAAAGACTAAGCTGGAGAAGCTGGATGAGGTGTCTGGCATTTGGAGTGACATCTGCTCCAAATAAGCAAAGAATGATAAATGGCAAACACGCTATTAAATAGATAGCAGTATAGACATCTCTTGATACAATATACTAATATGAGTACAAATGAGTACAAGGAGAAATACAGTGGAAAGTATCTTATTACCATTTTACAAATCCTAGTGCCACATTCTCATTTTTATTGACAGATATTAAAGGGCAATAGGGGAACATTTATAAAAAGTTATGGTTCAATATGTCTGATAAGTAATGTATGTGCAGGTTGTTTACTATGAAAAACTGCTAAGTTTATGGCAGTCTATTCAGTATAACAACCCCCAAAGCCTTAAAAGCATAAAGTAGTGTTCAGCTGTAAACACAGAGTCTCTGCCTATTCTAAATGTACCCGACAAATACAGCACTAGGTCAAACTGACAAAAGTAACAAATTAGTCTTAACACTAGTAAGACAAAAAATATAAATAAAAACATGCATGAATAACAACATTTATAAAGGCGGAAATCAAGGCGTGTCAGTGACCTGCAGAGTTGATTAAATAAGCAAAAAGTACTTCATGCTAATCTCTGAGAGTCTATAATTAACCCCGGTACAATAATAGATTTGATTGCTCCCATTGCACTTCTATTTTGTTTCTTTGCTGTTGTGTGGTCCTATTTCCCAGCCCTGACAGCAAGCTTTATAGAGGTTTAGATGCAGTGCAAATTTGCACTTGTCTGAACTTAAAGTGTAAGGGCTTGTGTGCCCATTCAGCGGTGTATTTGCCTATTGATTAGAGCTTCTTCATACTGCATTAGTATGGGCTGGTGATGTGAGAGGTGCTTTACTACAGCAGCACACTGCTAATATGTTTCCTCCCTGCTGCCCAGACACTTAGAGAGATTCAAACACCAGGGTCTCTACTTAGGGAGGGATTTCTCAATGCACTGAAAAGGTCAGAATGAGGGCCATGTTATGATGTGGACTGTTGCTTATTTTTTTAATCATCAGTGTTGAAGATCTTTTGGCCTCTAACACTACAATTCTTACACTGCAATTTCTAAAGAATTTCCAAAAAGAAACAAATCTCACTATGTATTTGTACAAGGGCACTCACAAAATGCAATTATGCAATTAACTAACCTGGACAGCCAAACCCATTCATTTACATAGAAATGGGTCTGAAACCCCTCAAATGAAAATAAAGACATAAACCTGACATAAAGTAGCTCCCTGAAATGCAGTTTCCAACAATGTCCATCTATCCTCTTGTGACCTTGTCTTTAAAATCTCTCCTGGAGAATCTTGATTTGACCGTGTTGCCTGTAAATGTTTTATAATGCAGACAATACAGCAGGTTAGGGTCTATAAAAAGTCCTGGGAGCAGCTGAACTGACACACCTAATAGCAACACTAGATGACCTCATTTTAGTGTTGTGGACTAACTATAAATCTATCCAATAAGAATATCCAAAATGTTGTGCCAGAAAAATGAATCAGACTAAGACGTTCCCATTTACCACTCCCATATGTGGTGACTAACATTGGATTTGTGATTTAAAATTAGTTTAATGAGTACAACAGCATGTGATGGAGACTTTTGACAGTTTTTATATGACAATGATTCATGCTATTTCTCTTTGGATAGAAACTCAGTGTTATTTCGAGGTATTGATTTCCAGACTCTTCATCACTGTAGCTTGACAGTGTGAAGGACAGGCTACACAACAAGTAATAGATGACATACCGCTCAAGTCTTGCCAGTCATATGCCCAAAATCTGGGATAGGATGAAGAACAACCTATTTGACACTGCAAAGAAAGACGCTCATTATATTACAGTTGAAGCATTTTCTTTTTAGGAGTGTGTGGGAGATTTTAGATGGCCTATTTTCACAGCGGCAAAATGGCCATGACCTGGAGCTTATTAAACACGTATCTTCAATTGTTACACAGGGAACAGATCATTAGCATTTCCTGGCTAATCACACCTGACACAAATTAGCAGCAGGATAATCTCATTTTACTTTTTAAATTGTTTCCTCGCAACAAACGGTCCCAGAATAACCCATTCTTCCATACATTTGCACAATCAATAGCCATGTCCAGTCCTAATTGCTTACAGAGAAAGATGCACAAAGACAGTGTGTCCCTTTCTTGTGCAACATGTGATAATCGGATCCGGGTAGATGCTCCAAACCACAAAAGAAAACAATCCCACAAATCCTCTGCATGTGGCTCAGGATCAGACAACAAGTCCTGCGGTAGGGAAGATTCAGGAGTAAACTTCAACTTTTAGAGCAAAATGACATTCTAACACACTTATGTTTTTATTGAAGGTATAAACTAGTGGGATGCCATTTTCGCAGCAGTAGCTTGAGTTAAGAGCTGTCATGCTTTTGTACAAAGCTATTACAACACTGCTATAATGCTAATGCTATTACAATACAAAAATTTCCTTTTAAAATATTTGTTAATACATCACTTACCTTTGTGGCAGCAACAGATAAAATGACATTGACCCTTAAAACATAAGAACTTTTTTGTATAGTAGAAAGAAAGGGACAACAAATAAGTCTTAAGTCTTAAATTTTTCATAGAGGTTTTGAGGACATACACTCACTGCCCACATTATTAGGTACACCAGTAGACCAGCAAATTGCTAATCCACCAATCCAAAACCAGCTGTGTCCTGAGTGAATATGAGAATGGTGGACACGAGCATAGACAGGGCACGTGCTGGAGCATTAGCAAAACATGAGCTAACAGTGCTAAAGTTACTTTCTTAGCAACAGTCCATGACTTTAGTGTGATACAGTGCCAAATTAGAGCAGGACTAAACCAGGTCCACACCTGGATTTATAGAACTGTTTTCTTAATATGAGTATTGTATTTGGAAACACAAATATGTTTAAAATTGAAATCAATAATATAATTGTATAGGATAAATTATTATTGAGTTTAAACTTTAAATGAGTCGTGGTGAGCTCAACCCCCCAGTCTGTCAAAATTCTATGGGAAACACTGATTTTCTTATTATTGAATCGATATTGAAGCATTTAAATCAATATCAAATTGAATCAATATTGAAGTAAATTGCAACCTAAAAAGTCAAAATCAAATCGAATCATGAAATTCTTAACAATACCCAGCCCTATCATCGGGGGGCAGCAGACTAAGCAGCCCAGGCTTCCCTTTACACAGACACTTGGGCTCTGCCGGGGGGATCCCAAGGCATTCCCAGGACTGCCAAGAGATATAAGCCAGATTCACACTGGATGCGTTGCGTGTGCAGTACGTTTCTGGTGCAGTTTTCTGACGGACTCCAATTCACACCGAGTGCGTTGCGTGTGCGGCACGTCTCCGACCAGAGCCAGCTGGGAGACCATGAGTTCACGGGAGAGGAGCAAGTTTATGCTGGAAGTTATGAGTTCACGCAATAATAACCATGTATACAGAGAACTGCAGATAAAAAGTATGGTAAAAAGCCACATTTGCCTCTGACAACAATCTCTTGTTATTTGGCGATTTAACCATGGTTGAAGCCCAAAAGTCACAGAAATATTACTTCAACCCTGGGTAAGGACGCTACTTATATAAATACTTTAATTTTACTCACGTTTAATGCTGTTCGATGTCGTCTGTGACCCCGTGTCCTCAGTTAAGACCAAATGTTTACAGAGATGTGAGCGAGAGGCTGCACAAGCTATTTTATTTTGAAATTTACTGGATCCTCTTCACTGGACCCGGGTCTGACTTCCTGTCTGGCTCAATCTGCTCTGTTTAACTTTATACCTGACGGATCCGGCGTCCAGCAAAAATAGACTTGATCCATATTTCTGACGGAGCACTGGACACGGAGATGTACTGCAACGCAGCCAGTGTGAACTCCCGCATTGACTTGCATTGCATCTATTTCTTACGGGAGTCGTATGGGACACGCAACGGACACGCAACGGATTCAGTGTGAATTGGGCTATAGTCCCTCCGGCGTGTCCTGGGTCTTCCGGTCTTCCCCAGGGTCTCCTCCTGCTGGGGCATGCCCAGAACACCTCACCAGGGACATATCCAGGAGGCATCCGAGCCACCTCAGCTGGCTCTTCTCGATGCAGAGGATCAGTGGCTCTACTCCAAGCTCCTCCCTGGTGACTGAGCTCCCTATCTCTAAGGGAGTGCCCAGCCAAACTGCAGGGGAAACAAATTTTTTCCGCTTGTATCCAGGATTTTGTCCTCTTGGTCATGACCCAAAGCTCATGACCATAGGTGAGAGAAGGAAAGTAGATCAGCCATTAAATCGAGAGCTTTGCCTTTTCGGCTCAGCTCATTCTTTACCAAAACAGACTGATACAAGGACCCCATTAATGCAAACGCAGCACTGATCCGCTTGTCAATCTCATGCTCCATCCTTGATACCTGAGATACTTGAACTCCTTCACTTGAGGCAGGAGCTCTCCTCCGCCCCGGAGAGGGCAAGCCACCCTTTTCCAGTTGAGAACCATGGCCTCGAACTTGGAGGCGCTGATTCTCATCCCAGCCGTTTCATACTCGGCTGCAAACCACCCCAGTGCACACTGAAGGTCCTCAGGCTCCCCGGGAAGGTCTATTCTGGGGTACTCAAGAGGAGAATTGGGCCGCTAGCCGAACCTCGGATTCAAGAGGAATATTGCGGTTTTAGTCCCAATCATGGAAAAGTGGCCTAGGGCTGCAACGATTCATCGAGGTGTTTGAGTAATTCGATTAATAAAAAGCTTTGATTAACATTTTTTGCCTCAAAGGTTCGTTTAATTAATGTAAATAAGACTGGCGCATAGCGCTGGGAACTTTGTATGCACGGAACGAAGTTTCTGCATAGTTAATGCACAACACACTAGCGACAGTAAGGCTGGGGTTGGGCTATAAACTGAATAAATTTGAGTTGAAGTTCGCATTTTAAATGTATATATTATATAAACTACATAGAGAACAGCACCATCGTGAAAGAGGTTTTAGAGAAAACAGCGTCCTCCAAGCGTTGCACTGTTTGGCTAATGCTACAGCCAGAGCAGCTTAAATACTGACTCGGGAGACCCTGCAGATGACAAAAACACTAATAATCACAGAGAAAGACTTCTTATTACCTCTGTAAAACCTTTGTTCAGTAGGTGGCAGCAAACTGGCAGAAATGAACAGCGTAGTGTGATGTGCAATCCACAGGGTAACTTGCGTACTTTGATTATGTATGCTAATTAGCCGTGTGGGCTCAGTGGTGTTTAGCGTCTTTTAACAGACCCCTCATGGTGTATAAATGATAATAGATATCACTTTTAGAAGCAGAGAGGGTTACAACTAAAATGCACACCTCTGCAGCTTTTGCATTGTTTTGTATAGGCATTTACAAATATTCTGATTAAATATATAGTTAGTATATAATAATATAGCCCAGTATAAGTAAGTATAAAGTATACGTAATTACGTAAGTACGTAAATACGTACGTTTATAATTAGTAGACCATATCATAATGTATAATAACAAAACCTACATTTACAAAGCTATTTGCAATGTAATGCATTTAAATATGAAAAAACACTTCTTAATGTTAGACTGACAGATTCACAGATGTGCATTAAAATGTTACTTTTGCAAAATATACAGACACGCAAGAGTGTCTCTTATTCGATTACTCCAATAATCCAACAAAATAATCAATAGATTACTCGATTACCAAAATAATCGATAGCTGCAGATCTAAAGTGGACCAACTCTACACCCTCTATCGGGTGCTTGAGGGTTCATGGTCACCCATCCCGTCCACATGTGTTTTGTGGATTTGGAGAGGGCGTTGAACCATGTCCCTTGTGACACTCTGTGGGAGGTCCTCTGGGAGCATGGCGTCCCAGGCCCTTTGCTAAGGTCTGTCCGGTCCCTGTACAGCCGGAGCAGGTGTTTGGTTTGCATTGCCACATGGTTGTTGGTGGCAATTTCAGAAGCTGCTGATCTACTGGGATACATCTCTAAGGCTTACAAAGAATTATCAAAAGAAAGGAGAAAATCAAGTGAGAGGCAGTTAATGCTTCATGTCAAAAGACAATGAAAAAATTTGTTAGAAGTGCAACTGTGACACAAATAAACACTTGAGTGAGTGAGTGAGTGCCACTTTAGAAGATAGTAAGGTGTACCTAATAAAATGGCCAGTGACGGCACTTCAGAGTTGACCCCTGTCCAATATAAGATTGAAGTGCGTCCCCTGTTTATAAAACAAAACTACTATGAGTGGATTTACTGCTACAGATGTCAGATTAGAATCCCTCAAGTTCTTATTTATGACTGAAATGAAAGCGTTTGGATGAAGAGTGCTGGCAGCCCTGACTGTACACTCCACACTCCACTGGCACCTTTACCTCCTCCTGCTGCTATCCCATGAGCCTCTAGGAGAGTCCGCCAGATGTTTAATCAATAACTTGCCCCTCTCTACCTCTAACACATATCAGCTTCTGGTTGCCGTGAGCAACAATTACAATGATACACCTCTGGATGCTTACAGTGGACTGGCACAATAGCAGCAGACTGACACTGGAGGAAGTTGTGGCTAAATTACATTTCTGGCCTTTTTTCCTTATTGGCACTGCAGGCAAACATTAGTTACAGATCTCACATGTATTATGTGTATTACTTCGTAAGGCACCTGTTGATGGGTACCACTTCATTATCTGTGGAATGAGTAACATACTCAGAACTGCTGACTAATTTACCCTCTATCTAATTAGCAGCACAGGAGACAATGGACTTTAAAAACTTAACTAATATTTAAGCAGTTATGCAGTTAGACTATGCTTGCAATCTATCAAACACTTCCTTGTTGCTATAATTTCAAATGTAAAGACACTATATGCAGTACCCGTTGATTAAATATCATCACATAGGGTAATATATGCATTAACATCTGTTTGAATATCTAATAACAAGATGGCCTGCAGTATTTAAACACACCCAAGTTCACTTGGACTAAACCAGGTCTAAACTAAAAGTAAATTAGGTCTAAAAAAAAATGAGACGTTACCAAGACTAAATTCAAACTAAACCAAGGATTGACCAGGATTGTCTTTTTGGATAGACTGAAGTTGGATTTAAAGTGATTATTATGGCCAAGCCAAACACAGCAAGTAACACTGAAGACCAAAACGTGATTCTCCGCAATTTACAGTAGATAGTGCGATTCTGCAATAATAAAAATGTACCAGTAAATGCGTCTGGAAAGCACAGGCAAGACAATATGGCAAATAAATGTAGACTGGGAAGATCCAGAATCTGTCGTCCTGATGGCTGGCAGAAAACGTAAAGTTATATTGACATAGTCTTCATGGTCTTTATAACATTCAGTCAACGAGGTGAAAGAATAGGTATTCCCTGAGACGAATAAGCAGAACTGACAATTCAAATTGGGAGTTTATGCTGCATGCTAAGTAGATGGATCTATCTATCTTATTACAACCATCATAATACTAAAAATCATTTAATAAGAAACCGTGACGGTAGAGTTCCATTTTAAGTAAAATAGACATAATTATATCCTTTAATATCCTTTTCTATTTAGCTTCTTTTATATACAGTATGTATAAAATATAATTAGGCCTAGTATATTCATTCTTGCACAGACATACAAGGCTATATGTGCAGAGAGCAAGATTCATTAGCCTGAAAGAGAAAAATAATTCAAAGCCACTGTTCTTGTTGCATAGATGAAGAAACCTGAAATAAAAAAGTGAAATATTTCAAGCACAAATTGTGCTTGCCTCAATTCAAACGACACACTTTGTTGCAAATACCTGCAGCTAATTGAGATGCAGCAAACATCTTCACTGACCAATTTTCTTCTCTGAGAACAAACCGCACTCTTTGATATATTGTGCCCATTAAACTGACATGCCGTTGCCTTGTGGATCATAATGTGTAAACTTCACCACACCCAGACATCTCCTGATAACAGCACACTTGTTGTTGTCCCACTGAAGTACAGATAGCAAGTTCAGAGTTGAAAATCTGGATAGAGCATGAGAAAGCATCAGTCTTGTTCGTCTACTGTACATACACACAAAGGTAGCTGTTATACCTTTGCAATTCATCACCAAAAAGACTCAATGCGTGTCTTTGTTCTTGGCTGGGAGTCCCACAGCAGACTAGTGAGCGCTGGCGAGCACTCAGAAACCTGAACACCTGGCACAAACTACAGCTCACTTACCAGAATCACTTGTTGACTTTTGGTTTGGCTTTGTTGTCTAACAAAGTGCAAGTACAGGTAAATCAAGGCTGGGAAATAAAAAAGAATGGGCTGTTTGTTTACATCTGTATAGTGAACCCAGTTATCTGGTCACATGTGCAGGAATATTTTTATAAAAAGATATTCTCTGTTTAAAAAATATCTGTCTAAACAAAAATGTTAACTAGAAGCACTTAGAGGAGAACTCTTGGTTCTTTCTTATAATAATAAAGATACTGTATAGTGCCGAGGCCTGGACTCAAACCAGGGATCTTCTAGTTCAGGGGTAAATGCTCTAGCCATTGAGCCACAAAGCCTCTATATCTTACAACAATAAAGAACCCTAATAACAATAAGTATGTGGAAGTTCCTAATTCAGTCCTTATTTTGGTAAACCCAGTTCACAGCTGCTGTAACCATTACCATGGACACGTGTGAGCAAAAAAATTGTTAACGGTCAATGATCAGCATGGATATTAAAAGCTCTCTTTATACATCTATATACCTATGCTGCAGAAATTTTGGAAGACGTTTGAAAAAAATCTTGAGAAAACTATACATTTATAAAAATACCAGTGTATGTAGCTTGGCCCTTGCACAATAGATTTCTGATATTATTAGATCTTCCATGATGCTACTCTCCAGCTTCTAAAGAGCCTTGTGTAGCTCAGATCTGAGTGAATTAATAGAACATTATGATCTGCTCAAAAATTCAGACATAAACATCTCTCTGCACTGAAGTGCCACTGAGCAATCACACTAATTTACACCATCAACCACTGGAACATGAATCCAGCTTAGCTTCAAACCTATACAGACTTTCACTTTCCCATGAGCAGCCAGTCAATATAAACTCCAATGTGCTCATGTACTGAACTGCTGTTTTCTATGTATTTAATGAAACTGTATAGAACTGTGGTCTCTTTGTATCAGTGTTGTAAGGTCAAAAAGACTTCTGGGAAAAGCACTGCATCCTTTAAAAATGGTTTCTAAAGGGTCAGTGATACTGAAAAAGATTAACTGCACTTAGCCGTCATGACTCAGGCAGTGAAATTGTTAAAAACAAGCTTATATATTTGGCAATTTACACTGTGACAGAAAATACCAAGTTGCAGATAAATAGTGCATGAAGCACAATAAATTACAATTTAATATTAGTGTAAAAAAAAATAAAAAATCTTCAGAACAACAGACATAAATAGAAATTTAACCCTTGTTTCCATTGGAGAGGTATGGCTTCCGTTACCATAGGGCACCAAAACCTGCTTTGGCCCCTGGTCTCACATTCTATCTAATACTTCTTACTTGAGCAAACACATCTCTTTTAAATGTGGGAAACTGGCAAAGCTCTTTAAATTTGATGTTCACAAAGGTGGGAATAACCGGAAATAATTCCTGTTTACTGTAGCGGCTATGGTGGCTAAACCTTTAGTCTCTCACCCTGCTACAAAAGTTTAAGTAGAAGAGGCAGCAAGGCTTTAAAAACAAGGCTTAAGACAATAGTTAACTCACCTGTACCCAGTGACCCTATATGAATAAAGCTATGTCATGACTTTTTTTTTTTCCCACAGATACTCTTGTGGTTCTACATCTTTGTAAATCCCCTACTCCTCAAACGCTCTGGCCTGTCAGTGCACCGCAGTCTTCAGACGTCCGTAGCTGTGGGGCATACTTGCTTTTGTCAAGATGATTTCAGTGTGCTCTGGACAGAGATGCTCAAGTGCTTTCCAGGCAGGAGTAACAAAGGCAGCTCTGTTAGACCCACAGCAGGGCAAACACATCACTGTCTGCAGGAGTTCACTTGGCAGCACTCTATTTGAACATACTGGAGCGTGTGCAGCATTAGCGGCTAATCATTGCAAAGGCTTGTCTCCGGTGAGGGTTAGCATACATGGAAGCTGGATAACCACATGTTATAAAAGGATAATTGATGTCTTTGGCTTTCAGCGTGATATACAGGCCAATAAACACATCAACGGGACAAGACATAGGGCCAAAAGGTCAATGGGATCTAACTAAACTAAATGAATGAAAGGGCACTGTTATGTAGCAGTCACAAGAAAAGACCAAGCTAAGAAAGTGAGTTAGGTACAGTGTATTTTTTATTATCTGGCATCATGGTTTGTGAACTTCTACACAGTTATCATCAAGTAAACATTATGAATATGACAAGGGATAGATCAGGATTTTATTTTTGATGCACATGCCAACTTTGTAATTTCTGCGACAGAAGCAAATGTGTTTGGTGAATGTAACAGGATCTTGTGCAAAGACTTTGGCTAAGCTTGGATAAGCATGGGACAGGACATTTATACAAAGCGTTATGGGACCTATCTGCCTGGTTACTGCTGCCAAGCTGTGGTTGGACAATCAAAGAGTGTGAGGGGGATTTTGAACTCAAAGACTGAAGCCAAAGAAAATGAAGATTTGGCACCAACACCAAAGTAGTAACTCAATTTGCATGAAACTCCTTAAAAGCTAATTTTCATTTTGTAAATGTTTTATATCAGAACGTAAGGCCTAATCTGAATGAGTTTTGAGTCTGTAGTCCAAAACAGCTGAGGTTTTGAATCTCTGCCATCAACATGCTGACTAAATTTACTGTACTTGCTGTGTCCTATTCAAATGTAGTAGCAGTAAAATTATGAGCCAGGAGCACTTAGGAGCATGGACACTGATGTGCAGAGAACAGCGGTGAGAAGACTTTCACACATGGCTGCATATAGGCAAAGGCATGTAGCAGCATGCTGTAAGCCTGTGAGTGACACTTGCCTTTGTGGGACAGGGTGAGTGTGGCAGTCCCGCTGGGCTGAGGATATGAAGTCTGCAGCAGGGCAGGGGACACCTTATCTGCTTCGAGCAAGCCCGGAAGACGCCTCAACACCAGCCTGTCTGGGTTTTTTTATGATATAACATTATTCCCATTGGACAGCTGCTTCTTTCAACTCTCTAATCTGTGAGTTCTTGGTGGTGCAGCCACTGTGTGAAAAATAATGGACTGTATTCCCACACACTATGGATGAATGCAGCATGATGGAAATATACCATATATATATATATATATATATATATATATATATATATATATATATATATATATATATATATATATATATATATATATGATGGTCTACTAAATTGGTTTTATATATTAATTTAGAATTTAGAGCTACAATTATTGTTAGGGGAAATCTTGCATTTTTACAGTTATCATTGTGATGACTACCATGAAAAGAAACACTAAGTTTGCGTCATGCAGCAAAATGACCATTACTATGCATAACACTTAAATATTTGTGATTTAACCCAGGACCACATAGCTTCAACATTCATTAATTGATTTTCTTCCGCTTACTCCCATAAGGGGTCATGGGTGACAGGAGCCTATCCCATCCCAGTAGCTTTGGGCCTTAGGCAGGGTACACCACGGACAGGGGCCAGCTTGTCGCAGGGCTTCAACATTTAGCTGCCAAAACACTCATGTTAAGAAATTATAGCAAGCTCATAGAACTGGGGTTACATCCAGTAACTACTACAAACATCTCAGACAGTGCTGCTCTGGACTTAACAGATATATACAAATACAAATACAAATATAGATGTTTTGCTAACTTATAATTATCAAACTACAGCCAACAATTTCCCTTTAGCAAGAGTTTCTTGCAAGATGAAGTAAAAGAAGTAAAATTGGTCCATCCTGACATCTCAGTGCAATCTCTAGCCGATCAAAATACAAAGATAAAAAAATGTATTCAATGCAATATCAATAATTGTTGACTTGTTCATATTCCTATTATATTGCCCTTATTTGTCAACTACACACAGGTTATCTGAATATAACATTGTCCCAAAATAACTGTAAAAAATGACTTGAGTAGTTTTTTCACATTATACTCATTTTAATTTTGAAGAATTACTGTACTTGGTTTTTGGCACCTGGACTGATTAAAAAGTCATTACATAATTCTTATGTTGGTCTGGAAGTAAATCTTATATGAAGCTCATAAAAGGTTCAACAAGTGTCGAATGTAAAAGTATGAAATCATTCCATTTATCATCCACATTATTATTTCTATTACTTCTTCTGGTCATGATTATACAGGTTTTGGCCAATAGGGAGTCTTTATTCAGACCACACGGGGAAGTGCCAGTCAGTTGGCCATGTAACATTACAGTATGATAAAAGTTAACACACTGAGAACTCCAAATGCTCCATGTTTATTGGTGCTTATACTGTCAAATGGAAAAAAAAACTGACTGAAACTTTAAGAAGAAACAAGAGAAACGTCTATTTTTATTGTGCATAAATGCTTTACAGTGCATCTGTCTGTCTGTTACGGGGCGGTTTCATAGTTATAATTGCACATGTTGTAAGTGCACAGCAATAACTCAATTGTGTTGGCTTGGTTTAAAAGCTACAACTAAATCCAAAGGGAGGAAGAGTGGAACATAAGATCTGATGTTAAACTGTCAAATATTACTGTTATGCAATACGCCATTGACTATTAGGCAAAATAAAATTCACCAATTATTAAGTCAACCAAATACATGCCATTAGCTTTCACTAATGATTATTAACGTTAGAACTGACAGCTTGCCTTTCTACTACTACACCCAAAAACAGCTTAAAGTTTCCAAACTATGAGATGGATATAGTCAGGGGAATGCAGAACTCAAGGCACTGGCTCTACCTCACAATAGCAAGGATATAGTGCCCAGATGTGGGCTCAAACTGGGAATCTTCTAGGTCAGACATAAATGATCTATCCACAAAGCCCTTATCTTGCATCTTATCTCATGTTGAAAATAATGTACTAATACTAATCAATTCTTTACTGACCCCTTGTGGATGGAGTCAGTATATATGACCCTAGCTCACAATGGAACAGAATTAGATCCAAACAATCCAAATCCAAACAAATATTATATTATATTATTAATATAAACAAAATATTTCCTTAGCCTAATACTGACCTTTCCTGAACATGTCATCAAAATTCGATCATTCCTTTTAAGGACAAACCAGTTCCAGCTTGGTGGAGGTAACAAATAACAACTTACCATATGCACCTGTTTCTAGACCTTTTATCTCCTGCAGTTTTCACATAAATGATTTGCATCTATTTTATGTCCATAACCATTTTAGTTGTGTGACCACTGGGCCAATAATCTCCCATCTCGTAGGCTGCATCTAAGAGCCAAGCTGATAGCCGCCTGTCTGTGGACGCCGCTGTGGTCTGCTGGCAGCATCGCAATCATCTGATGGCAAGGGATGTTTATCATCAATGATAAAATGTTTGCCATCTTCCACTGCACAAATAACACTTACAGTAGATTTGAACGCAAGGCCACATTAACCATTAAAAATAAACCACTCTTGTGTTTGACCTTCATGAATAGGCCTGACTGACAAGATGCAAGTTTTTTCTGCTCAATATTAAGTTTAAAGGAGCACATGTTTTATCAGCCACACTCCTGCTCACAGCATAGCTAACCTTCTTGCTTTTACTGTGTTTTATTCAAAATAATGTCAGCATTGTCTATCTATATTTGTGCTGTTTCTTTGTGTACACAGACAAGCCAGTGCTGCAATAGCCATTATCTATTTGTTATCAGCAGTCTTTAAATTATTGCTTACTCAACCAATGAGAGCTTGACAATAAGGCCCAGATGACATATTACATTGTTTTTTACAGATAATTCCAGCATGCTCCTAGTTGATTAAACTTTTCTTTTCTCAAATAGATGAAATGCATACATTTACTTCAACTATCTATGCAAGCTTTGGTCACAGCCTAATAAGCCCAACATAGCACTGCAACAACTGAAAGTGAAGGAGCCACATGAAAGACAATGGTGGAAAATCTGAAAAGGAGCTTAAGTGCACTGGGTTTCATTAACTAGTGGCCTCTTTGCTTTTTGTCCCGGCGCCTATTGAACTATTGGGGTCTGCCCCAGCCCACAAAGTAAGTAGAGGAGGTGGGAGCTTAGCGACAAGGGCCAGGGGCGTGACTAATGCTGAGAGACTGGTGCTGCTGTTGCATGCTGGTTACGGGACGACCCCAGCTCCCTGCCATGACGGTGTATAGCACAGACTGCTGTCAATGCATACGGGGCAACACAAAACACCCCCACTGCCTGCCTCCCTCCCCACCCCCGTCATCCATTCAGGACAGCCCTTTTCAGCAGGTCATTTAGAGGGCCAATAAATGGGCTGGCTCATAGAGATTCTTCTGAAATATGCAATGTCAGAGAAAGAAGGCGGCGGCAAGACTGGGATTCCAAAAAGGCTTAGACACTCTCCACCCAAGTATAAGCTGGACCTCCCATTTTGTGTGAAGAACTTCCAAAAAAAATAGGCCATGAATCGTCCCTGAAGCAAGAAATAGTAAGAAGAAGCACAGCAGAATTTGTCAGAAAGGTCAAACTCTTTGCTTTGAGAGCTGTTCACGCTGACATGTTTCTGGGCATCACAGCGGCACATGTGTATGTTTGTGTGATTGTAGAGGCGGCTGCTGGCAGTTTGATGGATGAGCAGTGCTGCGATGGAGCTGGAGATGTCTATATCATGGCCGCTCTATACGCTGCTGTACTATCAATGTACACAAATAAAAAAATCATGGTATTTAGGGGTTTTGAAGCCATTGTTATCACGCATTTTTGATATAGAGGATATAAGCTATGTATTCTGTATATGTATTCTTTTATTTGAAATAAACAAGCAACCAAAAACGTCTTTAGGCTACTCCTTCAACACAACAATATTTAGTGAGAACATATTTAATCAGGCATTTTTTTTTTTTTTTTTTTTTACAACCAATGCACTTCCTGACATAACCCCCTACATTTATACTGGCTCAGGACCAGCACAGAAGTGACCATGTGGCTGGAGTTTTGGCTCTTTGGAAATCAAACTCCATTCCTCTGCTTGTCAAGTAGGGGTACTGGCTACTTCACCAACAAGATGCCGAAAAAATATTTATTTATTTTATATTATTCATTTAGACAGTTTGAGTAAAATCCTAAATTACGAAGTACCAAGTTACCAAGCAGCAGAATAAGAAGGCTATGTCCTAAGTTACTAACTGCATAACATAAGCTTGAAGTACAAATAAATAAATATTAGATGAAGCATTGCTGAGACCCAAGTCCAGCTCAGTGCTCCACTCTCAATTGCTGTGTAAAATCTTCCAGTGTGATGTTATGGCATTACTGGCTGAAACGTACACAAACCCTGAGCATCCAGCCACTTGCCGACATGACATTCCACACAAAACCATAATCTTAGCACATTAACAGCCCTCTGCGCACACTTTTCAATGAGACCACATCATTATACAAAGCTAGACTTTTTCTCTCACGCTCCCTCCCTCCTCCATCCCTTTCATTCCTATCACACATGCAGACACACTCCAGACTCCAGTGGAACATCTCTTTTTCCAGTCTGTGAATAGCCCAGAGTGCAAATTAACCCCAAAATCAGACTCTATTTTGTGCAAGTGTGCTACAAGCTAAGTGTATCACCGGGTGAACATCACAGAGCCACAGAGTGAAAACTTTGAAAAAAAAAACAACATCCCATTGAGTTCACAGGATGTTGTGTAATTTTGCCCAGATGTGCTCATCTAACTAATAAATGCAAGGACGGAAATGAATGGCTTCAGCAAGATTAACAGGCAACTCTTAAGTTTGGAGACACATTCAGACAGTCTGAAAGCTTTCAAGGCAGTGAATGTTGCATTATATATCATCCCAATGGACCTAAAGTGAGTAAAGGAGTCCACCTATGCTCTATAAAACAAGCCTATGCACTGTATCGGGCTAGTCCTTACTGCCACAAGAGATGAGGTCAGTCCACAACAAGGAGGTACCTCACCTACATGTCTAAAAATACTGTCCTATATACTGCAAAAGTGTCCCGATCCAGACTGGGACACAGAGCAACCCAATAAATGCATTCTAGTTGTTACAGAGTGACATGACGTGAATTTTAAAGTAAAAGTCAGTAAACATAGTAACACAGTAAAATAACAGCCTTATCTATTGATTCTACTCCTGACACTATTGGCCATTGACAACATACAGTAGTAGACAAATCTGACCAATCAAATACCTGGGTAACAGAAGTGTATGTGTTTCTTATACTGCACAACAATATATACTGCATAACTCTTTCCATTCCTAATAATATAATGATAATTAACTTTTAAATAAAAACACCTTTGGCCTTCTAATCTCTGTCCTGATCTAATGCGGAGTTCAGAGTTAGATGCAAAATGTACTGTCGGTTGTTAAATAAAAAGCAGGCAGCTGTTTTCCCCATATAGGAGCCAAATAATGCTCTAAGCCCAGCAAAGCATATCAGATTGATTGAATCCATAAGTGAGGTTGAGTGGTCCTAGTGCAACTGTAAAAGAGCGTCTGCACGTGCTGCTGTGCAAGCTGTGACACACAGCCGATATCATCTCTCTCCCAAAACAAAGCTATACATTCCAGTAATACTGTGGTCTACGCACACTCACACAAGGTCTTAATTTACAGTTACTGTCAGCAGCCCAGCATTTCTCTAACCACTATCTGATACGTGATGAAAATGCAACCCCAGTTATAAAGCCATGGGAAACTAAAGATGGCCTGTGTGGATGCAAGAAGCGCTGGTATGAACTTATTCCACTGTTTCAGGCTGAGCTCAGCACAGGGATGGACTCAATGAGAGATTAAGAGGATTTTAATGCGCACATACCCAAGCATAAATTTACAGTAGAAATGATGTTCTCATTCACACAAACTGCACTGTCTGTTTTCAGTAAGACCCTAAAGAAATCACCTGCTGTGTTTCGGGTGAAACAAGACAATTACTGAGGTACTATGAAGCTGCAAAAGGATGACACAACCAGGTTACACATGATAAAGAGGTGAGGTGGAGAATGTGTTCCCACTGCCATTAAAAAAAACACAAAGAGGAAAAGACAATACCATATGCCTCATGGCTTCAATAAATTCACCATACTGCATCTAAAATAATCACCCAATATGCATGCACCACAGGAGCAATCAAACCAGCAGTAATTATTCTGTTTGAGGTATGCTAATCAAAATCAAACACCCTCCTTGGTTGCATGAAAAAAAATCCAAGGTGTTTGACCACATCCTCCTTTGCACACACAATGCCTCATGTGATTATAATGATATTTTGTAACAGTATAAAGAGGTGACTGAATGCAAAAGTTGTTATGGAAAGTTATTTCTGTGCATAAACTAGAACATAAAGTTGTGCAGTAGAGAGTTAAGTAGTTCTCTACAATAGCTTGTATAGGCACATGTTTGATGACGAGATATATTATGTTAAGGTGTTTCTTACCATAAAGGGCTGTGGTCTCGGCTTGAACAATTCCCACACAATGTAAAACTACAACAACTCCAACGAGCAGCTCGACCGTCTTCACCTTCGCCATATCCAAGTGATTCCTCTGTTAAGCCAAGCGCGTTTTAACTCATGAGCCGCGTTTATAACCCCTTCTCACTCCCCGCGCTGCTTCTGCTTCCCCTGCCTCCGCGGCACTGGGCTGTTGTGTTGTTCCACTGTGCGTATATACGAGCGAGTGTGCCACACAATGTGCACTGACTGCGTGCTTCTGTCGTGGAATTGCACTCGGCTGAACAGGTTGCAGCTTTCCAAGAAGAAGAAAAAGAAAGAAAGAAAAAAAACAACACGCAAAGTTTAACACAAAGAGCTCATCCTGATCCTGACCGCAGCTCTATTCCTCTGAAGTGAGGCGCACGGTGTGAGGAGTAGGAAGACCGTGCGCTCTCGGCGTCATCAACTCCTCGGAGCCAATGGCACCTCGGCTTTTTTTCTTCCGCTGTTAATGAACGAACCTGGAAAAGACAGAGAAAACATTTGATAAGAAACCAGAAAGACTTACTGATCATTGCCATTGGATAATAAAGTATACTTTGTTTAAAAAATAAAAGTCTTTGAATTAATTGACTAAAGTAGGTAATAAATAAGTGCCATATTGGAGCAATGATGCTGGGGGTTTCTATGCATGACAAGAAAACGACACGTGCTGCCCTGAAGAACACACGTTAAATGGTCAAAATATACCACAATAAGTTTTAGCCACAGGTTGCTATCATCATTAACATGTAATTCCTAACCCCCTTGAGTACTATTCGGCATCAAATGTGGTTAAAAGCGCTCATAGGCATACTAAATAGCATTAAGTAGCCTAAACTTGCATCTAAATATCTACTTACTAACTCATACGCCGTCTCAGATTCACCTTTTAAATGAGTTTCTGCTCTAATTGCGCGCATATTTTACCCCTCTCTTCGTCTCTGCCACAGTCAGGTGTTTGAACTGCAGAGCTCCCTCTTCTGGTGTACTTTCCACTGTGCTGAATGGTGCCCAGAAGAAAAAAAATGAATTTAATCAAGCATGACCACACAGACAGTGTTTGTATTGAGCCAATATTTAAAATCACAAATCATCCTTCGTGTGTTTCCAGACATTGAGAGGACTAAGATGTTGGAAAGCTCGTGTAAGGGGAACATTTCTCTCGGCACTCAGGTCCACTCACCATGCAGCACTTGGCGCTCACTCGGCACAGGAAGGATAACTTGAACCACATGCTTGTACTAATTAAGAAGCTCACTGTGGGAATCCAGAAGCTGCGCCACACTTATGGAAAACAGAGGAAAGTCTTCTGGCAGCTGACAGCATTTCCAAACTTTAGCTGCAAATATAGTGGTAAAGGACGTGATCTAAATGCAAAATGAACCTTGTTAAACTTTAAGATATAGATTAACAAGGAGTTATTTACTTAGGTTTTGTTACTAATTACATAAAAATATTCAAACTCTGTATGCAACAACTAAGTACAGAGTAGACACATGGAGTATTTTTCATTAAATATAGGCTTTTGTCTACATATTTCTACATACATATGAAAATTAATTGTATTATTTATAGTGGAGTACAGATACTACCACTACTACTAGCAGGCCCGTCAACAGACTTCCTGGGGCCCGGGGCAAGACGGGTTCTTATGGGCTCATTATAATAGAAAATATAAGAACAGGGACCATTTCTGGGCGCCCCTGATGCTAAGGCCCAGGACAACAGACCCCTTTGCCTCCCCCTGTCGATGGGCCTGACTACTTGTAGTAGTAGTTGTACTTAGTAGCTACTTTCTAATCAAACACTCTCTACTCTCAATAGCCTAATACTAATGTTACTACCCTAGTACTGCTAACACTACTACTACTACTCTTATTATCCAGGCTTTGGACCTGCACAAAGGGCACACTTGCTTGTAACACCTTGCTAGATTACTCCTGCTACTACTGTACTACAATCTACTTTGCCAATGAGATCAAAGAATACTCTACTAAAAGAAAAAGTTTTTTGTGTCTAATCCACCCACAAGAGGTCATAAGCCAGTGCACTCTATGTGCCTGTCCCAAGCTGGGATAAAGGGAGAAGCTTGTGTCAGGATGGGAATCAGGCATAAAAATGATGCCAAATTATAATGAAACTCACTTCACACTACGAGGCAGATGATTTGTTTCCCCAGAAGGGAAAAGTGGAAAGGAAACAACTTATGTTTTTGCTTGGTAGAATAAACAGATCAGCAATGTGTCAGCTATGTGGTCCAAATTTTACAGTACACCACGAAGAAGTTATGAGTTTTGAGGAACCTAAACCTGACAATTCGAGACAAATTGGCCCCTACATTCAGAAATAGGGGAAGCATGAAACCACACTTTTTTTGCCTCTTTGAAACACGGGTGGGATGTGTTGTTATGATCATAAGACCTAGTGCTGACAGCTGCTGTATGTGATAGAGTCACATTAAGTTTCCCACATAAATCTGCATCAGCCTCTGCATGGTTCTGTCCACACACACCTCGAAAAACCACAGGGCCCTGGATCAAATGTCCGCTCAGAAAATAGACAAACCCACGATAAAAGCACTGTCCTCAGTGATATATATTATTTAAAAAGACTAATGTAAAAACACACTTAAGCTATAAAATATCTTTCATAAACAGTGTTCATACTAAATACAGTGGTTTGGTGTCTGACAGACAGAAAAGTGGGAAAGCCAGGGCAGTATCTCCTACTGCTAAAGTCTTCTATCCTCTCACACAAGCGCTTTCCTTCTCTTTCCAAAATTTAATCATCACCATTTGATACAGTGCAGCCACAGCTCTCTGCAGTCTGCTCTTCCAATCACCTTGTTCCATAACTGGAGCCACAGGACGCCAGCTGAGTCTCCTGAAAACCACTGGCAAAACTACACTTTACCTAAATCTGGACCAATTCAGAGCACCCTTTAGTTGTAGTAATAGTGTTAACAGCAGTAGCCTAGTAGTGAAGGTAGCAGCAGCAACAGTACTAATAATAGTTGTAGCAGAAGCAACAGTTGTAGGAGATTTACAAAAATATAAGTAATTTTGTTGAGTACTTTAACTTGTGTGAATTTATTTTGAAGTACCAGTACAGTTATTTGAGTATAGATCTCTTCAACAGTCTCTGTTCTTCTGTCTGTCTGTGTGTTATAAAGTAGATTAAATGTCAGTTTTGCCTGGCTCTAGTCTAGACCACAACACACACTCCGGGGGCCATCTTAAAGAGCATCGAAACGCCTGAGGAAAGTCATGAAATGCACAGGACAAGTTCGAGGGTGGTAGTGGTGAGTAAACATTTTCCATTGAGCAATTATTTTTGTGGACCCGGCTCACTTGTTGAGTTGTAGAGCAGTGTTTATGACCGGGCCACTTCTTAGACTGTGAAACATGCAACACAAGCTCTCCTCTGTTATGTTTTTCCATAGAGAGTTGGACATTATTAGTTTTTCCACTGCTCCTAAAATACGTAACATTTTGGAGCTAAATATGGAAATGTGAAGTTTTGTGACCGATAGCAATAACAAGAATGTTATGTTTGTGACAGTGCTAGTTTGTTAGTCTGTTAGCAAGACAACTCAATGAAAAGGTCTGATTTTGATGATTTTTTTTTTTTTTTTTTGGTGTGGATCTGGAACAACCATCTGAATACAGAATTTTTTGAAAGCATCAGTCCCATTGCAAGATAGGGCCAAAATACAAACTCCAGCCACAGTGGGTCAGTAAATACTACAATATTCCAACTGTACTAGTGCCACTCCTCTTAATACTGCAACTGCTACTGCCAATAGTACTACGGCATCTACCATTACAATTAATACTACCATCCACTTTACCACTGAGGTCATTTAGAGATTTTACTTTCACTTTCAAATTTCTCTCGATCTATTTATTACTCTTTCAAGGAAGAATTTATTATTATTTTTTGGTGTGAATCCAGAATGCTATTTGGATCTATGAATTTTTTGAACGCTTCAGTCCCATTGCAAGATAGGGCCAAAATTACAAAGTCAGTCAGTAAACTAACAAATGATTAGTTTTAGCAGATTTTTTTTGCCATAAAGCAATAAAAATGCTTTGTTGCGCAATGGAAAAGGCATTTACCCCTCAACTAAGATCCCCAGTTCAAGTTTAGATCTGGGCACTGACTTTATCAATCCAAGACAGGATCAATGCCTTGGCAGAGGTAATTTAAGAAAATATTCTTTAGTTCTAGTCTTATTCTTTATCATAACCAAAAAAGGCTTAAAAGTCTTACAGCATACATTCTGTGAAAGATAATTAAGCAGTGGTGCAGAAGACAGCTCAATATTTATATGCGTGAGAGCAGGTGGTAATTGGTGGAACAATTTGAGTAAAGCATCCTTCATGATCACTTTAAAGTCTTAATGAATCTTTACTGTGCAACAGACAGAAATAAGCGGACATAAAACAGCTTTACAGCTCAAAACACAAAGAACAAATCAGGAAGTTACTGAACTGTTGAGGTGAACTTGGTTGAAACTTCAATGAGAAATCAAACTGTGCTCCATACTGTGAGAGCAGGTGCCATCCCCGAAGACAACCGAGCAGAAAATGTATGCACATAGCACAAGAGACAACAGTTAAGAAACAAGAAGGTTTTAAAGCCACCACTGAAAACCTCAACAGGATTTCATTATCCTATTATCTCCTCACAAACAAAACACTGACCTTTACATGGACTCAGTCATAAACAAATGGTGACAACAATAGCTGTGTGAAAAGCTGACTAGTGTTACTGACAAGGACAAAGAGAGGTGGTGCTGCAGCGCTCCACTGTATTCAGCAGCAGCAATAACGAAGCTACCAGAAAGGGACAAAATGATCATGGCTGTACATTTTCTGTCACTGGATTGTGCAAACTCAGCAAGACAACAAGAGGACAAGAGGTTTTTTGTTTGTGCATATGGCATCAACTTTAGAATGTTTGTCAGATGGATTATTCTGTACATCTCGATTTGTGTACTGGGTATAAAAGAAGCATTTTGGAAAGGCAGAGTCTGGTTTATTAGCACTGAAAGAATGGGATCATTTTGTGATCATTTTTGTATGTATCATATGTGGTAAAGAAAGGTGTAATAGTGGAGCAGCAGGAGCAGTAGTTGTAAAAGTAGTAGTAATAGTGCAAACACCAGTAGCAGCCGTAAAGGTAGCAGCATTCATTCATTCAGTAGTAGTTGTAGTGCCTGGAATGATCATGGTACTAATAGTAGTAGTAGTAGTAGTAGTAGTAGTAGTAGTAGTAGTAGTGGTGGTAGTAGTAAGTAGTAGTAGTAATAATAGCAGCAGCAATACAGTTGTTGTACCTGGAATAACCATGGTACTAGTACTAGCAGTAGTAGTAGTACTAGCAGCAGCAGTTGTAGGTGATTTAATTTGTTATGCAGTTACAAAGTAGTCTGGTTTATTATTGAATGGGATGCTAGTGATCATAGGGCCCTCAAGCAATAAATGCTACCTTCAATACTCTGTCATGCTACTGACTTGTTGACAGTTTAACTAGTTAGTTGCAAAATACAGAAATATTAAAATGTTTTTCCATCCTTATGTTGTCTCATCCCAACTTTTTTTGAGGTGTGTTGCTGTCAACAAAATCAAAATGAACAATTATTTTTAATAAAATAGTAAAATATGTGTTTTTATTTATATTTTGCACGAACTTATTCAGAATTGTGTTTGTCCGTATCTAAGGCTAAAGAAGTAAGGGACTATAAGGCAAAGTCAGTTAACAATAAAACAGTAGGGGAGTTCAAAAGCTAAAATTGATTGTATAGCACTTCAATAAATCTCCACCTCCTGACTCAGCAAAGACACCAGATGATGGAGGACATGACTAAACTGTAATGACATTGGTGAATGTGGTCATCTAAGTCTAAAAGGTCCGAAAATTAAAGATTCATAACCTGAACTTTGGCCAAAATGAAAAAGAGAAGTGTTTTTTGATGAATTTTTGATTGAGTGCAAGGACTTAAAGACTGAACAGCTGGAACCATAAGATTTACTAGACAATTATTTTACATTAGATGGAGACTATGGATGTTCATGGAGTTAAAAGTTTCAGACTAAATTAAACTCATTAGAGCTTTACAGTACATGTGTATCAGACTGAAATGTAAATGAAATTGCAGAATAGGAGAACTTAAACAGCAAGATTTATTATGGCACTTATTATGGGAATTCATCTTAAACTACGGTAAAGAAATACTGCTTTAAGAGGACCAGATACAGAGAAATGGAGAGTCATTTCTTGCAGCACACAAAGCAGCCGGAGCTGTGACTTGTAATGGATTTTAATTTGCAAATAAAACAGAGCCAAACAAATTTTATTTGCACTTGTGGGAATTAAAACTGATCCTTAATGAAGCTAAGACTCTATTTGGAAGACTATTGTGTTCTGGCGAGTCTTTGAATGGATGCTGAATTGGACAAATCTGAATTAATGAGTTTCACAGTACAAAGTCTGCAAAAATAAAATGTACAATATATAAATTGCCAACAATGGTTCATTCCCTTGGCCAACCAACACACGGTTCTTTTGAGTCTACCTGCCCACATTATGTTACCAGGGGAACGCTGCCTTCCTGTCCATAGACATGCATGTGAATCTAAATTACCCATAGATAATAATAGCTAGTATGAATGGTTGTCTGTCAGCCTCAAACCTGAAGTAGGTGGTATATACTTTAGGCCAAACGACTTGCAAAAGATGAATAAATAAAATGCCAAAAATGACTAGTCTCTTCTTAAAATATTTAATAAGCTACATTTTAATAATTATGTTTAAAGAAATCAAAACTGGAACATTTTATTGTTGAGCACACTCCTGTAAAGTACCTGTATGTTTTCATAGTATGCACAAACTCTTAATACACAGTTTGACTTAAATCTACCACAGTGTCAATATGTAAAGTCATTTCTTGTTATGCTTCAGAGCTTGTGCAGTCAGGTCCATTAGCATCAGCGGGGCTGTTGTACAATGGATTGACAAAGGACAAATTGGAAATGTTCCAGGTCGAACCCTGCTGTGAAAAAACACACATAAAAACCCATAGATCACGTCACTGACTTTTTCAAAGATAAATAGAGAAAAGGACCAGAGTGGACTCACCTCCACCTCATTCTTCCAGGGGTACACACTGATAGAAAGCCCCTTACTGCTGCTCTTCATCCCAGGCTTAATGCTGCTATTTTCCAGTGATGGCAACTGTAGGATAGAAATTTGTACACAGTGCTAAAATGAAATGGGCCCTAATGGATGACAGCACATAATATGCAGGTGCAATCAAAATCAAATTGACCTGTTAAGCGTTCATAATTACAAAGCTAACCTTCATAAAACATCTCATCATCCTTCAGAGGTGAAATCATCTCTGGCTGTTTCTTTTGAAGCAGATCTGTCTGGGTCGTTGAGATAACAGCTTACACCTACATATCTTTATTCATAGCTGCGTCTGTTCAACTGGCAGCGACATGAAAGCCACTACAGAGAGATATACTGCTACTGTGTATCTATAATACAGTATGTATGGAGAAAGACTAGAGAATATCATCTACTTTACTTAGGTAAACACAGAGATGGAAGTAAATGTACTGTTACTTCAAAAAATACTGAAGTAAAAGTACTCAACAAAATTGTTACTTGAGTAAGAGTAAAAAAGTATGGAGTGTAAAGATTATTTAAGCAGAGTACTTAACTACTACCACAGTTATTACTACTGCTAATACTACTATTACCATTACTCCAACTTTTACTTCTTCTACTACTACTACTATTCATTTTGTCACTAAGGTATGTAAGTATGATTAAGAAAATGTACTCCACTACCATCTTCCACAAATTATAAATTATTAAGCATCTTATTTTCCACCTCTGAATATGGTTTATCAAATATTTAGGCAATGTCCATCAATATATTATGACAGATAAGGAAATGCTTATATTATGAGTAAAAACCCCTGCTGTCAGCTCAGTCTGGTCATTTGAAACATACATTACTACATAAACAACTACCTAGCTGTTATTGTACATACTTTGTGAAAAGTGATATGAAAATAGAAATCATTTTAATGCTTAGACTGCAGGAGAACATTGTAATAAAGCACAGGTCTATACCAAAAATGTGTTCAATAAACTGGATATTAGGCACACTATGATATTACCCAAAGGCACCCCGCAACCACAAAATCAATTGTCTTAAATCAAAAATGTAATGTAGCAGAAGAGCCTAAAGCTCACCTTATGACCTGCTCTAATGTTAAATGTACTTATTGAATAAAATAATGATGAATGGGAGAAGAATTAGATTTGTAAAACAGCAAAACCTAATGTTGCCCAAATCAAATCTTCTAATGATTGATCGTGTGTTTGTGTGCACCGACCTCTGCTCTCCAGTCAAAGACGGGGTCATCCATCACACCATAGTCCCGCAGCTTGGGCTTTCTGTAGCGCACGCAAATAGACTCATTACAAACCTTATCCCCAACATCATCATCATCAGCACAAGAGGTAGCAGCAAATTAGATGTAATTGCTGCCAATACTCACATTAAACAGCACTTTTTCTTCAGAGCAGCGAGGATGCAGACAGCGACGCCGGCCGTTAGCAGCAGCAGCCCAATGCCAATGCCAGTGTACACAGCATCTGAATGAGGGAAGTTCATTAGTCCTTATATTGGCAGCTATCTCTAATGAAGCACAGGAATATCAACAGCATGTGTGAGAGTGATTTAGGAACATTAATGTTAGATCATTTAATACAGACAAACCAGAAGAGCAAGGAGTATATCTGTTAATTACCCCAGTTTATGTCCTCTAATGTGGGTGCAGGCGTGGACAGCGATGGCTTCTTTTTTATGTGGCAACGATTACCAGTCCAACCCGATAAACACCTGCAATAACAATAAAGTTAATATCTATACTAGCATTATCGTCTTTAAGCATTTTATTTAGCTAATGAGCTGAACAAATTGGGATTTAGAGGTACATCTCACTGATTATGGTTCTATTCTTGATATATTGTACAAAATGTTGAAATTATACATTTTAGTGTTGAAAAATGTAGGAGTGCTGTCCTCTGCTGCTGAAGAATACTTCACTTCGACTTGCAAACTTAATAGGAAACACTAAAGCATCTTCACCAGTCTCCAGACCTCATTATTTATGATTGGTAATCACAGTATGTGTGGGAGAAACTGCATCACTCTGTGTTTCCTTTGGGACTAATGGTTACATATGGTGTACTGTCCAACATAACACTTGACACAAGAACACAGTCAGCCAGGATTTCCTTTAATTTATTTATTTTAGAGAGCCCCTTGAGACGTGCCATCTCTTTTTTGAGAGGGTCCATATTTGACAGGATTTTAAGATTTCATATGAACTGACAAAAATCCAGTCCTGAACAGCAGTGTATATGAATGACCTACTGGTGCATTGTGTGTTTCACTGCTGTTTTGGTGATGCCAGACCCCACAGCTGCTTTGAATAAAATCATTTATGATCCACTGTAAAAATCAGCTCTTGGTAACATATTGTTCTTGTAAAATGCATTGTTTGCTAACAAAAATACTAACATAAAAAGTTAAACAAACAGGGAAATAGGGCATATAATGGGACCTGTATACATACATTTCCCTTAATATTATTTCCATATATTTGGGCAAAGTAACGTCAGCTAGACTTTGAGTATGAACTTGTTAATAGTTTGCCTGATTTGGTACACTGCATCTCCCCTCTGGATCGCAGAGTGCGCTCCAAGTCCACATCTGTTCAAGATCAGTCTGGTTTCATAGCAGAAATGACCTTCTAATGTGAAACACGCAGCAGAGAGTGAAGCCAGACTGTGTCATTATCATTCAGGGGGGGTCAGGGTACATATTGTGTGACAGTCTGGGCCGTGGTGGTGGGCCGTCCCTGGCCTGGATCCCTAGTGGGTCGTGCTCGGTAGAAAGCACAACGTGAGGCCCATGCCAAAGCAGAGGTGCCCTCAGGTTCTGCTGCAGCAGGCTTTATAAGAGCTGGGACAGATACAGGAGAGGGCCACAGCAGTGAGTGACAGCACTACTGTGTGTTATATAATGAAAGGAGGCAGCAGCAGCCGCACTGCTCCGAGGAATGTTGGACACGAGAACAAATAAGAAGCAGACCCAAACACAATGCAGGAATAAATTAGAGAATGTACACAGCTTTCTGTGGCAAAAATAACAAAAAACTCTTTGCATTTAAGAGCCATGCTTTCATTGAGAATTTCTTGTGCGAGCAATTCCAGCAGAACTGCAGTAAGAGACAGCACTTTGTATAGCACTATGCAAGGAGTGAGTTTAGCAAAAATAGGTTCCAGTCCTCAGCAAATCCATTTTCCACATAATAAACTTGTAAAATGAGTATATAAAAATACATCATATAACTGTATTCTCATTCTAATCATACAATTCCGTAGATATTCTAAACTATAGATGCAAATAACTATGAACTATTTTAAAACTGTCACCAGATCCAGATAAGGTCTCTTAGGTTCAGTGCATTCATGGGATGATTTTTTCCAATATTTTGACTGGGACAATCTATCAGCAGTTTCCAAGAAAGGAAACAGAGGCAGAACCTCTCCAGTTAAGCTGTAGGGGATGAGCAGATTCCCACATGCTTCATGGAGCGTGTCTTTTCCAGAGAAAGCAACAACACTGATGGGATTTCCATGTTTTAAGACTCCAAAGAAAGACAAAACTGAGGAGGGAGAGGTAGGCCAGAGATGATGATTATCTGTTTGTTTGTGCATGTTTATGTCAGTAAGAGTGTGCAGGCTGAAACTCACATGCAAACGGGGCCATGCCTTTCAATATGGCACAAACCACGGTGTGAACAATATCTGGGAGGACACTCTGTAACATTAAATAATAAAAATGTTACTTAGTGAAATTGGGTGACATCTCTCCTGTACTATAATCAGGAAAAAACATCACCAATTATATAAACATTTCCTTTACCTGCAAACAGAAAGACATTACACTTGGAGCTGCTTTGGCTAAATTACATTATTCTACAAATGTTGTTGCCCAGGGAAACAATGTACCACTAAATGTCAAACATTAGTCTCTGCAGCTCTCTGGGTACATTGGAGCAGAAACTTGATTTCTAAAGCCCCATTTTTCATGTCTGAAAGTGCAAATGACTTATGTGTCTATAGGTTATATGGGGGTAAGGGAGTGAAGTGTTGAACAGTCATTATGTTTGAAACACCATTATGGATCTCTGGCATCAAGCTCAACATTTGATAAAGTGACTGTGGGCTGGCACTCCATTCAGGCTAAATGGGAGGCTTGGTTGTACTCGTCAAGAAGGTTTTAACGGATTTTGGCAGTGCACAGAGACCTTTGAGGTGTGCTTTAAAAACAAAGCAGCCTCACTTGAGAACGTCCTGGGAATTACTCTCCAGGCTGGCAATTGGGAGATGCAAATGATATTTTGGCAACGGTTAAGTCAGGGCTGAGTAAGTGACACGAGAGGGTGTAAAAATAAAAGAGCATATGGTGAAAAATATCATAAAATGAAAAGAGTAAGTAAAAAGCGGTTACCATGGCAGCTGGACTCATCTGGGTGGAAAGGTTTACAGTCGGCAGAGTGGTCACAGCGCTGGTGGAAGGGGATACACGAAGGCACACCTTCACACACCAGTTCTCCCAGTTCACACTGCAGTAGAGCTAGTGGAAAGAAATGATGTGAACACGGGGGTTTCACGAGTGCATTTACGTATTACAAAGTCTGTGCCTATGAGCAGGTTACAAATAGGATTAAAGAACTTAAATTTTTTTTTTTTTATGGCTTTGATCTCTATCTGTGAAATTGTCTTTGCACGCTTGCTTGATTTCACAAATCTATCTCACATGTTGGGCCTCTTAAAAAATGTATTGTGACAGCTCTTGTGCTAGAATTTACACAGTTCAGAACACGACCTGGTCTCTCATGACTGCAACAAGGGCAACAGGGATTACGTAATAACAGGTCTACCTTCACTATTACCATTAAGATACATTATATGTATGCATAAATTTGCTGAATTTTTAACCAGTCACACACACAACTCCTAAAAACAGCACAGCAAACTTAACATGACATTAACTTTACAGTTCACCATATACTTCAAATTCTCAGTTTAGCATATCATGTTAACTTGAAATGATCTTTAAAGTATGTTTGCTAATATTATATCTGTATTGCCTTTTGCTTCCCTTCACTCTATTTATGTTTTTGAGTGGTTTCTTTGTGTAGATGTAGCCAGTACAAGAAAAGGCACTTTTTCTGTTTTATTCAATGTTGACAAGCTGATAAAAGCCAATGGGAACTATTTAAGCCTATATGATTGATGTATTATGGTCTTATTTATCACAGATAATTCCAATTAAGACATGCTCTTAATTTTCCTTAACTTTCTCTTTAATGAAGCAAATAAAGAAAAAAATACCAAATCAAACAGGCATATTGTACGTACGGCAGTTGTACTCATCTTCTCCATGGGGACAGTCTGGGACCTCATCACAGCGCAGTATAGAGGGCAGGCACACATCAGTTTGAACATTGAAAGTATCCTACAGGACAGTTGCCCTGTGGAGGAAGAGTGCCAGGGAACCAGTGTAGGACAGTTCTCTTCATCAGACTGGTCCTCACAGTCTGGCTCTTCGTCACACCTCCAGCTTTCTGAAATACACTGGAAGGAGTACGCACACTGGAACTGGTCTGCAGCACAGGTCATGGGCTGGGGGGTAACTGGTCCTGCAATGACACAACATAGGACCATAACCCAACTTGATATCCCCTTGACAAAGTGAGCAACACAAAGGAGTGCTTATGCTGTTTTAGAGAGAGCTAGGGCTTCAGAAAGAGCAGCAGTTCACCTGTGAAGGGACAATAAACAGTCTGAGGTGAAAAAAAAAACAACAATATAAATTTAATTGATTTCCTCCCCTTTTGCCCTCTGTGCTGTCCCTTTCTGCTGACCCACTCTCCTTTGGGAATTTATATAGCCTATAGGCCATCAGGGTCCATTACTTTACACTGCATCAAATTTATATGGAAACACAAGAGCAATGTGTAGATGCAAGTTGACAGTAGACTCAAGAGAAGGTGGAAATTAAAAGAAATTGACAAAGAAAACAGAGATGACTTTACCACCAACAATACAATCCTCAGTGAAGGAGAGGTCATCCAAAGCGATGTCGGTCCACATGTCTCCACCCACCTCACCCTGGAAGGTCACTTTGAAAGGTGCTGGGTTTGAGAGAATGACATTAGCGTAGGTCCACTGGCTGCCATGATTACCATTGGCAGCCCACATTAGAAGAGGAGTACCACTGGCTCCAACAGTGTAGACCTAAAAACAGAGATTAAACAACAAATATATAGGAGCCTTTATTTTATGTTGTATTAGTTATGGTAATTATAGCAATGAGGTTGTCAATATTATCATCTAGCACCAGTGCTGAATAAACAATGTCCTGACTGGCACTGGTAAGAATGAGAAAAGGTATGATGTCATGTTTCCACTAAAGGCAAAAGTAGTGCATATCAATGTATACTGTGACTTGTATGACGCAAATATGTAAGATCACAACTTTTGATTTTTCTGACAACACTGATATACTGACATTATAATGACATTAATCACACATATCCAGGATCTGCACCACTTGGCTCAAATTCAGTTTGGTCTCAGTAAATATTTGTTTAGAGAAGTCTGTTTAGATTGGATTTAGATATATTTTGAGCTGCTTGTTCTTAAATGTCTCATACTAAATTATACATATGAGATTTCAGGGTGTCACTAAACCCTACTGCATACAATTTACTTGTGAATAGCAGTATTATCTATTACTGCATGCCCCGTGATTTGTTAATTTTGGAAATCTTTGGTGCTTGCTTGTCATGTTCAATTAATTTACATTTGTTTGTTATTTTGAAATAATACCAGCCAACAAAGCCCCCTAAAGACAAATAAAGATGTTTATAGATGACATGTTTTGATGGAGGACTCTCAGTTGACAGTTTTCATTGGTTCCTGTGGGGATTTAATGATTGACAGTAAGATGAGTATAAATGTATGACAATTCCGAAATATGCCTTCAGGTTGATGAATCAAATAAAAGATAATGTGAAAGCAGACATTTTTTAAATTACTATTTGATGTTTAAATTATTTATGGAAACACAATGAAGATAAAATTACCTTGAGAGTTCCCATCCTGTCAGAGCCATGCATGTAGAACCAGAAGCGCAGGTGACACAGACCGATGCTGGCGGGATATGTCGTCCTGGTGGTCACCTTGGCAACATCACCTTCTCGTTGAATTGCTGAGTGGAGGTAAAGGTAATTCCCTCCTCCACCTGACATGTACACAATAGCAGTAATCAGTGTAACATAATAGTGGTTTCAAATGCCAAATAGGCCCAGACACAAAAGTACTGTTTCTGGATCATGTAAAGTTTCTTCTTTGCAAGATATAGCTTTAACAAAACAGCATTTGTGTGAACTGTGTTCATTTCTGAAGTACTGAATAATGCTTGTTTCGAGGGCCCAAAGGTATTTATGAGCCTGCAAAACAGTCCAATACTATGACCTGTTGCCACATAATTATTTAAAAAATGTTCCTCCAGCTGTTTCTTATTAGTAACGCTTTATTTTCCATCCTTTTGTTGCCCCTGTCAAAACTTTTTAAGATGTGTATGTAGAGAGTAAAGGTAGTTCCCTCCTTCACCTGATGTATACGTAGAAATTATGAATGTAATGTAATAGTGAGTGTCAGTGAAAGGAACTACAGATTCAATGCAGTAATACCTGAACCAAAAGCCATCTTATACCAATTCTATTGCAAAACACAAATCCAATTGTGCAGTTTTCATTCTGGCTCTGCACACAACATTTACTACAGTGTATTTGGGAAAAAGAAGGCTGCATTGTATTGGTTTGAAAAATTGTTGCCCGCAGAGAAAACTGCTGAGATTTCTCAGCTCTGGGATGAGGCAGCATCAGAAAGATGGCAGAACAAAGTGGGAGTTTTCCACATGAGTTAAAGGGGATTTAAGGCCATCACAATCCACAGCACGCACCAAGCTCTGCTCCCTCCCACAACAATAGATTTATCACTGATGGAAGAAAAAATCAAACATTTCTAGTCATTATGATAAAGATTTTTTTTTCTCTCTGCAGTGCACACATTTCCTTTGTCATTTAGGCATTTACTAATCTGATAACACTGTAGTGTTTTCAGAGTATTGCACACATCTCATCCTTATTTAACTCCTTGCTTGTGTATGTGTGAAGGAGGTGGTATTGCTGGCCAGCTTTATTGATTGGCTCACTGGTGGTATCATAAGTTCAATGTATGACACAGCACCCAGTGTCCACATTCATCTTTCTGATCAATAAAGTTAACTGGCCAGTCAGAATAGATGTGAACTCACCAGCCATCAACATGAGGACGAATGGGAGCTACTACAGACAGCCAGGCCAGGTGCAAGAAAAACATAACCACTCTCTATAATATTAAATCAATCATTAGTGCAAACAGCATCCAATGTAATATACAGACAGTTAGACATGCACCTTAAACATTAACAAGTGTCAAGTGAAATGAAGTTCATAATTCATCTGTCTTCTAGGGTGCAGGGATTTGCATATTGATTTGGCCTTGATTTTATGCTAGATGCCCTTCCTAACCATTTATCTAGACTGAGGACCAACACAAAGAGTGCACTGCTTGTAGTTGGACTGGGGAATGGCATTAAGCAAACTGATCAAAGCCACAGGATGAACTGAGGTCCGTCCAGACGCAACAAGACAAGTTATCACATTTGAAGGAAAGTTAAGGGCAATAACCCAATAAAGCATATCACTGTCATAATACACAGTTCTTAAGTCTAATTCTCACTTAAAACAAGTATTGACAGATGAAGAAAAAATTCATTGTACTTCAAATCTGCTTGACTTAGCTTATTGATCAGAATGTGTTATCAACTCAGCCTTCACACAGTAGTCTGAAGATCTTTTTCTTAGCTGTCGACTTATAATTACAAGATTGGTAATCCAATACAAGGTTAAAAGTTTAGGAGCAGTTCTTAATACTAACTAGTACTTAGTAGTAGTATTAACCACTAATAAAACTATCAATAAAGGGCATTTAAGTTGCAGTTAATCACTGTGTTGTTTCTCAGTCTCTGACAAGGCAGAACTATTGATTTTTACAGATTATGATAAATGTTTTAATGGGGAAAAGTGTGAACAGACCTGGACTGTGGTCAGCCTGAGGTCCCGTTCCTGGGGTGTGAGTCTGGTGACTGATCTTCCAATCAAAGTCATCGTCAGTGTCCTGAAAAAGCTGGCAGCTCGCCTCCCACTGGCTCTGCTCCATGTTGAAATTGCAGGAGCCGGGCAAAGCGGCTATACGATCTGCATGAGAAGTAGAGGGGAAACAAGAGGAATAGGGGGTCCAGGAGGGCAATCTTGTTTTCCTCCTGCAAAAGAAGATGGATTCACATCCAATTTTAGTTTCTACTCACCACAGTCTATCTCATCTGATTCATCAGCACAGTCTGGCTTGTTGTCACACACCAGGTGGGACTCAATGCAGTGGCCGCTGTGGCACACAAAGTCTGTCACTGCAGGGCAACTGACTGGTACTGCACCTGCAATGCAAAGAAAGCAAAAGGACACATAGTTGACGTTATTACCTTCACCAAGTAGAATGATTTCACTGGTCAGTTTGTTTGAAGGTTTGTGTGTCAGCATGTTCATTAAAAAAAGTAATGGACAGATTTTGATGACATTTTCAGGTAATGTCTGTAATAGGCCAAGGACATTGCAACAGGGTTATCATAGCTGCCATGAAAACAGCAACTCCTAACAAGGGGTCAATAAAGGAAGCTTAGTGTATTATTTATTACTGTGAGATAATCTAGTCACAGGGAGTCACAAGTCAGTGTACTCCTTGTGCCAGTCCCAAACCTGGATAAAGGAGAGGGTTGCGTAAGAAAGGGCATCTGGTACAAAAAACTAACTCAAATCAATATGGGTTGGAGTCCGGTGCTTATAGTTCTCAATTAGACTGAATTTTTTTAACCCTTTTGAAACCCAAAGTGAGATCCATTCCCTTTGTTCAACTGATAAGACAACATTGAACATGTGTTTTTGATTAAAAAAACAGCGTTCATTCCAAGCTCTGCTCCAAAGGCCAGCAGCAGAAGACAGCAAACAACAGCAGACAAAGGCCTGTCAGAAGAATCAGAGCTGCTGCTCCTGCTCCTCTCTTTGCTAGAAACAGAAGACAGTAGTAGGAGAGAGGATCAGGTGGATCAAAGACGGCTCACTGTAGCACTAGATTATGGACTTGTGTGTGTGGATAAGAATGCGGACGTACTGTACGTGCACATAGTTCAAAGGCATTACATGACAAATGAAATGAGAAAAGAGTCAAAGCACATCCAGAGGCCAACAGGGTTAATACCTTTAGACCGAAAAAAACATTTTAGTATGTTTGAGTGCATTTAATGTGATGAAAGTTATATAATGTCACTTAGTCTTAGAAAGAAGGTTTGCCTGCTTGTCAGTCAAGGCATGCATGCCATTTAATAGACTTTGATTGATGTCATGCTTGTCTCTAGGTCACTATTTATGTCCCTGCATTTAGATTTTTGCATTGACAGAGTCCGGGAGCATCCCATGTGGTGTCCAGCCTTGTGCCAGGTCCTGTTTAATGTGGAGCATCTGTCTCGGCCATAAACATCAAACAGCGTCTGTCATCTACTGTCATCGGCCCGAAACTCAGCGAGACACATTGGCACTCCATTTACTTCACTGTTCTCATACTGAGCATGCTAGTGACAAAATCAATTTCATACTTCAAACTATCAGCTGAAAGGATCATAAAATCATTTTACAGCGTAATGACGTCAAGCTCCAGAAGATTATTAAAGGAAGATATGAGGGGTCTAATAATATGAAATGGGAACTTTCATATTCACACTTCCACTCTTCAGTTTATTTCCAAAAAATATTTATTAAATTCAACACTAGATCTAATAGGAGTTGGCATTGTACTTTTAAAATGACCATGTGACCCCACCATTTTCCACAATGTTATAGTCATTTATCAGCAGTAGTTTCCTTCCTGAGTATTGGCGAATCTGTGATGACTTTGCCAGGTGGAGTTCAGGCATTCATAAACTTTTACAGCTAGTTCATTTGGAACAATAAAATAGTAATACACTTCTCTGACCTCTTGCTTTTTGCCTCATTATATTTATGTAGAAAGGTCAAAAAGACATTCTCAGCACTCAAAAAGGACGCTGGAGAATTTAGGGTATTGTTTGAAACTGTATAGCTTATAGCTTAACAAAATTTTTTCTAAGTAGTTTTTTTAATGTAACAGTTGTAACTAGAAGCAGTTGGAGATAGCAGTCATCCACCTAGGCATTTTAGCGCCACCCTGTAATCCAGATTCACAGAAAAGTTTTCTTCCCATGGTTGTACCGCTGTCAAATGATTCCCACAAAAACTAAGAATTGGCATTTGGAATCAAGTGATCTGAACCCACACCCAAAACTAATCATTCATGACCTTTCCTGAAAATGTCATGAACACACATTTTGAGTTATGCTGCCAACAGACCAAACTAGTGAATCCAAACAGGGATCCACACCAAAAACAGATGAACAGTTTCTTTGTTACTGTCTTGAAAATGTCATCAAAATCCAACCAATACTTTTTCAGACATGTTGTTCACAGACAAACAAACAAGTCAATGCCTGCATAAAAACATAACCTCCAGAGGTACTGTAAATAATATTATGTGTATTCACTTACTTGGAGCACAATCTATGTACTCTATGTCGTCTAGGGCAGCACCTCCACTCATGTCCCTGGACCGGATGCCCTCAAATATGACCTCAAAGTTCCTTAGCTTCCTCAGTGGGATTGCAACATGGTTCCAATGATTCCCTTGGTGTCCCGTCTTGTTCCACATCTCCCACAAATAGTTTTCCGTCTGGGAATAAAAAAGAAAAAAGCACTAATAATCAGTAATCCTGCGGTGCCATACATATTTACATACTTCTCTCCTGAAACCATTGCAATAGATTTCAGATATCTATATTAAATTGAGCTAAGCACACTTTGTATGCTATTAAAAAAAAGAGTCATTACAATGTCATTAACATAATTTTTTAAACATGCTTTGTGCCTTCCTTCAACGGTAATGGATGTCTCTCATACCACATATGGGCTGTATTAAAACAAACCATGTGTATTCCTCTGTCAGTTCTCTCTGTCTTTTCCCATGGCACCGAGCAGGCACTAAATCATGATATATACTGCTTTAAAAGGACTTTTGTGGATGTATCTCTTACGAGGAAACATCTCACCAAGGGATTTTAATGTCATGGAAAGAACATTTACTAAGTCATACAGCACCTGAGTGTTGAGTCAAGAATGTCTGGAGCATGCACATAAATCTAAATGAGAGACTGAATTCATTTCTGGTACAAAAATCTATTGTTATGTGATAATTTAAAAGTCACCTCCACTATAAAATACACAAATGCATGACATAATTTTGTACACTATGTATGGTGCAGAGGTTCAAAAGTTCACAAATGATAAGAAAAATGATAAGGAAAAGATAAAGAACAAATGATCAAATAGACCTTAAATGCATTGCCCTAGTCATGCAAAGGTATGTTTGATTTATGCAGAATAAAAATTGCAGTAAGCTAAATATTATCTCTGGGTGAATAGATTGTTGTTAGTGCTGTTGAAAAAAATGTGTGGGTTAGATCTTTGAGTTCTCTCCCACTGCCACAAAGCCATGCATGTGTTAGGTGAATTGGTGAAAATTGTCACTAAATGTCAGCCCTGTGACTAAATGGCTACAGTCCAGGCTGTACCCCAACTAAGGCCCATAGTTGCTGGGAAAGGCTTCAGCCACCCGCAAACAATATGAATGAAGAAGATGAATAAATAAAACTTATCTTCTATGACAGAAATGACTGAAAATCATTGTAAATCAAGACATGTAATTTTTTTGTTGCCTGTGAAGGGATGAAGGAATTTCTAGAAACTCTGTTGCAGATGTAAACTAAATAGACTACTAGCAAAGGTAGGTATTAATTTTACATGCAGTCCTTAAGGTGTCCATCAGTACAATATTGTTTTTGCCATAACTGATAACAACTCACTACAGTCTATTGAATGAATTTCTGCAAGTCTGTGACAACCTATTAATTCAGTTAAAGGTTTTCCTATCAATTAAAATATCTTATTGAAGTGTGTAGATACATATGCACTTACAATGTGGACAAAATGTATTTGAAAATGACAAACTGTGGCCATAATCGTAAGATAGTTTAAGAGTTCTGGTCCAGTGTACTCGAAACCAAAGGACAAGCAATGTCACTTTCTCTACTGCAGTTAGAAAGCCTGTTAAGTGCACCCTTGGGTGAGGCAGGCGCAGGCTGTCTCCTCCGCTTTAAGCCAACGGAGCCCTGGCTTGAAATAATCTTGTTACTGTGAGAGGAGAGCATAGATTAATAGGCAGCGTTACAGTGAGACTTATCCAGATTTATGTCATGGTGTAAAGGCTCAATCTATACCAGTGGCCTAAGAGAGGCACAGCAGGGTTTAATACCAGCAAATACACTTTATGCTTGAGGTCCTTGTGGCCTATCATTCTCAGCATTTATTCAATCAATTTGATGGCATGCAGTCAAGGCAATGTAACTACAAATTTAGCTTGCTCCAAGTGATGTGTGGAAATAAATTACATACATTAGCATAAAATAATTTCATTATTCCCCATTCACAAGCAAGAGGAGAAACTACAAAGAAATGTGTAATAACAAAGCCAGTTTTATTGGCGCTTTAAAATCCCAAGTGTGTTACATTATTTTAAATGTTCCACTAAGCACAGATATGGTTTATATTTATACCTTTAAGTTAGAATGCATTTGCACTTTTGTAATTGAAGTTAAATTATACTGTATGTGATATTAACATGCATGTAATGATGCCTTTTAATTCCCTTTATTTGTTGTTTCTTAGTAAAAACATGGTTTCAGCATAAGCAAACAGCATGACGTATTTCAATGTTGTGAAATATGTTGCACATGTTGCATTATGAATAAACATATTGCTTGGTAAAACATGATGACAATGTGGACATTTTCTGTTAATTGGTTACTCCAGTTGTTACATATGCTTGCTTCCCTAAAAACATTTGAATGAATCCAGATGTAATTATCTTGTTATTCTCTACACAGAATCATTACAACACAGTGATGAGATTAATATACTTTGTTATGGACCACATATGTTTAGATCCCTCATTTCAGTCTGCCAGACAATTATCACTCAGTGTTAAAAGCAGTTTAGAAACCTGCTGATATATAAAAAGAAAGTCTGGCGTCTTGAGCTGCCTGCAAGCTTCACAGTGGAAACACTTGCCAGGTAAATATTTTCCCACCTCCTACTCTGTCTTTGCCCATCGAAGCCTCCAGCATCATTACCATAACCCCCTTTGTTCTTCAATCAGCCTTTAAACACTTTGTTAGCACTCTGCCCACACACTGTGCAGAGAATGTGTGGATTTGTCACTTTGTATACATTTATGTGCATGTTTTCTATTTGAAATTATGCAAAATGGCTGTGAGGATACAAGGTATAATAATATTTTAAGTTAATGCACAAGCCAATAATGTCCTTGTACCTACAGATCATACATCCATTTAACATCATGCCATTTACAGTTGCAAGAAAAAGTATGTGAACCCTTTGGAATTACTTGGCCTTCGGTTATAAAATGTGATCTGATCTTCATCAAAGTCACAATAATAGACAAACACAGTCTGCCTAAAATAATCCTGCAAAAAAAAAAGTTTTCTTGTTTTTATTGAACATTTTTGTAAACATTCAAAATGCAGGATGGAAAAAGTATGTGAACCTCTAGGCTAATGACCTCTTCAAGAGCTAATTGCAGTTAGGTGTCAGCCAACCTGGAGTCCAGTCAATGTGAGGAGATTGCAGGTGTGGGTTAAATAAGCCCTGCCCAATAAAAAACACACATCAGGTTGGAATTTACTATTCTGAAGAAGCATTGCTTGATGTGAACCATGCCTCACACAAAAAAGCTCTCAGAAAACCTACGAGTAAGAACTGTTGACTTGCATAAAGCTGGAAAGGGCCATAATAGTATCTCTAAAATTCTTGATGTTCATAAGTCCACAGTATGACAGACTGTCTATAAATGGAGAGAGTTCAGCACTGCTGCTACTCTCCCTAGGAGTGATCATCCTGTAAAGATGACTGCAAGAGCACAGCGCAGAATGCTCAATGAAGTAAAGAAGAATCCTAGAGAGTCAGCTAAAGACTTACAGAAATCTCTGGCACAAGCTAACATCTTTGTTGACAAATCTCCAATAGGTAGAACATTAAATGAGAATGGACTTCATGGGAGAACACCACAGAGGAAGCCACTGCTGTCCAAAAACATATTACTGCACGTCTGAAGTTTGCAAAAGAGCTCTGAGATGTTCCACAGCACTACTGGCAAAATATTCTATGGAAAAAAAACAAAGTTGAGTTGTTTGGAAGGAACAAACAATGCTATGTGTGGAGAAAAAAAGGCACAGCACACCAACATCAAAACCACATCCCCACTGTGAAGTATGGTGGAGGGGGCATCACGGCTCAGGGCCTGGACAAACTGCTATCAACAGCAAAATTAATTTCCAAGTTTATCAAAACATTTTACAGGAAAGCTTAAGACCACTTGTCCACCAACCAAGCTCAACAGAGGATGGGTGATGCAACAGGACACTGACTCAAAACATAGAAGCAAATCAACAACAGAATGGCTTCATCAGTAGAAAATACGCATTCTGGAGTGGCCCAGTCATCAACCCAATTGAGATGCTGTGGCATGACCTCAAAAGAGCAATTCACTCCAGACATCCCAAGAATATTGCTGAACTTAAACAGTTTTGTAAGGAGGAATGCTCCAAAATTCCTCCTGAGCACTGGAGGTCTGATCTTCACTACAGAAAATGTTTGGTTGAGGTTATTGCTGCCAAAGGTCATCCAGTTATTAAATCCAAAGGTTCACATACTTTTTCAATCCTACATTATGAATGTTTACATAAATGTTCAATAAAGACATATCTTTTTGCAGTTTTTTTTTTCAGCATTAATTTAAGCAGACTGTGTCTGTCTATTGTATTGTTGTGACTTAGATGAGGATCAGATCACATTTTATGACCAAAACATGCAAAAAAAGAATTTCCAAAGGGTGCACTTACTTTTTCTTGCAACTGTATATACAGTATGTGGCAACATAAAGCTAAACAGAAAGTTCTGTCTCTTCCACACTGAGAAATAGATATACTTTGAATAATGTCTATAATGTCTTCAGCTCATGTCACTACCGAGGCTGTTTCATATCATTACAATAAACAGTTAACTAGAATTCATACCAGAAACACAGGGCCCACACAGTATAACCCATGAACCTTTTGTTTAGAATTCAATCAATCTTGGGCTTGTGTAAATTTTGTGCAAATTTCACAATTTGATTTTAGTTTGACAGCAGCAAGACCACTGGGAATTAGATCTGGACATTCAATCAATATTGTGGTCTGGTAGGAAGCTGTTTGGATATAATTAAATGCAAAATAGATAAGTAAATACAATCTTTGTGAGTGAGTCTTGAAGCAAACTGTGTAGACTTCACATTCAGAACAACATCAGAATGTATTAAATTATACATTTACTAACAATATAATTCAGGACAAAAGCTGGATATGCAGCATTTCTTGCAGAAAGAAAAGAAAACCAAATCCAGCCAGGCACAGCTTCAGCACCGTGTACCTGTCAGAGTTCAGTGAATGTGAGATTATACAGGCTGCAGTAAAGAGGCAGCACAAATCACAGCAGAATTTCAATGTCAAAAATCTACAAGCACAAATTTTAGTTATCTGCCAGGGTCAGCCATGCATGCACAAAGTGGATAACTGGGATGCTAACAAGCTAAATGAAGCACTGTAGCACAGGGGTGTCAGCACAGATGGCAGGGTGGGGCTGAGAGGGACCATGACCCCCAGCGCTAACCTCCACCACATGCCCATAGCTCAAATACAAGACAGCTTTGTGCATCAGCCGCAATTAAGTTAAATGGAAAGAACTATTAAACATCACCAATGTTGAGAGTAGAGGTAACTCATTTTCAGTGATGGAAGGGTAAAGTGTGCATCAGTTAGATTTATTTCTTGTTTTATGGAACACTGTTTACCTTGATCAGCAGCCGGATTGTTCCCGTGGCCTTGTGGGAAATATAGTACCAAAAGGAAAGCCTGCAGATAGCACTTGACTCCTTCCACACGGAGCTCCTGATATGGGCTTTATCACCTTTCAGGCCCACTGGTGTTGCTTCAAGATACACAAAATGACCTGAAGAGGAAAGGTGAAAGAAATTTAAAAGATAACAGTTTGAGAAATTATAATGTTTTGGTTAAATGCAGCTTTGGGAGCCAGTGGCAAATAAAGCATGTGCACTGACAGAGGGTGGGGGGATAGGGCAATAGGTCAGAATAATCTGCTAATGTTGTGCTGCTGTGTCACAGAGGTGTCGCCATCCACCATTTGCTGTCTTTGCATAGACACTGTTTGAAATGTATAATAAATATAATAAATGTATACTGTTCAATTCTTAAGCAATGTCCAGAGGTGGTTCTTAAGTAGTCTACCTTACCTTACCTTAGTCTAATTGTGTTTTTAAATATACTTAAATTATTTTACTATCAGTTTTAAGGTACATGTAATTTAAAACCTATTCAGCAATTTCCCATGATTAAAACACAAAAACGACTTTTGGGTTACCTATTGATTTTCAACCAAACAAGGCTTTGTTGTACTTTGTGTAAGTGAGTTTGTGTCCCCCGAAGTTCTATATTATACCATATGGATCAGATTAGGACTAACATCCTTTAAATGCACTAATCTAGAAATATCTTATCATTTGAAACAGCTTATGAATTATGTAGACATAGCCCATATCTAATGCATAACACTGGACATAGGCGAAAAATTTTCAAGAAAAATGTTTAATGACATAATGATAGCTCTGTGGATTATACGGTAATAGGGTATTAGGAAGTTTATGAGAAAACAGGTGCACACATACCATGTTCATTTTGTAAAGTGTGATCATATGGAGGCCTTATTCTCTGGAAAGACCCTGTACCCAGTGACCAATCAATGTTATCAGCCAGGGAGCTTTTCCATCCACAGCGACCATTTTCAAAAGAGCAGGAAGTCCCACATGCTTTTTCGTCTGTGCCATCACCACAGTCATCTTTGAAGTCACAGCTTTGCCCCACAGTAAAGCACTGGCCATTTTCACAAGGAAAAGAGCCTGAAGGACAAGAGCCTGAAAAAACAACAACACACAGTTTATTTCACAACCTCAGTCTGCTGTCTGTTAACCTAAAACCTGTTAAATTATTAGTTTCAGTTTTTCCAGGTTGAAATGTCATATTATTTTGGGCAGATGTGAAGCATTTATAGGCACACATCAGTAAATTTGAATACTATGTAAAAATTAAATTCTTGCAGTTCAATTAAAAAATTAAAACTATATATATGACTATATATATTCAGTACTAAAATGCTAAATATTTCAAATATTTATTTTAACTGTAATATTGATTGTCTAATACCGTATCATTATATTGTAATTCTGTGAGATACTTAATTTTCGTTACCTGTAAGCCATAATTATCACAATAAAAATAAATAAGTGTGTCAAATATTTCACTCTGAAATACTTACTTTGAATTCAAATACTGAAATAAACAGACATTTCCACAATATAAACTCAAGAGCGCCTTACAGCACCAAGATCCTTTTAAGGAGCTTAAGAAGACAGAATAACTTAGTGCTGGGAGTCTCAATCAGTATATGATTGGGTGGCAGTGACAAGAATGGAATCTGTATTTTTTTTTTCTTCCCAGAAGGGTCATTGAAGTGTGAGATGAGCCGTGATGAAGAGAGGTGGTCGCTGAAGTTAAAGCAGAGAAAAGGCTATAAGTTGCTCCTAATCCTTTGTTCCTCTTCAGATGCACAGGACCAGAAGCAATGTGCCCCAACAAAGCCACAGAGGAAGCCAGGAAACCTCAGCTGACTGTGAATAAAGGCTTGTGTAATAGTGTGGATCCCAGAAGAAATAAACTAGCTATCCATAAGATCAGCTATAAATGAAGAGGAGGAGTGACTTATGTGTACAGCTATATGCATTCATTAAATCTTCTTCTTTCTGTTACTGTTTGCATGTGGCCTTTTATGTAGAGATGGTACCATCAGTCGCCCAGAGTGACACACTGCCCCCTGGTGCATAGATGTTGATATACCTTAGCGGGGGTAAGAAGGAGGCACAGAATTGAAAATCCATGTATTGTGCCTGGGCAGCCTACCTAACAATGTGCATTTTGGTTTACATCCATTTCATCATTCCACTGTACTATAGAACAGTAGCAGATAATGCTCAACATATAATCACTTTTGGCAGCACTTGTATTATTGTACATTAATTTCCCATCATATAGTTTTTGTGGAAAATGTTTGAGAAATGTTTCACTTTAATGCAAAGTAAGAGAATGTGTAATACAAAGACTTAATTTAACCGCTTAGTTTTTTTTATGTTTTACCCTTTTGACCTTGTTTTGTATTGTTTTTAAGCTATCCCACAGTGAATGAGACAAATAAAGTGTTTGGGAGGTTTTATAACTCTAGCAGAGGGAGAAATACTCACTAAATACTCACTAAAAAGAGAGACACCCTAAATGGCATAAGACAAAAGCAATATTTGCACACAAATTAGTGTTAGATTTAAATCAGAGGGTATTTCTTTAGTATCTGATTAATACCCCAACACTGTGGGAGCCCAGCTATTCCCTTAAGATACTGCTGGAGTGAAGTGTGAGGATACTTTAAAACGGTTGAGGTAATAAAGGGAAAAGACAGTTGTAGGTATAATTGTCCTGGGCAGAAACTTTCTCCAGGTTGCCTCAAGACAACGAGGGACCACACAGCCTGTTAACAGTTACTGCAGTGCAGTCACTTTCTCTCTCAGGGAATCCAATACAAAAGAAAGGCAATGGATCTAATAGGGCAATTACACTCTCAGTGGCAAAGGCCATAAATCAGCTCTTGTTGTTGTGACTCATTTTTAAAAGTTCCTTCATAAAGAATGTAAGATATGTCAAGGTTTTGCTAATAGTTGAAACATTTTCAAGTTAAGCAAGCAGGCAATAATCAGCTTTAATTATTATGTATAAATGATAAACAGTGACATAAACCAGTCACACAGTGAGTGGAGATTTCCTGATGGTATTTTATCACTTGCTAAAATGAATGATTTTTAATACATCAACTAAAATATGTAATACTAAAATAATTTAAATGCTAAAATATAAAAAATCAATTAGGTCCATGTTTTGCAGCACTTCCTATAACTTGTTATGTAAATGAGTGTAAGTATTACAATAGCCACATACCTGCAGATGGTGGAGGGGTATTGTCCTCTATTCTCGCTGAGGAGGCAAGCAGGCATCCAGGGGAAAAAGTAATGTCATCAAGGCAGATGTCAGCCTTTGGATTTCGGCCCACTTTGCCCTCAAGCATGACCTGGAAGTCCTGAGCAGAGCTCAGCGAGACCTCCCTCATCTGCCAGTAGTTTCCTTGATCCCCAGTCAGGTTTATCTGGACAAAGGTTTGCCCTTCACTAATTGTGAACACGCTCAGGGTCCCGATGCCATCTCCAGACATGTGGACATAGAAACGCATCTGCACACAAGACCAAGAGAGAACAGTATTTCAAATTTTCATGATACACTTTTAAATTTACACCATCAACTGTAACCAGACACTGTATACCAACTACAGTTATTGTCCAGATAACTGTGTAACTGTTGCATTCTTTTCCATCTAATAGCCATAATTTCTGAAGCACCATCTGGAAGGAAATGAAATGACATGCAGCTATAAACAGAGTCTATAGCAGCAGTCTTCTTCTCTCTGTCCTTCCTATCTGTCTAATTGGCTTTTTAGCTGACTGTGTGATTGACTGACAGGTCCGAGGAGGGATAAGACAGGCACAATGCACAAAGCAAACCAGGCAGTCAATCAAGTGATTGTACCCAGTAGACCGTCTGGCTGACAGCTGGTAACACACACACACAGTCTCACTCCACTTTAAATTACTTAAGTGTGACTTACATTCAGCTACAGTAAAAACTGAGCAATGAAAAGTTTCATTAATTAGGCAACATTATATGTGCTCATATACAGATTGTGAGTTTTTACTGTGTAGCAATGTTAACACCTAAAATCTAAAAGAGATTTATTAAATAACAACATCAAATGATAATAATATATAATACTGACGATAATGTACTATGTATATGAGAGTATGTAAGCTTTTTTTGGTACCGTGCAGAGTTTGCTCCTGTGGCTGAACAGTGGCCCTGTTATTCGGGCCACCTCTCCAGCAGCCTGTGGGAAGGAGCCCTCCAGGTAAAGGTAGTGTCCACTGGGGTCTCTCAAAGTATGGTCACTCGATGGTCCAGTGCCAGTTGTTGAAGATCTCCCAGCTTTGATCGACCAATCAAAGTTGTCTCTCTTGCTCTGGCGCCAGGAGCAGAGGTCAAATTCAAAACTGCAGTGGCCACTAAAGCCCTCTGAAAGACAGTAGCAATAGAATTACCGATGGCTTTTATACATGTGTGTTCAAAGTATATTATACCCATTTTATTATTTATGAAAGACTTTCAATTAAATTAGATCATGACTTAATGGTTATAGAATTGGGCCTTTTGTGTAAGGTAATAGTTATATAACTGAACCATCAAGAGGTGCTTACTGCAGATAAATGTGTCTTCATCAGAGCTGTCCCCACAGTGATTGATGAAATCACACAGATTGTCCTTGGGGATGCAGTGGCCACTGGCGCAGGTATACTCCTCTGATGTACATGGCGTGTTTGAAGAAAGAGGAGGGGAGCAGTGCAGGAAGTGCACATCATCGATCACCACATCTCCCATGTAACTGATGCCTCGCTTGGCTCTGAAAACCAACTGACACAGATCACAGTCAGGATCACACTGTCTTTATAAGGTCTGTCATGTTTCACACTAAATAACAGAAACACACTTTTGACTATGACACTGTGATGATTATTGATATCAGGCAAAGACCTAAAACAAATTTAAGTTTTGTGTTAAAGAGCTGACAAGGACCAAACTGAACCATATGCTGCAATAAAAGTCAAATCATGCATAAAATGAAAATCCAGTGTATTTGAAGAAGAGTGATGGTGACATACTTTCAAGAGTTTTTAAATTATGCCAGTCCTCTGTGCTAATTGATAAATGTCCTGGAGTAACCCCAGCAAACAGGCACTGTGATCCCTAATTACTGCCACACTCACTTAAAACTCATTAGATGGTATTTGACATAATCAATGTATCACTGACCATAGGGCATACAAGTGCAATGTATCCTGTCTTCACTGACTAGAGGCCCGTGGCACTAATGTCCTTGTGTTTTATCCAGAAACATGGAGTTTGTGGATTAAACACAAGGATATTAGAGACTGTGATCATAATGTACAAACATACAATCACAATTGGTTAAAATTATTTTCAGGCTTAGACAAAGTTTAATCATCGTGCTAATCTTTGAGTACCTGGAAATCATTTGCCAATCCTAAAAACACCTCTCCACGTCTCCATTTGTTGCCTTGTGTACCAGACTGAGACCAGACCTCATGGGTGACATTTCCAAACTTCTGCAGCACCTGTAAACAATGGATGCATATTGGTTTCCACACATACATTTGTATTTATTTTCAGTCTTGGCAGTATTTCCAGCTCATTATGTCTCTCTCACCTGCAGCGACCCTACAGTAAATCCACTCATATGGTACCAGAAAACCAGGGTGCAGCGGGGCCCAGTGGAGGAGATGACAGGGGTCTGGAGGTCAGTGGTGTGACCATAGCCTCCGTTTGAACTGTCTGCATACATGTACCAGCCCTGGGGAGTGCCTCTGTTACATAATAGACAGAGTGGAACTGGTATCAGTGGAAAGAAATACAAGTAAGCATTATGGCCTGGGGTAAAAAGTGAACAGCAGAACCATTGCACTTATGCTTTTTGATATTATGCTTTGATTTTTACTTGACAGTATAAAATCTATGCCAGATGCAAATCACTGCACAATAAACAGCAGATGATTATATAATACTTGCTTATCATTGCTGTCATACTTTCTCTACAGCTCACCTAAGCCTAAGCCATAATTGGATTTACTGGTCTCCAGTGTATCTACACAAAATTAGCACTAGACCTATAGCTACTCTCTGGCTTCTGCTTCTCTTTATTAAATTCCTATAAGAGGTATGCCTCCACTTGGGTTAAATAAGACACAGCTTCCTCTCTCAATATCACTCACACTTTATCGATTAAGAGGCAGTTAAGGCAACCAGAAAGGTTGTAATAAAAAGATAGTGTCTCCAATTTAGCTTAGTGTTTGGTCCAAAGAATGCAGGACCAAAATTTAGAGTTAATAAACTGCATTTCCAGTTTTTGGTCTAAATATATAATTTCTATATATCAAGAAAAAAAAAAGAATACTTTAATGCCTTGCTTTTACATCAATCATTTTCTTCTTTTGGCTGTTCGCTTTAGGGGTTGCCACAAAGAATTATCTTATCCTCCTTGGTCTTCCTCTAGGCCTCTACTCTGGCAGCTCTAGGCTCACCATCATTCTACCAATTCACTGTTGTCTTCTTCTGTCACCTTAATCTGGCCTCTCTGACTTTATCTGCAAAATATCTAACAGGAGCTTTCCCTCTGAGGTACACATTCCTAATCCTATCAATCCCTCCTCTGTAGAGAACAATAATGTATATTTAAAATATTAAACTGTTTTGTTACTTAAAGTAACCAAACTACCATTCAACTTCCTTGTTTTGTGGTTCTTACTGTGTATGGTCATTGACAGGACGATGGTATTGCTCTCCATCATGAATGCTTTCTCCTTGGTCCAGAGACCAGCGAAATGCATGTGTTGACACTAGAGAAAGATCGCCTGTCTGCCAGCCACAAGAGTCCTGACCTTCAAAGTCACACCATTCTTTGACTGGAGAAAAAAAAAAAAAAAAGATTACTATTATTGACGTAAACTGACATGTCTGAACAAAGAAAAGCAATGTATGAACAAGTGAATGGATTACCACAGCTGGTTTCATCTGAACCATCAGTGCAATCATTCCTAAAGTCACACACTTTTCTCAGAGGAACACACTCCTCATGGGTCTCACACACAAACTGTCCATCAGGGCAAGTATGAGGCTGAACTGTGGGAGGAGTGGTCACTGCTGGAGTTGTTGTGTTTGCTGAAGGGAGTTCGCCTAAAAAGAACAGAAGCAGGTCTTAAAGAAAATAACTTACATAGGCACAACCATACTTAATACAGTCTATGCTACAGTAATATCTCATACCTTCATAGGGGACACAGTGCAAGAAGGAGAGGTCATCAATGCCAATATCTCCATTGAAATCATCTCCAACTGTACCCTCGATCAAAATCTAGAAACAAAAATATTTTTCAGTTCTCCCTGGTGATCAGTGTGTGGTAAACTTGTCGACTGTTATTTCAAAGGAGAGGTGTGTCCTGATAATATTTTAGTAGAACAGCTTTGTTTGTTGATTGAAGATGATATTACAGTAGGAATACTGCCAGGACAAAGGCACATTTCACAACAAATAATGATGAATGTTTACTCTAGCTCTACTCTAAATGGATAATACGCCATGTAAGTGTTTACTGTTTTGAAGGTCACATTACCATGATTTCAACAGCATTTTAGGAGCAGCTAATTACCTGCAATGACTGAATGATGTTTGAACACCTCATTGGAGCAAAACACACACATTTATTTGTCACTAGAAGTTTTTAATTCAATAGTTATTCAATGTATTTTGCACAGAAACCTAAATCACTAAACTGCATGTTACATTTAATTACCTGAAATGGACGAGCACTGTTGAGGTAAAGTGTCTTCTGGTGCCAAAAGTTTCCTTGATTTCCATAGCGGACCCACATCATGTGACCACGGCCTGTAGTTGTTGTCCTGAGATACACAGCCAGACGAAACACGTGGGACCCAAACATGTGGAAGTGAAACCGGAACACACAGGGATGCCACGACCTGCTTGGGTCCACTCTACGTCGCTGGGTGGGCTGCAGGACTGGGCCTAGTAGCACAGCAGTGTCTTTGAACTCCTGAGGGAGAGACGACTCAATGTAGAGGTAGTGGCCATAGCTGGTGCCGAGCGTGTGATCTTTCAGCGGTCCAGTGTTGAAGGTGGGAGTAGGGCCTTGGATGCGGGTCCAGTCAAACACATCTCCTCCGCTCTGCTCTTGCTTCCAGGAGCAGAGACCGTGCTCAAAGTTACACTGAAGCTCTGGAGCTATGGGACATGACAGTATTTAGTCAAACTTTTACAAAAATTTTGATAAAATATGTAGAGCTGCTGCATTTAAAAATAGGAAGACATACATAACTCTAAAAAGACTTACAGCATTCCTCTTCATCTGATCCATCCCCACAGTCATCCACAAGGTCACAGAGCTGCATATGCTCAATACAGCCCCGAGTGTGTACACAGTGAAAATGTGTGTTTGGTGGGCACACTTCCACTGCTGGAGGCATCGAACAGTTATTGAAGGTGATATCATCCAAGGCCGAGACACCATCAAAAACGCCAAGACTGAGCTTAGCCAAGGTGATCTGAAAGGGCTGAGTGATGCGTCCCAGCTGCACCGTCACATGGTTCCACTGAGGGCCCTGATCATACAGTGATCTCCATACAATAGTGTTGTTTTGAACCCCCTTTATGCGCAAGTACATATCAGCAGCACCAACAGATATGCCAGAGTTGTAATGCCTGTAGGAAAAGAAGTCATGAGAGATTACTGATAAAAAATTAATTTATTGTCAGGAAAAAAGCGAGATGTTTAACTGAAACTAAGGAATGTCCTCATTAAACACTTACAATTGTCAACAGAAACAACTTTATCACCATTACCAGTGAGCCAAAGTAAAAGTAAAGTAAAGTATAAAAGTGTAGTGGGAGTCTCACCAGAAAGTCAGAGTGCATCCTGAGGCTGACTGTTGAAACCAGGGTCCTCTGAGGACAGCCCGCGGATGAAGACTGCTACTATTTTTCAGAATAAACATGAAGTGGCCTGCAGTGAGCCAAAATAATTTCAATTAGAGGCACAGCTTTTTATCCTTAAGCAAAAAGGGATTTATTTACAGTTAAATTCTTTTACACTGTAGTTGCTTTTATTTTCTCTTAAAGTTAAGAAAAGAAATAAAACATATTGTTTGCTAAAAGACAGCAATGCCTTTCTGATAGGTCAGATGAAAAGGACAAGATATTTTTTAACAACCTAATCAGAAAGTGCTCTTACAGTGTCATGTAGAAGCAAAGGCATGAAGTAACAGAAGCTGTTGTATTCCGCCTTCAAAGGGTTTAAATCTAACAGCATGTTCACACAACAAAACAGCAGATGGTGCATCTTGTCGCTTCATAACTAGTACTAGCAGAAATGTCTTTCCTATCATAGATGTGGCCAAAAACCTGAGAGCAGTTCCATCTGTCTGTACATTAGACATACTTTGTTCCTCAAGGATAAAGAAGCTTACAGTTCTTAAAATTAAACTCCTTCAGAGAGGAAGAGAAACAGAAATACCGGTAGTATGTGTGTCTTTTAATTAAAGTGTGGGCAAAAATCTATTTTATTTGTGATGTGCAAATGATTCTTTGTGTGCTACTAATGAATGATTATGTTTAAAACATAAAGTAATTTTGTCCTCTGTTGATGGGTTGTAGCCACTGAGGTGCTCAAAGGAGCCAGATTTACTAAGAACAGTGCTAAATTGTGAGTGCAGATTAAAGACAACACTAGCCACTCTGCTGCTGGCAGCTCCTCTGACTGTTTGTTTCCTATAGCAGTGCATTAAAAAGGTAAATAAGAGAGTAAGCCACATATATATAATATTTATAGTTACTGGAGAAAAATCTGTGCTGTGTTCGTTTATCCCCTGTGAGAAACGCTAACCTCAGGTGCGCCAAGGTTTGCTCCATTTTAGCACATCTTATTGAGTTAGCATGTATACAAACCTTTGATGAACCTGACCCAAAGTGTACATTTCTATTGGATGATGTGTGTCTATTGTCCATAGCAGCCTTGCTTATTTATTACCTTTAGTGCTATTGGTAGTGTGGTCGAGTGGTGGAGGGCGGTCGTAGTATTCTGGAGGAACCTGGGGAGATGAACCCCTGACCCAGTCAAAGCCATCTCCGAGTGTTAGCTCATACCAGCCACATGACCCACCCTCAAAATCACACTTAGAGGCTGAATGTGTGAGACAGAGGGATGGGAATGGAAACAGAAATAGGTTTGATAAGACATAACTCAGCAATCAATGTATGTTTATATGTAGTGTGTCTTTTTTAGACTAATGAAAAAAAAAGGTACATAGCATGGTCTTTTCTATGGTATAAAAGGCTCTTACGGCAGCTGGCTTCATCTTCTCCGTGCAGACAGTCTGGAGTGAAGTCACACACTTTGTTTTCCTCTATGCATTGCCCATTATCACAAGAAAACTGTGCAGGGAGGCAACTGGCAACCAGGGACATGCTAGTCTCTAGAAAAAAAACAAAAACAAACAAAAACAAACAAAAAAAAAACAGCAAAATATTATCCATGTATTATGTTTTGAAGCTCCTTAAAAAACAATAACAATATTGTTCATCATACAGTATCTAGCAAAATAAGAACATGCTATTTACCAGTTACCAGGTTAGTAGCTAAGTACTTTCTCAAGAAGGTCATGTTCACTTCACAAATCCTCTGATGGGAGCAGAAGACAGATGGAGGTAAAGGTGACATTTGCCTGCTATGGATCACTGGTTTCTTCTGCTTAGACATCCTAAACCAGCACAGTGGCCACACTAACTTGTGTTTTTTACTTGCATTAAAATGTGGATATTGAACTTACTATGCATTTGCATGTATACACCTACAGCATATACCATAGTGCATTAATCAGACCTAAATTAAATACAGAAACAGACAAAAACAGGACATTTAATTAACACTTTAAACACATATTTAACTTTACTATTAAACAAGTTCTTTCTGCAAGACAGGGCTGTCCACTAACCAGAAAGCTGGTGGTTAAAACCCTGCTCCCATCATTGTATACTATTGCTGTGTCCTTGGGCAAGACACTTAACCCTCCTTGCCTCCAGTGTCTGCGGACATTGGTGTTTGTAAGTGTGAATGGGTGAATGGTTCCTTGAGGTAAAGCGCTTTGAGTGCCCATGGAGGTAAAAAAGTCCTTTATAAATGTGGCCATTTACCATTTCATTTAATTCACATTAGTGCCATTCAGGTCTGGTCCGGGTATGGTCTCTTGATACTGCATAGAGACCTAAAAAAGCTTAAGGCCACAGGCTGTTACTTGGTCTGGACAATCAATAAAAAGGTTTTTGCTGTTTGCTGTAGGGGGAGAAGGACAAATGCTACCCTGTATTGGATGACTCATAGCTAAGCAGTTGTAGCAGCAGAGCAGTTGTATAAAAGCTGGGCTTGTGCATGTCAGGTCAGTGCATGTACACATTACACATTTTCAGTGTTTAAAATGTCTCACAACACTTCTCAGTCAAGATGTTTATCTGTACTTCATCGTCCAGCAGTTTTCTGGCATACATAAATAATCCCATTTTCACACATTAACTGTATTCTAGTTGAAAGTGTGTTTTAAGCACTATTTTAAAGATCTTGCTTTTATACAAATTCACATGAATGCTTTTCTTGTCTGCTGGAATAAAAATAAAACTTGGCAGTCTGTTTATGTGTGGTGATATTTGAAAATGTCAGGGTCCAAACTTACCCCATCTGTGTAGTGAGATGGCATTAATTGTGATGTTACTAGACACAGTCTGGCAGCCAGGACTGAAGGAGATGTCATCAATGGCCAGGACGTCACGGTCAGCTCCATGTTCCCCTCGAATGATCACCTATAAAATAACCAGTCAAACAGGAGTACTTCTAAGCATTTGTGAACGTATTTACACTTATGAACACCCACAAAAAACTATGTATTGCTATTGCAATTTTAAATTAGAAGAACAACTAAAAATTATGAAAGTTAAATCACTCAATCGCACATTGTTTATGAGGGTCTATAAACCCCGTGAGGAAGGTAAATGGTAGCAATGGTAATAAAACATCTGTTGATAGATGGTAGAAGAAGTGGAAGTGGTAAAGGACCCTGATACTGTGTGAAGATATAAAAAAAGGCATTTCATGAGTCTTAAGGGGACTCCAGATGGACACTGAAAAGTCCAGTTGGGTTAGTGCTTTCTCACATAAATGCACATTAATGATTCCTGTAGGGGAGATTAGGCCTTTTAAGTCTTCATGTGCCTACATTAGATTAGCTATGTATTCTGCCTCAATGTAGCTAAATTTCACCCATTCATTTTACTTAAAGCAATTTATTCACAAATTTTACCATGATTAGGTAAAAGTATTTGTTGTTTAAGGAAAATTAGAATCACACACATAGTACCACTCTAAATTAATTTAATCTGTGCTGCTTAATACAAATACATTTGCATATTTTCATTGGGCCTTTCTGAGTTTAGTTGGTTTGAGGTAATGGCACTATAGAAATAATTACAGAAACAGCAGTCTAGGCTACACCATGACTGAGCTCCAACTACAATGTTTTTAATAGGGCGGCCCAGTATATGAAAAGTGTTAACAGCATTCCATTATCAGTATGTATTGACAAAAGCATTAAGTTGTGTCCAATCCATGCATTCCAAAATCAATGGATCTGAAAGAAAAACTATAGTGGCAAGCCAAATCTGGATTACAATATTAAAAACCACTATACCTGAAAATTGTGATTACTGAAAAACTGCACCACTGTCCTTTGCCAGGCTCTAGTCTGTGGTTGCTCTGTGTTTTCCGCCCACACCAATGTATTTTCACCCAGAGGTTGAGTCTGGAGTAAGACCTGGAGATTACTGTGCTCTGCCTCCACATAATAATAGAATCTCATCTGTTGGAAGGAAATACAGGGTGAACGTGCCGCTGTCGTCAAGATGGATGGATGCTTAGAGCAGTAAATCAAAGGCCTTTCATTACCTGGCATGTCTGACTGGGCAGAAAGACCAGACTCTTTAAATCAGCTCTACTTCTGTTTCCTCCCACAGGTAAAAGGGACAGGAAATGTGCTACGTTTGACAAATAAATATACACAGATCAGGCATAAAATTATGACCATTGACAGATGAAGTGAATAAGAGATTATTTTTCCATCATGGCACCTGTTAGTGGGTGGGATATAGTAGGCAGAAAGTGAACATTTTGTCCTCAAAGTTGAAGCATTAAAAGCAGGAAAACAGAGCACAGAAGTAAAAATGGGTGAGCTTAAGGATTTGAGCAAGCTTGACAAGGGGCAAATTGTGGTGGCTAGATGACTGGGTCAGAGCATTTTCTGAAAAACTATGACTTTTGTGGGTTGTTTCGGGTCTGAAGTCATCAGTATCTGTCAAAAGTGGATGCACGAGGGAGGCAAAGGCTGGCCTGTGTCGTCCGATCCAACAGATGAGCTACTGCAACTCAACTAGCTAAAGAAATGAATGTTGGTTCTGATAGAAAGGTGTCAGAACACACAGTGCATCACAGTTTGTAGTCATAACACATACACATAACATTACAATGACCAATAATTGGCAGGTGGTCAAAATGTTTTACCTATTCATATATATCAGACATAAAATAATGACAAAATAATCATCAATATTTGCTTGCATTCTTCTTACCTGACACTTTATTGTGGTCATGTTTGAGCCAAGGGACTTGTGCCGTTCTGGTCCATCCAGATGTGGTCTCTGACGCTGGGATCAGGTCACAGAGGTCCTTTTCAAAGTCACAACGCTTGTACTTGGCACCTTAAGACAATACAAGTTTCAACAGTTTCACACTTTTAAGATCTTAGTACTTACACATGCATTTGAATCTAGGTTAATGAACAATGAGGAGATTAGCAGAAAGTAAAAAAAAAAAAAACATAATACAAAGAGGGCTTTTGGCTACATCTATAACTGAAGACATAAGTACTGGTGGTAATATATGTATTATTTCATGCAAAGTACAATGTCCAAAATAGCAGTGATGCAAGAAATTATATTGCGGATTAAAATGGCAGACATACAGATAAAGGTTGCTATAGAAGGCTATTTAGTTGCAGACATGATGTGCAGAGTAGAAAATGTAGAGCCTTTATAATAACAATGTGTCCAGGGCAAGCATTGAGCACACACACATTCAATTAGTTTACTCTACTTTTACCATTTCAGGTGTCTTTTAATAATCTGAACTTGAACAACATTACCTATAATCTGCTGCTGTTATATTATGTTGTACATAGCCTATTATCAACAACAGACATGCTTTTAGAGAAAGAACTAATTCCTCTTACATTACACATTTTGTTTACATAAATTAGGCCGGCTCATGTGTGGCCTGTCAAAAAACACCAAAACAATGTCATCAAATGCATATTTATCTAATAATTTAAACTTCTGGCTATTGAGTTCTTATTTTTTGTTCATCTTTCTGTACTATTATTCTAAATATTTTATTCAATATATTGTGCATTTAAATTAGCAACAATTGATAATTAGTGACACACTTGGGCTAGTTATTTTATTATACTGAGTATAAACATTTTGTCCCAAAACGAGACTTGAGACTTGTGCCAGTGAAAATTTGAAATCAGTGCACAACTCCTCTCTGTATACTTCCTGTTGCAGTTATTCCAAAGTCCACACTGACATGGTCTGATTTGTTTTCATTTTCAACCGTGTACAGATTTCATACACATATGCTTGTAATTTTGTGTAAAACTTGTATTATTATTATTATTATTGTATTTTTATTCTACTCACAGTCTGCTTCATCACTGCCATCTCCACAGTTGTCAGTGAAGTCACAAACCCAGTCCTCTGGCACACATGATCCAGTGGCACCACAGGTAAACTCCTGGACAGAACAGCTTTGAACAGATGCACCTCTCCACGGCAGCAACAAGAAGGCCAGCAGCCGCCACACTGCGCCCAGCTCAAACCTCATCAGTGCCTGGTATACTTTTGCCTTTTACTAGAACACGTTCTCATAATTCACCCCTGAGGAAGCCACCATGTTGTTGTTGCGACATGGAGGTATAACCGAGGTGGAGGTGTGTTGGCTCTGTGAAGATTAGACTGCTCATGTGTGCTTATTCCAGCTTTTAGCATGTTGTAAATGGTAATAAATAGCTTTTATGGCTCTTCTACAATAAAGTGACTGTCTCAATTCATGTTCTTAATGTTCATTACATCTGAAAGGCACTTTATCTTGGTCATATAAGAGGGTTTTAATGATTTATGTTTTAGGATAATAGTTATTATGGTAAGACTTTTTACACAGATGATTCATTTTACTTTTCAATCAATAATGTGTCAGTGACAACATTTAAACAAAAATAGTCTTCACTTAAATAATTATAAGGTGGTCATGTAACTGTAAACATCAGGGCTTTGCTTCCCTTTTCATTGAGCCTTAATTTTATTTCACAGCAATCAATAAGAAAACAAGACCCTGAACAGACAAGTACAAGAGTGAATGTGGTTTAAATGGAATTAACCTTGAGGCTTGGCAGGCTCGGCATCTCCACTGGGGGACGAGGGACCAGTGCAACATGATAAAGATCACGTCTATATTGACCTCTATTGGCAGCAGTATAGTGGAAGGTGCAGAGATACAAGCTCAGATGAAGTACTTGTGGTACTGACAACTACTAAAGAATAAAACTATTCAGGTATATAATATAAAGTAAAAAAAAAAGCTAGTTATATTGTAACTTATTACTGTAGGCCTTCTATTTAATTTGATCATTTTACATCTGCAGTTGTACTTTTCATCACTTCTGCTGACAAGTTACAATTAGCTGATGTTAAAATGGAAGGTCACCAGCAGGGAACCTTGAATGAAAGTTGATTAAAGAGAGGTGTTTTCAGGAAAGATTAGTTTAAAATCTGTCTGTCTTTGTTACACTTTAACTGCTGCATAAAAAAAGAAAGTATATGAAAGGAGAATTGGTCTGCCTTCCCTTCAGTGGTTACATCAAATTTTATTGGATCCACTTCTTTCAGCATATCAAATCTTAAAATTACTTGCCATTCAGTTCACCTTCACTGTCCAGAAAGTGGCCAAAGCACTATAAGGAAGCTTAATCAGTGAGTGTCCAAGAGTTGGTGCACTTGTCCAACACTGCCTTGTACAAATTAACATTAACCAACTCTAAAATATCCTTTAAAAAATAGCATGTTGTTTCAGTATTATATACTGCTGTTGTTTGTACAAGTAATAGTATTTTTGTAAGTGTGTTTATAGTCACCATAGTTATAGTCATCACTCACTAGTCTGATGGATTAAATTATGTAAATAGTTTTTCTGTAAACATTGTTTTATGCAATGTTCAAAAAGAGCTAGTTAAATGAAAAGCTGTAAATGCATTTATGGTTCGTATGTGTCCTTTGTTGAAAGTGGAGCTGAAAAAATCAGTTTAAACTAAATTTAAACCAAAGTTAATTCATTCAATGGCTCCTTCCTGGACGTATACATAAGAAGCATTTTTTTAAAAATGGCTACACATTTTGAATACACTTAATCAGACTGAAGCTGTGCACCAGTTGCACTGGACTATTTTGGCTCTTCCCAAATGCAGTCTTAGTCCTCGAGGAAATGCAACCAAAGCACTCACAATGAATGCAATTAGAGGAAAATTTGATAAACAAGAGTCCTGATACATGTTCTGCAACAATGCTGCCATCTGTCTCTTATTAAGAGCCAAGAATGATTTGCCAAGCAAGGCACAGTTTCTAAAACAGTTTAAGGTAATCAATCAAAACTGTCACCTTAAATCAACATCACTGTACTTTTTTTAAAAAGTAATACATACATATGAAATGATAAGCTTTAATCTGTTAACATATCAGAGAGCACTGTGAAATAACTGGAGATTAAGAGAATATAAAATATTTTTGACTAAACAACCTCTTTTTATCCTCTTTTAACTTGTTAAAATAAATAAATACAGCTTGGTTAATGACCATATGGGTAAAAAAAAAGTATATTCATGAGCCTGAGCCATGGACTTATGAGCCATGGACTGATCTAACTGAGCATTCGCTTAAAAGCAATTGCCTACTGAGGAAAAACTATAAAATGTGTAATTTATGATTTATAACATGCAAAACATTTTTCAAACTAATCTCTAGTCAAAAGAGTAAAATAAAATAAAAGCTGACTTTATGCTGAACTGAAATGTAGTGCCTTAGTTATATGGTTTTTCAGAGTTTACAGATGCTGCATTTTTAAGGGTAAACTAGAGTTTAACCTCTTTCTTGGGAGTAAAGGCAGTTTAAAGAATTAAATACCTAATTTTATATAATTTTAATATCATTTTTATTTTACCTAAAGGAATGAGTTAGCTTTAGCCTCTGTTAGTAAAGCCTACAGTATATGTATGTATATATTATAAAAGTGTAATTGCTCAATCGACCTTTTTTTTTTTTTTTTTTGACCATTGGATTATCAAATTAAAATCGGCATAGCAAAGTAATGACATTTTATTTTATTTAATTCACCGGTTATTCCTCCATTGTTCACTAAGTAAAAAAGTAGGTACATAGATTTATTGTAAACCCTGTAGGTGACGAGAATAGGTAGGTTGCAGCAGGCAATTAGTGACATCTAGTGGTTAAGCACTGCTGTTATAGACTGAGGTGAGTTAGGCAACATCTGAATAAAAAGTAAAATGACAGCCTTAATCTGTAAAAATCCCTACAGCTAATAACAGCAGCACCAAACAGTAGGCTAGGTATTTTGCGTTCTATATTTTATTTTTAAATAGTACATCAACCTAACTTTACCTTACTAGAATTTTGACCAATCAACCAAAGTGGCATGAAACTAATGAAACTAGATAGTCTATTGTTACGTAAAGGAGGTAAACTTAAGGGAAAAAAAAAAAAAAAAAAAGCTCTCACTGTGGGGTCATTTACTGTCAGCATTCCTCCTAAAGCCTATTTCAAGAGCAAGGCTAAACTTGAGGCACTGACAGTGCTTTGTCAACATCTACATCTTGACAAATAACATCTAGAGAGCTCCTGCATAACATTTCCGAGTAGCGGCCGCATAAATAGACATCGTTTGCAATGATATGGAGTATGGAAGCGCATAGTAGTCACCAAAAAATAACGTAATTACGAGATAAAGATCAACGTACCCTTTAGGACATTGAATGGCGTCCGTCACAGTAACCAATATGAGACAAAGGTTTTTTAGCAATAGGACAGTAAATACATGGAATGCCCTGCCAGCCTCTGTTGTAACTGCTCTAAGTCTGAACAGCTTCAAATCACGACTTGATCAACTCTGGAAACACCACGCATGGTACTTTAACTGGGAAGATGACTCCTTTAGTTACCCCGAACCCAGTATGTCGCAAATCACAAACATTATGAAGTATGAAGTTCAGCTCAAGATCTGGTCATAGAGGCCACAGGGCATGCGACCAGAAAGCACCTAAGTAACCTAAGTAAGTAAGTAATCACAGCTTAAGTGGCCAGAGAGTTTTGCCCGACCCTCCAGGGGCCTCAGTAGGCTAATTGCGGTAATTATTCCTGTCAATTAATCAATTATTTTGATTTTTTTTAATTTGGGCTTTATAACAATGAAGCTTGGACATTACATGGCTATCCACTTATCATCCACTATCCACTTAGCATGCGGGAAACTATCTCGTAATTACGAGAAACTATCTCGTAATTACGAGATATTTTTTTTTTGTTTTGTTTTGTTTTTTGGTGACTACTATGCGCTTCCGTAATGGAGCCTAACGTTTTCCAAAATAAAATTAAAAACAAAAATAATACAATAAAGAATACACATCATAACTATCAACAAATGACTGTGTCACAATCGATAAGAAATGTGCCGGAGCCATAATCTGTTCTGTAAATAAAAGGTTTTAATCTCGGGTTCCAGATGTGACGTAAGTAGTTGCGTGCTACGTCACCGGATGCGTCAACGTCAGTTTGTAAACACTTCTGCCTTTTGCTTCTCTAGCTTCTTCACTGGATTTAGTTCGACACTATGTGCTATGTTCATATTTCACTGGAGTTTCCAGTCGCCTCTGTAGACATTTAGTGTTAATACCGCAAGGAGATCGAAGTTATTATAGTTTTACTAGTTTGTATCGTATTGCTGCCATATTTTTATTTTTAGCTTCTTCCTTAAGCATGTGGTAGCTTGCTCACACATGCATTAAGGTTATTCTCTCGCAAATTAGGCTGCAGCCTGACCTGCTTTGTACCACAATGGTGCTTTCTCTAGTAAGCCTTTGTGCCACTGAAGTGGTAAGTGACCACAGCACGTCCCCTTTTTGGCTGAGGTGGGTGCCCAGGGAGTTGTACAGACCGTTGTTGGAGGCCGCGTTCAGCAGCGGCAGACCACTGGCTGTGGGTGAACTAGTTCAGCGATGGCCTGATCGAAGTCTGCGTGTCGGCGGACGAAGAAAACAAGGAGAGACACCTCCTAATAGACTGTGCATACAAGCGCTTTTACTGGCTGTTGTTAGGGGACTCTCGGATCAAAGGTAAAATATCTGTGTATGGCCTACATCTTTTGAATAGTATCTCTATGACTAAATTAATAATAAATGAAATGCAACATTTAACAAAAATTTAAAAATGTCTTGGACTGAAAACATGGACTGTTTGGGGTAAAACTTGATATTTCATTGCTTCCTAGGAGTGCTTTGCAGGTGTTGGATCTCTGTGGATTGCAAGGAGATGAAGGAAGTCTGGGCGACCCAATGGGTGGCTGGTCCCTGACTGTGGCTCTCTGCACTATGGCTGTTCAAGCTCGAGCTGGAGCTAAAGGGGCACAAAAGAGGGAGAGGGAGCGGGAAAGAAAGAGGTTCTCAGCTCTGCAAAGAGAGATGGATGTTAAGAGAGAGAGGGGGCACAGGGTAAAAGCAAATGCAGATCTTGTGGAAAACGAGAGGATGGCAACGTCTTTGATCAAGTCTGAGGAAGACCTGATTAAGAGTGTGAGGCGGCGAATGGAGATAGAGAGGAAGAAGGAGGATGCAATGACAGATGAAGGAGGCACCAGAATGGACAGTGATGATTCTGATGTCTTGGTACATGTGAGAGCTGACTTTTTTGTCAATGCTCGATCCTGGGAACGAGTTCGTGTGGCTCTAAGCGCTCATGGACCACTTAAACTTCAATGTAGATATCTTCGCGTTGAAGAAATTTCTGTATCAAGCATCAAGACACTACTTCATCTTCTGCCCCACCAGGGTCTTCTTGGGATAGATGTGAGGTATAGCAGCCTTGGAGTGGCCGGCTTAGCAGAGCTGCTGCCTCTCCTTTCTACCTTCCCTGCACTTAACTCCCTTCGCTTGCACTATTGTAATTTAGATTTCCGAAGAGACCCACATGGACAAGAAGAAGCACTAAGAGACCTTTCACAGGGTCTCACACAGCTCCATCAACTGAGATGTCTTAGCCTCACAGCACTGCGACTTCCTGGTCAACTTCGTGTCCTGCTCAGGTATGTGCTAAAATTACCATCTCAGACAAACAATATTATTGGCATGTTAACAAATGTGTTTGTGCTAAAGCTCAAGATAACTATATAGGCATTCAATAAATTGTATAGAAAGCAAAGGCAAAGATATTTTTTTTGTTTCAGTTCACTGCCCCAACCTTTAGAAATACTGGAACTTCCATATTTGAGCCTTAGCCCAGCAGACCTGGCCTATCTGTCCTGCAGCCATCATGCAACAACTCTGCAACAGCTGGATTTGAGTGAGAACCAACTGGATGAAACTACTTTGCCCTCTATACGCCGCCTTCTCTCCAAGGCCTCCAGTAGCTTACAGCACATCTCTTTAAGTGGCTGTGGCCTGACTGACAACCTGCTGGGCCTCTTGCTGCCCTCTCTGGGATGTTGCAGTGCTCTAAAGAGTTTGGCCCTTGCCCTTAACCCACTCTCCATGGCTGGCCTTATGGACTTGGTAAGGACTGCTGTGAGGATGCCCTCACTTCGTCAGTTACTGTATCCAAACCCATTAGAGGACTACCAGCCAGGCCTCCCTGACCTTCCCTCTAGTGCTCAGCTTCTAGACTGGCCACTAGATGAGACAACAGAAATCAACACTACTAGCACACAGCTTAACAGGGTGCTCATGGACAATGGTCGTTCTGAGCTCTTCCTCACATGTGATCTACTCAATTATGATAAAGACTTGATTAGCTAAAAGGCAAAAAAAGGACATCAAGCTATGTTAGTCACACATGGATTATTACAGTAAATTGAGATTCTTAAATGTTTTTGGTGAAAAACTTTTTTTATTTAACATATTTCAGATGTATGGATGATTTTTTGATGGCAGTAGCAAAGATTTACAGAAAGAGTTAGCTTGTCAAATAGAAATGCCCGGCTGTTAAATGCCTTAATTTTGTCACCAGGACTTTTCAATGCAACTTACCCAATTATGTAACAAATATCATACTTAAGTGTGGTTACATTTTCTGTGCTAAGAATGTACATGCTAAATGTTTGCATTTCTCAGAATAAATTTAAATAAATATTCTACTGCAAGTATTTACTTTGTTTGGCATAAAGATTGAGGTAGTTTGAAGAATTCTTTGAATATAACTTTTTATATATTACCTTTTTTTGTGTTTGTCTTAAAATGTTATGTTGTTTTTTTCCTCATCTTATATCCTGAGTAGAATGTGTTACCAATGCACAACCTGAATTGTTGCATATTAAACCACCTTAAAGCAGAGACTGTTTTAATTACATTATGAATTATGAAATGTTGCGTTCATCGGTAGTAATCCACATGTGATTTCTCCAGAATGTAGTACCGATGGTCTAAAAACTTAAGACGATCCTCTTCTGAGTCCGTGTAAAAAGGGGAAAGTTTAACCCGAGGTAATGGCAATGAGATGAAGTTGGGGAAATCCCATAGTGATGGGCGGTCTCGAAGAGGAGGCAGAATTAAATCTTTGAAAGAGAATTACATTTCAAAGTAAAAAAAATCTAAATCAGTCTTTGCCAAAGTAGAATAAACTCTTACTTGGATGTCTGCGTATTCTAGCCATACTATAAGTTTCCCCAAGACGATGTATTGGTCCAGATATACTGTGAGCAAAAACATAAAAAAATTAATATAGACAACTTGTACAACTGAATAACTGTATTTGAACAGAATATAAGTAATACCAGTTATGTGGCAAAAGCACTGTGTTTTTGGCACTGGGGTGCAACTTGTTTGGCCTTAAGATATTCTTCTTTTTGTAAAGAGCAGAAGTAGTTTAGTACATCTACAGCAGTGAAAGACGGAGGTTTCCATTTTTCAGTGCTCCTGAGGAACAGATCCCTGATATAACCCTAATGCAATGAAAGAGATAGACAGCCAAGAGGAATTAGCCACATATAGACCGCTCAACAACAGTCTCAACTTGTGTACTCCTGTTCAGGTCACTGCAAGGAACATTAGTGGCAGTAGATAGCATTTATAAGGAGAGCTTCTCAGCTTTCAGACAGCTTCTCAGTACTTTTGGCATGCTCTAGGCTTCATGACTATATTCATCCTGTTTATTGAGTTATGTGATAGTCAGTGTAAAAGATTATTGAGATCAAAATGTTCCGCACTTTATATTTGCCGCTCCATAAATTTAGCCAGCAGCCTGCAAAGGTATAGAAGCTTTTCCACATGTTAGTCTTGTTATGAAGCTCTGACTCCCAGGTCTCTAATTCTGGCCACAACCACTGCTCAGCCTCATTCACACCTAATGATTTCAGCATCTGCAGCATTCTTTTTCTATAGACAAAAACATGAGACAGAATGAAAGAACTATTACATTAGGCAACGTGTTATCATATACAAAACACGAGATACTGACCGTGGGCCCAGGTCTTTATAAGCTACAAGAGTGAGAAGGGTTTTCACAAGCTCCTCATTTAAAGATTTCATATACATCAACAGATTCAACACCTGACCTAGCACAGCCTGCTCAGTAGCAGACTGAAAAACAACATGGTATTAGTAGGTTGGCATTTTTGAAAAGTTCATAGTGTTAGACCAGCAGTATACAATACCATATTTGGTGCAACTAATTTGGGCACACTCTCCAAGAGTTTTTGATATAGCTGGTCTATATTTTGCAGGAGATTCCTTCTATGCAGCATTTGTAACACAGAAAGGATTTCCGTCTTGAACTGAGAGTTGCATGTGGATAAGTAATCCACCAGTTGTAGGAAAAAGGAATCAGGACACAAGCTGCTAGGGATATCCTGCACAAACAGCGAAAAATATCAGACATGACTTTGTACTGTGTATATGTTATGCCAAAAACAAAACCATGTACCTTCTTATCAGGGTACAGTTGTTTAAACCACTCTCTCTTAAGAAATTCTCTGAGGAATTCTGGGAGCTCTGGGGAAGGTTCTCGAGGTGGTAGTGCTAAAGGTTTTGCTGCAGGTACAGGTTTGGGAGTAGGAGGTGGAGGTGGTGTGGGTATTTTTGGAAGAATGATCTCCTGAAATATAAATCAAAATGTTAAATACTAATATTTGGCCACAAAGCAGAAAAGTCATGTGTGTGGACCTCTTTCACGAATGCAGGTTTTTCATGGATAACTGGTTTTGGTGGTAAAACAACAGGTTCTGGCTCTTCTTTTATATGGCTCAATCCATCATCTGAAGGGGCAGCTTTTTTCTTCTGCAGCTCAAAAACAAACATGTAGTCCTTATTAAATTCCTTGCACTACTGTGTGTAACATTAAATCAAAGTTTAATTTTACCCTGCACATCTTTTTCTTTGCTTTAACTACTGGAATAATCGTAAGTGTCGGTGGTGGTGTATCTTCTACTATTGGAATGTAGGGTGTGTTGACATATGGTTCTGGTTCAAATGAAATTTCATCTGAATCACCAAACTCCACCTGAAAATACCATTTGCATAATAGATTAATTTGATTGAGAGCAACATAACAAAAATAACCGGAGTAAAATAAAACAAATGCACAAAACCTTAATGTTGTGAGGAACCCTGTAGATTATTTTCATGTAGCGATGAAAGGCCTCCTTCCTGGTTTCCTTTGTACTAGGAGGCTTTGGCTTTGTGCATTTTACTGTTCCTTCTAGTAGGCATGTTAGGTCAGATTTCAAAGTCATGTGTAGACTCTTATCCTCCTCCAGATAAATAAGAAAAAATCCTCAATATGAAACATCTACACTGCAATAAATATAAATATCATATGTATAGTTGTATACATACTTGTTGCTCTCTCCATCCCTCTTGTTGGGCTGTCCCGTTTGCGAAAGAGGTCGTGGTTTTACTGCTTTTATGAAACAGGGCACGACTGGCACTGGGAAGCACCAGTGTTGTTATACTTTGTTCACCTGTGGCCACCATTTTGTCACGCACAACCTTACTTTAACTGTAACGTTATCATTTTCATCAATTTCTGCTACATAGAACAATGGGCAGAGAAACAATTGCGTTAGTATTTTGTCAAGTTTATTTTGAGCTGAAATAACAAACAATTAACGACATATAACAATTAGGCCTACAGTTACTTGCCTGGCTGCTGCGCTAATATCCAAAACATGAATTCAATAAAGAGGCTAGGAGCGTTAAATTGAGCGAAAAGCTAGTTCAAGTTCAGTCCGAAGGCATGGATGTATAAGACCTATTCTATAGCTAATACATCTATGTCCGTAGGTCACGCAAATCAGACCGTCGGAGGGATTTCTGTTACACGGCAACCGTTACTTAGCAACTGGAGCAAGCTTGCAACAGCAGCAGAATGGTGTCACGTCTTGACCGCGGATGTATTACGAGACTAAAAATACAACCACGGTCTTAACAGGATTTCCTTGCTATACGTAAAGCTATAAACTACTACACAATAATTCATTAACATGGATAACAATTGTATAAACTTTAATTGGAATTCAGTACAAATATTATACATTTTTTGAAAGTATAAATATTTTCTCTATCTTGTATTTACAACATACGGTAAGTTACATTTACACATCAATAAGCATCAATAAGCTACAAAGTGTCTTATTACTGTTTGGAGCCACATATGTGTAATGGGATAGGTGAAAATGTGTGTTCACTATGAAAAAATATGTATACATCCCACTCCACCTTACTTCAGAAAATATGAATGAAAAGGCACTGGGACTGATGCTGCTCTTATGACCCAAAGAGAAACATAAAAGCAGTATCTGTTTATGATGAGGATCTTTGGTAGTAACTGTATACAAAAATGTACAAGGGACCATATACTCTAAATATTAACTGATCGTGGCTAAAGTATATCATCTTATCCAAAGGACTAAATTGGTAAAAACATAACTTTACACATTGTAAATGTATACAGGCTGTATCATCATCAATGTATCTCAGAAAGTCTCATTTAACAAACTGTTTAATTTCTCTTCCTCTGCATGACTGGGCACTGTGAAATCCTTTGAGAAATACTGTATTTCTATCTTTCCTGATTCATGTGCCAATGCTACTCCTGCGTATGTGTTTTGTTGTCCTGAGTCCCCAAACAAAGCCATGGCAGTTACCCTATGGACAGAGTAATCACAATATTAATAAAAGTACAGTAAAATACATACTATACCGTACATTGTTTCATTATACAGTACTGTGCAAACACTTTAGTGAGGGGTGTTTAAAGGGATTCTGTACCATTCAGAGATACACACTGCAGAAACTAACTTCCAGAACAAATGATACGTATTAGTAGAGTGTTTACCATTATTAGGGATTTGTGTCTCAATGGAAAGAGCGTTTACCCCTGAACTACAAAATCCTCCAGTATGAGTCCAGGTCTGGGCACTATATCTTAGCCATTACAAGATAGGGCCGGTGCCTCAGCAGAGGTCTACGCTCTCACAGTGCTTCTGATTTAGATTTTTCATCTTTTAATTTTTTGGTAATTTTATGTATATTTTAGTACATTTTATTTGTTCATAGCCTTTCTTAGCAACCTACCTAAGACATTTGCACAGTACTGTATCCTATGCACTAATGTTTATATTTAGTGTTACCGATCTGTTTCCATCCTTTCAGTGATCACAGGTTCTGTTTCATTTTTCAGCAAATCCCATAAGTGGGTGTTTGATGCTGCATCAAGCACACAGAACACTGTAGGTCTGGTTTGAGACCACTGCACAGAGACCACTGACTGTCCTGCAGAGCCATTCCTCCACTCGAGTAAAGGCTGTTCTTGGCTAACAGCATGCAGCCTGATGCAGCCATCCCCACAGCCCACCTAGGAGGCACAAAAGCACACTATATAACAGAAGAGCTAGAAGGTACATTATATATACACATATATATAAATCTGACATATTACCAAGAACAAATCTCGTCTGAAGGGAGAAAAGTTGACTGAGTTGATATCAACAGGTCTCTCCTCACCTTCCTGATAGCTATACAACTTTGGCAGAGCTTTTAAACCATGACTTGTCCCATGATGGACAAAACCCTGCAAGAAAATTAAATGAACAATTAGATCAAACACTTGTAGAAAGAGTAACTATCTGCAACAGCTTACCATGTTAGTTCCAATAAAGAAATGATTTGAATCTGCTGGAAGAAATTTTAACTGGAGTGTCTGTAATGGTGCTGTCTTCTTTGCTTTTTGTGACATTCTAAGAGCAAAGCAGTACAAGTACATAGGTCAAAAGCTGTTACATTCACTGCCAAAAACAAACTGTGCAAGTATGGAACATGACACTCCATCACATTCACACTGTACAAAAATTAGCACAGATATCCTTTCAACAAATGGTAAAGTGACACAACAACAAAAGCCGAAGGTGCATCACAAACAAGATCAGATGGCTACTACACAGCAGCTGTGTTCCACAGAGCAATGATATTGAGGGGTATTTTTGGCCCAGTTGCCTGGCAGTGATGAATGATCATTACAAACTATTTATCATCCTCACCTGTCAGCGACTGAGAGAGAAGAGCTGTGAAGAAGCTTGACTTTACCACCAGGTCTCAGTCCTACATGACAAGAAATCAGAAACCAAGGCTCATACATGTATGTGAAACACTAGTACTGTATGTTTAAATGTGACTGACTACCTAAATCTGTCTGGGAGCCTGCCTCGTTGGCTTTAGGGAGTTCCACCACCACCTACAGTTAATGTTACATATTTTTATATAGTTATCATATTTTAGCAAAAAGTTTCTTGTGAAATGAGTTTGTCTGAATAAACATTTCTCAACATACCCATATATTTAAAATGCCACTTTCATCCAAAGATGCCAATTGGAAAGACAATCCAGATGCTTCTGAAATTTAAAGCAAAAATTCAGTGCAAACATACATGAATACATTGCACAGCACATATTACTCCATACCTTCCTCAGATGTCAAAAAGGGGACCTCTGACCTTTGTCCACTTGCTATAGCAGAGGGCACCACTTCTACAGACATCACAGTTGTGAAATGTCCTGAGGCTGCCATCACTGCATCTTTGATGACAACATGACCGAGGGGATGATATTAGCACACACCAAATTACCATGACAGTTACATAACAGTGTGGACTCTGAACTGGAAATGGTCAGTACTCAGGCAAAAGGCAATAATGAATCACAAAAGCTATCATTTTAACTGCTAAATGCTAACATGCTGACAACAAATTACACAAAGCAGACGCACAAATAGTGTAATAAATCCAGGTTTACACATGAAAATAACTTCAAAATACTTATTATATAAAACATATTTGACTCAACATAACACTGGGTTATTGATTTAACTTGCTTTACATTTATGTGACCATGGCTTGTGTAAATCGCAGCATACACAAGTGTACTGAATACAAACTAAAATCTGACAAACCAGTGGAAAAGGAGGGCTGTCTGAAGGTCCACTCATCTTCTCCAAAGGTCATGTGGTAGTGGTTGCTAATATGTTCTCTAAGGTCCCACAGCACCACAGAGCCCACTGTGGTACCTGCAAATACCAGGGTGGCCTTTCCAGGACTAAAGCAACAACACTGCACCTGAATGGAAGGCAAAAGTTAATTTAACAACACATTACATACTCAACATAGATAGAAAATATTAGATACTACACACAGCAAAATACCTCCGACTCATACACAAGAATCCTCTGTGGTCTGGATGGCTCCCAAATATTCCATATGCAGATGATAGTATAACTATCTAAATGCGCTGCACTGGGTTTCATTGTAGGATTATGGACTGTCATCATGGTGTGCTTTTGGACCTGAGAAAAGTGAATCAGGCTGATGTGGCGACCTACAAGTAAAAAAAGATCAAACCCTCAATACCCTTGACATGCTGATTGATAAACTACATCTAAAGCTACTACTAGTATAATATTGCTATAAAAGAAAATATAGCCATGTTTCCCCTAGTACTTGATAGTTAAGGTGGCCACCTTGATTACCATTCAATATTGGCTATATAAATAAATAAATAAATACATTTAGTTTATTCTCCCATAATCCAAAATTAATGTTTTTATGATTCAGTGTTTATGTTAAAATAACTTTTTGTGGCAATAAGGTGTTTTAAGTGCAGTGCACAAACGTCATTTATTTGTAGGTTCACAATTCAGAGGCACTATGAGTTGGCTACCACCGTTTCTGTGTGAAACACTATAGCATAGATGTCTTAGTACCATAAAGAAAAGGCAACTTTGTATTGAGCGTTAAACTTCCGTCACTAAAAGACAGAACATCTGCTTGAGTCTTCAGCTTTCTGAGAGAATTTCTCTCAGCTTGGTCTTCTTCTAACAGGACAATCATGACCTTGATACAGAAGGAAAAATACAGAAAGTTAGTGTAGAAATTAGGGCACAACAAAAATATAAACATGCATTATAAGGAAAATATAACCTGTGAAGCTGAGTGCATAAATGTTGTCAGGCGCTTGGAATCAATGTTAAGTTCGCTGAGTGCCCTATCTCGTGCTTTTTGTGAGATGTTTGGATCTGTGTGCAAAGAAAGATTATTCATCCATTGTCACAATCAAACTCACATCAGAAAATTGTTGTAGAATTTCTCACCACCACAGGCTCCATTGTACTCTGGAGGATGCTGAGTCCACTTTTCACACAGCTCTATCTCCTCCGTCTGGATGTCTCGGTCTGCATTATCTTCATTACATTGAACATAGGCCTGAAAGTTTTATTCATAACATTAAATAGTGGCATTACTCTACTTCAAATGTTCACAGTTGTTTAAAAGGTACCTGTTTGGTATTCACTGTTCCAAAATTTCTTATGTACATGTCATATTCATTTACAGGGGGCAAATCCAGAAGAGAGGATGTCAAAGTGAAATCCAAATCAATCAGGCGGAGTAACTCAGTACTTGCGTTTCCTGCAGATAGAAAAGCAAAAGATTATGTTATCAATGTTTAAAATGTTTCACTGCTGCTCTATAACTGTGTAAGCACTGTGTGTGCCATTTGTTCACCTACTTCTGTTTTGTGGCAACCTTTTTGTTGACTTCACGCTGTTTGGCTGCTACAAAGTCCATAAATTTTCCACGTTGGGATGTTTTACTTTGAGTCCTTTCTGATTCTGATTTTTTAAAATATAAATAAGTTAAAAAAATTGAATGAAGACTAAGGAGGGTAGAATGTATGTCTGTGGATCATACAGGTAACTTACCTCTGGACCATTTCGGTCTATCTTCCTCATTCTCAGTGGTATTCTGTCTGGGTAGAGTTCCAACCTTTTTGTTTTCTTCATCCATGGCTCTCTGAATTGCCATTATCTCTTCTTTCTTTTCTGCTGAAAGCTCTTCTTTCTCTTCTACTAATTCTTGGTTCTCCTCATCGTCATTGACACTGTCATCCAGCTCCTCAAAATCCTCCTCATAATCCTAAGAATTGTTTTACATGTGTATTAGGCACTCATTTCATACTGACAAATCAAAATACACAACCAATTATAAAAGCATAATAAAAAACACATTTGCAGCTATAGTGGAATAACAATATGAGTTACTCACCAATTTCTTGAAAATGAAAAGTATGAGCATGCAATTATGAGAGTATATAACAGTATGTTATGTACAAAACAATACAACAATGGATGGATACTTCTATTTATAAAGCCATAAATACCTCAAAATCATCTTCATATTCCTGCTCTGGCTCGTCTTCATAGTTGTCCATCTATAACATTTAAAAAAGTAAAAAATATTTTAAAACACTTAAATTGCTTATTTGATTAGTGTGCACAGATAATAATTCAAGCTCATTTTGCATGTCCATACAACTAAATGCAATATGTATTTCAAACAGTAGGTGGCATGCTAACAAAACTGGTATTCCCTTTCTATGACTTTCTTTAACTGTGGCTGTTAAAACTGCAGCAAAATTATAAGAACAAAATGTGGTTGGATGGTGCGATTCACATCCTAACATGTTATAATTTGCATCACCAAATGTAAATTATTTTCGTAAAATTAGAGAAATTATAAGTTAAATGTTGAAGGATTTGTCTACTATATTTTTATAGCACAGCTATTATTTCTAAATATTGAGTGGCAGTGAAGTATTTTAAAAGCCGTTGTTGTTGAACAAACTATAGATCCAATGTTTTTATACCAACCTGTGTTTTGTCATTCTTTTGTGGATGCCTTATGCCTGAGGGCTCTAATTTCTCCTTCTCCCGTGTCCCGTCTCTCAGGTTTCTTTCAGTGTCTTTCTCCTCTTTATGCCTTCTTTCCCTGTCTTTTCCTGCTTCTTCTCTGTCATTGCGATGATGCCTGACCTCTTCCTCTGACCCCTTACAATCTCTGTGCTCTTTGGATTCACTGTGATGCTTCCTCTTCTCATCCTAAACACAAAAAGATATAGCATGTATTACTGGATCAAGCCATTTAAAACATATCTTGAACTAGGTAACAACTAGTTTATAGTTAACAAAATTACATGGTATCCTCGTTCTTTGTATCTTTTTTCTCTCTCATCTTTGTCCTTTCTACGGTCTTCTCGATACTCTGAAAAAAAAAAAAAAAATCATACAAGTTGCCATTGCGGTATGTTTTACAAAATTAGAGGACAGAAAGATACCTTTTTCCTCCTTGAGTTCAGAGTGCTTTCTCTCTGTATGCCTTTCTTTTCGGTCTTTTTCATTTCTACTGACTTCATATTCAGCTTTGCGTCGTTCTCTTCGCTCTCTATTGTATTTATCAGTATAGTCTGACCCAGCCTCTTCAATATTCTCATGTTTACGCCGGTCTCTTTCATGTTTGTGTTCCCTGTCTCGTTCTTCTCTTCTTTTTTCCTTCTCTCTTTCCTCCCTCCTTTTAGACCTTTCTTCTTCAGAGTACTTTTCTCTTGCTTTATCTCTGTCCTTTTCACGTTGTCGTTCCTTATCCCTCTCTCTGTCCCGTATTTCCTCTCTATCCTTTCTCTTGTCTATTTTTTCTCTGTAGTCATCAGTGTTCCGGTCTCCTATTCTATCTCGTTCTCTCCTCCTCTCTTTGTCTTTGTCCCTCTCTTCTCTCCTGTCCCGTTCTTTATCACTTCTCCTGTCCCGTGAGCCCTCTTTTCTTCTTTCAACATATCGGTTCATTTCATCTGCATCTTCTCTGTCTTTAATATAGTTCCAATGTTTGTCTCCCTCCCTTCTGGATGGCCTATCTGGGTCCCTACGGTGTTTCTCTACAGAATCCCCAGGATGTCTTCTGTCTTCTCGTCTTCTGCCATCTCTGTGTCCCTCTTCCTACAAAGACAGAAATCAAAACAATATTGCCACTTAAACACAATTACATATAATATTATTGTATTTAATTATCTTTCAAAATCTTACTGCAATGTATCTTTTCAGATCTGCTGCTTTCCATGTGTCTTCCTTGGATCTTTTCTAGAAAATAATATGCTTAAAGATTATTTAGGCAGCAACTTAGGTAATTCCAAGAGGGGCAACATAGCGTAAAATAAGAAAATCAGTGATTAAATTATAGAACTCTATAACTTTAGTTCGTATTCGACAAATGAGAAACAAAATGTTACCTTATCACTGTACATATTCGAATCCATGGTCTTTTCTTTTTAAGTCCGTCGAATGCTAAAAACAAGCTCATAGTTTTGTAATGACGCCGCCATGATGGTAAATCTTGACTGGGCATGCGCAGTGTGCAGAAACCAAGGAGAACGCGTCTTTTCGACCTTGACGACAGGACGGTTAATCGAACCCTGAACTTTGTCTGGAATCCCTGCTCTCAACAGCCTGCTCGTCGCCATAACAACCAGACCCGACTAATCTATCGCGAGCTCATTATTTCACGTGTAGCCTAAATAAGAAGAACTTATGTCGATAACTGCATTATAAATCATGTACAGGTACTCTTTTACTCTCACTTTGTCAAATTAAACCCGTAACAGAAGTAAATCGAGAAGTTAATGGTTAAAAGTTTCTAGTAGGTTAATTGCTAGCTAACGAGTTAAAATTATGCTAAGTAAAGCGTATTGTTTAACTATCGACTGTTCTAGTTTAAACACAGCTTGTTAGAGTCATTTTTTTCTTTCATTTTTTTCAAAACGATTGCGTTTACCTTTGCTAAACATCAGGTGGCGGTATTTTTACCTTTTAGTCGACACTACAGGGAGCGCACCAAACAAGATCCTGTGTGCGCTTTTGGGAATCAGCATTCTTACCCCTTGTAGAGGCAGGGCAGGCAGTACCGTGAAGTGGAGAGCTCAGCAGACCAATTCAGTCAAGACAATGTACTCCGAGGAAGAGGACCCGGGGAATACCACAAGTAGCGGACACTAGAGTGGTCAATGCCAGCGTTTTGTACGACGGCAATGGGCTGGTGTACAGGTGAGCCAACGTGAGATCCCAAGGAACCGCGTTGGACCAGTCGCACATGGGATACTTGCCACCCTAGCTTACCTACATTCTATCACTCACTGAAGAGAGATGTCAAGGGACAGCATGACGGCGGTACGAGGAGCCCGGTCACACAACGCCAGCCCAACATCTCAGAAGGAGAATGGACACACCTCGCCGAACCCTGTCCAACCTGGCACGAACTTTCCTGAGCCCTCACCGGGAGACATACCTGAACACAGCCACATGTCATCGACCAACGAGCTCACACAGACCTGGGTCCACTTCGTTAAGACCTTTGTTTTGATATTTCCTATTTACGCATTGGGCTATTTTGAGTTTAGCTTCAGCTGGTTGCTGATTGGACTTGTTATCTTTTTCTGGTGGAGGAGAAACATAGGAGGAAAATACAACAGACTGCACCGGGCACTGTCTTTCTTTGAACAAGAAGAAAGAGGTGTCAAGAATCTTACAACCTCTGATTTACCATCATGGGTAAGATCCACAGTAAACCACAGTATTCTCAGTTGAGCTCTTTTTCTGAACTGCACGTGCTTTCTAGGTGAATAATAAAGTTTCCAGGAAAAACAATCAGATGACAAGAGCTGAGGGTTGAGCTGTAAAGCTGTGATGGAGCAGCTGTTACCCCCAACAGTGACATTAGACTGAGCCCCCATCTAAATACAGCAGGGTACAATGGTAAACCAGACACCATGCTGGAGAGGAAACATGCCTACAGGGTTTATGTTATTTTTGGATGCAGCATGGTATCTCTAGTAATTCCCTATATGTATGACCACAACACTTTATCTGTCTTTATCTGGAAACAAGTGGCAACATGCATACCTATGCTTATTATACATGTATGAAGTTGTTGTGAAACCAGAACCACCACCACCAACGTCTCTTGAGCAATATTGTTGTAAGAGAAATATGATAGTGTTAGATGTCTAGTTAAAAGTGTGCTGAGGTATTAGATGCTTTGCTGTAAACCTGCCCTCTTCATGGAAAAGCTCCCTGCAGTTTATGATGCTCATTGCAGCCTCATGTTCAGAGCACATTCTGCTGACACACGGCTGATGATGCATTGTGCTTGTTAAAAGGGGCTGGAGGGGCTAGATGGTGAATATAGAGTATGTTCCATGTATGTACCTGGATGGCCATGGCTATCACAGCACGACATTTCATCTCCCCAGGCTTTAGAGTAATTTATTATCCTGCTGCAGAACAGATAAACTGAGCATCAATAGTGCACTGCCATCATCAGTGTGGATTTTTAACACCAATACCTTTAAATCTGGGCCTGTGACAGCTTCTCTCCAGCAGGCAGGCATTAGCAGTAAATGAGATAGCATTTTCTTACTACCTTGATTCCAATTTGTTAAATAAGTGTTCTGTCTTGCTTCATGGCTGTATTTATTACCTGTGACCTTCATAGCCTTGTGTCTACACTACATACATATATGGCATTAAAAGTTATAGCTAAATTTCATACAGCATAGATAGACCAATTAAAATATGAAAGGTAGATTGACATTGTTTGCAGGAGAGTTAATCCTTCTTGTTAGTTCAAGCATGACTAAGTATGAAAAATACATTATGTATAAAAACATCCTGGGAGACACTGTCATCCTAATTAGTCACTCCTCTGTGCTTTCAGCTTTGTGTTTTTGTTAAGGTAATGAATGTGGCACCTTATCATTTGGACTTTTTTATTCAGGGCAGTCTCTAGACAAGATTATGCACATTTTAAGGAATATAAAGTCTGTAGTGACAATGACCTTTCTCAAAACCCAAACAGAGCGTACATTACACTTTAAACAGCCAGTGTCTACATAGTTTTATTCCAATAGAGCAAAAGTGCCAGGGACTGAATTATTAAGATGCTCTGCTCACACTTTGTGCTCCACAGCTCATTGCTCTTCATCTATTTAACATCTAGTTTTTTTTATGTATTATGTATTGTCTCTAAAAAAAGGTCACTATGCCACCTGTACCACACTAACCTCTTAGCGCCATCCATACATTACATCAATTTTAACTTGAGGCCTAAATCTGTCACATTAACTTGTCAAGTACAAGTTCACTATCCTGCTACATCTTTCCCTGTTAGTTCACTTTGACACACATGCAGAATAAGCACTTCTGCCTCTTCCATGAGGAATAGTGCTGTCCTTATCTGTTATCCCAGCGTCATATATTAGCAACACTCCAGCAAGTCTCAATACTATATTACAGAGAATTAGACTCAAAGTGAAAGGGGCTTGTGTTAAGGTGGTTTCTATTTAAGCTGCCTCACTGGACGCCTTTGTGCTCATTATTGATTTTCAGAGATTTCTTTAAACCCATGTTAAATCAATGTCTAATTTACTTTATTTAACAAGATTAGTCAAACTGAAGAGCTGTCTAATAATTCTACAATTTTATACAAAATGCTGGCCCTGTTCATCTTAATTTATCAATTATATATATGCTCAAATTCCTTACTTTTTATGACTCAAAATGAACTCAAAGTAAATTGAATCTTTGACAGTTTTGCCCATACACATGAGATGATGAAAGAAAGATAATAAAATCAATGCTATCCTTAAGTCAAAATATAATTCTGAAAAACCATCCAAAATAATTTGACCTTTGCTTAAAGAGTAATCACCTTAGTCTCTTTTCCCCTCAGTCCTTCTCTTTTTAATTACGCAGAAATTAAAACTGAACAGAATAGATAGGCAGCTGAAGAAATGCTACAGAAATATTAGTCAATAAGAAACACAAATCTTAAACGCCAGGCATAAAACTGTAATTATGCTCCAGATTAAAAAAAAAAGAAAAAAAAAAAGCTACCCTGTTCAGACTTCACTTAGTAGTAAATCAGTACTTTAGCATTTGATGATCAACTCTCTTTTCTTCATTCTAGGTCCACTTCCCAGATGTTGAACGGGTGGAATGGATCAACAAGGTAACAAAGTTAGCAACTTATGAACTCTCCCTTGTGTGAAACTGCAGTAAATTTGATGTATGTCAATAGTATTGCTATTCTGGTCTTTTCCTCTGGGCCTGTGAATATTGAACTGCCACTCTAAACTTAAGACACAGCCCTGTTTCTGCAGCAGCACTGAGAATTGCATTAACTTTCCTCTAAATCCCCATAGCAACAGTCCAGATGTAAATTTCAAATCCTTTTATGGGCTTATACTAAAATGATCTAGATGTTGCCATCAAAGTTTTATTTGCTGCTTGATATGAGCAGGCCTGACACATTTCTTCTTACTTTGAACTACATTTTAAATATTAACAACAAGTGTATCATTTACAATGTAGAGCGTAAGCAAGAACTGTACAATTTGGTGCTGTTGAAAGTTTAAACTAAACATGCAACACATATATTTACATGCTTTTAAATCAATCTCATGTTTTTTTTCTGCCCTTTGCAGACAGTTAAACAGATGTGGCCATACATTGCACAGTTTGTGGAGAAGTTGTTCCATGAGACAATTGAGCCAGCTGTGAAGGCCTCCAACGCTCACCTCAGTACCTTCTGCTTCAGTAAAGTGGATATTGGAGACAAAGTAAGACTCCTGCGGTGCTCCGCTCACAGGCATTTACACTGATCATGTGACAGTCATCTAACAGCAGGTGCCGTTGGGACAGCTGCTGAAGAGGGGGTGTGTGGAATATAGAATGTGAACGTACACATGCTCACCACACACCCATGGAGGCATGCTTGTTTCCTAAATAGTTTCCATGTGCGGTTATTAACAGAAGGGGTCAACCTTGTGCTTAGACACGTGGGGCTGTGGTGTCAGAACTGTGTTGATGAACTTGCTTCTGAAGTGACCATAATTGTTTGTTCTGTTGCGGTGTAGCCTCTGCGAGTCAATGGGGTCAAGGTTTACTCTGAAAATGTGGATAAAAGACAGATCATTATGGACCTTCAAATCAGGTGAGGGTGACTGTGTTTTTTAACAGTGTGAAGAAACTTTCTTAGAAAAGCTCATGAAAATCCTTTTGAAATCACTGGATTTCATTTGCTTTTTCCCTCAGCTTTGTTGGAAATACAGAGATTGACGTGGACATCAAACGATACTACTGCAAAGCTGGCATTAAAAGCATACAGGTGAAGAACCTCCTTTTGTCTGGCTTTTCTTTTTTGTGCATCTTCAAAGAAATACCTTTTCTTTCGGCATCTGTCCTAACCTTTGCTGGAGTTTTTAGTAGAGAAGTCATTGATATATAAAGTGACTCTGACTTTGACTAAAGGTCTCTGCTGTCTGCTCTAATTCAAGACAGTTTTTAGCGCCGGATGTAGGGGAGTTCATCTGAGTTTTCATCAAACATCAAATGCCCTTTCTTTCACAGTTAAAGAAAGAGCTGAAGCTATTTGAAAAAACATTTTTGCTGAACAATAAGATATTTTAATAAAATGCATACAAAGTGAAGGATGAAGCTATTAAGTATAGTATAGTAATAGTTAAATGTTGACCTTTGAAGACACAACTTATGTGTACTGTATGTGTGCCATTTCAGGCTGCCATAAGTCTAGTCCTCTAAACATAATATTTGGCCCTTTGTTATTCCCACCTGCTTTTCAAGTCGGATCTATTTGTCCTTGGCCCTTACAGCAGAACATAGCAGGCAGTAAAAACAATCAGTGCGGCTCCTTGGAGACGGGGTGATGTTAGGTATGCCCTGCAGAGACATTTGTTTCACACTGTCCCAATTATGTAACTTGGGCAACTCTATATATCTGATCTACTCATTATCTACCAGTAATACATTAGTCCGATCAGTTCACAAGTCTGCATTACACAAAGCAGGTGTGTTTGACTCCACAGTGAGCTTAGGTTACTCCTGGCTTTGTGTGGTCAAGTGCTTATTAGCATCAGTGAGAGCCTATTGTGCTGTCTTACAACAAGATGAATACCCACTACAGCCACATTTCCAAGAAATCCTATTTGTGTAAAAAAAAAAAAAAAAAAACATTCAAATTTCTTATTGATTTCTTGAGTAATCTATCTTTTTCTTCTTTATGAATTATTTAAGATGTATTTTACCAGTTCTCAATTACTTTCTTTGAGGCAGTGATGTACTACTCAGTACTCTATTTTACATTATTTGGACTTGATGTATTTGCACTACTATTGCCCAAAGCTAGATATAAACAAATCACTTTGTGCTAATGTACACTTTTGTCACTGAGACATTTGCATGGCCTCTTTCACTTCAAACCAGTTTACAATGCAGACTAGCCCCTTTTTCAATAAGGAAACTAATTTTATTTTGGGTATCAGCTTTAATGTGATGCCTTTAAAAAAAAAAAAAGTAATTAATAAATATAAATAAGTAATAAATAAATAATAAATAAAATAAAGTAATAGACCTTTTTAGGGTTTGGGTTTCCTTTCACTTTCACAGCTTTCCCTTTTGCTTTTTCAGTATTAATTGCTAAAATAATACAACCTGAAGTTATCTCGGTGCATGCATTAAGCATCCACTATTATTATGTGTAGATGAGAACAGCTGTGTTGTGAAAGCCACATGACATGTCTTAACACTCTCTAAGCCGTGTAATTGCTATAATATGAGGCAGCGAAGGTGGGGGATGACACAGGGGCAGCTGAGAAGTCAGAGCTGCAATCGTGTTTCCAAGTCGTCATGCGCTACAGGCAACGACTCCCATGTGAAGAAATGCCATGTCAGCCCTCTGGTAGTGTCTGTATGTAATGTGTCCCTCTTGTGTTTCCATAGATCCACGGCGTGTTGAGAGTGGTGATGGAGCCATTGCTGGGTGATATTCCTCTTGTTGGAGCTTTGTCTTTGTTCTTCATTAAGAAACCAGTGAGTCCTCATGCTGAAAATTACTAATTACCTTGGTTAGACATCATAAACCTCTCCAACAAGATTAGGGAGTATTAAAGTGGGATTTGTGAGGGAGATACAACACTGAAACATGGCTTTATTGCCCTAGATGCTGCTAGAACTAGATGCTGATGTAGAAGTGCAGCTCTAAATTTACAATTCAGTTTATAATGCCCATATGCAATCCCTATAAACATTTTCTAACCCCAGCAAACATTTCATTTACTTTTCAATTTGCTCTGTGCTTGCTTACTCGATCATTTCCCTTGCTCATTGCATATATCTTTGCATTCAGAGCGCCACTGCTGCACAGATTAAAAAGTGTTTGACCGATTTATACCAAATGGGAGGACCCAGTGGAACTATACACCAGAGCTTTAAATAGCTACAGATCAAGACAGACCTACTTTGGCAGATTTCTCTACCACCAGGCTCTGAACTAAAACACTCAATATCACTGTCTCCAGAGGGATGTTATCAGTAACTCGTGCTGTAATCCTCCATACAAATATTCACAATAACACAATGTTTACATCTTCATCACACTTGCTAAAATATGAGAGAAAGAATACAAATGCAAATAACAATACGCTGCAACAGTAGGATATGGTGGCAGCATTGTGTATACGTAATCCTTCTTTAGGCATTCCACTCACATCCTGATCTACTTCTGTATGAAATAGAGACACTTTCTGACCCTTGGCTGCATTTGTGTGATTGCAGTAATGCAAGCCACTGCAATATAATTAAAATGTTGTAAAACTCCGCCTGACGTGACTGGGTTAAACAAACAGTTTGACATTTAACATCAGACTGATACAGACTCATGGTTTGAGTCTTTTGTATCTTGGCAGCAGGTAATGACTTTTTGATGAATACATTATGCATAAAAATATTTCATTTTAGACATACTGTATTGATCTGTTTTGTCCATTCATTCATTACCCTTATTCAGAGTAGCTGGGGGATAAAACCTATCCCTGACAATTAGTGGCTGGGCTAACAACTATTTCTTCATTCCTTTAAATTAATTTGTATTGTATTATTGTAGAGCAATTTATGATATATAGAATATTTAGTTTTTTATCCATTAACAGCTGCACACTGTGGCACTTATCTTTCAATTATGTCAAGTGCTTAATGCTTTATTATGTCATTTGAGCCTGAGCAATTGCACAATAACATTTAACAATTTGAAAAATCAATTTGAAATATTTTAATTACTTATATAAATTATTATTTCCTCTACTGAAAAAAAAATTTTTGAACACAGTTTAACTGACATAGAGCTACACTAGTGTGAATGCCCTATTTCTTGCTAACTAACTGGTATTTTATCATCAACATGGTGAACATTTAAGCCATCTCCGATGGACCTATACACATACTGCATATTTTGGGGAAAAGACAGGATAGTCCCCTTATTGCATTACAAATCCACATCTTTAGGTGTGTCCCATGCACCACAGTCTCACACCACACAGACGCACAACCCCCTGTGGACATCATTCATGCCTCTGCAGTGCTCCCCACTTTGCTGTAGTGCTCCGTGCATCTGCTGCAGTGTAAGCAACTTGGGCAAAAAGTAGGGTGGGAAAAGCTCATTAAGAAAACTGTGTAAGCTGCTCCTGGAGCTCGTAGGCAGAAACAGATCAAAGCACACTGGGAGAAAAAATCTGTCTAGATTCAACCGGTGCCACATGGGACTAACTTTTTTCTTTTATTTTTATAATAAAATATTTTTGATTATAAATAATTAATATTTTTATAAACACTCCCATTTAACACACCGGCTGCAGTATTAAATGCTAAATATGTACGAAAATGTATAATTTACATTTGCAACTAATTAGACCCAAGAGGGCTGCTGCATCTTCTTTGATAAATATTTCAGTGTCACACTTTTTGTTTTCTGTTTGAAAAATCTCTCTGTTTAGCTGTTGCATACAAATCTTGAATATTCTTACATAATCTCTTGCAGTGAAAACTATTTGTATTTTTATGGCTAAACATTTTGAACAGTTTGCACAGCTGGTGAATGAACTACTGGGCAGAATAATTTTATAAGAGTACAAAGTTTTAAATCACTACAGCAAGTAGAGAAAAGTCATCCCTGTATTTCCAGCCCCAACTTTTGATTTATGTTAGCTCTCCATCACTTGTGCAGGCCACTGTTCCAGCTGTTATTAATCAACTGTGTCTGCTGGCAAAGAAACAATGCTAAGTACTAACTGCAGCATAGGGGGGCGGCAAATGATAGTGAAGTTAATTGTCCAGATCAATATGAAGTCATTTACACTTTAATTTTCATCTTCTTAAAGCTCCTGGACATCAATTGGACAGGTCTCACCAACATACTGGACATTCCTGGGCTCAAGTAAGTGGACTTCAAACCAGATTTCCTTGCCTAGCTGGGAGATGATTCTTCATACATGGAAAATAAATAGGAGGTGAAAGTTTGTACATTGCTAGTGTATTATATTTTCAACATAAATGTATCTATCAATTAATGTAAACAGATTTGAACATAGATTTTATAGGACTGCCCTGCAACTAGCTGAATAAACAGAAGTAGATGAATGAGTGAAGGAATGAATGTAATAGGACTATTGTATCACATTCATAAGTATATGTAAACATTGTGACTGTGCCTGACAGTGTGGTAATAGTACCTAAAATAATGATTTCATTTGTTGCTAAGCTTGTCATGTCAGGTAGGCATAGGTCATATGAGGAAGTGCACCTCTTACCTGACAGTTTCCTCATTCTTGCTAATCCTGTCTGGCTTATATTAAGTGTCTCATCCAAAGAGTAATTTAAAGTTTGTAAAGAGATGCTTTCACTCAGCAGGTTAATGTGTTGTTTAGCATCAAGTAGCCAGTGCATGTATGTACAGTATGCTGTGTGTAGGCTTACAGCTCCTTGTCATATGTCTTTTTGATGATGACAGACATGCTGACACAGGCAGAGCCCCGTGTCTCTGTTAGGGTGAAATGGATCCTGGCTCTGCAGTGTGCTGTTTTGTTAGTTCAAAAGCAGGAGGGCACTCAGAAGTCTTGTGTGCAGTGCAGCACTATTGTCCTTAAATGACTGAAGGAAGTGTTTCACTTGTTTGTGTGCACACATATCTAAAGAGATGATGGTGTGTGTTCCAATGTGACTAGACCAGGGGCACTAGAGAAACGCTGCAATAATTGCTGATGCAGCGAGTCTGTTAACACCCTCGGTTTTCAGCTGGAGGAAAGCCGTCCGCCACCAGAGAATAAAAGGCTCTTTAAACTGTTTGTACAGGAGCTGTGGCCTGCTGCCTTAGTGGAAGATAAACCCAGGATGGATCAGCTGAATGTTTCTGCTGGCTTCAGAGCAAGCTTGTGTGCCAGTCCTCGCTTTATGTGATTGAAAGTGTCTTTGGAAGCAAATGACTCTTGTGTTGTACTTACTGGAACTGTTTGTGTTTGTGTACTTGTGTACTTGAACTGGGCTCTGTTGTACAAAGTAGCAATGCTCACATTATTAAAAAAAATAGATTTCTGAAATCCAATGAAGAAAATTGTTGAACTTCCAGGGTACCTAAAATTTACAATCTCAGTGAGGTTGATTGCTAACATTTGTCACAGCCCAGTCTTACTGTAGTGGTTGCCTCACTATGGAATAGTATTTCAGCATCATGGAAGATTTCAAAGAGACCCTTGAGGATGCAGTTCTCAAATTATAAAGGGCATTTAATACAATCTGTCACAAAGCTACTGCAAGCGTGTATATTGTAAAGGCATTGTGATAGCATTGATGAAAGATATGATATACTTTGTATCAGTAACTGTGCAGAAGTGCAGTTACATTACACCGTTTCTCTAGTAGATTTAAATGATTTCTTGCTACCGATAACAATCAGAAAGCAACAATTAAATGAATATAAGTTAAAGCCGGGCTCTAAAGCCATTCTCTGTCCTTATTGACACCATTGATGTTATTTCTATTCAGGGGTTTGCTGGTTAGCAGCCGCAGCATGCTTGAGCTAAATCCAATTTTCCTACTAACATTGCAAATGTGATGCAGAAGCATACTGTACTAAGCTGAGATTAAAAGTGAATATTTATAACCCAAGGGCACCCTAACTGTCTTGTAAATAATTCATTGCTGCATTCTGTTTGTCTTCCTTTTCTCCATCTTGTCCTCACAGTTCCTTCTCTGAAAGTCTCATTCAAGATATTATCTACAATTATCTGGTGTTACCCAACCGCATCACTATTCCACTGGTGGGGGATGTGGAACTGGACCAGCTACGCTTTCCAATGCCAAAGGTATCCATGCAGATCAGCCTTATCACAAAAAAGCCGCTACATGACAGGTTTTTCCACCGCTATTGTTCTTCATGTTTACTGCATGAAGGTCTTTTGCAGCAGAGGCTTATTGTGTAAAGATTCCCCGATAACTGTCAGTTATGTTATTTTGGTTCATTATTTTATTTTGGTTCATTTCAAAGTACAAGCCAACAAGATTACAGAGCAGCTCAAGGCTATGCCATTAACTGTATCCATGGCAATAGCCAAACGCTTTGTCTCAAGGCACAGAGGCCATGTTATTACAACACAGTAAGCAGAGCAGTAAATCAGCTTGGAAACTGGCCTCATAGAATAGTATCTTCTTCTAGGATTAACCCTTCAAATTATTAAAACAATAAAAAAAAACATTTTCTCAACAACAATTGCCCCACAGTATAACGTTCTCTATGTAAAATATTAATGTTAGATTTTTGGTAATGACTGTTTATGCCTGAAGCTAATAATAAAACTGCTTTGCATCTTTCTACAGGGTGTTCTTCGGATTCACTTCTTGGAGGCTCAAGATCTTGAAATCAAAGATACATTTTTTGGAGGACTAATCAAGGGCAAGTCTGACCCTTATGGCATTCTGCAGGTGGGCAACCAGTTGTTCCACAGCAAGACAATTAAGGAGACCCTTGATCCTAAGTGGAATGAAGTCTATGAAGTGAGTTAAATTACAGCACACTCAATTACATTTACTTAACATACACTGCTCTCAGTTATTCTGAGGTGCAGTTCTCTAACTCAATTCTACATTGATAATGTGTTTATTGACGGGGCTTGCCTTTTTAAACTAACATCAATATCTTCTCCAGGCATTGGTGTATGAGCACTCAGGGCAGTATCTAGAGATTGAACTGTTTGACGAGGACCCAGACAAGGATGATTTCCTAGGGAGGTGTGTTTTCTCATATCCTGTTCTGCTTTAATCTTGTCTCACACACACAAAGGAAACAAGACATGTTTCACATCAGTATTGAATCTGACATGAGTAAAAGAGTATTCATGTTGCTGCCTCTTGGCTGGGTCGTCATTGGAAATGAGAATTGGTTCTCAGTTGACCTATCTGGTTAAATAAAGGTTAAATAAAATAAATAAAAAGAAGGATGTTGCTAAAATCAGCCAGGCGTAAAACACTAGGAAGCCAGGTGTGACAAATTATTACTCAACATGCAAGTGGCCATCTAAAGAGAAGCTGAATTGTCAGAACACATTTTAGCCCAAGGACAAAGCTGATTGATTTCCCCCCAAGGCTGTAACACTATACTTAGCATTGACATCATTTCACACCGATCAATAACTTTCCCCCCTTTCATTTACATTAATTAGTTGGATATCTTGCCTCCTCACCATACAAACATGTACTATATGTAATTATGCGCCTCTTTCCACAGCCTGATGATTGATATGACTGAGCTGCACAAGGAGCAAAAGGTTGATGAGGTAAAATTGTTTTAATCATGTATTTATGAATGCACTTCACATCACTTGACATGTTCTTACTCTGTTGTCACATCTTGTTGTTGCAGTGGTTTGATTTAGAGGAGACTCCCACTGGCAAGCTCCATTTAAAACTGGAGTGGCTCTCTCTGCTCAACACTCCAGAAAAATTAGACCAGGTACTGCCCCGAAAATTACTTTACTGCGTGAGCTGTGTTTGTGATTCATTATTTTTTTCTGTTACAATGTTCCATTTTTTCCTCTTGTGTTTTCGCGCTAATCAGGTGCTGCGAAGTGTGCGTGCAGACTCAAACCTGGCCAATGATGGGCTATCATCAGCACTGCTTGTGGTCTATCTGGACTCAGCTAAAAACTTACCCGTAAGTTGCTGCAAAATCCACTTCTAATCACCTCTATGATGAGCTTTAGTGCAAGGCCTACTGTATGTACTGTAGGCCTCTTGTTCTCTTACCAAAACACATGCAGTAAACCTCATTGAAACCAGTTGAGTAACAAATACCACTGAAGCTTTTTTATTTAAGAAAGGATTAATGGTCACTATGCAACCCGTTCCTTGTTTTTTTCACCACAATGTTAAATTCCTAGTAGCACATGTCACATTCCCCTTGTTTAAAACGGAGAATTTTTTTATTGAATCTGACCTCAGCTAAACTCTACAGCCCTGTCAGTTTGTTTGTTATTGGTGTTATGCTTTTGCTTTACTTAGCATAATTTGGTCAAATATGCCTGTTATCAGAAGGCATTCTTAAAGTTATGACAAGTTAAAAGTATTGTGCTTCAATAAGTTCTTATAACCTGTAAAGACCTACATGTACAAAAGATTAGTCCCTTAAAAGGAGGTTTAATAATCCACAAATATGCCACCCTTAATTTAATACGAGACTCGTCTTTTGAGCCTTATAATACCACCTTCTCCTCTTCCTCCCTTCTCACCCTAGAGCGTCTTCACAGGCAGCTTAGGCTGTGGGAACTTAAGTGAGAGAAGAGCCTCTGGCCTAATTTTTTGTGAGAGCAATACTGCAGAGTACAGAGCAAGATTTGTGAGTCCACCAGTACTTTGCACTTTGATAGTGCTACCATTAGCAGTGTGCTATGTCCTTGAAAAGCGTTTCTCAAAGCATGTATTGGCTGCACGGTTTTACTATATTGTCTAATGGAAGTGATTGTATCCTGAGTGCCAAATAACCATTAACAAAGAGCAGACAAGAAAAGGAGGGCTCATTCAAGCAATATGGAATTCAATTATGTAGCTAATTGACAAGCTTACATTTCAGGGCTGTAGCTTGTTGGCAGAACAGAATAATCTCCTTCTGCAATTGTAAGCCAATTAGTGCATAGTTGTAACCATATAGAAACATTGCACTGTGGATTGTTATAAATGTCACAAAGCCCCTCTGAGCTGCTACCCTGAGTATTTTCTGAGGGAAACACCCTCATTATTTTGCACTGTGCTAGCTCCCCAGAGTCAACAACACCAGCACCTCTCTGGCCATTATTTACATTTACAACCCATTCTTGTTTAGTGCGCAATCCAACTATTTCTTTCCCATTTTTGTTTGGCTTTTTAAACCAACTGAATCTGCCAGGCAAACTAACTGTGGGTGTGCTTTTCTCCCCCAAAATCTCCATTTTTGGCTTAAAGAGCAACCTGTCAGATTTCACCCATGATGGGTTGAAGCAAGTCTCAGTCTTTAAAGCCTTGAAGGTAATGTGGGAAAAATGAACTGCATGCATTTATCACACCCTGCACACCATCTAGCACGACTCCACAGTGATGATTATTAATCAACCTAAATATGCATGAAGGTGGATGAATGTGTACTGGCTTTCCTGTATATGTTGTGCTGTACACATTTGTAGTGATGCGTGGTTTTACACATTGTCTGCTATATTTAGTCTTGCATGTAAATATAGTACACATATATGTATTTAAATTTGCCATATTTTGTATTGATGTTCATTAAGTTTACAATTAAATGTAATGGGAAAGATATCATATTCTTTCCAGGCAGTGATTCGATAGTCCACGACGTCTTGCACATAAACAATCAACAGCGCTTTAATGTAGATGCAAACTGGCAAAAAGACAAACCGCTACTGTAACAGGTAGGCTGTAGCTGCTTGCTTTATAACCACAACAATGGCCAGTTATGCTCGTTGTTAGATGATAGCTTTTTGTAGTTATGTGCAGTGTCACATTACTCTAATGCTTAGTGAGAAATCCACGGCTGCATTCTTAGCTAGAGTTTTGTACCGTAGCCTATTTCCTGGAAATATGAATCCTCCTGTTGTCACACCGACACTCCTACATTTTGTGGAACTCCTTTACTCTTACTAATGTGGAATTGTACTGAAGCCTAATTATGTGACAGCGGAAGTAACCATGGCCTAATCATGTGACAGCTGATTGGCTAATCTTGTCTTTTCATATTTATACAGCACTCGGGAAGATATTGCACATATTTACAATATCTTCAAGCCTGAAAAACTACACACAAATGCTTGTTTTAGTATACTGTGGCCTGCATGACAGAGGACGTTCACAAACAGCAATATGGCATTATAGTCTTAAAAGCCACCATTCCTAATACATTGGGTGGGTTAACAAAAAGATTACCTCCATGACATTTCATTATTATAGCTATATCCCTCTGGATGTTTTATTATTCTGTAAAGAAGACGAAGTAATGTGTGGCTGCCAAAACCCAGCATGCTAAAATTAGAATGCAGGGAAGACAAAGCTCGTCTCCCTGGTAGCCTCTGCCTGCCGCCCTGCTTGTCAAATCTGATGCTAATGCTTCTCCCTTCTGAACTGCAGACTCTTACCCCACTATGTGCATGTCACAGGGTCTCAGGAAACTAATGTTTGAGTTTGATGGTAATTATAATGTTCATTCATGCAAAATGTGTTATATTGTGAGGAATGATCAAACATGCCCTCTTTCTCTAATCCTCTCCATAGTCGGCGAAGAAGAACAGCAGTGAACCCAGCCCGTATGTCCAATTCACAGTTGGACACAAAACACTTGAGAGCAAGGTGAGTCGTAGCCTGTAACATTAGTTATACATGTTTTGTAAGCTGTTTGATTCACCTGTATCATTTGAAGTATTGCCAAAATAATAATTCATTCATCATCATGAAGGAATTAATGAATCATTATCATAAGCAGAAACGTATTAGAAACTTCCTACTATAGCCTCGTCCTGTCAATGGTCATGTTTACTGTGAACCACTTGACCTAACACATACAGAGCACCCAAAGATAACCCACAGTAACACAGGAAGTGTATCACTTGTTATGATACATAACATGACATGACATCATAACATCCATACTATGTTTATACAGTATCAATACATTGTCCTTTTACAAATTTACATTAACTATCATGTCTCTGTTTTCATAATAGAAGTATTACCTGACAGCTCAATATTGTACGAAATAGCTAATAAGTGTGCTGAGACTAAGAATGGGTTTCTTGTCTGCTCTTAAAGATTCGATACAAGTCCAAGGAGCCGATGTGGGAAGACTGTTTCTCATTCCTTGTTCATAATCCCCGGAGACAGGAGCTGGAAGTGGAGGTAATGACTCATTCAAAGTTAGAACATTTATATTTATAAGACCATGAAGTAGAAGTCGCAGGTACCTGACTTCACCAAGCAAATCTTCTGTATTTATTCACAGGTAAAAGATGACAAGCACAAGTGCACCCTGGGTAACTTGACGGTGCCTTTGAGCAGCCTGTTGGTGGAGGAGGACATGACGCTGACTCAGTGCTTTGCTCTCAAAAACTCTGGGCCCAACTCCACCATCAAACTAAAGATGGCCCTGAGGGTAAGAATAAGATGCCTCACTTCTCTTCGGACCAGCATGCATAAATGATGGCTTTGAAGCAGGAAAAGGCAGGTCTTTCAAAGATGCTGATGCAAATTTTGCTGTATGGTATGCTAGCTTTGCAATGTTAATGTTCTATTACAATGCAACTACTGCAGCAGTTAGATTATATTATACATCACAGGAACTTTTTAGTGCGTTGTATTGCAGTTCTGTCTGACAAAGGGCTAATTAGTGTATTGAAAGCACTTGTAAGACCACAGTCAACCCATCAAATCAATAGATTTGAAAGCAAATCTATCTTGTCAAAAACCAGCTCTCACTTGCCAATATCGACCCGACCCTAATACTAACACAAACATTGTATTTCTGCGATTATCTTTTTTTAAAAATCAATACAGTTTAAACTGAATTGCTCTTCAACATAGCATGGAAAATACCATGTTCTTAGATTAAATCAGACTTAATCAAATTAAATATAAATGCCTCTGACATTAACATATTGACCTTTTCACAAATGGAAAATCAAGATTCATTTTGGCCTATCAGTCCAGAGACCTTTTCTGAGATAAGATGTGGAACAAAACTCTGAATGTAAAAGCCAGTACTAGCACATTCCAGTTAAGTACATTTTTGTTTGCATATTCAGGAGCACAGTGCTATCCAGATTTAGGAGGCATTTTATATTTGTAGACACAACAAAGCAGTGATTACACTAGTTTATATTTAGTTAACTACTCTTGTTCTTGACTTGCCTCAGATTCTGTCTCTGGAGAAGCAGGGGTCCTCAGATCAGCCGTCTTGTGTAACAGTCAGAAAGTCCAGTTCGGCACAGCCAAATTTAGCCCCTACCCAAAGACTGTCTGCTTCCTCGGACTCTACCCTGCCCCCTCCCACACCTCCTCCAGGCATGGCTGCCTCCACACTCAGCCTCCACTACAGGGACGGGGAGCCATACTCGGCCAGTCCTCTGCGAAGTACCTCCAACCTAAGCACCTGCATATCCAGTTCCCAGAAGCATCTTCCTCATAAGGAGTCCACACCCAGTTTGGCATCAGACATTTCTCTACCCTTTGCCACACAGGAGCTCCAACAAAGGCTCCGTCATTTACAGAAGTAAATGGACTATATGCCATATTATTTTTTTATTGCTTTTCTTCCATGTTTGTTATCACTACACTATTTACCAAAATAGTCTCTGTTAGCATGACAGATTAATATCCCCTTAAATATTTTATCTGCATTCTTGTCAAGCTAGCCATCTATCTCTGAAAAAGGTCTGCACGCACATTTACTGTAACTAGCCTCCAGCTCTAGCCACTAAAAGTGACAGTGACCTGACTGAGTGTGGTGTGTTTTTAGTGGCTCGGCCCCCAGCCAGTATCCCCTGGGTGAAGTCCAAGTGACTGTTCGACACAGCTCTCAGAGGAATAAACTCATTGTGGTGGTGCACTCCTGTCGGTAAGTTTTAAAACTCTTGATACACTGGAAAATTAAGCTGGTGCCACAAATGAGCTTTGTGTCTTTGACTTATGGCTCATGTCTCTTTTTTAATTAAAATGTATGCATAATGATTATTTAGTATACAGATCATCACTATGTATTATATGAAACAACTAAAATAAAACTCAAAGGAAAAGAAATGGTTTTGTCCCGTGTGTTCTCAGAAACTTGATAGCCTTCACCAAAGATGGGTCAGATCCCTTCATTCGCCTGTATTTGCTGCCTGACAAAAGCCGAACGGGTAGAAGGAAGACGAGCACCATGAAGAGGACTCTTAATCCCGTTTTTGATCAAACGTAGGTATTGGTAAATGTCTATGTATTGGTAAAACAATATTTGCATGTTGCATATGCTGGACATCTTTGTCTTTTAGGTTTGAGTTTAGTGTATCAATGGTGGAGCTACACAGAAGGACGCTGGATGTAGCAGTGAAAAATGGTGGCAGCATACTTTCTAAACACAAAGGACTTTTGGGAAAGGTAAACCGACTTAACTATAACTAGGTAGTTTTGTCCTGTTTTCTCTATTTATACAATTGCGTTGTTTACATTTACAGGCACTGGTTGATTTAAGTGGTGAAGATATATCCAAAGGATGGACACAATGGTACATTTCTTTGTTCACTTCTTTGTACTTGTTTATGGGATTTCTTTTGATGTAAATTAGCAAAATTGACTGTTGTCTAAAACATTGCACTATTTTGTGTCATAGGTATGAATTGAGTGAAGATGGTTTGTCTCACAGCATCAGAAGTATTCAAGAACCTCTCCTCACATAGACACTGTTTTTCTGCTGTATGATAGTGATTGTTTCATGGGCACATAATTTTAATGTATTTAATATTATGTTAAATTTTCCAAGATTTTAAGCATGTAAAACATTTCTTAAACTTTTATGAATATCTACTAGTACATTGCAATTAAGATGTTGTAACATATTGTGTTAAATGACACTAACTGCCTTGCCTCTAATTTCAGTGTTTTCTGTAAATGTACAATTGTTAATACGGTTTGCAGAGGTTTCTTGGAATTATGTTCCTTTTAGAATTCTAATTTAATTTTGGGTTTCAAAAATGATATTGTCTTCTTTTGTCCATTTTGTTAAAATGTGAATCTTTTACATTATTTAACAAGACCTTTACCAAAGGAATCAAAACAATCAAGTTGGTTTAGGCAGACGTCTCCTTGTAATATTTTGTTATGCAGTGTTACTGGATTGTTTACCTCTTGATGTTTATGCTTGATGAATGCACAATATGCACAGAATGGGAATACTGCTTGAAAATGTGATGATGACTGTGCAATACTGGATAATCTGAATGTTGTCTTGGATACTGAAAAGGGGCATTTTAGGGCTACAAAGCATTTCATAGGATTTGATTATTCATCCAAAGCAAGTTGAACAAAATGTGACAAAATTTTATTGTATTTACTGAACTGGCTGTTAGACCTGTCGGACGGGCTTGTACATGTTTTGCAATGCTGTAATAACTGTTTGTTTGAGATTTTGAAACTGTTTATTTCTTATCTATCCTGTGCCTTAAAACAGACTGTAATTTTGCCTTGTCATAATTTTGGATGATATGATGCCTTATGTCTTTTGAAAAATAAATGGATTCTCTTGTGAAGTTCTGAGCATTTTATCATATTTTTATATACGACATGAAAGAACCAGAAGTTTAAACAGCTGACCCTTGTCTAATGTGAAAAACAAAGTTGCAAGGATTATTTGTGCTCAGAATTTATTTTATGTTGTACTTTGTTGCCATCATGTGGCCGAAAGAGGACATCATAGAAAATGGCACGCCGCGCCCCAACGTGAAACTGCTACGTGCAACGTCATGACGCACCAAGATCCAAATTTGCGCGGTTGTTGCTGTTGCAGGAAGTTGATTTTTGGCTGTTAAAATTTGTGAGATTATTTCATTAAAAAGGTAAATTACTATATGAATATTACTAATACTATATTGATTATTGTACCGACATAAAAGATAGCTAAATATACGCCGTTAAACTTACATCTACTGTCTTCCGTGTGTGTTTTGTTTATGAGTTGAAAATTCCGCCTTGTGTCAATTATTTGCAGAAAATAAAGTTTGGTAAACCATGTCTAAACGAGAAGCGTTTTTACAAGCGGCTTGTAAAGAAAATGTCCAAGACTTTCTTCGCTTTATCCAGCTTCATGTAAGTAACACAAGAAACGATTAGCCTACTACATTTTTTTACAGATAAGCAACATGAGACGTATGAATTCAGGATAACATGCTCAGTGTCACTATGACTTTTAACTGTGCACCAAATCATTGTGCTTTTTGACATAGAAGGTAAACTGTCCTTAATAATAATATCATACATGTAATTTTTCTGTATACTTAACCTTAGCTTCTCTCTCTGTGCCTAGAATGACAAAACCGAGCCCTTTGATGTTGAAGAGGTGGTGCAGGAGATGCCCAGGGTCCAACGAGAATCTCTGTGGGATAGACTGTCTTCACTCCTTCAGGATGTCCTGTCCAACCTGCCCCCTGAACGCTGGGGGGAAGAGAAGAGGGACGAAGGATATGGAAGTGGATTCATCTACTGATCCAGTTGGTTTTTCTGCCCATTATTCATATTTGGAATAAAGCAGTGGCCATTGACTTAACTTTATAGATAACCTTTTTTATTTATAAATATGTAGAAGTTATTACCTTAGTATTTCTATTTATCCCTTTAGAAACATGTTATGGCTGTTGTGGACGGGGTGACACTTGTGGCCTCACAGTCTGTACAAGTCTTACAGGATGGTGACACATACAGGGCCCTTTTGGGGATTGTTAATGTGCTTCACGGTAATCTTTAATATTTTCCTTCTATGTAAATGTGTGTGTTCTTATTGGTCTTGATGAAATGGTTGATTTTTTATATTGTTTTATTTGATTTAGATGTGCTAGTGATGCTGCCTGTCTCAGAAGTTCCTCTGCAGTCTGCTTTACATACTCTGTGTGAGCTCTGGTGGAAAAAAGGACTGGAGGAAAAAGATAAATTTGGTCGAACTGCTTTTCATATCTCCCTGCAAAAGAGCTTTTGTCTGAAAAGGCCGGTCAGTACAATGATGGTTGAATATTTTCAAAAGTGTTTTATGTATACTCCATATTCTTTTAAATAAATGTCATACGTGTACACAATGGGCAACCATTTCTTATCAAGTTTGATTTGGTTTTATGTTTTCAGAGTGTGGAAATCCAGCGAGTCTGGAGTCTTCATGAAGTGCTTCTGACTCTGGATTATAACTCAGATGACAACAAAGAGATAACTGACTTGTTACTTCAATGCTTTCACTGTCCTGTCTACATTAAAAATGATGACGTAAGTAGAACATTAGTTCATTTACGTGTTTACTCTGTCCTTGTCTGTTTTTCAACTGTCATGATATGTGCTTTCTCAGGGGAAGAGATTCCTGGTGTTTCTTTTTAGCTGGAACATTAACTTCATCTGGATCATTCATGGCACCATCAAGAATCAGCTGGAGTTCTTTAGCAAGTTAGAAGTTTGTTTATTTACAGAAGTTAAGTTTTTTATTATTACTATTACTAATTACTTTTTTATTAGGAACACTCTTAAACACATCATGGAGATCTACTTCAGAGCATGGAAGAAAGCTAGCGGTGACTTTCTGGAAGAAATTCAACGCACTTGCATTCAGGATTTCATGCAGAATGCCATCTTGCTGCGTAGAGCATCTCCGGTGCATAGCAAAGTCCGACAGGTAGGATTCTTGTTTGTGAGATTGTCCTAGTTTTGCTGAATCTGCTTTTTTGTTTGTTTATTTTAGGTCTCTCCTGTCACAGTGTCTCTTTTTCTGCTTATGTTTTCCCTGTTCTTTCACACAGATAGTGAGCTACTTCCATTTGAGAAAAGGCTGTCACCTGGTGGATAAGATGCTCTACAGTCTTTACAAGCCCATTCTCTGGAAAGCACTTAATGTACATACATTTTAAATGTTTATCTCATTATATTTTTAATTCTGTATAATGAGTATTTTTACTGTATTGTTAAATACATTTTTATGGTTTTAACAGGCACCAAACTCAGAGGTCAGGGCAAATGCTACTCTGATTTTTACTGAGGCCTTTCCCATTCATGACCCAGATGATATAAAAAATTTAGATAATGTCGTTCAAAAGCAGCTTGATACTGCAATGGTATGTACAATTCTATAATTAATTGTATTATTAAATTCTATTTTTATTTGACAAAAGTATACTGTCTTAAATTTAATAGACTCTCCTTGATGATCCTCACCCCACTGTGCGCTCCAATGCTATCCTGGGAGTTTGTAAAATTCTGGCTGGCTGCTGGGAGCTTCTCCCACCAATAATCATCACAGACTTCCTGAAGAAGATTATGTTGGAGCTTGCCACTGACACTAGTTCAGCAGATGTCCGTTGCTCAGTCTTCAAGGTATATCTGTTAATTTGTTAAATGGTTTATGTATAACTGTGCAAAGAATAAATCAAGCTTTCATGTGTTAAATTAAATGGTTAAACTACACATAAAGACAATAATTTGTTTCCCTAGTGTCTGACCATTGTCCTGGATAATGCTCTAAGCCATCCCTTGTTGGAAAAACTCTTGCCTAATCTTAAGTACTGCCTTCATGACAACTCTGAGAAAGTCCGCTCAGCTTTTCTTGACATGCTTATCAAAGTGAAGGCAGTGCGTGCAGCCAAGGTATGTGGACATATTCAACAATAATAAGTAAAGTTATTGATAGCCATTTTATGTAGTGCCAAACAATAGTAGATGGTATGTAAGATGTGCACAAATCAGTATTTTCATTGATTCTCTGTAGCAAATAACAAATAAGAATATTCTAAGTAGAGACATTTAATTTGTGGAACTACACTTTTAATTGCCTTTTTATTCTACATTGTCGTCCTCCTCTGAAGTTTTGGGATGTGTGCACTATGGACCACCTGCTGGCACGCCTTGCCATTGATTCCCAGTCAGTTTCCAAGCGCATTGTCAATCTGCTTTTTAAGTCCTTTTTCCCTGTCAACGAATCAGAGAAGGAGTGGTGCTGTCGTTGCATCACACTCATTCAGATGAACCCCATGGCAGCCAGAAAGTTTTATCAGTACGCCTTTAAACACACAGCCCCCACCAACATAAGTAAGTATCATGAATGTTTTCAAATGTTTTTTTTTTTCTGAGCCTTTCTGGTGTTGTGTCCAATCTATTTTGTGTTTTTTAGTCAAGCTGATGTTGGCCATTCGTCGTGTTTTAAACAGCTGTATTCAGACTGACTGTGATGTTTCTGAAATGAATGACAGCAACAAGGAAAACAGCACTGTAAGTCACAGTCACAAAAAATAAACAGCATTTTCAATTAAAATTTTTATGCTTTGTTTTTTTACTTGTCAGATTGAACGTGCTGTGCTGGGAAAAGACATGGCTGTTGTGGCCAGTCTACTGGAGATTGTGGTCATCCTCTGGAGAAGTGTTCAGAAAACACTAAAACAAAATGAAGAGGCCCAGAAATTTACCTGCGCCAAATTTGGCAGCGTCGTGGGAAAGTACTTTTGTGCGTTTGAGGTGAATAGGATGCTATGCTATATATACAGTAAACCATTATTGTAAACTACATTTGATTTTGACTGGAAAATAAATGGTATATTATATTTTCTTAGGATGTACGCTGCACTATTCCACTCATACAACTTGCCTCATTTATGCCTCCAGCTGCTGTTCCAACTTTCAGGTTAACAACAAAGCACATATTACTTTTGTCTTAAAAACCTTATCTAACCATGTATTTGTTATTCACTTCTGTGTTCTTTTTTTTCTCTCTTTTGATATCACCATTCCCTGTTTTCACCATCCTGCTCTTGGATGGCAGCTGTGGTGTCCTGTCAAAGTTGAGGAGGATGGAGGCCGGAGCTGTGCCAAAGCAGTACAGCCAGCTGTTGGACTGTATGTGTAGTTGGGGCCAGGCTGGTGAAATACTGGAGCTTATTAACGACTGGCTCTCAGAGGCACTGCCTAAAGAAGGGGTTAGTCTTTTAAAAAGGGCTTAAATATAATGTGACAACATGAAAAGCTTAAATATATGCATACTGTATTTACAGAGGGTAAATAAATATAAGCCTTTTGTGACATTCTGCAAATTTAGGACAAGGCTGGCCCTATTCGAAAAGTTCGTATCCAGGAGACAGTTGAGGCCAAACCTGACCTAGCACTGGCCTACCTTGAGTACCTGTTGACCCACAGTCAAACCAGAGAAAAAGTAATGCGTCTTGGCACAAGACCACTGAAACAGCTCCATACTGTTCTCGGAAACTGGAAGGTATGCAAACATGCTAACATGGCATACATTTACAATGTGCACCTTTTTAAATCATTGCAAGCATATTGCATATTGTTTTAGATGGAATTTCTAAATGTGGCATTTCTCTGCACAGCTGGTCCTGTATAGTCATTTGAAGTCCTCAGAGGATCCGAATGGTGTGAGTGTGCAGACTGCACTCAAAGCCTTTACTTTTTATGGACGTTTTGGGGCACATCTACTGCATAATGTGAGTTCTTTTCCACCTCTGACCTATTCTTGTAAATTCACTTTTTTGTGTTTTCATCTAGTGATTGTAGTGCTGAGCAGGAGTAATACAATTAGTTTGTTGAGTATTATCATCAGATTTGAATGGATCACTTTTAATGATACAAGGATTACATTTAGTAACAGATTTCTGTTTCAAAATGTATATGAATAAAAACATTTACTTCTTTGCTAGTTCCCCGAGGGCCGAGACTATCTCCTATCTCTGGAACTAGATGCATCCTGGATATCTGAGAGGGTGCTGCCTTTCATGGCTAAACCAAATGAAGGGGAGATTTCCGAGACACCTCTGCCACTGGTTGTGCAGATCATTGAGGTGAGCTTTACCAATAAACATATTTTGTAAACATACAGGTAATTGTCTGCTTTGTTGAGAAAACCTTGAATCTGCAGTATATTTTGAACACAATGTAGATATTCAGCTGTTGGGGAAAAAAGACCTTGGAAATGTATGCTTTAGTAAACACATGGAGTGCTTTTGTTCAGGCAGAGATAATCAGATGTGGAATTCTCATAAAATATTTTCCTAGCTCTAGGTTTACTTTAACTATAACATGTATGTCTGCAATACATGTTATTAAAGTAAGTCATTCCAGTGAGTTATTTGAAGAACACAATCATATTTCAGTAACATCTTCTAATTTAGATTTCACTCCTCGGTCTTCTGAATTTACATTCAGTTTATTAATTTCAATGGCGCCGGTGCCTCCTGTTCCTCGGGCTTTCAGTTCTGCTCTGTAAATTTTTATTCCTCATAGATGTTGTGCTCCAGTCCACACTGACACCATGTCTCATGCTGCTCCTGCTGCCACTTTGAAATGAGCTCATTTTCCTATTTGTGCCATTGCTCTCCAGCCTGTCTCCGCTTGACTGCTGTGACCAGATATTGAAAATAATCCCTGCATTTGTTACACTGACTTCCTGGGTTATATTGCGGAGTGCATATACTGTAGCTTCTGTTAGGCGTTAGCAACCAGCAAAAAAGACAATAATACCTATGACCCTTCATTTTGTCTAATATTGTTTAATAAACTTTCATTACTAGGGCTTCCTGGCAGTGTGCAGAGATTTTTTACTTGTGGGTTTGGCTGACGAGACGTTCAGGGGTCAAATACTCCATCTGTGCTCACTCATCCTCCTCTCAGGCAAGTGATTTTATACACAACATTTATCCAGAATTATGCTGAAGTAAAAACTTGAGTAAAAGTCTTTACAGACATTGTTATTTTGTGTATGCAGAGGCAGGCTACATGTGTATACCGGCAATACTGCCTATTTTAAAGGAGGTAGCAGACAGCTATGTACCAGAGGATAATGAGGCTCTGGACAACCCGGAGAATCCAACCACTGTCATTCTCGGTGTGGTGGCCAACATCTTTCAAAAAATTATTGAACTCCTCGCTCGACGCCTGAGAAAGGATCCAGAGGAGGGACAGCAGGTGTGATATTTGAGGCTCCTATAGTTATATGGAGCTATTGTGTACTAAGAATGTGTGTTCTTATTGGGCGAATCTTGTTTGTCCAATTTACATGTTCGCAAGATGATTATTAACAATAGTGGGGTGCATGATGGCAGAGTGGTTAGCACTTCTGCCATTTAAGAAGATCAAGGGGTCTCTCTGGTTTCTTGCCCCTAGTGAAACTTGACCAAATGATAAGAGTGTATGTATATAAGAGATGTATGTGTGCAATTTTAACATTATTTATAAAATAGTAAACAAATTGTTATCTTCATCCTCTAATATAGCTGTGCCAGTCAGCTGTACCAGGCCTGACCGACTTCCTCCAGACTGCACAGACCTGGGACAGACAACCGCTAAATGGTGTCTTCTCCACTCTCTTTGCTGTCATTGTTGTTGAGAAGAGACATAAGCTAAACAAAGTGAGTTGAGAGCATTGTAGTGAAATACATTTAAAACTCTCATTCTTTTATTACTTGAGACAACTGAGATTAATTGCATTTTTTAAAATGTTTTAAAGATTTCCCAACCAGAAGAGGTGATTGTTCCTGAAACACTGGATGACATGCCACCCCTACCCAGCGTTCTTCTTTCACTCATCCTCAAGTCAGCCTCTGTAACCAAGTAAATATCAAACAAGTCAAATTAAATTCTGTCCTATCAGTCATGGTTTTAGTATTCAGGATTTAATTAGGCTATTTTGTGCATTTTAGGTCTTTTCTGGCAGAGATAAGCTCGTCTTTAGACTCTGAAGCCATTGACAGTCTGACAGAGCTGGCTGCAGTCCTCCACATTCTGGCTGTCATAAGACACAGTGAGTACAGCAGTTAAATACATCTTGAGTTCTTAATTTGGTCTGAGCTATGATTGTGATTGTGGGCCTTTTTGTAGCTGGAAAGTTTAAAGCCGGCCTGAAGAGCGCTGCGATGTGTGTCCAAAGACAGCTTGACAAGCATGCAATTGTAGCAGTGGACGGTGGAGACATCCAGAGGTACACAGAGGGAAATACATGTTACCTCTGATGTCTTATCATTATTACTAATTTTTCCTTTTCTGCTGCAGGGTTATTTATGAATCTTCTGTGAAGACCATTAACAGCATCTTAGATTTATAACTTATTCATGTGTTTTTATGATTTGTATAACCACTTTATTATCTTATTTTCCTATTAACATTAAATACTGTCTCCCTCTGGCAAAAACTACAGTAATAAATAATGGGCTTGTAAAAAAGATGTCTGGATTGGAATATAAAGCAGTGTTTATATAGGACTTATGACATTTGTCTTCCAGAGAAAAAATGTTGCTTTTTTGGGTACATTTTTGTTTTGTGCTCTTTTTGCTTGATTTTTTTCCCCCTGAAGATTATTGACTACACTAGGTTTATGATCGACTAAGTAAAAAAAAAAAAAGTAAACATTAATTTATCAGATTGAATTAAAAGGTAACAACATTTCAGCTCTGAATACTAGTTGGAGGGTTTTAACTAGATATGATCTCCTATGTCTAATTCATGTAAGTCGAAGATGTCATCTAAGGAAAAAAGTAAAAGAGCCTACAACAAACTAAAAAATAGACAATTTAAAATGTTTAAATATGATCTGATGATTTAAAAATAACTTAATTAAAAACTTCACTATAGAAATGCACGGAAGCTCTCATACATCCATTTGTTGGTAAATACAGGATCGTTTTTCATGGGCAAGTCAAATTCATGATCTAATATGATGTCGATAATGTGCACTTCCCCTACAGAATGGTTTGAGTCATGTGTGGCAGGCTCGCAGACGCCAGTGTCTCCTGCCAGGCTCACAGCCGTGTCTCGGTCCATCCAAGGCGCTGTTGCATGCTGCACGCGTCCCTCCTCACATGTGTGTTTGACGTCAGAAACTTAGGAGGGGCTCCTCCTGCTCGCTGTTTGTGGTGCTGAAACAACGCCTGTATTGTGTGCCGTTTAGCGAAATAGCTCGGGTCGGTAGTGTTCTCCGGTCCAGACATGTCTCTTTAGTCCGAGTGTGTAGTCTACCGAGCGGCTCACACACACCTGCGGTAAACATGCTCTTTTAGCGGAGGTGAGCGATGGATTCGTAGTACAGGCAGGAGCGCTATGGATTCACGGTGCTGTCCCGTCCTCTTCGTTGCACTGGCTGTCAGCCTCTGCTTTCGACCTGCCCTCGCTGACAGAAAATTTGGTAAGACATTGTTTCTGTTGAGTTTTTGCTTTTGCTCTCTTCAAATAGAGTTTCTTTTTGAATTGTTTGTTCTGTTTAGCTGCGCACTGACTCTGTCCGCGGTGCTGAAGTCACCTGACTTTCACTGTCCCAGCTCTGAATTGTCTACATTTACAAAAGTTATGTAAATCATCCTGTTGGGGATTATGTTTAGTACATGCAAATGACAGATTATTGTTTTAACGCACAAAACTCATGTGTGTCTTTGACGTTTGCGGATTGGTTGAAACCTGCGTTACGTAATCTATCGGGCCTAATAGATGAATGGCGCTTATTGTTTCTCCTGAAAGTTGTTGCCTGGCTTGTCTCCTTTGCTTTGCTAGTCCTATAAATTATACAAACCGCACTTAAGATGGTGTGAAAAGGACATCTTTTGACAATGAATTTCATAGTCGGATTGATCCACACAGCTCAAATGATGCAGTAAATTTCATATGATTTTAATGGTTTCCATCACCATAAAATTACCCAGCTCATACCCTAAAGAGCAAGTCATTTCAGACCCACTTAAATATTTCATAATACCATACCTGCTAACAAAAGGGCATCTTTCACACAGCCGTATTTCACTGGCAGACTTGGCTTGCTTGTATTTCATTACCCTTGATTTGTTCTTCCAGCCTTGCCTCAGACATCCCCCCTGTCATTTTTTGGAGATGGCATGTGTCCAAAGTATGACTTACTATTGAAGCCTTACTTATAGTTGAGCTCTTTTGTTGCGACAGATGAAGATTGAAAGGCTTTTGAAACCATCTCACGATTCATCTCTTCAGGTGTGTGAGCTGCAAGAGGAACAATTCTCCTCCAATCACGCTGCCGATCCAAGATTAGCATTCGGGAGACATGACAGCCCAAACTTTATCTGCAAAGAGGCATAGATAGATCTGCCTGGCTCTTGCGTACTGTGATGATTCATACAAGCTTAGAAGAATCATTTTCAGAACACTCAGTGCAGGAGTCTGTGTGTCTTTTTGAAACCAGCAAGCTAAAAATGTAGACATCTTATTATCTCCTCTATCCACGCTTATTTTCACTGCATCCTTGGTTAATCTATGTCTAGAATAGTTGTGAATGACTCACTCCCTCTTTCCCAGATAATTTCTACATTCTATTTTCTGTTTATTTATGTATAGGATAGAGGTCTCCATCGTCACAGAGGGGGTTGGACTCATTGTTTTTAATGAGCTCCTCAGTGCATTACGCTGTGTCACTGGAAAGCATTGGGATCTGTGTATGTATGCTATAGGCACTTATGAGAGTCTAAATATATACCTTCTCGCTATACATATGTGCGAGTGGGAGGATTTGTTGGTGGGATTGTGTGAGAGGAAGACGACATGGTGTGGAATGTGTGGGAGATTGTCTGAGAACATGAAAGCTAGATGAGGAAACACTGTCAGTCTGTGCATACTCGCTATCATTCTGAGCTGAAGTAGGGTGGAAGTCAAACAGGGATGTGGATGGCAACTTATTTCATACACATACATTGTGATGTTATGTTTTTAGGGTTAGTATGAACAAATGCACTTCAGAAATTCCGACATACGCCATGGCATTAGCCCTATCTCACCATGGAAAAAATATAGTATAACGATAAAAAAATAAAAATAAAAAATAAAGTCCAGCCCTAGACATGAGCTGAGGGTAAGGGAAAGCCCTCACATATCATAGAATGTGTCCACACTATAAATAATCATTTGTTCATTTATGGATCCTTTGTAGCTGGAATTAGCATCTCTCAATAGAACACAACCTTCAATTTTTTTTTTTCATTTTTATTTATTTATTTATTTTTTTTGCTTAAAAACATTCACAAATTTAGACTCATGGTGCTTTGTGGCTCAATGAAGGACCACTGACTTGTCTGCAAGTGCATCTAGTTTTTGGATGTAAGCCACTTCATCTAGCATTGCTTCGACTATGCAGTTGTTGCCTTGGTAACATCGTTCTTAGATAGCCTTGAGTTGTGACTAACCTTTTTATATTTAAAATTCAATAGCAGCTTTTTCAAAAGAATATTTTCATTATGAAACAAGTTACATACAGGTTAGCTGCTAACTCTAAAATATTCATTGTGAATGAATGTGAGAGTTAATGGCTGCAAGTTGGTGAGTGTCTCTAAGTGTTAGCCCTGTGAATAACTGGCCATTATCCAGAATATATTCCTCCTAATAAGCCATAGAAGTATGTACATTTCTATTGCTGTTAAAAATGTATATTAAGGTAATGTGTAATAAGTTCCCTGTATGAAAAACAATAACATTTTGACTACTACTAAAAGGGCATAGCTTGTTTAGCTGGAATCGCATTAAAAACAAATTAGGAGCTTAATGTGTAAAACGTAATGAAGAAAATGTCTGTGTGTGGTGTAGCAGACATGTAGGCCAGCTGAGGCCATGGTGAGGTGTGTATTTTATCGGCTGCCACAGAACAGGGAGGTCATGCACTGGCTAACATGCTGTCCTGTCCTGTTCCTCTCTCTGCTCCGATGACTCATTAGCTCTGGCATTGACACCACTGCTTTTAATCAACACACAAAAGCAAGTGGGCGTATTGTAAAAAATCACAGCAACATTTCCAATAATAATTTCACAGAATACATCCTTTTTTCCCTGCAAGAACAGAGTCTAATAGTCTTGTACTGTCAGTGTGAGTACAGTTTGTCCACTTTCTACAGGACTTTATGATGCGCACAATTTGATATAATGAATTCAGTGAGTCTGAGAGAAAGTCCTGCCAATGGAAAATATGCATAAATTGATTTTGTTGCGCATTAACACTCCGGAGCCTTGCAATTAATGTGTTTATGGCAAGGCTGTCAGCATCCAATCACTGCAAATCCCAAAACTACTGTAGACGGCCATGTTCCAGCTACAAATGAATAAGCAACTTTCCCCTGGCCTTATGTGAACATCCTAAATTGCTTAAATAGTAAAGTACTGAGTAAAAGCTATTGATATTTTCTCCTACATGTTGCTGTTGTTGTTTTGAAAGTGCATTTCCTAAATCAAGCCGGAACAGCTCACACGGTGTACAACATGGAGGGGCAAGCATGAGAGAGCCTGAGATGTAGGACCACGCATTCATAGCAGTGTTTAAAGCAGACATGTCCAAAGTCTGGCTCAAGGCCAAATAATACCACAGGATGAGATATTTCCTATGGCTCCTTAGCTTTTATGATAAAATGTATTGTTTATGACCTACACCAGCCTCATCTAATAGTGCTTTTATCTGAGACACAGTTTTGGTGAAAAATGTCTAATTATGCATGAAAGCTTCTTCTCTGTAATCTGTAACGGTAATAGTCACAGCAGAAACAGTAGTAGCAGTAGTAGTTGTAATAGCAGTAGTTGTTTTAGCAGAACTAGTTGAAGATGTAGTAGTAGTTATCCACTGTATTTTAGTTTTATGACCAAAAAACTAGATTGCAGTGTATAATTGATATAGTGTCACTACTAAAAAATAAAATGCTGTATGCACTTAAGAGTTATATGCATTATTAAAGATTTGAAAAAGATTCACCTCTAATATATATTATACTTACGTGGATTACATTATGAGCAATATTGTTTAAAACCGTGTCCAAATTGCAGCATAAGGGCTGGTCACTTTTTTTTTTTTTTTAGACTTTGAAATGTGCCCACTGCATTTGACCAATCCTTCAGTGCTATCTTGGGCAACTTGTCAGGAGCAGTGGGCACAACACCCAGGGACACTTCTTCAAGTCTTGAGTCAGGATCCTGGTCCGGAGTACCTAGCTGGAGGTTTAGCCTATATTGTGCATGTTTTAGGTTGGTGGGGGAAACCAGAGCACCAGCAGGAAACCCACCCAGACACGGGGAGAAACATGCAAACTCCACTCAGAAGGGCCCCTTATAATAGTTTGAGAACTGTCTACTTGATAATAATTTTGTTTGTACATTTGGTTAAGACAAGGAGTTAGACTAAAGTCAGAATCCATAGTCATTTACAGTAAGTTTATTCAGATAATTTGCATACTGGGGTTTTATAGAAATAATGTGTTGTAGTTTGTGTATTTGAACTGTAGAAAAAGTATCCTGTTGTTAATAGTCAATAACTCTAAAACTATGGAGCAATGTGCATCTTAATGTTGTCCAGTCTACCGTCCTTTTATAGTGAGAAGTGGATAAAAATAGAAACTGAAGGAACCACTAGGAAACAAACCACTGTCTCTTCCTCCAAATTAAAGCTTGTTTATATTGATGTCTTTTGATATATCCTAACTCTTATCTCTTATGTGTACTCTTGTAAACACTACTTCATTTCATTACGCCTGGATATCAGCAGCCTAATACACCTAGACATGTTTGATTTGATTCATAGTCTGCTGAGTGCTATCTTTTTATTTTGCCATAGGCCTCTGCCATCTCATAGATATAGAACCAGGGGTGGTATCAAATATCTTATAGTGGGTATAAATTATTGTGAGGAGATTGAAATGTACGGAGATATGAGGAGACAGTTGCTGCTATAGTAAGGATATGAACGCTATATCCAGGTGGGCTTGGGCATCTGTTTATGTTTACATCCTATAGCTTTTCATATTGTTGCTAGGGCACTCCTCATCTCTCCTAAGGGACCACTATTGCACGTCACTGGCAGATCAGATTTCCGTTGGTTTAACAAGATTTTAATGAAAGCATACATTCACAAAGCACTGAATTCTAAAGGCTGGCTTTTATCATTGCTATAATAAAAGCAGAAGGCAGCATAATGGTTTTTTTTCACTATGGTCTATTCTCCTTTTTAAAAGAACTATTTGTGAATGATGGGGAGCTCTGACAGTGCAAAGTTATCCGAGGATAAATGGTAAAAGGGGCTGCCAAAATGAATATAACCTTGTCACGGTGCATTTCCCATTTTCACTAAAGGTCGTTGTGCATACTCCTTATCTCTTAGGAGGTTGTCTGAGTCATCTCCAATGAGCTGGTGATGGTAAGCCTGGTCGTAGGTGCAGACTTTATTGACACTTGTAGGATTCACTAAGGGCTTTGACTCATACGGTTAATGGGAAACTGGTTATTGGGTGAGATTTTGTTGTGCATTAGTGTCCCCTGTTAAATGATGTTCATTGGAGTATTCGGTGGTGAAAGTCTGTTTTGTTAATTAAGGACTGCGACAGCTGTGGCATTCAGAGTGTAAATTGATCTAAATGGAGATTTTCTGCTATCAACAGTATGTAATGTTGAGTCTATCTAAAAATTAGAGCACTATTAAAATCAGTGGTGCAACGTAAATAATAGATTTTTTTTTTTACTTTTACTGAAGTTATCTTGTGTTTCTAATGGAGAAAAAAATAACAGTGGCAGCACTATTAATAGCAGTAGTAGTAGTTGTGTTGGCAGCAGTACCAATGCTAGTAAGAGCTGCAGTAGAAACAACAGTAGCAATAATGGTAGTAGTAGTAGTAGTAGCTTAGCAGTAGTTGTGCCATTAGTGGTAACATAGCAATAGTGGCAGTAGCAATAATAGCATTAATGGTAGTAGCAGTAGTATAAGTAAAATTATTATCAGTAGTAGTAGTGGTAGTAGCAGTGATGACAGTAGGATCAGTAGTGGTTGTCAGAGCATTTCTAGTACCATTATTAGTAATGGTATTAGAAGCAACAGTAGTATAAATGGTAGTAGCTGTATACCTTTAGTTGTAGTAGTAATAGTAGCAGAAGTAGTAGTAGTAGTAGCAGCAGTAGCTTTAGGAGCAGTAGTTGTCCCATTAGTGGTATCATAGTAATTGTAGCAGTAGTAACAGTAACATTATATAATAGTAGTAGCAGCAGAATTTGTAAAATGATTACCATCAGAAGTAGTAGCTGGGGTTATCATAGTAGCAACAGTGGTAGTTGTAATAGCAATAATAGTAGTAGAGGTACTAGATTTTGAAGAAGAAAAAAATCAATTTCACTAATGCCAGTATTAAATTACTAATAATTTTATTGACTACTTTTACTTTTACTTTTACTGTTTAGAAGTAATAGTCAGGTTACTTAAATACACATACTAGTGATGAAAATCATTTTAGCTGCAGTGGCTGAACAGTCGCCTGCTCATCTATTCATGGAGTGTAGCTGCATATTTGGTGTTAATTTTCAAAGTTGCAGTCTCTGAAGTGTAAGCAAACGGCACAAAGCGGGCTGTATATTCTGGGCCTGGGATGGTGCCACGGCTGGTGCGATAACAGACCTGCTGCGATGTTTCTTTGTGCCTCAACAGATGCTTGGAGGAGTGTGTTGGCTTTTGCAGAGAGGAGTGGGAGCGGTGCGGCAAATCCACCGTGGATCTGGAGAGGAAGGAAGTCAGATGTGTGTCAAACAGACGTGTCAAGGCAATCTGTCTCGTTATCTCGCTTCGGTTCAAGGTGAAAGCGTGAAATCTTCTAGGTCAAGAAGGGATTCTGCAGCTGAAATGCCAAGGACAAACTGTACTCTATTCAAACTTTCACTTCAATCAAACTACATTGCAAGAAACACAGTACAATTCAAAGTCTCTGTACGCTATATCTGATCTCAAGACAAGAAGCAGTAGTAGAAACACTAATAGTCATGATAGTAATCGTAGTTAATGTGCAAGCAAAATGCCAAGGACAAACTTTTACCTAACTCAAACTAGAGTGCAAGAAACACTCTACTTGTCCAATTCTCTTTAGTCTATTTCTGACCCTAAGGCCTTTCCTGACAAGGTGTAAAAACATCCTCTGCCATTAAAAAGTGATCTCTGCAGACATCGCAGCTAAAATTTTTCACTCAGAACAAATGAAATGGTGTCGGTGGACGGGGTCAGCATGAAGGTCACCTGTGTGTTGCCGGTCCAGGATTTATAATGAGGACAATAAGACAGTAATGAGAAATCTGAAGGCCGAGAGTTGAGCGAGAGAATTAATCGTTATACTATCTGGGCGATGTGTCTGCGGCGTCTAAGGGTGACGCTGATTAATACTCGGGGCAATTTCTCAGTGCAGCCAGGAAATCCAATGAAGCCAAGGAGAGAGGCTACATTTTGTGGCTAATTCTAATGATTACTAAACTCTATGGAGCATATTAGTGATTTTATACAATGCATTTTTCAAATACTACAGCATTTGAGACATTGGTTTGGAGTTTTACCTGTTGTGTGTGCTACTTTGTACATATATATATATATATATATATATATACATATGTACTGGTGTGCAGAAGAAAACAGCATGCTAATTATTTTTCTGTCTATGCTGTTTAAATGTAAAACTTCATATTAAGAAGTGTCAGGCCCACTTCACTTTGTTAGTGAATTGTATGTTATATGTTTACCCCACTGCACTCGAGTCAACAGATACTTGGTAAATTCTTTGTATAAAATAAAAATAAAGAATAGGATAGCTGGCCACACTGAAAAACCACAGGTCCACTTACTCCTGTCTGTGTTTCTTGACTGGATCTATAACACATTATTACATTTTACATAACAAAAAATGAAACATACTTTAATAAAATACAGGCTGGTCAGGCACCCATTCTCTGTAATAGGTCTGTAGTTCCTTCCGTGCACAGCTAACATGCATAGAAATCAACACTAGTCTGGTTTTCTCTCATGCTTAATGTCTGTCATTGGTTCTGTGTTTATTCAATTTCATACCAAGGTAGTTTGATGTCCAATGGCTTTACCACACCCAACTCAGATTCACAGAGACTAGTCTAATTCTTTGTATGGAATAGAACAATAATGGATCAGCTGGCCAGACTACAATTTTAGAGGTCAATTGGTCCTGTTAAATGTGCGGTGAATTACACAAAAATGAGGACAGCAGGACAACGGGGGTGCACCAGTGTTTTATGAGATGTGCTGTCTTTGCATTGTCATGAAAATCCTCCTGCAGCCTGCTGTTCTGTGTTGACCTGTACTCTAAATGAGGTCCACCTGGCACTCATAAAAGTTAAACCCTTTGCTTCATCTGGGCCTGCACAGATTTCCCTGGGGAACCAGGTGGTGTTGGCTCACTTAGTGCTTCTCACACACCATGGAAGAGAGAGACGACACTTAACTATTTCACTTGCTCTGCTCCTGCACTTCAACACGCAATGGCACCTCAAAGGAGGAGAGAAAATCAAATGTCTGAATCACTGAGAGCGGGTCAGGCAAAAAGGTCAAGTCGGCCTATTTCTGGGTTCCCTGTTGCCGCAGTGACGCCGCCATCTTTAATTCATGGTCATTGTCTGGGCTGTCGCCTGGAGCTGGCAGCTGAGTGACTGAGAGGGACCAAGCTGCAAGGGAATTCTCAAAAAAAGTATTGGGAAAGGCAGAGAGAAAGGTGTTTGGTTGTCACACCGACCTCAAAGCCCCCAAGATCCCTGCTTTTAGCCACTTTTAATTATTCATGCTGTTAAGTGAGTTAATTTTTATTTTTTTGTGCATGCACTAGCCTTTAGGTCTATAGTTGATTTTTCCTGTAAGTAATAACTTAGGTCAAGCTTATATCCAGCATGTTTATCCTATTGCATGCCAAGATAGCTCACTGTGTGCTTATTTGTTCTGTCCCTGGAAATGTCACTTGAATTGACAGGGACCAGACTAATATTGAATAAATCCAGCCACAGAGAGTCACAAACCAGTGTACTCTTTGTGCTGGTCCCAAGCTCAGATAAATGGAGAGGGTTGTGTCAGTAAGAGCACCCTGTGTTAAACATATGTCAAATTAATATGCGAATCACTGCACACTGGGAGATAATTTGCTGTGAGCTACAGGGAAAGAAGAAGACTAATTGTATAAAATAGAAATAAATTAGTATTGCTGGTCATAAGCCCGGAAGCTCATGATGGTTTATATTAATAATTATGTTGTTTACTCTCAAATAAAACAAGATACACAATACACAATAAGCACATATTGTCATAGCTCCTGGATGAACAAAAAGTGAAGGATGTGTGAAAATGTCCAATCTAATAATAAACTTATAGAGCTTCATGGCTGATGTGTGACATGCAGCTCGTGACAAGAACAGGCCTTTTGGAGAGAGAAAAAAGGCCGGGAGCCATGTTTAATTTTAGCAGGAGAGCCTTAATGACACAAGCTGTTTAAATCTGCGGACATGGTGTCAAGCCGATGCTAATTTGCTTGCAGGTGTGTTCCTCTCTGCTGTCCCTGCTCCAGCCCTGCTCTCTTCCCACTCCTCTTGCACTTTTATTACCGTTGTCACCCGCTGCATCGGTCCAAAATGGCTTTTTTGGCAGACAGTACAGGTGCTGGTGTGCGAGGTGTCCTTGGTTGAAGCCATAATTACAATAAAAGATAAGCTGGTGGCCCTAGAGAGTGAATGAAATATGGCCTTAACTTGCAGAAGCGTTAGGGTGTGTGTCCGCTCTGCCAAACTCCCAGCGTCCTCCTTGGCCCCTTAGACTTCACAGATGGCATCCCCGGCACTGGCCAAATACCTGTGAGGAGAGGCGAGTCTTGACTTCTTGTTCGGCCTTGGTTTTACCTCAATGGGGCACGTTTAATGGTCCAGCCAAGGTCGTCCACTCTCAGCCGGGCCAAGAAAGCACTTCACCAGACATAATGCACCCTGGTATTCCTAACGGATAGCTTATTTAAACGCACTTAATGACTTAATAACATACAGCCAGCTCATAGTATTCTTTTCTAATGAGAGACTCCCAGTTGTCCTTATGTAATTGCTTTCTCTAAATGACCTTAAATGAGTTTGTTCTTTAAAACATGCTCCCTTCTAATTTCCTATACCCCACAAGGGAAGACCCCCCCATGTTGTTATGTCCAATACATGCAGTGCAGATGACATTTTAGCATTACTTACCTATATACTTATTTCCCCCAGGAAGCTGTTAAATTTGCAGAAAAAAGGCCACAAACTCACTGACACAACTTGACTAATTATCTGAAATTGCGATGACACATTGCAGTTATTGGAGACAAGTTAAAAGGAGACATTGTCTGTAGACTTTTCAAACTTATAAGAGTACAGGCAGTATGTGATTTTGGCAAACTGACTCACTGTTTTCATTGACCTTCCTGGGTTCTCCCTGCTTAGTTATGAAATGGGTCATCTATTTTTAGGAAAGAGGGAAGCTTCTGCATATTTAGAGCAACTAGTAGTTAGCTCAGTGCCACAACTCTAGGTTTTATTATGGTCAATAATCAATAATTCATTTGCTTTTTGCTGCAGCTCAAGGTCTCGTTTAGTCCAACCAGATGCACAGTCAATTGATTTAGTTTACCCCTTTGTTGTCTCAGGTCAAAATTAGCCTTCAATGTATAATCATATAAAAGACATAAAATTTGTTTATTCCTGTTTTAGTACTGGTTTATTCCTGATTAAAACCTATACATGTTATTGTACACTGATCATGCATAACATTATGACCACCTGCCTGATAAGCAGCCCCTGCCAACTGCAATGTACTGTGTGTTCTGACACCTTTGTATCAGAACCAGCATTAAGTTCTTCAGCAACTTGAGCCACAGTACCTCATCTGTTGGATCGAACCACACGGGCCAGCCTTCACTCTCCACGTACTTCACCTGTCATCAGTCCACCACTTTCTGGGACCACTTTTGATAAATGCTGCCCACTGCAAATTGGTGACATGCCACAAGAGCGGCAGTTTTGAAGATGCTCTGTCAGAGTTGTCTAGCCATTACAAACTGGTCTTTCAAATCCTTGCCCATTTTTCCTGCTTCTAACTCATCAACTTTGAAGATCAGAACTTTGAAATGTTTACTTGCTTCCTAATATATCCCACCAACAAACAGGTGCCGCGATGAAGAGATAATCCGTGTTAGTTACTTCACCTGTCAGTGGTCATAATGCTATGCATAATCAGTCCATAAAATTTATACTGGTATATTCTTGATTTAAGCCTTTGGATGTTATTGTATATTCCAGTTGAAGGTCACATTGAAGAGGTTTGTTTGTGTGAGTTTGCCAATTGCTACATAGCGCTTACTTCAATTGTTTACATAAAAAAATCAGCAAAAAGCCACTCAATTCCACTCTGTCAAGCCATTAAATCCCACAGAGGCTGTATTACTTGACTCCACTAATAGCCAGGTTGCCATTGATGACACGCTGAGATTGACTGCTGATGAGGTTGACATGGCAACCTGACGTCACTGAGCAGCAGGCGTAAACGAAAGGTCATGTTGTTTGTGAAATTATCTTGTACGCCTCAAAGTTCACTGTAAAATGTGCCTTCATTAAGAGCCTCTTTTTGTTTTTCTAATGACTTTCTTCCCTGGCCGCGACAAACAGAGCATCTTTCCCCCTTTTTTCTGCCGGAGGTAATCAGCGGCATCCACTGTGATTGTATTTTAATTAAAAGGCACCATTTTAATCATCTCTGGTGTAGTGTCGGGGAAAGGGGATGTGCCGTTATCAATGTCTCTGCCTATCACATGTGCATACGGTCTCAAGCACGCACACACAACCACACACTAACTATTCTTGGCTGGATGCTTCATTAAATGGAAGGCCATAATTAATATTGAGAGCTGACAAGGCTTCCCAGAGAACCCGATGAATTAAGCGGGGAAGTGATGAGGAGGTAAAGTTGAATGGACTGACACTAATTGCACAGCGGTGAGATGCATGGTCCAGAGGGACTGGAGCTGCTCTTCTAGCCCCAAGCAACTTCACTTCAATGTAAAGTTTGTCCTGGTATCCCTCTTTAAGACAGGTATAAAATCCTGGAGACAGTGAAGTAATCAGTCCAAGTATCCATTTGGTTCCAGACACCCCGGGCCTTCTTTAACAGCTCTGCAGTCCATTTGGAGTTAACATTTTGTTAACAGTACTTTCTAATTGACACTAAGCTGTGCAGCTAGCACTTTATTTAGCAGATATATGTGGCACAACTCAACTGTCTTAATAATGCTAAAAATGGAATATTTCATTTATTGGATTCAAAAATGATTTCAGTATGCTTTCAAACTATAATCACAATTCATCATTATTCACTTAATTTTTAAATTATGTTTGGCAGTATTTTTGGCTGTTGGTGCAACACTAACATGGTACATGCAAAATAGCTATCATTATACATACAGTTTTACTTCCTTGTTATGCAAAGTTGTTTTGTATTGTGCATCTGATGAGAGTGAAGTGTCCTGAATTTGTAAGCTACAGTAGTGTTTAACCAAGCCCGCACTATATGTGTGGGTGTAGGCAGCCTATCAATGTACTAAAGGAGACATTGTCTCATGATCAACCCATTAAAATGAGTTATGTATCAGTAAAGGTGCACTGCGGTGTGTGTAATCTATTGGTGAAGCAGTAAGTTTGGGACATTCTGCCTTTTTATTTCTGTGGAAAAGAACAGAGCGACCCACAGTTCTCACTGTGTTCATTTTGCTGACAAATTGAAGCATTATCTCACGAAGTGTAATTTTATGAAATCTACTCTAAACTTGCGAACAAAATGTGTGCATATTGTATTTGTACAAGCACCCAGGCAGAGTAGAATTTCATTATTGTAAAGAGATAATTGCCAAAGGGCCAGTACAGAAGACCATTACAGCCTTGCAAACTTGAAACAAGTTGAAAGTCCTCATCTCTCTTCTGCACTTGTCCTGATTATCCCTGTGTGAGAATTGATTAACAGACTTCCCGCACCTATCTCTTCTCATTATTAAAAACGTCTGACAGAGCCTCTCCTTGTGCTCAGTCTGTTCTTTATTCATGGTCATGAGCTGCTCACCGCTGTCCATCAAGGTCACAGGGCTGAGAAGCTGCATCCAATCCCATCTGATGAGCACAGCCAAGGAAATAACAGAGATAAAAGACTGCAAGAAAAGGGCAGGTGCTGGTTCTTACGGTTTATCTAAAGCCTAGTCTCTGTTTTAGTGGCAGAGCACGCATCATTAATCATATAGTGTGGCCAGGTGTTCACAAACAATCCAATCAGCGTGCTCAACAGGCTCATTTTGGGCTTAATGTTTGTATCATTATTACTATGTTCTTTGCCCCTGAAATGTGTCACTGTGTTTGGCCTTCAACTCAAAACTTGCAGTGGGGTTAACAATCCAAATGGAAGCATTTCCCCCAAATAGCCTACTTTTTTTTCTTGTAAAAGTGTAAAGTGGTGATCACCTGTGCAGATGAGTGAGTAGAACAATCAGTCCTCTTCTTAGCGCAACTCCCTGGTGTGAAATATGAACACAGGGAACAGCTTCACATAATGCTCCTGCCATCTGTTCATTTATTAGTCTGAACGCCCAGCCCTGTCCAGCCCAAAGTTCATTAATATTCATACAACATTCATATATGGACACTTCACCCATTAGTGTCACAGGCACAGTAGAAGAAGTCACACTAATTGGTGATTGATGGCCCTGTCATTAGTGGCGAGGCCCACGGCTACTGTTAATGTAGTCCTAAGCTGTACTTTAATATAGCTGTCACATATTGTAAAATTGTTACATTGGGCTAGTTTGTACTGCAATATAGTTTTCCTCCCATGCATTTGTCGCAGTCTTGCACGTGGCTGTAACCTGCTAAACTGCATAAATTAAGCTCTTCATATCCATAGTCTTGAGGTTAATGATACAGGTAATCTACAGGTATTGCTCGTTTAAAAATAGTTATTATTAGCATTAGCTCACATTAGGTTTTTTATGTGTTGTGCGTATGCTAGACTAGGCTAATTAGCCCCAAAGCTAGCAGCTGCATTTGAAAATACAGTTGAATTTAGGTCTAGTATCTGCTGATATCTTTATTTTAAGAACTAAATAATGGTAAGGTATGTGCTGTATATACTACTGTAGTTCAGTTTTACCAAATTATTGGAAAAGAAGTAATAGTTAAAATACATATTTTAGGATGCACCTTTGACACACATTGTCTTGACCCATATTGTGTCTTAGGTAGAGTACTTTATAGATTTGTAAAAACGCTTTAAATGTCCAGCTTTTGTATTTTTTGGTGCTATTTTGTATGCGTTCATTGTAAGATTTCTAATCCCAAAATTCAAGAACTCGCTAACCAATAAAAAAATATTATGGTAGCACTTGGGGTGGGGGCTTGTTTATTATATTTTCCTTGCTGTACATAAGCATACATACTTTGCAACCATACAAATGTACTGTCTGTACAGTCACCTCCCTCAAAATGATAGTGTTTGTGCTCTCTTTTTAAGATGTGCTGTACTTGCTGTGTGAAATAATGTCATATGTTGGGCATAATTAATAAGTGTGTGTCTCTCTCCTCTCTTCCTGTCACTTTTTCTCACCTCCAGGCTGCCTGTTCGAGGATGAGCTCTGCACGCCATACGAGTTCTGCGTCAATGGTAAGTCAGCCTCCTAGGGCCCCACACACCCACTAAGTCTCATTATAGAGAAACCATCCCGTGTGGCTACAGCCATCATCAAACTCATGCAGTTTAAAAGAAGCCCTGGTTATTTTTAGTCCTTGGGGTGGGATTTATAGATAAGTGAAGGTTGGCGTTTTTAAGTCTGTGTTTATAAAGTATTTGTTTAACAACACAGTGTTCAATGCACTGTTTGAACTGAGGTTTCCCCTGTATGCACAGATTTAATATTGAAGATGCGTGCTTTTGTGTTAGGTTGCTATGACAACATGCACCTGATGAATGGGGAAGACATGTCTGGTCTTTTTGCAGTCACACATCCGGCACTGTCGCACACCCGGCTTTAATTTTGAAGAGGACTGATAGTGTGTCGATATCAGATATTGTCTCTGTGGCAGAAGCCGATATAAAAGGATAATGTATTCTTGCATTGCAGTTCAGGAGCACTACATGTTGACACTTCCCCATGTTTGTTTGTTGTTGGTAAGCACAGTGTCCAAATGCCTATTCTTTGTGGATGTTTGTTTTGGTTTGACTGAAATGGAGCACAGTTTCTTTACCTTCACCCAGAGTCTATCAGAGAGTTGCACCAACAGAGGCCCCGAATATGGTCATGTGTCTGACATAGCCACTAACTGTAACTATCATTTTTAGGGATGTATTTGAGTTAAAACCTTAGATAAAATAAACCTTGATTCTTCAAACATGCTACACACACAGCTGTCTCATGCTACTAGCCTGGGCGACTAACTTCTAGGAACTGTTTGCTAGGAAATAATAAAAAAAAAAAAGAAACCTCCTATTCAACCCATTGGAGTCCTTGGTCAATGGCTCAGTGCATGATGGGAAAACGCTCACCTGCCAGCGGTGAACGGACAGGTGATTGGATCTGAGTTTAGTGCTGATCAGAAACGTAACGCACGACACTTCACTGCCCTCCTCTCCTTCTTCCCCCGCCTCTTCTTTTTTAAATACAGATTGAAGTTACAGTTTTTACATGAATAAACCAACACACGCGAGAAGTGGATTTTGGACGTGATGGTGCGTGATCTGAGCCACAAACTGTCCGACTTCAGTACAGGCGTATTTCCCCTCCTCTCAATAGGCTCGTTCCAGATGAACTGCGCCTCGCCTGGATTGTGAACGAGAGCGCACGGCCGCAATGAGAGGAGGGGAAATACACCTGTACTGAAGTCGGACAGTTTGTGGCTCAGATCACGCACCATCACGCCCAAAATCCACTTCTCGCGTGTGTTGGATATGATTTTGAAAATAAATGCATTAAACTGATTTGTAAGAGCTTTTCTGTCAGGTGCTTGACCACAGTCTGTGCGTAAATGAGGTGCTCTTTTGGAGCACACAACATCCTGCACATTCAGCAGTGGTTCTCAGCTTTTATGACTAAGTTTACACATTATAAATGTTAAACAGCCTTTTATAACAGCAGATATTGTGCACAAAATCGTCACCAGACAGCAATATAGACAAAACAAAAGTTATGTGCAGTCTATGCAAGGATGAGTTCAGTTACCACTGGAGTAACACAGCTCATAGTATTTACACTGTTGTGAACCACAACTTAATTGTAAGTTGTGGTTAATTGTAAGTTGCAACTTAATTGTAATTAAATCTAATTAATAAGAATATATATATATATATATATATATATATATATATATATATATATATATATATATATATATATATATATATATATATATACATATATATATATATATATATATATACAGACAAATGAACGAGTTTAAAAAAAACACACACACACAATTAATCGCACTTGTCTATGACAAGTCATATTCAAAATAGTTTTCACATATTTTGTTTGTCTAAATTGTTAAAAAAAAAATGTCTAAATTGTGCATGGTATGAACTATAGCTGCCAAAGCTGAGCAAAATGAGATGGACTGTTGTAAAGAGTTTAATAGAAAAAGGATACAGTTCTATTAGAAAACAGACCAATGATAAATTAAGGTTGTAGTTATATCAGTGCATTTCAGATATTGTGCACTGCCTGGCATGCTAGAAAAGAACTGTCTCTCCACCATTTTTTCATTAACCCAGTTTGAGAGGAAAGAGGAGAGGACAGAGTGCAGCACCAAGAAGAAAAAACTGTTTAATTACACACTGACTGTTGTGGTTTGGAGGAAAGCCTTGTAGCCTAATAGAACCAAATTTGCTGACAACTCGCTGGAAAATACCCTAAGGCTCATGACAGAGGTTTCATATTAAGTTCAGCTTATTATGCATGCTTATGAGATGGTTATTTCTTTGTAGGTTTTGTATTTTATCACCACAACCTAATATGCAGCCATTGTAGAAACACTATTTGCTTGTATGATTGCGTTTTATGCATGTTAACAGTGGAGCAATGAGGCTGCCACTCTCTGCTGGACTCCTGATGAGCAGGCCAGACAGGACAGGAGTGGGAGTAACTAGGTCTGGCACTTTCTCTGCTCCCTCAAGGACTAACCTGGTTTATTCAGGGTTGGGCCAATCCTCACTCTCGCTGTTGCTATGGAAAAGGGCTTGACAGGTTACAAAAAGGAGCTGCTTTTTGTGTCAATCAATATTTTTTTGTAAGGTGCAAAAACTGTGTATGTAATTATCCCTCGATGTCTCATTCGGAACCACTTCAAATCTATTTTTTTTGTACCTTCTCTTTTTAAAGGCTATGTAATTACCCCAACATCGGAAACACATTTCATTTGATGCATCTCTCTGTAGTGTGTGGTTTGCTGCAATGATAAGCCAAGCTAAAGTACAGCGGATAAGTGCTAGACGCTCCCCTTTGGGCATCGGTTGGCTCCTATTAAACACTTAACCAAGGCTTTTTTATATTGATCTGTGGTTATCTTACCTCCACTTGGGCCAATATTGTCTGAAATGCCCGCAATTTATTTTAGATTTAAACGCTTTGGCTGACGCTTGTATCGATCGTAAGCCCACTACATCTGCAAGCACCAACACTTTAAGTAACAACTACAACATATCTGAGAAACACAATTAAGTGTTTTTATTTTTTAAAGAATTACATTTATTAATAGAAATTAGTAATGTATAACCAAATAGCTGATTTATTAAATTGAATAAGAAGTGCTTTTGTTTTAAAGAGCATTCTTTGTCTCTCTAATGTTTTTATTTACATGTAGATTGAAGTACATGCATAATTTTAATTATCATCTCAAAGGCATGATTATCAAAAAGGCTGCAAACACTTCATCAATCACATCCTAATCAGAGATCTTTCTTTTCTATATTAGTGGCCTGCATCTGGACAGTCTCGCTGCATTGATTCCGGCCTATTCATTTTGCACAATACTCGAGTAGCACAGCGCCACACACTACACCTGTTTCAATATGTCTTAATTTGTCTCCGGAGTCGGTCTTCCCTCCCTCCTGACACTCAGGCTTTTCCAAATGCCTTGCTGACTGTCAGCATTAGTGTTTGCTCCTGTTATCCCACAGCATTAGCTTTCACAGTTTAAATAGATTTAGCCATACTGTCTGTCATGGTGCAGGCGGAGAAAGCATCTGGATTTAGAGCTCTTTACCTTTTTGGCTGGAAACCTTCGTCTGTCAACATGCCCCTTATTCAGGCGTAGCTTGCTCCGTGCAAAGAACTGTCACTGATTTATTGGACTGAACATCAAAGCAGCGACCCACTTGATTGATTCCTGGGCCAGTTGTATCTATTATAGATTAGGCTGATTAAGGTTAGTTTGCATTGCAGTTGGCTTTTGTTCATCACATCGACGGTATTAAACTGGTTTTGTGAGGTGCCACAAATCGATCTATTGTCAGCTTAATATTTCCTTAACGCTGACAGATGATCATTACAGAATCACTGTCTTTATAGACTTTGCTTCACACTCTGGCAAGCCAAATGTGTGGGACCCTCATATATCTGTGCTACTAAAGTTGTCTGTTTTTGTACGCATAGCTAATATTTCAATCCATTGCATCTTGTATTATGTTCAACTTTGGTGAACCTTAGACTGCTGTATTCTCCCAAGCCTGAAATTAAAATGTTGTTTTGTTGCCGTGAATGAAGTGTCACAGAGCTGCTTTGTGATTTATCATGCGTCTGGCTCTGAATTGTTGCCGTCTTTCTTGAGTAGCAGCTATAACACCTCAATAAATCAATCAGTGATTATGTTTGACTAACAAGAATTTCTGTAATGTAAATACATCTGACTTATATATTTTAGGCCTGAAAAGTCTGTGCATTTGCAGTGTGTCTGTTTCTGTCAGTTACCTGGAATGTTCCAGACAAAGCAGAAGGAAGTACCATGTTTACTATTTGCCAGTAGCACAAAAACCAATGGGATGCAGACCTTCAAACATCTAACATCTCCCGTTATGTCACTAGCTTCCATTCAGTCCTAAACACAGTTTTACAATAGAGGAAAATGCAGCCTTTTTGTATATTTATTTTTTATCCTGATTTTATGGCCTCAGGGGTAAAAATGTGATTAGTGGGAAAAGGTTGTACTGGCAGGGCAAGAGAAAGATGGCATGTTGTGATTCAGACACATCTGTTATAATCTGTCTGCACCCAGAGCTTTCCCGCTGCTCTATATGAAATCTTAAAATAACTTGGTGTTGTGCTGCGCTGTGTGTATGGTAATTCACCATCTCCCACGGGTTTCTCTCCAGAACATAGCTGTCATTTACCGGGTCAGAGCAACGGGGGGAAGTCAGGAAAACACCCACTTCTCCTTTAGAATAAGAATTTAATTTAGAAGTCCCGTCTGACATCACATTATTATCTTGGTAATTATTAGTCTCATTGCATTGAGGCGAGCACAGAAAATTGCTGCATGTTGGGGACATGAGCTGTAATGTTTGTGTATCGTACAATGCCCAAAGTGTCAGTGAGCATCAATCATAGCATTGATGTTTGTTGTCCGACAACTTGGGCTAATTAATGGAGTGCTTTGGTGCATGACAAAGCGTTGATTCACATCATTAGGTCCTACCATTGTGAGGCATCCGTACACTGAAAACTCTCAGTGCAGTGGTATGGATAGACATGCTTGTATGCACACGGGGCACAGCACATTTTGCACCTGCAGGATTCATCTCCAGAGATCATCTGTGAGGTGGACTCTCATTTGAGAGTTTAGCCAAAAGCATTCATACATTTCTCTCCATAGCTGAGAGGAGGTGACAGTATGGGTCATTTAAATTCCAGGCATTACATCTACACACTATGTCTGGAAACCCCTGAGCCTTCAGAGGTCTAGACTAGCCATTGAATGATGATGCTGATAGGGACTCTGTGGCTTGGGTTGCTTAGCAACCTGTATTGAGTGAGGCAGGAGGCCGCTGATAGGGAGATTACCAGGGCCCTGATAAAGTCCTTCCTGCTATGAACGGCTGCTTATCTTAGTGCTGTCAGAGGAAAAATGTCAGCTATTAGCTTCCCCCGAACAGGGGTACAGGGACAATGCAGGTGCTACACCTAGGGAAGGCAGTAACTCAGTTTGTAAAGACGTTTGCCCACTAACCTGAAGGTTGGTGGTTCAAGCTGCCAGCATTGCATACTGTCGTTGTGTCCATGGGCAAGACACTTCACCCACCTTGCCTGTATGGATGCGTGTTTATGGTGGTTGGAGGGGCCATAGGCACACAATGGCAACCACACTTCCACCACTGAGTGTGACTGAGGAATGAATGAATAATGCACCAAAGTGGAAATTGACTTTGGGTGTCTAGAAAAGTGCTATATAAGACTGATGCACACTATACAACAATTCAGTAGTTAGTTCATTCTTACTATATTGTATTCAAGATACTGTAATGGAAAGCGTTAACCATATAAACTTACATTTACTGTTGCGTTTGTGCAGATGGAGTGTTTGGGCGGTGCCAGGAGTTGGCTGGTGCAGATCTGCACACTTATGACATCTCCTCATCGGCTCTGCAGCACCTCAGGATCCTCCTACAGAAACTGGCTCACAGAGGTACTGTCTGCTCTGCTGTCTGTCTGTCTTTGTCCCCATGTCTTTCTCCTCAACAGCTCTTATCAGTCATGTACAGGGCTGCGAGCAATGCTTGTCAACTGCCATTGTGTGGCTCACGCCAAACAGCCAAGCTGTCTCTTTTGGCTAACACAGGGCAATGCCATTGAGCTGAACAGGTCATTTGACTCACTGTGGCCATTGTTTAGCCATTATTGGCCAACTCTAGCAGCCAGTCTAATTGGCCTGTATGATAGGACATTTAGAGCTAATTTTGTGGATGAGTAACAGTGAGGTGTGCAGTTGTAATCACATCAGCCAGACTCTCCTACTCAATCAGTGACTGCAGCTAATGTGTATGTTATACCAGGTTACATCTTTGGGGAGACATCGTATATGCATAGTAACCCAAGAAACTGTATTTTGAGAATCATTAGTGCAATTTATTCAGTCTGACACCTGGCTGTGTTTATTCTAACCACACTTATTTGTTCTCATCGAACAACACATTCAACAGATTAGCTGTGCTAATGATGAAATGATACTCAAGTCAACAGTTAGTTGTTGTGTTTGGACTCCTGAAGCACTCACATTAAAGAAGTAAAATGCACTACTTTGGAGCGATATTTTGGGTAAAACTGCCTGTTGATCTTGTAGTGTAAAATCAAAATGCTTCTGAGTGTCATCCCTTTCAACAGCTAGACATGCAACTGCAGTAGTATCCCACCAGGGGGCAGTAGATGTCTTTAACACAGACCGTGACCAGCTTTCATTAGCCTTTCAGACATAATTGGCTTTACAGGCCAGTCTGAGCTTAATATTTTTTAACAGGCGTGATTGAAAATCATTAAGAGCAAGCAGTCAGCAAGAGGATATCAAAAAAGAAAAAAAATCCAGTGATGAACATTAAGCCAGGCAAGACCACACATTTGTTGTAATTATGGCTCAGAAATAAACAAATAAAAGTAAAGACATGATCCAGTGTGTCATTTTTTATGCTTGGTTTTAGGAGGTGTTTAATATTTTGCTTTTTATCATAGGACTTGCTCTGTGACCTTGTGTTTTAGACCGCTGTTTACCACTGCAGACATGACATCATCACTTCAAATAATTTTCTTCTGTCTATTCTGTCCAATCCACAATAACCTGGCATAGGCTTTGGAGGAGCCCACAACGCACTGGTAATGCTTGATGACATGTTATTCTTATCAGCTATTGAAGTGTCATCTTTGAGACATAGGGGAGCTTTTTTAGCGCAGACAGGGCGTTGAGACCATTGTACTGTAACCTAAATTGAAGAGATGAAGGGGGAGGAAAAATGGGGACGGACATCAATGGAATCGATTTACAATCCTCTTTATCTTGCATCAGAGGCACAGGTAGAAATCACACAATCTCTGCTCACTGCACAACACCAATGTCACTCAGATCAATAGAAAGTGACCCTTATACAAAAGGGCTTGGTTTGTCTGGATGTGTCGCCATTGGCAGCTTACATGGTGTATATTAAACTTTCACCACAAATCCTTTCGAATACAAAAAGTTGGTACACACACTGTCTTGTGTAGTTTTGTATTCATGCAGTGCTTTCAGTATGTCTGCACATCTTTGCCTTAGCTGCTGTCATATGTTTGTTTTGGATTTATATAGCATTTGGATTTGGGGAAATTGAGAGCCAATCATGACAACTGAATGTTATTGAAAGGTACCACTGCCTTACATGCAGTAATGCAAATTCCACTAGTGATCATATATGGTACTGCAACCAACCAATGTGCATGGCTTTTTGGGTACAAAACAATAAATGGTGTCAGGTTAATTACCTCCGACACTGAAATCTCTCTCACTGTTAGAATAATATTTCAATATGTGATGTTCAAATTTAGATGATTTTTTTAGCAAATGTAAGTAATATCTTTGCTTCCTTAATGGATGGGTAGTTTTTGGTGTGGATCTGGAATACCAAAGATACTAACTTTAGCCACCAGTAGTCAGTAAAGAAACAGATAACTGGTTATAGTGATTTTTCTTACTATTTTCTTTTGCTCAATGGATAGAGTATTTACCCCTGAACTAGAAGCTCTGGGCACTATATCTTGGTGGAGGTCTTCCCTCTCCCAGTGGTTCTAGTTACATTGTGCAATTTTAGCACTTCTATAAGGTTGTGTGAGTCTGACTCTAAAATATTGAGTCTCATATCTCATTGCATATAAGATAAACTTCAGCCATTTATAACTTGAGACAGTCTTGTATCATGATGCTAGAAACCATTTGACTTTGTTATGTATTTTCCTTGCTGATCAGAATGAATCATGTCACCTTTCCTTGTTAATATAGCGCAGTAAACTACACTAACCTCCAGTCGATTGGCCTCCTGACCCTGTGCAGTGCAGCATACACTGTTATAGCCCTTACCAGAGATATATGATGATGCATTGTGACATGTGCATTTCTTTCATTGGCAGGTATAGTCAGTCAGGAAAAATCAGCGTCCTCAAACTGACATGCCATCTAACCACAGTGAAACATCATTTTAACTCTGTGGTCCTACATCTTGTGAGCACTACAATTTAATGTTCTTTGACAGAGGAGCATTGAAACCTGACTCATAGTCTGCCTTGTCTGTTCCTTGACAACCTTACTGCATGATTCTAGAAAGAATAATCAAGGCTATGATGGACTCTGGTGTATGTTACGTAAAAGCAATAAAGCCCTGAACAATGACTCCAGCAATTTGTATTGACTAGAACATACACATCAGCGTCTATGGTGTGTTAGACTGAAGAACTGCAATTGCAACTGATGTCATTATTTTCCTCATTTATTCTATAACCACAAGCAATATGACAAAACAATAGTGTTGATAAAACCGCAAATATTTCTTGTAGGCCAGGCCTATATGTTATTTATAAAAATAACATATAGGCAAAACCTATTTAAAAATAATTTAAATAGGTTTTGCATGAATTTTACATACACATTTTTGTTTAGGTATTTAAAAAACACTAGTGACTGCCTTGTTAAGCATGTAGCCTTGTTAACATCTAAAAATAATAACTACAATTTGAACATGAATTGACAATCAAAACTATCTGTGCATCACTCAGTATTTGAAGAATTATGAAATTATTTTTAAGAAAACAAGATAACTATCTTTTCTTTAAATGTTTTACTGCATTCCCTACTTTAGACTAGTAAAACTAGTAGTGTAGCAGGTGTGGACTTTCTGTTAAACCTTTCTGGCTTGTTCCTGCTTGGAGCAAATGAAATGTTGTAGTCAAATGTATTCATATTTTTATCTGCAGTGAACAATTGGTTTAATTTATGTGTCATATTAGGATTGACACATTTCATTTTGACTAATTAGGCAGAACTTGCTGCTAAATTATTCACACACTTTTCCATTAATGCCTTTAAAACAAGTTGGTGGACAGAAATAAAGGAAAGGGGAAAATCTGCATTTCAAAAACACTAGATGAAACAAGTAGACATGTAGACAGAGTCCCATCTAATAGGCTTTGAATATTTAGGAGGCCCTTGCTCTCTGTCACACACAAAATAGACTGGAGGCCGGCTTGTTTGAAAGCTGTTGTGCTAATGGCAAGGCGTTAATTAACTGAGGCATTTGCCTGAGACGGCCTGCTATCCTCAACAGGCAAAAAGTGACAGCACTAGGTGATGGAACCTGCTCATTCTTTTAGACTTAAAGATGAATTTGCATGACATTTAGCTCCTAGTGCCAGGATAATCAGCTGAGAGCTTAATTGTGAGGAACTGGACCGTATAGGCCCCACAACATTTTTATCCTGACTTTGACCAAAATGTCTCATTTTGGTGGTGTCATTTGCACAGGCATATCTTCTCTCTGAAGTGTGCCCATTGCAGACACACCACACAATGTTGTAGTATGTATGGAAATGAGTGCATTTCCCAGGAGACAGAGGGGATAGAGGTGTCACAGTCAATGAAGCCAGCACCAGCCCTAGGCTTGTTGTGGCGCCACTGCACGTTTACACTGGAGCCATTTAACCAACTGCAGCTAACTGCAGGTAGCATATGGATCCTTTAGGGGTGAGGCCTGATCTAAATTCCCCATCACGACTTATAATAGCAGAAATGATGATCACCATGCTGATATATAGTGAGAATACAGCACATTGGGTAAGCCACGGGTAGTTAACTGTCATTGTTGTACGGATGGATGGCTGAGCTCCGTTCCAGAACAGTGACAACATACGCTGCTTTGTGCTCCATTCAGCGCTGCCAAGAATGACTACCGGCATCTGTAGCTGTTCTGCATAGCTTAGATCCTCATCTGGGGCTTATGAATTTCTATGAGAATAACCAGAGTGTATGGGTAAAAAGCCAGGCTAATGAAGACATTCTGTGGCACTGATGCTTAAATACTCACTAACTGTGTGTTGTTAGTTTGTTGCTACTTCCCATATCATTAAAGGCAGTCTTTGTCTTTCAGATGTCAAAAGGTTAGCACTTTGACAGCTTGGAATCTAAGCCTACAATAGAATTACTTCCTTCTCATTAAAATGTGTCTATGTTAGAGTTTGAAGTGATCTTGGAATCCCACAAAAGTATAATATCGTTGGTATTGCTATGCTCTTTTCTGATGGAATCCTGTGCCTCTCGGCTCATTGGGAATGGGGCCATGTTTTGGGTATCTTTTTTGCTTGGGTTGCTCCATCTGGTCCTGGCACCAGTGTGCTTTGCCCCTGCCCAGGAGTTCTGCATCCCAACTATGTATTGGCAATTAGGAGAGATGTTGGCAAGGCACCAGGCCGCAGTGTGACATTCTCCCCAGGCTTGTTGACTGGCTGTGTGTGCACAGGTCTGTGTATACATGTCTGTAATGTGTGCCATTGGAGCCATCTTCCATCCTGATTAATTTGGTTGTTTTTGCTAATGTGTGAGGACTGCAGGACGTCACTGTTGTTTTTATTTCCAGGTATGACATGGCGGGATGACCTCACACAACAGGTCATCTCTGGAGAGCTCTCCAAACTCAGACATGTGCCCCTTCGCCATCAGGCTCCAGCCCCACTGACCTCTTCCCAAGGCAGGAAGCTGAGGCCAGAGTTGAGCCGAAACCTTCAACAGTACATCTCTGACCTGGGCTTTCTGAATGAGTCTGAGCTACCAGCACAACCAGATCCAGTCTCACAAGATGCAAACATTATCCAGGTAAGGACAAAAAATTTAAGTATGATAGCGGTCATGAGCAAACAACTGAATTATAGTATTGAAAGACGTTATACACATTACTTTTGTTCAGTCCAATATTGAGCATACAGTATATTAGTAAAGCCCTCTACAGTCTCACTGTTTTGTTTGGTTTAAAAATGCAAGGGCCTCTTCCTCTCCTTTAGAAAGATTCAGTATCTCTCTTAGCTGGGGGTCGCCCTCTTGTTCATGCCTTTGTTTCACCTCTCTGTCTTCTCCACACCTCCCACTGAGGAGGAACCCTTTTACACAATGAGCTCCCATCACCACTTTACATTATTCAATTCTCATATTTAGGGTGGAACCCCAGCTTTGTGTGCAGTCTGCTTGGCATCCTTCATAGCTGGGCCGCTTCCTGCTGCTGTGTCAGTGCAGCCATAATGCAAAGTTGAAGAGTTCAGGACCTTCCTTATTGATGAGATGAGGCCCTTTGTTGTATAGCGTGATGGAAAAAGGCAAACATGGTTAGCATGAATGGCAGAGCGCCCCCATCTCACTGTGCTAATGCCATTATGGCTTCTCAGTATGCTGGGCTTGGAAAGCCTGACATTTTCTCTATATACATTTGAAGGACAGAAAATGGCACCAGGGGAGATAGCTAGTATTAGTGCGGCAGGGACATGGATAATAATGCTGCTCAGTGGATCGGTTATGCTACTGTCTGCTGAATTGAAGTGCAAGTCTTTACAATTCACATAATGATTTTTTTTTCTTACAAAGAAAAGAAAGGAGAAAATCACACACTTTGAGACCAATATTGATCCTGAGTATGATGGGACAGACTTTATATGCCTCTAACAGTCCTCATTGGGCTCCTCATTGTATAGTACATACATAATTCATAGTGCGTCACAGTAAGCTCACAGTTAACTTGGAATCAGACCCATAATTTTAATGTTTAGATAAGGGTTTGCAGCTATTCCTCTGACAGCCGGGATATGCTTTTAAAGTTTGTTGTCTATTGTGAAAATGCATGAAAAACAGTAAGATTGACACTATCTCATCTGTGATTTCCATAATGCAATTTCCAAGGGCAGTTGTCTTTGATCTGAAATCCTTATTCATATCCTGTCTTGTCTCACTGAACCCAGGTTGCTATTCTTATTATACCAAAGACTGTCACAACAATGCTGACCCAGAGCAACCTTAGCAACCAAGCTCTTATGGTGGAAAGCACTGTTACATGGCTCAAGAAACAGATATGTTGTATTACACAAAATGAATGCAATGTGAACCTTTATGTTGTAGAATGAAGATTTTAACTCCGATGGTCAGGCCGAGTCCAGTCGTTCAAAACCCAAGCACACATGGAAGGAGCATACCATCTACAGCATCCACAAGGGAGATGGACAACCTCCAGTCACCAAAGTCTTTACAAAGAGTGGAGAAGGTAGACATCCCAAACTTGGTTCAGCTTTCTCCAACCAAGGCGCAGGGGAGAACAAACTGTTGTCTGGCCACTTGGAGCGTCTTCTTAACGACATACCAACAAAGACTCAACATGATAGTCCAGATGTCCAAGGTTTATGGCCCAAAGGAAAACTGCAGTACTTCAGCTCTATCCACCCCGCCAGTAATAACCATGAAGAGACACAATCCCAAGTGGCTTTTGGCTCCAAACCATCAAGAACAAACCTAGATAAACTGTTGTTCAAAGCCAGCTCAAATCGTCACAGCTCCAAAGAACCATTTAGTATTATGGATGGTAAGGAATAACTTGCATTTGCACTTGCATTTGGGGAAAACTGTTTAATCATCCATTAGCATATTGTTAAAGGGATAACGGTGAAACTGTGAATTTTAGTAGATGAATATTCTGCCTGTCTTTTGGTCAGCTGTTCTATTTTTCAGTTTAGATTAAGTAAATGCAGGTGGTTCACTATGGCGTTGTGGTGAATGAGGGGTTGGTTGTATCAATGAAGAGTTTTTGGGTAGTGGACTTTTATGCCACAATACATGAAGCCGCACCTCCCAGATTACTAAATATATTATTGTAAAAATATCCACAGCCACTTCCTTTTAATTCTCAGCTGGTCAATTCTAATGGTTGGTTAACATTACATTCATAAGTGAAACCTAACAAGGACATGCCATGACAGCATAAACATATAAAAAACAATAAAGAGTGAATGCTTACAAATTTAAAAGCAACACAGACATAAAAAAGATTAAAATTCTTTCATTGCTTCCTTGTCCTTCAGACCAATTATTCCACAGTATGGTTAACCAGCTAGGAAGCCACAGCATGAACATTGAGTCTCTAATGGGAACAGACCTGGATGAGCTGGCTGAGGTCATCAATGGAGCTCTGCAGGAGGTACATGAAGAGCATCAGGCTGCGCCTGTGACCTCACCTGGACAGGGAACTGCGGACTCCAAGGGGCCAAAGGAGGCCAATAGGGAGCCACTTATAGCTACGCTGCAAAATAAAGAACAGGACCTGCACTCAGATGGTGAGGCGAAAGGTGGTGTCACAGTAAAACAAAAAGGTTTGAGGAAGAATTGTTGTTTTATAGACAACAAAGTTTTTATTTTAAGTGTCATTTATTTGTTTCTGGGTTCTCACACATTTTGCTAACATACAAATTGTGCTTTTCTATTTTCAGACCAGCCTAAAGACAATAAGGACAAAGTGCCTATTGACAAGGTGAATTTTAAATTACTCTTCTCAAGCGTCAAATTAATTTTGTAGGGATCAGGGGTCATTTTCAAACTTCATTTACTTTTGTATGCTACTTCAAATAAGGATGATTTAAAATTGCACAGGCATTCAATATAAAATTATTACAACTTGAAAGACACAAATAATAATAAAGTATGTATTAGATGTTTAGCAAACCTCTACATTTCTTATTAAATTAAAATTAATATAGTCTTTTAAGAGTGGCATGCATCTTCTGTTTAGCCTTTGTAAGTTAAAGCTTCTAAAACATATTTTGTGATACATTAATAGCACTTATTCAGCATTACGTAAACATTTTGTAAAGGAAAGCAGACCAGTTTTAACAAAGAATGTCTTTTCTTAGGTAAACATGTATGTAAATTGCATAATTAATTTCATCAGATTTTTTTTTATTTCACAGCATACGACATTCTTTTCTAAACTGCTGGACTACCTCAACATGAAGCCATTTGATGAAGGATCAAAGGTCAACAGTAACCCCAAAATGGTGGGACTAGAGAGTGTCCAGAGCCGGACCACGCAGGGCCAAGCTCCAGTCGTGCACCACTGGGAGGAGAAGACCATGGTCGTTCCAGCCAAAGAGGGCACCACACTGCACCTAACCAGTGGACCACATGGGCCTGATGCGCAGGTGGACTCTGAGATGGAGAAGTGGATGCAAGAACTGCAGAGAAAGAAACAGCTGGAAGACCCCCAGAAAAAAGACATGAAGGTCAAAACACAGTTAGTCCATGTGGGGGTTAAGGAGTTCTCCAGCCGCGGGAAGGACCGTCATTTTGGCTACATTATCACTGGCTCAGAGTGAGTATTGCTTAGGAGGATTTTGTCACTTATGCTGAATACACATAGGTTGTCATCAAAACACACTTTACAATCATTTTTTGAGTTGGTCTAGATCAGTGATTCTCAGCTGGTGTCATGTTAACATTTTGTTGGAAACCACTTTATACTTCACCTTATCTCATCATAACCTTATCTCACAAAGTTCTCCTTTTTTTTCCTTTTCCTCTGTCTGCAGTGATTCGCACATTAATTTGGCGCCTGTTCCTGACGTAACCCTATCCATTTATCCGAGCTTGGGACAGTCACAAAAAGTAGACTACAGGATATATTTTAGATTATTGGCTGAGGATCTAGGGACAGCAAGATCACCTACTGTTGTCAGACTCAGATAATGGCTAATAACCAGTAAGCAATAGTGAATATTATGAAGTATGAGTGAAAGACATTGTAAAGAAAATGTCCTATTCGGTTTCTCTTCCATATGGTTGTGCTGAGCTCTAAATGTATCTCTAAAGGTAAAGTTAACAGTTGCCAGTCGCATCTCTGTTGTGAAAATTGATTGGCCTGCCTTTCATCTTGTATCTCGAATAATAATGAAATATTATTCTAATTAACCTCCAGATAAGTAATTTAGCAGTGAGATAAAGACATGTGTAAGCCTGTGTAACAGAAACACATTTCTCTTTATGTTTTTGAATATGTTATTGCTGCCTTAGCTCCATATTGCAGTGTTGACATGGGTTCACACATTAAAATTTTTTTTTAAATTCTATACGTGGCATGGCAACATCAGCATCCTTATGCAAGCCACCCTTGTGCTCTGAAGTGGTCATTATGAAGTGACTTTATGGTATGACTCATAGCGTTATATTATAGTTCCCTGCTTCATTCTCCACTTGTCAGACACATGTTGGACCTTTTTTTAAAGCACACTTGTTTTACATGAATATTATACGTACATCTTTCTTCACTTACTTAAACAGCCTATAAGAGATTTCTGTCAGACCCACCCACATATTCATGGCTTTATGCTAAAGGATACAGTAGTTTGAAATCCTCGGCATGTGCTACACCTGATTACAATAGTGGCCCTGATAAATCCTTCAGTGTGTGGCTATTACACTGTTGTATTACTGCTGCAATGATGATACTTTGTCAGGAAGGGGAACCAAGTTCTCTCTCTCCATCTCTTTCACCTCAGGCTCACTAAAGATAAGTTCCTATTGACTGTGTGTTCACTCCTGGCCTGCTTTTAAATCCCTTTATAGTGTTATCAAGTCCGGTGTCAGTGGCTTGTCCTTCACCTGTTCAACAGATGTAGCCTATAAAGGTCTGACGGGCTCAAATGTTTTACTGCCACACATATAGCAGCAACGATTAAGACGTAAACAGTAAACAGTGTGCTGGGAGAGAGGAGCAGGTCACCTTCTGGGCGCAATCACCTGCTCAGCCCACCTAGAGGACGGCTATAGTTGGCCTATAGAGGTGCGTGCATTTGCTGCAGCCCTCATGATTGCACAGTTGTTATCCCAAGCTTCTTCGTGCCCCGCAGTGAGGCTACGCAAACCTGCTTATCTGACAGCTCCTGACATTGTGGCTGCGGTAGCATGGGGGGTGGGTGATTTCTGGGGAATAGCAGGAAGGTTTGTGAGAAGCAGGGGGGGTGGGGGGTGGGGGGGGTGGATAGAACAGAAAGAGACAGAAAGAGAAACCCAAGGGGAAAAGTGCTAGCATCAACAAGCAAGTCACTCCTGGAGCTCTCCAAGTTGCTAGAATTACCACAGAGGGATGCAAACGTGTCTGGAATGGCTTCGGAGAATCTTTAACTTTCAAAACCTCCTTAAAAAAGTGAAGAAGAAAAAGAAGAAATCGTGCACTGTAACAATGGTGGTCTGTCAGCATTTGAGAATGGCTGCTGTAATGTGAAGTCAAATGCAGCCCTGACAAATCATCATTTTCACCTTACAATATCTAACAAGAGGCAAAGTCTTTTCTCAAGAGCATTTGGAAAAAAAGATTAGGTCAACACTGAATTGATTCTTGGCTCTTTTCACATTTTGTGTCTGTGGAGTGGTAACAAATTCTACTCTGGCTGCATTGTATAAAGCCTCATTATGATCCATGACCTTTTGGTGCATGTCACCTTGCCATCACTTGGCAGTCCCAGTTGTTCCAGGTTAAGCTGTCAGCCTTAACTTTGTGTATGCCCTTCTCATTTCCGCCATCCAGCGCATTGGCCTGCAGATTGCCTTTGTTTGGTCTATTTCCTTGGCGATTTACTCTCTGAGTGAGAGAGCAGCAGCGGACTGAGCTGAGATGAGGCATGGCTTTATCAGACCACCATTACACTTCACCTCCATTCCATTTGCACCTTATTATTCTCATCTCATCCCAAGCGCGTGCGTGTCTGTGTGTTTGTGTACTCGCTGTTATCATGTTGTACGCGCACACGCTGCCGTCAAAGTGAAAGTGTGTGCACAGAGGAAAGAAAGATGAGAGAGGAGGAAGGGAGAGTAAGGTGCGTTCATATGATACAGCCATTACACCTCATGCAGGTTCCATTTGCACCTTATTGTTTGTCTCATTGCTGGAAAAATGCAGGTGATTTACCAAGCCTGAAGAGGCAGCTGATCCCTTTTCCCTTGGCACGAAGCTTTGTGCATTTGTTTGTGTTTGTGCACCACTGTATGTCCGTCCAACTCTTGTGTGGACACATTCACTACATTCATTCACATTGCTTTTGCGTGTGTTCAATGACCCATTTGTGGCTATGAATTGTGGCAGCATCTCCCTAAAAAACATTTTAATGGCTGAATAATCACCCATATCAGGTTTTGGTGTGAACTTCAAATGTCTGTGTGTTTTCTCCTCCAGCTCGCTGACCACTGACCAGGGCTTGGACTTCATGGAGCGACTCGCGCAGAGGAAGAACATCCATGCAGCAGACCTCACCCAGCTATCGTATGTTCACACAAATATCACTCAGAATATCACAAATAAACATCTACATCTACTAGCTTAGAAGATAATGGGCCATATTTAAAGCATCTAAATTACTGGTACACCGAGTAACAAGTCTTTAAGGTTGTCTAGGACTGTTAGTCTGGGAGCTGTATCAGAGACTGTGGGCGTTTGTTGTTTTTCTGACCTTTAGGGATGTTTGACTTCTCACAGGGAGAGAAATCGGCCCTAATTACCTCCAGACACATACTGATGTCTCTATTGTATTCAAAACACTGTTCTGCCACTACTGTCACACCACACCTTGTCAAAAAGTGAACAGTCCAACCATCAAACAGCTCGGAAAAAGACTAGCAGCACTGATTTGAAGCAGATAAATCTGTGCAAATAGAGAAAGTGGTCCAGCAGGAGGTGGTTAATATATTAATGAGCCAGCGAACTGTCCTTGAACTGGAGTCGGTTTGCGTTTGTTGCCGCGGTTCTGCTGTAACATTCGGTGTCAGACCATGTAGGAGGCAGAGGAGATGTGTTCGACTAAGATCTGACAAGCCTTTCATGGCGCTCGTATTGCAGAAGTGAAGTCTGGGTGGCTGGGTAACACCCGCAGCATATGAACACACCAGCCTGATGCAGTGCAGTGTAGACACAGCGTCTCCTAGCTTAGATAATAAGTACTGAGAGGGAAACCTGTCAGCCAGCACTCAGCCACTAGCATTAAACACACACCGACCTCTAAATGAAATTAAACAAGGACATTCTTTTCTCCCTTTTTTAAGCTCTTGATGCAAATGCTGGAAATGTCATCACGACAGCATGGAGCGAGTTAATCTTGTTATTACACCTGTCATTTTCCATCATTCACCATCAACTCCTCATGCACGTAATGATTGTTATTATCTTGATGCTGATGAATAGCCAGGGACATTATATAACAGTGCAATCACTCGCTGGTGTAAAAGCTACAAGCTAAATTAAGCTTCTTCAAAGTCCACACGGCACCATATCAATAGCACTTTTCTGCACTGGGGCATTTATAGTAGAAAATGTGCTCTTTGTACAGGTTGTTCATCCCTGTTACAGAGTACAAAGCATGAATAGTGAGCGAGGATGTGACACATGGCTCGCGGTAAGTCTGGCTGAGTGGGCGCGGCAGGTGAGTGTTTGAAAGCCTGAAAGTCTGAATACTGGAGCTGGGTCAGAGCAGGCCGCCCCGTTCTGAGGAGCCCTGATAGGAGGCCGTCCCAGAGAAGAAGAGATACTCAATTGTGACAACACGCTGGCACACAAGGAGGCTGAAGGTTGTTACATTCTCAGACACAATTATGCTTGAGCCCACTACTGCAGTAATCACCGCAAAATATTCCAGAGAGATTTGAATTGTAGGTTTGGGGCTTTGTGTGTATTTGTGTGTGTGTGTTTGTGTGAGTGTGTTTTTTTTGGCCAGATGACGTAAGTGTTTTACTCGGCAGAGACACTAGAGGGAGCGGGACACACACTGAGAGGCCTATTCATCCTCACACGCAAGATACAGCCCCCCTCCTTTGCCAATATCCCGCCAACCAGTCGTCACATACAATGGCACAGGACATAGTGTGAGGTCCTTGAGATCTACCTTCTTCCAACTTACTGTTTCTCACTCTGTATTTTAATAGGCTTGGAAGAAAAATGCTGTCATTTCAGTTTGGAAATGCATCTAGATCTCTGGCAGAATACCTCCAGCCAGAGAAAGAGTGGAAGGCAAGGGTAAAGATTGTGGAAATATTGACATTTACGAGAGCAAACAGAAGCCCAGGTGAAAGCTGGGTAGAAGGACGTATTACTTGTGAGCATGTGAGTGATCATGTTCACAAATGAATCAGAGCATGCTCGGGTTGGTCCGCCTGCCTGTATTGGCTCATATATTGCTTCGGGCCGAGCGTGTGTTCGAGGCTGACTGATGGTGAAGTGGGTTCGGGTCACGGCACTCTGGCACTCTGATGAATCTGCTCCTCTGTCGCACAGTCCATCAACAAGTGCACTTCAAATGTACACAGGCTGCACTCATAGGGTTAGACTGCCACAATATGCTGTCACATAAATCACATACAGAGCTATAGGGTTTGGTGTAAAAATCAGACTGTTGTTACGTTGCGTTGATTTTGAATAACTTCTTGGATTGTGGTGCATATAGTGTCTACAGCAGGTTATTGATCAGTTATAGGTGTAAATTCAATCATAATGTTCTATTTATAAAGCAACTATAGTGCTGCAATAAAACTAATCCATTGTCTTTTGAAAATTTGTTAAAGCTGCAGTAGGCAGATCTAGCCAGCTAACTAGCTGTATTGCAATAGCAAACTCACAAAGTTGTAGCTTTAAAAAAAAGCCAACATTACAAGAAAAACTTTAACTTGCCCAATATGATGTATCAAACTTTATTTTTAAATTATACACTGCAGTATATTTATCCAAACAACTTATGTTGTTTTTAACAAAAAATTTTAAGCTCATTTGTAAAGCACTGATGTTTCTCATTTTAAGCAAAATTAACTGTATGAATTATTAAATATATAAAGATTGACAGTAATAGTCAATGGTACCTAACCTAATTGTAATTAGCAACCTTTTTAATCAGTTGTGTGATATATATATTTTAGTTAGCTATTTTTATCTACAAAAGTTTTAGATTTCAAGACTGAAAGATATTTTTTTTGAAGTCATACAAATTGAATGTAAAGCACATATTTTAGACTGACAGGTACACCATAAGCTCTTTTTAATGTTGCAGCAAATGTTTCCCCAGATTTATGCATTACTTCTGCGCTGATCATTTGTGCATTCCTACCATGTGTTTGTAATCAGCATTTCAGATATAACTAATTTAATTTTGATTTTGAAACTTGGGTAAAATTATCCTACCACTGTATGCCAACATTCGGTTACACACTGATTGGATCATTGGGGAACTACAATTAGTGCTCAAAGAGAGGTGCCATATTTGTTCCTGATTGGCCCAGACGGGGTCTTCATCATACGCGCATGATTATTCTCTTATTGTTTTCTTTTGAGATTGTTTTGAAAGCTGGCCCTCCCTCGAACTATGAAACCACTGTTTGTTTGTTGTTTTGACAGCTTTCATTGAGATTCCTTTAAAAATGTCTTTTCAGTGGGGACTTTGAGAGGTCTGAGTAGACGTATTGCTTCAAGATACACCTTTATTTTCTGACCACTGCTGGGAGTTCTTACAGGCGCTGGGTTGTTAGATTTTATTTCATGGACAACCTCTGGGACCTTAAACATTTATTCTGCTCTAGGGAGAAAAATCTGTATGTGGCTCTGGACTGGACAAAAGCAGTAGCGACAGGCAGGACAGGCAGGTTAAGAAAATACAGAGCTTTGTGGACATCTACATCACTGTTGAAAAGGAATGCAGATTTATATACATATACAAGGTGCTGAAATTTCTTTCTTACTTTGAACTATGTGAACTTAAGATTTTAAAAGTTCTTAAATATTCAGCAACAGATTCAGTAGAGCATTACATTTGCAATGCTTGGACTAGTCATAGAATGATGGTATGTGATTATATAAATTCACTACTGTTATTAGGCACTGGAAAAAAGGTTAAATGCTTGAACTGTAGTACAAATAGTCTAACTAGCCATTTGTATTTTCTTTCTATTCTATACATATAATTAGTCTGGTTCCTGATGATTGATACTTCATTTCCAGTGTGCAGAACAAATGGATGACAAAATAATGTCTAGATGCAATTGGATCAACATACAACCAATCAGAATACAAGGCGTGGAACCAACAAATGCAACATAAATTGTATCTACAGGTTTGATTGTGAGATGCCATTATAGCCCTGATCATATTATTGACCAAGAAATTTTTCTATTTTTAAAAACGTGTTTCACCATTTTCTGTAATTAAAACAATATTTAAGCTTCAAGAACCTCACCATTGAGACTATATTTAACCTCCCTGTGACCCAATTTAAGCACAAGACCATAGCTATTTGAAAAATATACAGCCAATCACAGAAACAGAGAACTGCATGAAAGGCCACCTCATTTTAGATAAACATTTATAATCAGTCAGGAATGATTGATTCTGTTGCAGTTGCTAAGAAAATGAATGAGGTTGGCTGGTTAGGCTATAGTGCACACATATTATATTCAATAAATCACTATTCATTTTCTATTGCCTGTTGTCTTTGTAGTGTCCTGGGCCCGGCATTGACCTTCAGAGTTGGCCACAACCCTAAAAACGTCTCCACTGCAGATCTGGTGGAAGTGGCTGGTAAGCACAGTTCATATCTTTTCCCATGTGAACCCCTCACACATACATTCCCTAGGATACCGCTGACAACCATCATTGCGATTTATCTCATTTTTACTAGCTGGACCGCTACTGTCAGCGTGTGTGCTCCAGTAAATGAGAACACAGATTAGTCTCTCCAGATACTGTAGATAGGCCGCCGTTCATCTTGTTCAGACAAAACCCCTGCCCCATAGAAGATTATCAACCAACTGTGATGACAGATGACCATCAATTACAAAGATGATGAGTTCAGCGCTCACTCTGCTCCTGTCCGCAGACACTCCTATACAGCGTTCAGAACAGTTTATTTGGACTGCTGTTACGTCCAACAGGCTGACAGGTCCAAACAGGTTTGCTGCAGCCAATCATTTCGAGTCTATATGTGCTGCTGCATGTATGCACTTGTTTGATGTAGAGCGATGGAGATCTGTCAGCCACAGATAGGAGGTTGTCAGTATGCAGTGTCCCCACTCTTCTGTTCATTGTCTGCAGCGCTGTCTGTTTGTGCCTAGAAAAAAGTGTGTGTGTGTATGTGTGTGTGTGTGTGTGTGTGTGGGATGTGTGTCCTTGCTTTTGACGGAAATGACTTTGAGAAGCGCGGCAATACTCCCAACAGTCAATATCATCCAATATCACCACACTGGAACCAACATGGTGGTGTTGTTATTGGCTGAAATGTGTCACCGCTTCAGGTTTTGTCATTTTTTTGGCACCTGTTTGTTTCCTATTAGGAAAGAGCTGGATGATGCCGTTTTCTATAGTTTTATACAAAAAATAGTCTGTGAAGACAGATTTACCATTTGCCAGTTTTTGTTCATTTGTGTTGTAATTTTTGTCTGGTAATATTTGACCTATTGCACATTTATTTTTATGTAACGTACTAGGCCAATTCAATACCCCAAAATACTACATGACATCAAAATTTTGAGCTTACCTTAATCTTCTTCATGAGCTTACCATTAGACCATGGCTTCCCGCAATTTTCTCTGCCTTACATTTGTGTGACAATATTTATTATTTTATTTTTTATCTTTCTTTTTTCACTATTCATGTTTTTTTTTTCATATCTGTTGTTTCTTTGTGTAACAAGACATAGACAATGCTGAAATGGCCACTTTACTTGTTAGGCAGAAAGCCATTAACCCAGTGTCAATTACTGGCCCTGCTATAAACTATCTACTGTCACAAGTGTACCCCACCTAAGGCCCATAGTTGCTGGGATAGGCTCCAGCCACCCATAACCCCTAAGAGGAATCAGCGGAAGGAGATGAATGAACTTTGTGTGTTAAACTAAATTATTAAATGAGCGAATAGTGTTTGTCGATTCCTCTCCCCCATAATAATGCCAGTGTATGGTAGGATCCTTCCCACTTTGACTCACATGCTTCACTTGGTGTGACGGACTTTGATGAGGTGGCGTGTGGCGGGAGCTAATGACAGGCGTGGAAGGGCCTCAAATGTCAGAGCAAATGTTAAGTCAACACCATCACCAGGCTGACCCATGCTGATGAATTATGAACACAGCCCACCTGAATAGTGATTTGCCGCATAGACAGTAGCTTTTCAAGCCACCAGAGCTGGAAAGTAACTAGATAGACTCAAGTACAAGTAAAACATGTTTGTGCTTCTGTAGGCATTTTTATGACAAATTTTACTTCTACTCCTAAGTTATTTTTAAACTCTGTTGAAGAGTAAGAATATTTGTTTACCTCAATTTGAGTCCAGGTGGATTTGAGTCCAATAGTAGTACCAGTTGTATTAGTAGATGGAGCAGTAGAAGTAGTTGTTGGAGAAGTATTAGTTGTAGTAGAAGTTTAAGTATTAGATTTTGATATGCTACTTTTTGTTCACGTATTTAGTCACATAAACAAATAATCTTTTTACTTGAGTACAGATTTTACGTACTTTTTCTCACCTCTGCCACTCATTCGTTCCATGAAGCACAGGTTAGATCGTTGTATTAAAAATGTAGCAAATGATTCTTGGAGATAGTAAAGTGGTTAAAATCCTACGTCTTAAGAGCGACGTGTGCCCTTGGTGACCTTCGATGAAACCAGGATAGAGCTTTATCTCCTCTTTGCACCATACTGTGACATGGAGAGAACCTTCTTTTCTTGAGAAATGAAAGCTTCAGATTTTTCCTTCATCTAATTTCTAGCCCTTGCTCCAAATATCTGCATGACATTACATTGAGCACAATATGACAACAGCATGGTGGTTTCAGAGTGGTTATGAGCTGGCGAACTGGGAGCATGGTTTAAGTGGTATGTGAAAATTGAGCTGACACCCTCATGCAGTGGCCACCTGGGTAATCCTGGCTGACCTATGCCCTCTGTGTGACTGTGCATAAATGACATGGCCTCCTAATGAACTCATCAAAACCCCTGCTGAATCCTGTTCCCAGCCCACCACTAAGAAGCCGTGCAGCATCTTTTACAGCACATAAACTCATAGTATGAAATGGTTTACACAGACTTATCAATTAGGCTCAAAGCATGTCTAATTAGTCAGTTATACATGCATTAGATGACACAATTCATGCTCAGCCAACACCAGAGACATTATTTTTTTCATTCGGCAATTTTAAATCAGTTCATTTGAGGATAATTTACAAAGCTGCAAGATATTAGAAACACAAATATCTTTGAGTGTTGTGATGACTAATACTCAATACCATTTGTAGGTATGTATTTGTGTTTTTGTCTTGTAGCTTCTGCATTTTTCTGCATGTTTTGTTTTTGCTTTGTGTTGCCAGAGAAAAACATCAAATTCACACTTTTTAAGCTCAAGGCTAAATGAATGTGTGCATGTTCCAGTAAATGCACCATATCACAGTCAATGTAGGTCTTGTGAACCCAGTGTAGTGTGATTTGCAGAACATGCATGTTCACTGAAAACAGTTTGTTTTATGAGCACAAACCTTTGTTGGCATTACCTTAACTGTACGACGTGAAAGAAGTTAATATGGCCCTCTAGATTCTGCTGTCCATCTATCTGCCCATCAGTTCTATTTGATGTGTTCAATGCCCCATTGAAAAGAACAGACAAAGAGACTGGCTTGAAAGGCATGGACAGTATAGAGGAGATTTGATAACTCATTGAAAAGCATCTTTTGGGCAGCAGGTTCTTAGCGGCTGTGTGCTGAAAGGCCTGCTGGGAGGTCTGACTGTATTAGTGGAGGTAGAGGCTCTTGTGTTCTGCTCAACTGGAAAACCGCAGGACAAAGACCTGCACTGCCTAATCCCTGCTCGGCTGCAAAACAAAAGAGAAAGCTGCTGCTTTATCAAAACTACAAGGCATTCTGTGTGTTGTGTTTGTGTGTGCGTGCCTACATTTGTGTGAGATTCTTTTTTTGCAGCTGTGTTCATACTGTGCCAAGAAAATGATTTATTCAATATTTGATGAAGTGGCAGCCAAGCTGTTAAAACCAATACTGAAATGTCTTGTTTAGAACTGTACTTTTTGCCTTTGCGCTTCCTCCTGATCTCAGTGTGATTTCTAAACATGTAAATCACCTTCAGTTGTGGAAATTGGATCTGCCAGAAATGCTTTTGTTGACTGTAAAGCAGCATTTTGTAGATGATGATGGATTTGATCCCCTTCCTCTTTCCACTTAACATGCAAGTTTTTCTTGGTGAAACATCTTCCACTGATGTCCTGTCATGTCTTTTCAAACCTTACTCAGTTACTCCTCATTGATATAGATATGTTTTTTCCCAATACTCCATCTGTTTTGTGCCATCTCCATCTACTTTGACCTTGTGCCAGATGTTTTCCATTGGTTAACTTAACTTGCTTCTGAGTCATGTGACTGGAGTAGTGTTTACCAACTGGAGGATGTCCAGGCCAAACAGCAGTGTGGAGCAGATCTTTGAGTCACAGAGGTGGGTAGGTGGTGAGTGTGGGCAGGACGAGGACACTCCTATTGTCTTGGCTGTCATGGCTGGGCGACCCCAAAGCCCCTCAGAGGCCCCAAAGGCCCAGAGGCCCCAGAGGCCATAGCGTAGCAATGAGTGTGCAGGCCCCCAGGCCGTGAGAACTGCAGCCTTGGTCAATGAGCACTGGGAGCCTGGGGACCCTGAGAGCAAGTGGCTGGGCCATCTGGAGCAGAGAGCAGAGACCCTGACACACGGCTGTCACCCCGGGGAGACGCGCCCAGACGTGGACATGGACATTGTCTGCTCCACTGTTCTGCCTCTGTCTGTGAGCCATGCAAGTGACAGTCCAAAGACATCAGACAAGCAGCAAGCGCTGTGAGAAACTTCCTTCAAGTTTGAGGCACAGACAAGTGAAGCTTCCCAAAAAAGTTGCGTTTTATTCTCTGATAAGCCTAGTTTCCAGCAAGCAGTACAGAAGGAGTTCACTTTAGTACGTAATGCTTTAATTACTTGTATAATAAACAATACAAAGTTTTTATGTCTATTTGTTTCTCAGTTCCCCTTTCTCTAAACTGAAAAATCAAATAAACATGTATTAATACACTTTAGTGACTCACTTTGTGTGACATGCTCTGTTTCTGTTTACAGCTGACTTATTATGCTTTATTTGGTCTATCACAAGACAAGCTTTTTTGGTAAAATGCTTCTGTTTTTGTCCTGTATATTCTAGTTTTTGACAGATTGAAGCTTCTCTCTTGTCCAATCAACCAACTGCTGGGTTTAGCAACTGTTCTTCTTAGATAGTACCCCCAAAAAGTTTGCTCAAAGTACAGTGTTATGGTAGGTTTATTTTAGGTTTCTTACAGCCCCTTTCACAATAAGAACACTTCTATAGGTGTGCTGTACCGACCCGACTCTTACTGCTCCTCTAGGTGGAAACAGGGCATCGAATTCAGTCCGCCCACACTTGTCTATTGTTTTGTGGTAAAAGAAAAACCTAAATATAACACGTATTTATTCAGTTTGTCTGTCTGCTTGAATCTGTCTCCCTGTCTGTCTATTCTCTGCTCTCTGTTGGAAGGCCTGCTACTCTTTCAGATCTGCTCGGAGGCACACACTCATGGAGACAGCCTTAAAGTGAAAACATGAGCGCTGTGGCTGCATAATGGTGCTAGCTACCATTTGAGTGGTGAGTGGTAGTCTTTTCCAGCTGAGCAGATTAGCATAGATCTCCCACGCAGACAGAGTTGACCTTCACTCTAGCAAACACTTGTCAAAATGCCAGCGATAATTACCTGCTCTCTTTTGCAAACAGCACAATGCTTTATCCACCTGCATCTCATGCGTGGAGCTATATAGCTCTAGCTGCCTGTTCTCTTTTTTTGGAGGGCACACTCTGTTTGCAAAGGTAATATATGCTACGGCAGGATTCCTATATGGCCCAGGTGTGTTCCCAGAAATTGTATTATTTACTGACTGACAGATGTGGAAAGTAACCACATACTGTATTTTTACGCCAGTAATTTACCATATATCTTCAAAGTACGTTTTATATACTGTATTTACTTTTACTCATCTTATTTTTACTTTTACTACTAGTAGTGGAACTACTTGTACTATTAGTAGTAAAAGTAGTAGTACTGCAAGTTGTAATAGTAGTAGCAGTGGTAGTTGTAATAGTTTATTAGTTAGTTTATTTTGCAAAATTTTGATTTAAACTTGAGACATACTACAGTAAGATTACTTTTACTTGGTTACAGATTTTGAGTACTTCCTCCACCTTTAAAGATTGACTTAACCACTGGAGGTTTTGAGAAAGTCTGAATTACATTTTCTGCAACAGTTTTCATCATGTCAACACAGTGCTCATACAGTTCAAATGAAATTAGTTTTGTTGTCCATTTTGGAGTACAGTGGTCTCGGTGAGTCTCTTTCTTAACATCTGTATCATTGAGCGTATAGAGGTCAGAAAACAAGCCCAATTCCTGTCCAGCCCAACCCCCCACTTGCTGCTTCTTCTCTCCGTGGGCTCTCTCCTCCTCATCACTGACTGCCCTCTCTGGTTGAGTGCTTGAATGTGCTCAGTTCGGTGATCAAAGTCTTCCTCAGTCTCTTCTCCTCCATTGCCCCTGGCTCTGGGAGTGTGTGTGTGTGTGTGTGTGTGTGTGTGTGTGTGTGTGTGTGTGTGTGTGTCAGCCTGCTACAAGCCCAGTCGCCTAAACCTCTAGTCTCACTATCTTCTCAGAGTCTCAGTAGTATCCTGACAGGCTGCCTTGCATCATCTACCTGTCTGCTACAGGGCACGCATGCATATACATATACACACAGGCATTTCTAAAGCAGCTCTGATGCTTATCCAGTATGACACATCTCACTCTTCTGCGTCTTATGTTGATCTCACAAACCCTTTCTGTCTCTAGGTAAAAGTGCAATTTATTTACTTTCTGTTTGCACGTCGCTGCAGGCTGCACAATAACCAGAGTCCTATGAGTCATGCAATTTTTTGCCGGTTTTGTTTTGTTGGAAACTTTTTGTCTTTACCAGTATATCACGCCTTTTTAATTCCAAGGTCACAGTGTTTTATCCCCAATGAGATTTTTTACAGCTTCTGCCGCAAGGAATAGAAGGGAAAAAACTCAAATTGTCAAAGACGCTTATTTAAAGCGTTCAATCAGTGCTTGGGTAAGTCATCTCTCCTTGTCCCTGGCCCAGAGAGCGAGCTTTCATCAGCTGCTGACACTTTGTGCCCTCTCACAAAGGCGAGGAAACGTTTTCCGAGCTCCGAATGTTGCATCCAATGAACGAGGCAGTATCTTAAACTCCTCTTTATCCTGTTTATCCTTGTCTTCTTCTGCTGTTCTGCCCTTTCTCCATGCTCCCCTGCTCTTGCTGATTCCTCCCCTCTTTCCTCAGCATAATCTCCGCACCTTAGTGTTGGGTCAGGGCTCCGGCGCTCCTGTAAACATATTTACTGTGTCAACACTGCTGTTGCAAAGCAGCTGAAGACAGTAACAGGTGCCTGTCAACAGCCGGCCAGATCTCCAGTGCATTAACGGATCTCTGCTGTAGACGAGGATTAGTGTCGCCTGGCATTGTTTGTTTGCTAATTCCATCTCCAAGGTATTTGTGGAAAATAGGCATGAATAATTGAAAGCGATTTCTAGTGGACGAAACGAAGCTATCAGCGAATGGAAGGAGATTAATGAGTAGGGGGTGAAACACAACGCAAATTGGAACAACGGAGCAACCTTTCACAGACACCCGCAGAGGCCCCGAGTTCGTAAACACAAATTGAATATGCATTATTTGATCCGAAAGAAAGCGGTGGAATGAGAAGACAGGTCCAAAGCGGAATATGGGAATATGTTTAATGTGAATGTGTCAAAGGATAATGCTAAGGTATTATTTGTTAAACACAGACCCTTTTAAACTCAACATTTAGAGTTGCTTGAAAAGTCCTCCATAATATTGAATTAACAGCCTACTTTTCAGACCAAGTTATGGATAGACTTGGAATAACTGAATATCAGCACTATATAGGTTTACCTTTGAAACACTTTTACTTTACTTTCAGAAGAATATGTCAAACTTTTTGTTGTAAAGCTTTTATTAACCATGGAATGGAAATGGGAAAGCTGTTTAAGTTACCACTAAAGACATTAATTTTTTTTAGTTATGTGAAAGCTCCAGTCACAATCACACCTTGATCAGATCCACCTTATACACCACTTACATACAGCACTCTGCAGTAATATGCATATGGGGCTGGGGATATGTGATATGCACTGTATAAATATAGACAGTAGAAATAGTGAAGTGTGTGATGAGTTGTTCAAGCAGAAGTAAGTGTTAGCTTCGAGAAGCTCTTCAAGTATCTCCATTTCTGGCTGTAATGTTAATGATTTGTGCTTATGTTTTGGTGAGGGGCATAGGCCATAATGAAATAGTTTTTATTTTGAAAGATAATGAAGTGTAAAGATTAGGTTGCAATACACAGCAATTAAAATGTAAAACTCAGTGACAGGTGAATGCTATTTGTATCACGGGGCCATTAAAGATTCACACCTCAACTAATTAATATCTTGTTTGCATATTCAAACTGAAACATGATCTAATTGACGCTTTCTGGCTTGCAGCGCGCACTATTGGTGTGTCTGACCAATGACTTGACCACGATCTCATTTCAAGCTGCTGAATAGATGGCAACAAATACTCCTACCCACAGTGGCAAACTTAACAATAACAATAACTTAACAATAAGACCATTGTTAGTACATATATAGTACATGCAGGTTCACAAAATCACACTGACTCACACATCTAGATAATACATTCTCATACGCTCATTGTTGGACAGTGGCTGCATGTATATGACTGCCTTTAAGGTTTAAGAGCCATCAGCACACAGTAAACAAGCTGAACAAGAAGTGCAATGTTTAGAGCAGTACTTACACATTTTCAGACCATCAAAGACTTCTTTTTATTTTTGGTCAGTCTGCTAAGGGCTTGCTAGATTTTTGGTTGTTTTGGTCACTTGTGTTGTAAACAAACTGTTGTAGTTTGATACATTTTGTGTGGTCAATAATAACCAAATAAAATAGCCAAGTTTATTAGCATTTAGCACTACAGGGAAACACCCAGGCTATGTGCCCTATTAGCTTGAGCAGAGCAGCAATTCAGTTCTCTCTCATACTTACTTTACCTTGGACAGTGTGAAAAATTTTTCTGTTAATACTTAATCGAGTTACAAGCTAGTCCCAACATGCTCTGTGTGGAAACAAACAAAGAAAATGTCTTGTAAAAAATAATTTGTGTTCACACTCCAGTGTCTTAGTTTTAAAAGAGTATTAGTCATATTATTATATTGCTTCTGTCAGTTTTTTTACAGCCATGTCACAATCCCATTCATGCCCCCCACCGACCCCCCCACCCCGACCCCACCACCCCCCTCCACACCACCCCCCACCCCACCCTGAGGCTCTTTCTTCCCACTGAGGTTTGGTCTTTGAAAGCACCACCGCTCTGACCACAGACATGCTGCATGCTTGTCTATGGCTACAGGTTTAAGCACCATGTTGAGCAGAAAATCCAACTTCCTCTCAAGCACCCACCTCATCCCCTCCTGCACCCCCCTCCCATCCCTTCACCTCCCATCATGCACTGCTCCATGTGAGAGGCTGTGCACTGATGGCCCTCATGTTTGGAACAGCAGCTACTTGTACATTTTGTTTGTTATGTGGCTGTTTGTACACTCTGTGGCTGTTACTTTATGAAGCGGCACATACACAGCCATGCAAATGAGGTTCCTGCCATCTCCCTTTATGACTCATAAACAGATAAATTGAAATTTGAATATTTTTACTCACTAAAAGGCTTCATGTTCCTGTTTGTCTGTCATTAATGTATTCACCAAATGTAGAGAGGATTAAGCTCTAACCTAATATAGACTTGCCCTAATAACTATATAAAGGACAAATTAGCCATCACTTAATAGTGTCAAATTTAAACATGGTCTCAACCTTAAGAGTTATATTCCCTCCTACTCCAGTACTGCTAAATTAGCCCTAACAAATGTTATAAAAAATTATGTTAGTTCAAATGGCTTTCAGTAAAAAGTTCTAGAGATGCAGTATGCAGAAAAAGGTTCAATTTCGTGATATGCAAGAGCCTCTAATTGATTACCCTTCACCATCCACAAGCTACTTGTATACTATTTAACGTTTCATTTACAACTTAAAGTTGAGCTAGGATTTAGTTTGTCCATTAGTGTGTCCAGTCTGTGCCACTGCAGAACAATAATGGTGCAATATGGTAGAGTCCAAGGAAGAAGAATTGCTTTATTTGTTGGTAAAGACATTGTTCTCATCAAAGAATTTGACTGTAGTGCCCTATGGCATCACACAAAGCTGGTAGGTTTAACATGTATTGCCTCGCCAGATGTAAAAGTTAACACAATGAAGTCACTTGCCTAGTGGATAAAGAAAGCCCCTCAGAAGAAACATCAGAGGGTCCAGTTGGGTTGTCCAATGAAAGTTTGAATAGAGCAATACCTACTGTGCTGTTGTGTTATACACATTTGAAGTAAACACATTAGTGGACACTGAAAAAACATCATTTTTCACATCATCTGCTATATTATAAATAAATGCATTGACCTTTTCAACAGTTTAACTCACTATATTTATTGTACTATATGTCATTTGCCGTACTGTATAGTTGTACATTAGACATGAATACAAAAGTGACTAGTCTCTAAAGAGCTGTATTGTGTTTCTCTGTTGGACATGCCATTAATGGACTAAGAAAAGTGCATGTGCGTATCAAAGAAGCACAAGATGACACTTATAACGCTGGACCACAAAGGGCTTGGCTCAAAACAAAGAGACGTGTCCATACATTTTCTGCAATGTGCCCTCTCCAGGTGTGTTGTTTTTGCATTTGTGCTCTCCACCGGTACCTGAGCTCATAAGCGTGTGTTTGAACGTGCATGTTTTTTTCTCATAATGGTGTAGCCACAATAAATTGGCCCCTAAATGCACTGTGTTCTGACAGTGGTTCTGTAAGCCACAAGTGTTGAGAAACAAAGAGAGCCAGTGAGCTTCAAAGCAGGTTTGTGACATTTCGGGCTTTCTATCTTCAAAGCCCTATTTGCTTTTGTAGTTCCTCTTTGAGTATAATTATATTTTTTCTGAAGGATTACAGTCTGAAAACACAATGTAGAGTTTGAGGAGCATTTTGCAAAATGCTGTAAGCAATAAGCTGCCTGGTTTTGACGATATTTTATGTATATTTTGCATAATTCAATTGTACCCTCCATATTCAGCCAGTATTGGCTGTGAATTGATTATTGACCTGATCATACCCCCTACTGATCTCTCCAGATGGGGGGAGTCTTGAACCCACGCTGTCCTCTCATTTCCATTCCCTCTTCGCTCTTTCTTCCCTCGGCTTCGTTCAAGTACCTCTCTATAATTCATGTCCAGGTGCAGCTCCAGCTTTCTTTGGCACGGCGCTTGAAAGAAAAAAAGACAGATGTTCAATTTTCACTTCCTTTGTGCCCCTCTGTCCATATATGGGTGCGCGTTGGGTGCGTGGGCCACTCTTTGCCCTCTTTTACCTATGATGCATATTGTGGTGTCCAAGTAGTTGAGTCTGAGCTGTGATTAAGGCAAGTCATGGCTATGACTAATCGCTGGCTTCTTCTTCATGGGGATCTGGAGCCTGGCTGCATATGCTCACAGCATTTGTTGTTGTGGGACACAGAGAGAACCTTTATCTCAGCATGGCACTTCTTTCTTAGTATATTGATTTTTAAAATAGAAAATTATTTGGCTAGTTTGCTAGTTTACAAGAACACAATGTAACAAAAAAAAAAAGTAAATATTTGAATATGCTATTTTTTACCTTTAGTATTTTAGGGCTGCACAATCAAACACAAATGTAATGTTATTGCAATATTAACAATCACAATATCCACAACACTATTTGAATCTCAATTATATTGTAGCTTTACAATAGGCTTTACAACAATGTAAGAAAGACATTATCAGAGAATGCAAGTTTTGCAGGTTATGTTGCAGACACTTACCACTCTGAGACACTGCATCAAACATGCCAGTGAATTATTTACCTCATATGAGATACTACATGTTATGGTATGATCACTGATGCTTGAAATCTTTGATTTAGCAAAATTAACTTTAAAGATATACAACTCAAGTCACTTATTTATAGACAGTACAGATGTGGATCAGTTGAGGTAGTCTTGAAAGATTTTTAAAGGAACTGGCTAGGTGGGTTGTTCCAAATATTTTGAAAACTAGCCATATGTTTTGTAAATGTCCGGTACCAATATCATTCTAATGTCTCTTCATACAATCCCTTCTAATCCCATAGAAATTCAACAATTTTGCAATCAGCCCAAGAATTGTAACCGAGGTTAAGAAATCAGTGAAGTTCAAAATATTTCTTCTTAAGTAATTATATGATAAGTTGAATAATGAACAATGGGCGGCAGTAGCTCATTACTAAACGGAAGGCTGGCGGATTGATCCTCTCTACCAGCACTGGATACTGCTGTTATGTCCTTGGGCAAGACGATTTACCTGAACAAATGTGCTAGTGTGAATTGTATGCTTGTGGTGGTCAGAGAGGCCATAGGCCCAGAATGGCAGCTATGTCTCTGTCAGTTTGCCCCAGGGCAACTGTGGCTACAGAAGTAGCTTACCACCACCGAGTGTGACTGAGAAGAGAATGAATAATGCCTAATTGTAAACCGAGCTTGAGTGTGTTGAAAAGCGCTATTTCAGACCAATGCATTATTACTATTATTGTTACAAGCCTTCTCGCTTCACACTATTTCTTCACACCTGCCTACAACTGTGGCGCACTACTACAGAATAAGAACTGGTCATTACAAAGTCATAACCCTAACCACATTAGCAGAACATTAATTTGCAAGGGAGCAGCTTTGTGCAACAGACACAGTACCTGACATCTTTATTATTTGGATCTAAGGCCTTATAGCACAGTGCATCCTTGTACAACACGTCCCTGTCTCCATGGAGAGCAGAAGGGCACAGATGCAAAGCCGTGCCCACACCACAGCTGTGTTTACCGCGGCCTTGTGTGCGTCTTGTCATACAAAACGCATGAGCCCCCCATTGGCTGCAGAGATGTAAGACAGGTGGATATCTATATTGCAACACGACACCAGCCCAGTAGCACTTTTGCTGTGAGGTCCTCAACCCAGGTTTATGACTTATTTAGGAATCATACTGTATTCCACTGGTGTCATTAGCTGATGGAGTAGGGTGCAGTAAGGGGAAAAAGTTTGACAGAGAGGAGTTTGCACATTTGGATAAAAAGGGATTTAGAGGAAGTAAATCTCTTTTGCTCAACATTTACATTCAGGAGATGAACAAAAAGTTGTTTTCCTCATCATTCATTGCACTGCATTTACAGATGCTTCATTTCCAATAATAGCTTTTTGGCAAACAGAAAGTGTACATAATGTCTAATGTTTATTATTTTTACATTACGAGCATAAGACCTGCAGTGATGGATTTAGCTCATTGTGCTTTCATTTTGCGGGAATAACATCTCTAATAGAATGGTGCGGGTTGCAGGACTTTGTATATTGTAAGTGTGTGGGAAATGAGTAACACTGGGGTGCATTTCAAAAAAGGTCGGTGCTAATCCCCCTTAAAAAATGAACATTCCCCTGTTGGGCACCCATCTAAAGGAGAAGAAGAAAAGACAATGAATTATGAATAAGTTTTAAGAGGGATATTGCTCCGTGGTCTCTGCACTGATTTTCATTTCCCCCCTCCCCTCTCTGAGTGTAGCCGCCTGTCTTCTGGCTCCTTTTAAATCGATATGGGCTGACTGTCATGGGTCAGTGGCCTGTGTGCGCCGGGCCGGGCCGCTACAGACGAGCGCCGTGTCTCTTCGGGCTCTCAACAGAAGGCGATAACTCGTTCCTATCTCCAGCCTCTCTCTTTAAGGGACACCCGTTTTCAATTTCACTTCAATATCCACCTCAGATTGACTCAGATGACACAATGGAATATATCCGCTATTTCTCTGGGAGTAAAAGCTCGAATGTCTAAATACCTACATTAGCATAGATTCAAAAGCAACCACTGCTAAGACTTCTTAAAGTTCTACTACTCAATTTTATTTTTTCCATCATGGCAAAAACACTCCTTTTCCCACAACAACAGCAAAGCTACATTTTCTGCTTCTATTTCAATTGAAAACTGTAAATCTGGACCAAATTGCCTGTGTTTCTCTGTGTGACTAGTCATATGTAGAGCTAACATTAATTCAACTGCCAATGGAAGCGTCTCTTCTTGCCAGCATATGAAAATAATTTACACTAAAATGTAAGGTCTTAAGGTCCTATACCATTCTTATTACAATCTGCTATTGCTATAAGGTTCTTCAAATCCAAGAAGAAAACTGATACTTTCCATTCAAGATACAAGATACTAAAACCTGTGTTAAATAGGGGAAAATGGGTCAAACAAACTATAGCTATAATATAAGTGTCATTTATTTCTTGAGAATATTGTGAATCGCCGCGCCGTATGTTAAGTTTGTCTCGCCACAGGTTTTTTCACACTCCAAGTCCAATTACCTGTGTTAAGGCCACATGTGAGACGGGGGATTACAGCACATTATTCGAACACAAACAACAGTCGCCCTGCCCGGCAACCTGCGGGCGTCCAGACTACGGCAGCCGACGGAGGTGTGAGATGTGTTACATTAGCACCTGTATGTGACAACAGCGGACTACTGACCTTTTACCACTGACTGATACACTGCCTCCGAACTCCTTGAAATTCTTCCTCAGTCTTTTCTCTGTAGCATCTCACCCATCGTTTTAGTGTTTTCATATAATGTAAGGTTAATCTTAGGGAGGATGCAAAATCACAAGTTATTATGAAGTAATACGCAATAAGACACCAGATCTTTTGTGGGTTTAGGCTCCCTATAACATCCCTCTGTTTCTTCATATAATCCTATACAGATACTAATGAAATTTTCTTAAGGTGAAAAAAACATAAGTTTTTTTTTTTTTATTATCCAGTTGATTGATTTCGGAAGCTGGAGTCATTATACGTTGTACAAAATGGTGAGACAAACAAGATAGCAACAGATGTTTCCTGTAGTTTTCAAAAACTGTGAAAGTGAAAACCAAAATTTTGCAACTTATTCCGCCCAATCACGTGGGGGGTTTAAAGGAGTATAGACAATGATGCGGAGATTTAATGGGGTTTCGAAATGTTTATAGAATTTGTGAAAAATGGTGAGCCTGGTGAAAACTAATGCCACGTCTCTGATGATTGATGAATGATTGTGCTTGTGCATAAGCTAGTTCTGTGGCTGTAAAATGCAAAACTCTGTTTTTTTTTAATCTTCTCAAATGAAATATAGTGGAATTTAATAATAACAGTAAATTAAGCTAGAACAGGGTTATATACCGTGTTGCCAGATCTTTTTTGTTAAAGAGTCAGATTACAGCCCACACCTGGAAACTGCCCTTTTTGCCTTGTTTTGAATGTAAATTCCATGATGCCTGTACAAATGCCTGAATGCCGACACACCACTTCCTGTGTCTCACCTGCCAGCGGCTCTAATTAGACTGATAAGCAGAGCAAGTGGTTCCTGGTAATCAGCCCCACGGAGCCCAGACAGACGGCTAAATGAGGAGGAGATGAGCCATGCAGCCCAACAGGTGTCCTTAAAAAGACAGGGTTGTGCGCTTATACATGCTGTCTCCCCACTCACTACTCAAGAGTTCAATCAGAGCAGGCTGCAGATACTGTATATATAGCACAGGGAGAGTTCTTAAAGGAGCTGGAAACGTACGTCAGGTGTTTCTGTGGCATATAGATTTAATCATCATGCTGTTACTCCAAATGGCGGCCTCGTTTTCAAAGAAATTGTTTGAGAAACTGCAGTTTGGTGATTGATTCGGAGGAGGAGGGGTGCTTATATGGAAGCAGTCAAACTGTGCATTTTTATTTTGCATTTTGCATCCCCTTCCTGCCTCCCTGCATTTCTTTTTCTCTCCTTTTGCAGTCACAGCTGCTCAGATTTAGACATACAATAATGATTATCACATTTTGTCCCTAAGAAAAATAGTAATAAAAAAGCAGTGGTGGAGTGACACATGAGACAGGCGGAATACAAAACGATATCAGAACTAATAAAATCTCTGAAGGGAAATGTCATATTTCTCATTTTGACACCTGTGCAAGCTGTTGTGTTACACTTTTATTTTACACCCACCACTCCCAGCTGTACACAAGAAAGCAACGCGCTGAGATTAACACGGCGGTCTGAGGTGCAGCCAGTGCCTCCCAGCGAGGAGACGGAGCTCGCCACCACTCCATGCACTCTCTGAGGAGAGCCATCATGCACTAACATCTGGAGATGTGGTTAGAGCTTTAGTGATTTGGATTGACTTAGCTACAAGCCGCCAGCAGCAAATGTTGGCTCTTGACTGAAACCTCTTTTCACTGAGAGTGCCTTCAAAACCTTGTGTCATAAAAAAAATGTAATATAAAGCCTTGGAAATTTAATCTAGGTGTTCAGACAGTGCATTATTTGGAAGAGTGGGGTTTGAAAACGAGACTTTGAAATCAATGTATGTCTTTCATGCGTATGTATACACAAGTGCTTTGATAAATTTCTGTCAGGATCACATTAGCAGCTTTTGCAGGGCTGATTTACAATCCAATTTAGGTCGTTGTTTGTTGGTTTCTCCCCCTCTAAGGCTAAATTTCCTCCACCGCTATCTCTTTCTGATTCGTGCTGTCACATCTAGTCAGTGACATTGCTTTCCTCATGAAAACAACAATTGTGAACAGAGCAATTGGTTAAAGCTTTGTTTGTGGTCCACAGCTTGTTTTATGAGGAATCTGTTATCCTGCGGATCATTATGTTATGGCAGTGTCCACATTATTATCATGTAATGCGTTACAATGATAATTGGTGTCTCTACACTCAAGGCACATGTGTGTCCTTTGAGTCTGCTTTGGTAGAAAAACAAATGCGGGATGTGTGGATGTACTTGTTGGGTTTAGATGGTTTGATCCTGTTTTTACATAAAAATCCACTTGATTACAGTCACAGCCTGAGTTCCCCCCACCCCCTCCTTGGCTCATCTCCTGCCTCATATTTCTGACTTGAGTGATGGCGCTTGTGATTTCTAATGACAGTCGGAACAAATCTTTGGTAATGAGGTCACACTGGGCTATTTTTTTCTTTCTCTGAAATCACCCTTCACAGCTCCTTACAGTTGCTATGTTTTGGACTTTGAACTGGACGAGGATCTGAGCTTCAGTGAACCAGCCTGAAATAGATCCTCCACCCTGCAGAAGACCTTCATGTGCCCTAAAATGGACCCCCTTTTTTCACATGTTTGTAACCATGTGTGTTTCCCCATATCCACATGCTAATTTCTTTGAATCAATGGAGCTCACATCCGGCTCTCATGTTAATGCAGCCTGCCTTTTCAGACACTCGCCTTATGACAGCTTTAGCATATTAATTGATTTATTTAGCTCTTCCAGTGTGTTTATTTGTAGACTTCTTCCCTCTCATGTATGATAATGCATTTATCTAAAACAGAAGTGGTATGTTTGTGCTTGCAGGAGCTCACATCTACAGATTGACATGTGTTTGTCTCGGCTTGAGCAGGATGTCTGCACCAACACATTATTACAATTTGTTCAAGCCATTAGCTTGTGGATGGCGAATTGCGGATGAAAAGCAGAGAGGCACGTGTTTGTGTATGTGGCCCTGTGCGCACACTCACTGATGTGGTTAGTAATGTAGAGACCTGCAGGAGACGGTCCGTGGAGAGAGCCTGCAGGATAATTGCTGCCACAGTGACAGGTAGGGCTGCCTCTGTCAGAGCTCCTCGGTGGGGAAGCGCAGTGTGGCATCTCTACTGCCAGCCCTTCCTCCAATAAGCCTCCCCCAGTAGGCTCCCTTCAGACAGTGGCAGACTTCCAGATGTTTTCATCTTGTATCACACGCATCCGGGAAGAGAATTAACATGCCTTTTCTCTTAAAACAAGACTTAATCATCTGCATATTTATCTAAACCAAAGAAACTGATACTACTACTGATACTCCAACTATACAGTATCTTACACAGATGAGTTTCTTAAAATGTAGTATGTTTATTCAACATTAAAGGAAATGCAATTGTGTTGTCTGTAGACATACAGCTCCTGCTGTGTACTTCCTTTTACTCAACAAAGTTGACTATAGCTTATATTGGCCTTTGCATTGATGCAGTCTATATGCTGCTAAGTAGTTTTGAGGTTATTTAGGTCTATAAAGTAAAATGTCAGCAGGAAAAAGCCTTTGAGAGTAGCAGAATTAATAAATCAGTTCCTTTCTGTGCACATATACTGGGAACCGGGCAGTTGTCCAATACACTTGCCTAGATTAGCTACAACTGTATCTGGACTTAGTTGGATGTGTTAACTGACTGACTACATTCACACACTGCAGTGTCTTATGGAGGATTTGGATGCAAACAGTCATCTAAGGTGTTGAAGTTTCCCAGAAGGCTGCAGCAAATTGTTTTAGCAGAAGCCTGGAGTGTGTTCTGCAATGTCCTCCTGACAGTGAGGCTGCCAGCTTGTGTTATTAGAAAAGGTCACCCAAAGACCAAGCAGCATGGCTCTGCAGCATGCCGGACGTCTGATGGCTATGATGGCTTCAGATGTGCACTATTTACTTCATCGTCTGCCATAATTCACGAGCGAGCTGCTCTTTTTGAGTGATTGTCACATGTGATATCCATGGCGTATGTCACACATCTGCAGATTGTCATCTTCGAAGGCAAGTGTAAACGAAGTCGACTGGTCCCGGGGAGAATGCAGAGTGACATCCGTGGGTTTTCTCCACATCTGGACCTGCTCGCAATCCAAGTCATTTGCCCGAGCTGCTTCTGTTCCCCAATCTCCTGCAGTCCGTGAAGAATTGGTGTCAGCACCTATCAAAGGCAAAATGCCTATTCTACACAGAGTGTCAGAGCAGCCACAATCTATTAATCAAGCGACAGCCAGGAAAAAGATATGTGTGTCTGATTCCAATTCATTGTATCTGGGCTCCAGCACTGATCCAGGTGCATTATTCAGCCATCTTTGAAAGGCCGCTCTAATAATGGAGGATGCAATTATAAATGTGTCATGTGGGTTGTATTTGAAAGAGGAAGGGGTCTTTAATGCGTTTGACACCGAGGCCGTGGCAGGGTTTGTGGTGGACACAAGACACATGCTGATTGCATAACTACACAGCACGCTTCATGTTCCGTTCTTCTTCTCTGTTCCTCTGTAACATGTGAAATGCTAAAGCAGTTTTGGCATCCTAAACTGAGTGCTTTGCTTTTCTGAAGGGAGCCATTTTGTGGTGAGGAAGTAAAGGTTTTTGGTGTGTTGATTTAGCCGAATAGCAGCAGTTGGTTTGTTGGGGAGCACTGTTGGCTTATCCGCAGGAAATGATCGATCAGACTGAATAAACAGTGAGCCAGCCAGGCCCCCTGCTGCTAACAGCATGCTCCCTCCATGTGACAGACATGGCCCAATATGATTGGCACTGCTGATTGGATCTAAGGCTATAGTGATGTCATGCCTTTGGTCACACTAAGAGGAAAAAGATAAAAAGATGGATGCTAAACTTGTGAGTGTTTGAAATGACAATGTTAATGCCTGCAAAAATGGAATAACAAATATCCACAGAGGTACTTTATGTGAAAATTATATAAAAATAACACTTACAAACTTATACTTGGAGATACTTGGAGATGCAGAAACTTAACTGCCCTTCAGAAAATGGTACTGCTTTGTGTAAGTGCAGTATTTTGCAGGCAACAGCTTAATATTGCCAATGTTGTGCGTCATAAACTCATAATAATTATATTAATAATGGCTTTGATTTATGTAGTGCTTTTCAAGGTATGCAAATGCTTTACAAGTCCACTATTTATTCACTCAGTTACATTTGGTAGTGGTAAGCTACTTCTGTAGCCACAGCTGCCTTGTGCATTGCATACAATGGCAGCATGCACTGGTGGCGGAGATCAATCCACCAAGCTTCCAGTTAGTGAACAAATGTTTCTACCTACTGAGCTACTGCCGTCCCTGACCTTTTTACTGCCAGATATTAACAATAATTCATTAATCAAAAAATGTATTTCCTATAATATGAACTAAATAATATACATAATGTCAGCAGTAATTATCCTTTCCATAATTTGGACAGTTAATCATTCAACAGAGCTACAGTACCAAAGGCCGATAGAATATATATATTTAAATTGCTATCTGTAGCTGTATCTGTATTAAATCTGTATTTAACAGGAAACCCCAAACCCAAACATCTGTCAGTTAGATTGTAAACCATCAATTGCTTGCTGCATAATTTCTCATCTTATCGATTAACCAGTGGAGATGGTACGTATTAGTGCTGAAGGACAATGTATTCACTCCCTTTATTTACCTGAGGCCGCTCCCCACCTTGTGTCTGTTCCATTTGTAGATTTTTTTTGGTGGAGGTCCTTTGATTTGGCGTCCTGATTTAAATAAGCCAAGCAACAGAATAACAATTTAGATGCACGAACGAGACGCGACAGACGAGACAGCTGGGGGGCTGCGGGGTTGTCTGGGGAACAATGTATATGTGTATGTGTGCTATATGCTATTTATATGATCTTTATCGCAGACCATAAAAATCACACCAAAGTCATTTTATATTAGTTTTTTCAAAGTACAATATCTCTTTTCATGATGAACAAATAAAGATTGCGGATGTGCGGGCGATTTACATTTTGATATGCATTGGCGTTGACTGATAAGAGGTCACATACATGGTCTATAGCATACATGTAATGAATATGCTGCACTTCTTATGAGGGAATATTATTGTTTTTATGGCCACCTTGTGTTTTGGTTTTTGACTGGAAAATAGGTTGCCATGTGTGTTATCAGTTACTGGGATCAGGTGCCCCCCACCCCCCCACCCCTACCCCCTTGTCACACACACACACCGTTCTCCCTCCCCCACTCCGCACTCTGATAGGTAGAGACAGCCATCATATGTGCAAGGGGAAAGTGATGGGCGGAATGGCAGCTTTAATATCGCGCCGATTGCCTGCTGATAAGGCTAACGGCTGTGGAGAGGCGTGAGCGTCAGCCCTCCTCCGCAATAAACACTTTCATTTTGTTTGGCTGGAGTGACGGATGGAGGGATAGAAGTGCTTGAATAGTCGACCTGAGGAGCAGCAGAGAGATAGAGGCCGGGAAAGATAGATGGGATGCACGTGGATGTTATTCAATATTAACAGATCAATCAGCGACTAGTGAAATATGCATTTTGTCAAGTACAGACCTCCATTTGGTCAAAAGGCAACAACACGTCTGTTCTGCCATGTTGGAAAAACTCCCAGACAGTGGTGGCTGGTGGTAATATTGGGTGGGCTAACAGACACATATTGATTAACTTCTAAATACTATAACTTATAACATTAGTTCATTATGATATTTGGAACACCAACACATCCTGCTTTCGAAATCACTAAATAAAAAAGCTACATGATCAGATGGCTGATGAGCAATGTCTGTTTACTGCTATGTTGGACATAAACACAAATAAAAAACAAAAGAAACAAAACAAATAATGCTAATTATTTGCTACTGCTGGTTACATTTTATAATATTCTCCCTTCATTCACAATCTCTGAACAGTGTAATGAAACCCATGTACAGTTATTCTATTTTGTATGACAGGAGGCCCACCTAGAATATTGGAAATAGCCGCCCCTCTCCCAACACATTCTGCATGATGTGTTTCCTAAATCTGAATTAATATTGCCACTAACCAAAACAAGTGTGTCATTTATCAGACAAATGAGTATATATATATCCATGACTTTAGGCTCTGATGACTTCATGATAATAATTTCTGAATCTCTATTAGAATCTATGATGATGATTTCAACATTGCTGTAGTTTGTAGCATATGGCAGCAAGAAAAGAAACATGTTAATCAAATTACCCTCACGGCAGGACCATTTGCATTGAGCACATATGCAAGGCAATTCAAAGGTCACATAAAATCAAGTTGAAATATTTGTTTATGGCATTTTTATGCATTCATATCTCATTAATGTGCACGTCAAGGATCGGCAATGATGTTTTGAAATTCTTCTTTACATCGGTGATTGGAGTGGCCTTTTACCCTTCTTCAACAAGCCCTTGATGAGTTTCACTGATGCTTTACGGGAACACAATGTTCATGGCTTTATTCTAAGTATATTCGTCTTGAGCATGTTGACAACATAAAGCAAGTATTACGAGATGAAGCTTGTAGTGCTATAGTGTGCTATAGATAATGTTTGTTGATGCAAAAAGCAGCAAAATGTGCCCTTGCTGTTACAATGTACAGCTGGTAAGACACAAACTAGTATAAAAAGTGAAGCCACAATACAAGCTGTGGGTGGCCAATAGTGTTTTGGATAATATAGACAGCTAATAGTCTTTACCATTATGAGAAATTGATATTTAACTGTCCATCACAATACAATGAGAAAAACAACACTTGTAGTACAGGCAAGCGCATCGGTCAGGTTGGAATCATGTACTAGAGGCATAATGAGGCACAAATCTGCAAAGGTTGTTTTGAGTGTCCTTTATTGACCAGTTAAATAAAGACATAAATTATTATTTTCTTTACCAAAAATGCAATTTTAAAAAGTGGTAGTCATCTTTTATTAAGGGGGTGCACAGTTGTTACCACTCCTGCTTTTCAGCAAAACATTTGTGATCCTCTAGAAAAAGAATATGAGATGAGTGATTGTCTGCGTATATGTGAGCCCTGTGATTAACTGACCACCTGAGGCCCAAAGCTGTTGGGATAGGCTTCGACACCTTTGACCCTTAAAGGTATTAAGTGGAAGACCATGAAGGAATCTTTACAGGTAACATTTTTAGCAAACATTTTTGTTTTGTTTATATACAGTATATCTAACTGGATGCTGTTTTTTTTACATTCTCTTGTTAATTTGTGTTGCATCTAATTGTAGTTGTAATAAAGCAAAACATAGCATTTAGGCATAAATGCCCCATTCTTTCCATAGAATCTTACTTTATACAGTATGTTGTTACACATATTCTTCACATCCTTCTGATTTTGTCTATTTCAACTGGATTGCACATTGCTCAAATATGTGGAAATGTTTTTTTTTTATTTCATTGTGTAATACCAGCTTTGATTAGAGATGGTATTACACATAGCAGATTTTAACATCCAATACAATCCATTGGCTTTTCTCTGCTTTTCAGTTGGGGAACATCAGATGACAGAGCTCAATATGACTTGGAAGCTCCACAGATCAAATAAAGCTGCAGGGATCAGATCTTGATATTAGCAGTCTAACTAGATAGTCTTAGACAATGCCTATTAAAATGGCCAAAGGAGGCTCTCTGAAATCAGAGCTGACATCTCTTTTCTACAGTCTGTCAGGAGTATTTTGTGGCTAATTTGAAGCTTAGAAAATCAGGATGAGTGTGTGTGAGACAGAGAGAGGGCGCTCCAGCGGAAGGTTAATACAAGGGGGTGACCAAAAAGAGATGCAGTGGGCTGTTATCTGTACAGTGACAGAACAAGCAATCCATTCACTGCCGTATTCTGGACACATCCATCCAGTGGCCAGTTAATGAGCTCGGCAAGTACATTGTATTTACATTTAAAGTGGCTGTTGTGGGACTGTCATTTCCCTCAGGTTGATTGGAGAGTCCTCAGCTTTGATTCACAAGTAAATACTGACCTTCAGGCCGCTTTGGTTTCTCCATAAGTCTCTTAGTGTCAGCTTGTCAGTCAAACATGAGCCGCTGTGACGTGCCTGTGTTGATTTCAGGCTAATCTTTGGTACTTTTCACTCATCATGTGTTGCAACCCAAGTGGGGTCCTCATTAAGACCAAATGCTAGTGTGACCTTTTAGCAGGTTGGCTCCCCCCACCACCTACGCCCTCACCCAGCTGGGCCCAATTACCTTGCTCATTACCCCCCTCCTAAATAGCAGGTACATAGCTATCTATGGAGCAGCGATATGTCTGGGACTAAATACAGGGGTGGCAACATGAAATGAAAATGAGTTTCATCTTGGCGACATGCCAATTGAAGACGTGTATCCTCTGGCTAATGGGAGAAGAGTTTCTCTTCTCTCTCATGGAGTGGAGATGGAGAATGTATATTTGACCTTTACTTCTCCTCTGTCCTCTTTAGGAAGTCCAGTTGACATCTGAAATATAAGATGGCTCCTGTGTTGGTGACAAGATAGAGTCATCAATGTTTGCACCATTCTCAAAAGGCAGAAAGAGAGAGGAGTGGGCCGGAGATGGATGGTGATCCTAAAAGTAGCGTGCTTAATTAGATGGAATGCTGCATACATTGTGGACTGAGTGGAATCATTGGGATAGATTAAAATACTAATTAAACAGGCCCTCACTGAATTTGGAGTGTGAGGTGGGGTTCAGCTCTTCAGGGTTATTTGCATAGCCTTCATCTGAGGAAATGGGATTTAAAAGACCTAACTCTCACTTTCTTTTGCCCCTTTCACCATCACAAATCACATTCACATGCTAACAAATGAAAATCATGCTTCATTTTTCCCTTTCATTTGATAATTTAGTGTAATCTATTAAGGCCTCTTTGATTTTGTTTTGCAATATAAATGTTTATATCAAAGTAAGACTCGGACGGCGAATTGTGTGATCTTGGACGAGGGATATTTAACGTTGCCTCACTTTGGTTTGATTTGCATGAGAATATTGTTCATGAACAAAGCCGTGGAAATAGCATGCCATATTTGATTAGATCAATAGATGTGAGGATCAGACTTGGGTGGTGTATTAATTACTGCTAGAACAAAGGCAGGAGCTCAAGTTATTGTGCGCTATGAATCTGCAAGCACTTCATGTGCTTTATGATAATGTTGAGCAGGTCTGACTGTGTGTGTGTGAGGACTAATCACTCTGCTCTTGGGGTGCAATATGGACATGTTTGGTCACATCTCGTCCTCTAATAATGTTGAAGACCCTTGATGGCAGTTGACATGACTTAAAAAAAAACATGAAAACTGTAATGCTGGGGTCCAGGTGCTTTGACAGCCGTAATTTGTGGTTATATTTGCAAAATGGTTACCGATTGTTTTTTTTTTTTTTTTTTTTTCTCTCTTATTAACAAAAAAGTGATGGTCCAAGAAAGAATTGGGTACTTAGTTTTGGGTATGACTCTGTATCAGCACCTGGAATATGATCCAAACTTTTTGAGTTATGTTTTTCACAGACAAACAAACTAAAATGCAAAAATGTAACCCTATTCTGCATGTAATATATCTATATGTGTAGAGTTGCGTTATTATGTATCTGTTCCCTTGGCTAGTTAACATGTGCCCTTTCTACAAAACTTTTCCTCACCTGAAAAATTTGTTCTTGGAAAGCTTGGAAACCTTATTTTTCTTCACAAAATGCCACAAACTTGTACAATAAGGAATATGTGATATGCTTGTTTCTGGTCCAAACAATACAACAAATTTTAAAAGGCACTTTGAGTCCAAGTATTGTTGTGTATCAGTATATTTTGCCTTGGTAACAACAATAGTTGCTGAAGGTACATCTTTATTGGTGCTAGAATGCCATATTTTCATCTATTATAAGCCTGCTAACCACACAACATGTCACACTGAAGCGCACCTGTCGCCCCACTGCCACCTTATCCCACCGTCAGCTGCCACACAGCTGTCTTGCCCTCAACTTTTCCCCACTCTCCATCTAGATTTTTTTTCTTCTGTGTGGGCCGGTCATTTTCTATGACCAGTTTGACATCTGACTCACGCCGCTACATCCCTTGCATCATTTCTCGGTTTCACTTGTTCTTGCCTTGGGGAAGTGAAAAATCTGCTACTTTGTCATCCTCACACCTCCTCTGCTTTTGTCTCTGTGCAGTGCAACAGAAGCAGCAGCTGGAGAAGGAGACGGGCCTGAAGATAGTGGAGGCTGGAGTGAGCGACGTAAGTTATCCAATCTCTGTTGTTGCGGCGCATGCGTGGGTGTGATGGTGTTGTCTTTTGGGCCAACGGGACGGGAATAACTCGGTGATTTGGCATCCACCTGCAGCTCCCGTCGCGCACTAATCTTCAGCTGCAATGAATTCAAACACACATCCTTTTAAGCGCGTTGCTTTCATTACCGGCACTCATTTCCTTTAGGTCCCTGAGTGCTGTTGTTGTCACCATGGCGAATAAAACATAACAAGACAAAAGCCCTACGAATTTAGTGAAACTTAAAGTGGATCATGCCGCAGAGCCACAATAACTAGATTACCTTGAGTGCTGTCACTTTGCGGGGGAACTGTGATGCTCCTTTGACATATTCATTGTCAGAAATTAAGAGGAGAAGAGTAGGACACTCGGGATGATGCGGATGAAAGCGGAGTAAATGTGTATTCATTCAACACTGATAAATATTCATATATATCTGAGGTAAGGATCTAATCAAGCGCCCATTGATGCATCATGGCCCTCCACGCTCGTCTGCTAAATGAGCTTCTCTATGGAAATGAGACAGACAGTCTTAGACCCCTGAGCTGCCCTGATCATGAGGCATGCTGGGAGCTAAATGGATGTGGCCTGTGCATCGCAGGACAGTTGCCAGTAGCAACAAGCAGTCACACACACGGTATAGACGAGATCATTTCCCCGTCTTAGTCCCTCGTATGATGTCTCCCTTTTAGTGTCACTTCCTTTCTTCACCCATCTGCCTCCCACTTATATCTTTTTTAGCCCTGCTTTTTTCATCCTATCCCACATTGTGTCTCTATCACATTCTTCTCAATTATCTATGATTCAAATTTCCCCTTTTTTATTTCCACTGTGACTTTTGTCCTATGCTTTGTCTGCCTTTGCAGCTTGTTCCTACGCGTAGCCGGCGCTGGTACAAGGCCGTGTTTGTCATATTGGGCCTATTTGTAGATAATTAGCCGCAATAATAGCCTCTCTGCAGGAGCCAAGGCGAGGGAGGGAGGGATGGATGAAAAAAGGGAGGGAGGAAAGGAAGGATGTGTCTTCCACCTCATGGGGTGAAAATCTGCGTTTGTACCAATGTTAAGGAAACGCAGCTTTTACTGTACTACAAATAAAGAATTGGCAAAGTCAAAAAGCTGAAAACTCTCACAGAGCATTTAGCAGCTTTAGTTAGGATGTGTTGATCTCACCCATTCCTATCCAAGAGTTGAGGGGAAAATAGTAGCTTTTGACAGAAGAGAGGAAAAGTGGGCTTATTAAATGCATTACTTTAAAATGTGTTAAACTAAAGGCCCACTTTCAATAAATGTGCACTAAATTGACTACTTTTATGAGTAAATGTAAGATAGCAGCAGCCTGCTTATTAGGGTTCAGGAATACAGAAAGTAAAATTGCATTTATAAGTGGCGTAGTTTAAAAAAAAGTCTGTGTCAAAGTGCGCACACCCAGCACTTGTATGAAAGCATTGTGGCTGCTATCATTAAGTCTTATCACTGACAACGCCCCCCCCCCCCCCTTTGCGGTTTTTATTTAAGAGGTGACAAATGACAAAACAGCTTAGGAAGATGTCCAGATAGAGCCCTCGTCAATAGCAGTAGATGCGGACAAGGATAAGCAAATGTCAAAGTAGGGGGAAGGAGACATCAATCAATACGCACAGCAATATCTACTCCATTATAGATTGTGGGGAAGTTGGTTGCCCACCTTGGAAAAAAGATGACTTATTTGTGTTTTTTTTTTACCCTAAACAATATGTGTGTGGCATAGATAATCAATTTGTATGTGTCCCTATGAAACCTGAAACTAAAATAAGTTTTAATACAACACTTTTTGTCCATACACTGCAGAAAAGAGCTAATGGATCTGCATTGCAGCACTGAAATAAAATGAACTAAACTACGCTTTGAACATGATGGTGACTAGCTTATTTATTTAAGGTATAGAGATGTATATATTATTTGGTAGCAGCAGAGTTGTGTATTGAACACATATATTTCTCCTTTTTGCAAGCAATGTTTGTGCCTGTTTTTGGTGACAAGGTAAAACAATATTTAGAATAGCAGACTAGCATACATGATTTCAAATCTGAATCTCGCTCGACTGTAAGCACACAGTTATTATATTTCCATGCGTCATCAGACATTTCCTCCTTTTTTTAATTATTGTTTGAAAAGATCATACTTCCTGTGCTGCTGTATCTCCTCCAGTGCACCAGGGCGGTCAGAGAGTCACCACCTAGCTGGAAATGGTGTCCAGGCGACAGACGCGTAGCATTCACTGGCAGCCACAGACGCAGCATGGCCAATAGCAGCGGGGAGTTGGTAGAGCAAATGCATAAAGAAAACAGACAAGGATGTTTTTTTTTTTTAATAGGGAGGAGGTGTTGGTGAGGTGTTTTTTGAAACCATTTGCTATAGTTACTCCTGACAGACAAGCAAGAATATTTTCAAATTGTTACGCAGGATGAAAAGGCAAGGATAGAATTGAAAAGAGAGTACTAGTACACACTGAAAAATAATCTAATTTTACAAACTGAATTGGATTTATTCCTTAATGATTGCTATAGAGATGAAAACCTCTATTACCTGTGCCAAGGCTTTAATGACGTGTTAATAATGATAAGCAATAAGCGTCTCTCTAAATTCAAATTTCCCTTGCAGAGTGTATAACAATATCCAATATACCTTCTAAATTAAAATCAATAACACACACCATGCACCTGTAATATTCTACTAGCTACTTCTTATAAATATTTATTAATACTGAGAAAAGTCAGTATCCTTACATGAGGCTGCCTATACAAGAATGTCCCCATGTGATTAAGTTAGCAGTTAAATTGAGATTCATTGACATTTCGACAGCGGTCTCATGTCCGAGATAACTCTGGCAAACTGCTTATCTAGAGAGGCTGTCATTAAGTAAAGAATCCCTTGCCTGGAAATTCCAGACTCACCGCTGTACCAGCGGATGAGTCTGGTCGCCATAGAATCAATTCGATTTCTAGCGCGGAGCAAACGGGCAGCGGAGTTAGCCAATCAGAAAATGGCGGACGTGACGTTAACAAAGCGACAAGAAAGTAAGCAACGCGAAAACATTTTTTTTTTTTTTAATAAAGGCTTCTAGTGCTGCAAGCTGCTGTGGTTTTAATGATTCGATATGTTTTTGGTCATTTAAAACGGAATTTACCGCTGAATGAAACAAACTCGGCTCCTCAGTGCGCCACCTTGATTGTTGTTGTTGCGGACGCTGCTCGCGAACACGTGACTTAAATAAGCGAATCAAAATGCACGGTACGGTTCGAATTTGAAGAAACCACGGCGGACGGCGTGGTGACCAGACTGATATTTCTCTGTATAATAATACAGAGACATATCAGTCTGGATTTTCCAGGCAAAAGAATCCCCCCTGCTGCATGTCAACAGATTATTCAGACACTAAATGCAATTTATAGACGGCAGGGACACACTCTTTGCCCGGTCTACTGTATGTGTTTTGGTGTCTCTATGTAGTAATGCTGCTCTCAAGTCTAAATTAACCACTTTTCACCACCAACAGGACAAAAAGTGGCTTGTGCACAAACATCTGTACAATTCATTAAAGTCCTTTTTCAGTGCTTGTAAAAAATAAAAAACAATATACTGGACATAAACCAGTAATATAAACATAAACCCTCTTTCCGGAAAAATTGGCAGAGTATGTTTTGGCATTTGGAAGATAAATCTTTTTGACGCCCACTACAACCATATAGTATCGCTTAACAATACAAAATCCATAGTGCCAACATGAAACAAATGTCCTTTGTTGTTGCTTTAATAGCTGACCAGAAAATACATTATTTCTATGCATAAAAAATCATGCCCAGACCAGGACTCAAACCATGGATCTTTTAGCTTAGATGAAACTGCTATATCCATTAAACCACGGAGGCCTTATTATCTCAAAATGGTAAAGGATTCACTAAAACATGTCATTTGTTGATTTACTGACCTCTTGTGACCAGAGTATATTTGGCCCTATCTCACAATGGTACAGAATTTTTAAACAATTCCCAAATCCAGAAGGTGTTCCAAATGAAAAACAGCAAAGGTTACTTCCAGCGCTGGCTACATCTGCTTATAGAGTGAAAACATAACCATAAAAAATGTAAATATTATTGCGTTTACACAGTGTTTGACGAGACTAGATGTAGAGTGGCAGTAAACTTAAGAAAGCTCTAAACTTCACTTTGATGTAATGTTTTAGTATTTTGTGGTGAATAGATTTAGTTTTACTTAATAAAATTAAGGCAGAAAATGTTACATTGCTAGTGTGTGAGGGCTGGGATCGGAGTAGTTATGGAAGGAGCTTAAATTCATGCAACTTTAATTTTTTCAGAATGGAAATGTTTTTCTATGTTAATTTATACATTTCATGACATGAATTTGAACAATATTTTTATTTCCACACTGTTTTCAGTCCTTCGCACATAAGCATGGAGGTCACATCACATTTGAAAAGCTCTTAAAGAATGTCAGACTTATGATCGCCTAGTTCAAACCCGCATTATATCTCTAATCAAAGGAAGAGGTGCTGAGGCACAGAGTGGAGCCTGGTCTCAGTGAAAGGTCATGTGTAATAATGACCCCTCACCATGGATCTGAAGGCTTTCTTTCCAATATCCTGTGTCATAATTAAGGCCAAGGCACAGCTATATGAAACCACGGGAATAGACTTCCTTCAAAATACTATATTACTGTTTCACATTTGCTCTGTAATTGCATATAGTTTGTCAATTGAGCAGCTGCTTCAAGCTGCAATTAGGCCATTGTACTGATTTTTGCACCACTCAATCTTCTCTTAAGTGCATGATCAAGCTTCTGGTCTGAGTACAAGAGTTTTCACACAAAGATGAAAAACTAAGAGGACAAAAACAACATTTTGCGGCCCTCAGTGGAACCACGATCAGCATGTAACTCATACATTACCCGCAGGGATGATCATTTAAAATTAGCATTTCTTTCTCGCTGGAACACTTTTCATATAAATATTTATCCCTGCACTTCTCGAAATTATGTGTGTGGTTATCAGGCAGCATCAGTGCATTTGGCTTCCCTTTAATCTAAGCAAGCCCGAATACTGTAGCATATAGCACTTAATAGCAAATACTATGTCAGCAAATGCAATTCCTCGGAGCGAATGGGACAAATAATTTCAGCAGGGACTTCAAAGGAAACCACACTGACCATTTCCTACTGGAGAGAAGAAATAGAAAATAGTTCCACACGAGAGGCTTATATAAATAAATAATTGTGATAAGAGTTGTACAAATTGATCTCCCAGCGGCATAGATATACAGTATGCTTCACTTCAAAACATGTTCCTCCATGTTGGGCTTTTTTATGTTTTTGGGGCGAAGAAGAAAAACAGTGTTATGTTAATTTTGAAGATCTTATTCTTTATTTAAATTTAGCACCGCAAACAAAATTGAATGGTTTGGTTACACTCCTGGGTGTATGCTATCTGTTGCCATAGTGTACTTGTATATTTTAGGAGATGAAGCTTGTGAAACCTACTACAATCATATAGTGTCTTTTAACAAAACACAATTTAGTACCAGCTTTCTTTTCTTTCTGACCAGATGATGGACAAATTACTTTATATGAAAGTGTAACTTTATTTTTTGCATGATTTAAAAGGATGATATGCATTTGTTTATGTTAGAAGAGGATAGAAGGGTTTTACGGGTTGGTCTACACTAAATATCTACATTGAAATACAAGCAGATGAAAATACAGAGAAAGTGACTTTTTCTGCAAAACAAAAAATGAAATTGAATGGCTTGGTTACACTCCTGGGTTATGCTATCTGTTGCCATAGTGTACATGTCTGTTTGCACCAGCCAATCAATTCCTCATTGGCCCTGGAATGTCTTCTCCACATCGACAACCCATCCAATCTCCTTCAGACACTGTAATAAACCCAAACAATGAAAAAATTGCCATCTATAAAAATTTCAGCAGTGAAGGAAGGCCAATCTGGTGGCTTTAAAAGTGTCTAAAATGCCATTACAGAGGCCGATCTGGATGTGAAATGTCATAGTGGAGCAGCCCCACTGTGCCTGCAGCCCTGAGTAGCTCCGGCTCTTTGGAGAGTCCAGCTGCCTCCCACTGATGAAAGCCCATCCAGCAGCTCCGTTTCTCTGCAACCTTTTACCATCAGCTGACCTTTGGACCGCAGAAATGCCTTTGATACCACGCCATGCCGTTTGGTATTTGGCTCTCTCTATACTATGACGTGCTCTCTCCCTCGGGTACGAGTGGACTGGACTGTTTTTAATGAGTGTCAGAATGTAAAGTGTTTACGCTCCTACCTCCGGCTGCTTTTTTGTTGCGAGGCCTTTGTTAAAGATAGGTACATTTTCTGTGAATAGTTGACAGTGGTATTTTTACGCTCGGCATATTGAAGGGCAATGCTTCATCTTTTTGTACGACACTAAATAAGAGTTTTTTCTCATGTATTCATCTCTAGCTGAAAAGGAAAAAAACTCAAGGCTGTTGTAGCCGGGGACATATAGATTTTCAGATAAAATCTAGTTAATATTCTCTCACTGCCACTAACCTAATACTTTAATTATCCATCTTTGATGCTGAATGCTTTAAACACAGTTTGTCACCATTTTGAAGGTGCAATGTGAGCAATTTCAATGAAAGTAAAATTAATACTTCGACAATCAAATCACTTTCATCACACACCTATGACTTGCTGAATCATTGGAGAGGAGAATGTTGCTGAATGCCAACTCTTCTCTGCTCCTTTCTTCTCATATCCTATTGCTGAGCTAGTAGGGACATGTGTCTAACTACAAAAGTACACACAAAACTATATTGACTAAGAAATGTCCTATGGATGTTCAAAAGCACTACTCAAAGACAAAGTTGTTGCTTGTGCTACATTTGGAACATCAGTGCTCTCATAACTGGATCATATCTCTTCCTCTTACATCTATTTTGATGAAATCCCTGAAATGTTCAGTATTTTATAAGTGCCACACATAAAATAAATCAGTTGGATACTTTTATGACTCTGGTTCTCAAAGCAGTCTTCGAAGCTCTAATCCTTATTAATCTTGTGGCGTTTCACTCATGACTAAATTCAGAGAGAGCCTGGACATCCTGCTGTGTGCCCTCAGTCTTTGCTGCTTGGAATGACTGATGTACATCTAAGGAAACAGCCTTTTGCCACTTGAGATTTTATGCTACTGTTTAGAATATACAACTTGAAAAATGACTATGGTCTATGCATTATATGTGACTTCAAGGTCCCGATAGTGTGTTGTTATGACAACCCAAGCACATGACATGCTGTAGTTTGATTGGAGCAGGCGACTGAGTGCTTGTGGTAATTTGGTGAGTGAAGGCAGTTGAGAGCTGGTGCCTGGGGGAGCCCGAGGGTGGGGGGACCTGCGGTGTCCACAGCTGGAGAGCCTGGCAGAGGTTTAAATGTCAGTGTTGAGGCGGATGCTCTTGCCATTTGGCCTGACGTGTTGCATGCCAAGGGACTGGCAGTGGAACGCGGGGCGCAGGGTGCTCCCGGTCCCGGCCACACAGCTCTCACCTTCTGCCATTTATCATGCGCCGGCTCGCTCAGTGCATCTGGCACCTCAGCATCTACAGCAGCTACAGGCTATAAGCACTGGTCCATGGGAATGTTCACAACAAGATAGAGCCTGCGGTTTCTGTATAGTTTGGATCAAGTCAGTCCTGCATCTGGCCAAAAGATACTCATTTGATTAAAACTTACCACATGTCTGACGACAATAAAGGCATCTAAATTAATCTCACCATTGGGTTCATTTGTTTTTAAACATTTCATGTCATGAGTAGGTGTACTTACATATGATTTCCACAGCTTTACTTACATCCAACAGCAAGGACTGTTTCTGGTTTCTGTCTGCATTTGGTCTTTAATCTTTATTCTTTAGTGAAATAAAACTTTGCTTAACATAACATACACCATTCAAATCAAATTAGATTTTTGGAGAGTTAAAAAAAATCCATTTCTTAAAGAGGAACACATTCATGATTTCTTTTAATGTTAATTTTTCAAAATACTCACATCAGAGTATAAATTGACTGTGCAAATGAAAAAATGTAGAAATGTATTTTCAAGGTATAAAATGCGTATTAAAAGCACCTCATTCTGACCTCAAAGCATTTATTATGCTTCCTCTTTTATATTCAACAATAATCACACATTTTAAAATATATTGCTCAATTCCTCACACCTAAATGAATCTTTTTTAGTAAACATTGCATTTTGAGTTGGGCAGATATGCAGGAGTAGATTAATTATTGCTCAGTGAGCACACAATACAGAAAGCACTTTGCTCACAGTAAATTAAATGTAATCAACTGGCTTATCATTTTTATTGACTTTAATTGAGTGTAATTACAAATGCTGCTGTAACTGCCAGTTACTTTCTGCATCACAAGGTCAGCTAAATTGCTTGATGAGATGTTATGGTCTTTTATATGATGACCTTGATATGGGAGGCTGTGTGAACATCTTCCATCTGCGGTGATAAAGCATGAAATCAAACTCAAGTGGCATTTCAGTCGTGTTCAGAAACCATCATCGCACGTTTTACTATTGTGGTCTACTGGGACTTGTTTTTTTATAACATTTCTTAAAGATTTAACTTTTTAGAAATCTTTGCCTATATTTGTTTGCACATCAGAATGTAAAAGCTCATTATTATTTATACATCTTTTTAATGTATGATATAATATGCTTTGATCTTTATATATGATGCAACCATTGCAAATAGAGCATAAAGAGCAGTGGCAGAGATCAGGACTGGATACTGTGCTGTGAACTGAAGGAGTGTCCCGCTGTGATGGGATTTTCACATTACATATCAGAGCCATGTTCATGCCTACAGCCTATTTACATTCATAAGTGGGCTCGCCACATTGGCTGATAGCTGCAAATGCACAGATGCAGCCAACACCTGATGTTGTGCAGGTGGATGCCTGTGTAAAAATAGGATTATCTTCTCACAAACACAAGCTGCCTGTGCCCGGCCTGCATCATACATGCACTGCAACATGGATAGAATTTTATTTCAGTGTTGGCAACAACAAAAGGCAAGCCACATCTACCAAGCCATCCAATCATGTCAGTCACATTTCATTACAATATTCACTTTGAAGAAAAAAAGACACCATCAATGCTTCACAAAATGCGTACAGTGTAATTATGTTTGGGAGTGAAAATAGGATTGATTATATGCATTTACAATAATGAGACATCAATGTATTATTACATTTCACAGTCATCAAAATCTTGACACAAATCATAATTATTGCTGCCTGCACCATGTCTGATCTGCCATACTTTGTATTGTTGTCAAAGGTTGGGATCTGAAGCACAGATAGGAGATATTATGCCTTAACACAACAGTAGCAGCTCTCTCATTTGGGATTCACAGAGGTTTCTTTTGGACAAGCAGCACTGCTTGCCAAAGCTTAGGGCAGACCTCTGTTATAAAACTATGAGACAGACGGATGGATGGATGGACAGTGGACACAGGAGAGCTGTGGCACTGTCAGCCCACTGTTTAGCAGAGAAAGGCCGGACTCTGTCCCAGCTGATCGCTGTGGCTTCATTAGCATGGGCTGCGGCTCCTCTGATTAGCAGTAATTAAAGAGAGAAATCAGAGCGCTGCCTCCAGTCCAGACGCAGCCAGCGCCTGTCAAGTGAGATGGCCGTGAAACAGATCTAGCGTGGCTGGCCGTCTGCCACCCGCCGCCCCTCCCTGTGCTGGGTCTATAGTGAGTCACTGAGAGGAGAGGTATGTCACTGCCTGTGCCAGCTTACCCCCTGAGTAACCCCGGCGCACACGTCCCTGTTTGCAGCCACACGCCGGGCCTATGTTTCCATGGTGATAACAGTGGAAAACGTTTAATGAAGACGCTGATGAGAATTTATGAGGCCAGGATGCGGTGTGCATTTACAAGGATGCGACTTTTAGCCTATCACACGCCGCCTCCTCTGGCTCTACATCTATATTTTCACTTACACAGGGCGCTGATCATCAGGGTGTATGCTCTGACAGGCTGCCTCAATATGCTGCATGTCCAGGACCACCAGGTACCACTATGGACACATGGAGCTTTGGTACCTTCTGGAGCACAGCACTGTCTATTCATTACAATGGTAATGGTAAAAAGGTGCACTTAGACAGTATGTGCTCATGTAATATTACTGTTGAAAATGATATAAGCTATGTTTATTGCAAACACACACTGTATACACTCACCGGCCACTTTATTAGGCACACCTGTCCAACTGCTCGTTAACGCAAATTTCTAATCAGCCAATCACATGGCAGCAACTCAATGCATTTCGGCTGTAGACATGGTCAAGACGATCTGCTGCAGTTCAAACCGAACATTAGAATGGGGAAGAAAGGTGATTTAAGTGACTTTGAATGTGGCATGGTTGTTGGTGCCAGACGGGCTGGTCTGAGTATTTCAGAAACTGCTGATCTACTGGAATTTTCACGCACAACCATCTCTAGGGTTTACAGAGAATGGTCCGAAAAAGAGAAAATATCCAGTAAGTGGCAGTTCTGTGGGTGAAAATGCCTTGTTGATGCCAGAGGTCAGAGGAGAAAGCCAGACTGGTTCAAGCTGATAGAAAGGCAACAGTAACTCAAATAACCACTTGTTACAACCGAGGTATGCAGAAGAGCATCTCTGAACGCACGACACGTCGAACCTTGAGGAAGATGGGCTACAGCAGCAGAAGACCACACCAGGTGCCACTCCCATCAGCTAAGAACAGGAAACTGAGGCTACAATTCGTACAGGCTCACCAAAATTGGACGATAGAAGATTAGAAAAAAGTTGCCTGGTCTGATGAGTCTCGATTTCTGCTGCGACATTCAGCTGGTAGGGTCAGAATTTGGCGTCAACAACATGAAAGCATGGAACATCCTGCCTTGTATCAACGGTTCAGGTTGGTGGTGGTGGTGTAATGGTGTGGGGGATATTTTCTTGGCATACTTTTGGCCCCTTAGTACCAATTGAGCATAGTTGCAATGCCACAGCCTACCTGAGTATTGTTGCTGACCATGTGCATCCCTTTATGACCACAGTGTACCCATCTTCTGATGGCTACTTTCAGCAGGATAACGCGCCATGTCATAAAGCTCGAATCATCTCAGACTGGTTTCTTGAAGATGACAATGAGTTCACTATACTCAAATGGCCTCCACAGTCACCAAATCTCAATCCAATAGAGCACCTTTGGAATGTGGTGGAATGGGAGATTCGCATCATGGAAGTGCAGCCGACAAATCTGCAGCAACTGCATGATGCTATCATGTCAATATGGACAAAACTCTCGGAGGAATGTGTTCAGTATCTTGTTGAATCTCTGCCACGAAGGATTAAGGCAGTTCTGAAGGCAAAAGGGGTCCAACCCAGTACTAGCAAGGTGTACCTAATAAAGTGGCTGGTGAGTGTATGCTTCATAGTGATAAATGCTATTCTCTCCATCTGATTGTCTGGCTTCATTGCATGTGCAAAGACTTATGGCATTTTTACTCTTATAAAAAAATAAAAAATACAAACAAAATGTTTCTAAAATGAGCATGTTTACTGGTCAAATAGTTCAACTTGTTCACACTTTTTTGTGACTTTCCCCTTTGCTTATTAGTGGTTTGGTTCTCGGTTCAAAAAGTCATATTCCTTCACCTTCACAAACACAATCAAAGCTTTTGCCAGTGGCTGTATATAGATATATAATCAGCTGCAGCTCCCAGGCTCTTCAGACAAGACAGATTTTGTTTTTATTAAGTACACCACTAACTTCTGTGTGCACACTAAAGTAAACATGGAGTGTGACAAAAGTGACAAGTACATCCTGAATACTGATAACAGGTTGATAAGAGACCCCAGACACAGTGCAATCCTCCTCAGCTGAAAGCAAAGCTACAAAATGACATTTCGTTGTACAGATTAAAGGTCTACAGAGAGAACGTGTCAGCAGCTACAGCTTGTCCCTTGAAGCAAATTTATCATATTAGATTGTATAAATAATATTTGCCTGACAGGTTTGATTCTTTAAGATAGTGTACACACTGATGGGTAACTTATGCCTTTGAATGCATTTTTTCCATAACCAGAAAGTCACAATTAAGGACACCAAAACAATCTATTGCAAATTCTCATTACCAGTCTGTGCAATAACATGTTTTAACTAATTTACTGCAGTTACAACCATAAACACCATCTAGAAAGGGTGGCTTCTACTTATAAATAAATCATTATAAATGGATGATGGATACCAAAAATGAGATACCAGTTTTGTCAAATACTGTACTAGCCCAGCCAACCAGGCCCATTATCTTTCCATATGAAATAGGTATGGCCCCTCCCACCTACTCTGTCTTGTACCAATATTAATCTTACTCCCTCTCATAACCTTTTATCTAAAATGGGCAGGTCTTGGGCAATCCATTGTTTATCTGATTGGTATATTATACAAACTATGTTGGTCCGGAGGCAGTTAACATTGCACATGATGGTACTGCCCTTTTTTTATATATATTTCTATACACCAGGATAAGTATATACTGTACATCACTATTTCTCCTGAAAGGTTAAGGGGAAATGTTTAGAACAACAGGGGTTCATACTCAGAAATACCATTTTTCCTTCCTTATATATGGTCCAAGGTTTGGACTGGCCCCATACTACTGAAGCTGTGCAGTCACTCTCCTTTGTCCCCTTCACTGTCTGCCTCAGTATCAGAGTCTCCCAGCCCACTAAGTCTCCTGTGACTGGAGTTTCAATTATGAATGCTACCTTTGACTACCTCTGTTATTCGGCGGCAGCCCACATATCCCTTCCTGCCACCACTCATGTGTGACTTGATGTATTGTCTCACTGTTTTTTCCCCCTTTCAAAATTAATTGCAGTTTTATCTCTCTTCAAGATAAAAAAGCCTGCCGAGAACATAATAGTCTAAAAGTAGTGTGGGTCCTATTCAAACAAAACAATTAAAAAATGCTGTGTTTTCTGTCTGTTTTGGACTGAGCTGAGATTTTAGTGCCAGCTCTCTTCTTTTTTATCTTCTCACTCAATAGAATGAAGTATTGCCTCCAATTACCTTTCGGTGATTGGCTTGTGTTTCCGCAAAAACCTGGATCACATTCTGTCCCTGGTCATTTTGTTTGCCGCCTAATGACTTTTCACCTACAGTTTCGTAATATCCCTCATCAAAATCTAATTACAACTTGAGAATAATTCATGCCCTTTTGATTAATACTAATATAGTAGCAATAAATCCAGCAACAGGGCACACATCTCCACTGATATCGAGTTAGGATTTTCATTGAACTTTCACTAATTTATTTTGGCTGCTATATTTGCAAACAAGAACATTACCCTTGTCAGGCATTCTTCTTTTGTTGACACAGCCGCAGGTAGGAAATGCCATTACTGTCAGCAAAAAGCAGTCACGTATTAAAGAAACACTTGAAATAAAAAAATACAAAGTAAATCAACTCGCGAACAAGACATTAGCTTGTATTTTCAATTAACAAACTTAGTCTTTCTAATGAGTCTAAGTAATATTTTTTCAAACTTTTGATAGTATTTATTCACTTTACAGAATGTCTTTACTCTCGACATAGCTCTTTGTTTGCCTGTTTGTCGATTTGAGCCATTATTATTAGAAAAAAAATCTGTAACGAGAAGCACTTGGAGAGTGTAGATGCAATCCATTGACCCTGTATTGCAAAAATAAAGACAAAGTGCCCAGACTTGGACTCAAACTCGAGATCTAGTTCAGCTCTATTCTTTAAACCTCAAACCCTATATACAACACAATGGTTAAATAGCTAATTGTTTGTTCCTATACTGATATATTGTGGCTAGAGTTAGTATCTTAGGACCTGTCTTGCAATGTTACATAATCCTTTTTTGGTGGGGGATCCTGACGATGTTCAGGTTGTACATCACTTGTTCTTTGGCCCAATATAAAATTCTCTTGTTAACAGACAACAAACCAATGCCAGCAAAAAAACATGACAGAATGGCAGCGATAATTATGCCTGTAATGGCTTAAGGTTATCACTTTTTGAAGCAAATTTAGTTAAAGTTTGGCAATGGTAATGTCCTAGATGGTATGTCCCATCCACCATCTCAGCCCCTATAAAAGAAAACATTTATACATTACCAGATCAAGCAGAAAGAGTATAGCACAGTTTATAATGTGTTGGAAACATTGTTATTCCACATATTTGTCCAGAAATAGCAAGTAGAAACTACTTAATGAAACACTATTTATGTACGTCAGCAGAATTTATTGATTTGTTTTAGCAGAAAGGCATTTTAACTGTTGTGATTAGATCCTTAGATTTATGCATATACAGTAAAAGAAAAATCTGCAGTCTGAACACCCTTACTTAACATAATCTAAATGTGTCTAAATATGTGCCACTTTGTTGTGATCTTAAGGCTTACAACTGGGTTTTCTATGTGTGTACAAATATGGTGTGATTTCCTACTATGGGCGATGACGCCACAACACTGCCTCTTCTCTGAAGTGCACATTGTCGGCCATGTGTGTGTGGGTAGACTCGCTGCTTTAAATATCGTCAAGATGACAGGCATAGCATTTACCTTGATGTTTAGCGCTTTGAACTAGTTGGCATGGGCACTGCCTGGGCTGGGATTCAGAAGAAAAAGCCCTGTTTGAACAAGCTCATCTGGGGAGAATAGCAGGATGACATGGCTGACACACATAGGCGCTGAATGGCTCCTCTCTGAGCAAGTGATGAGGATGAGGTGCAGAGATTCAAATGTTTCAAGTTAAACCAGAAATGGGACCCCTTTTTGGGTCTTTGAACATCTGCCACCAGAAAACATGTGCTCTCTACGAGTCTTTCTCAAATATATACGCACTGTGCCTGTTAAAAATCAAGCCTTAAGTGAACCTCAAAGATAGGTGTTTTGCCTTTAATTCAAGCACTATTTTATGAATGAAAGAACATTTGACTTGATAAGTATTTTTTCTCATAGCATAGACTAGCCAGCCATTATACTTTTTTCTTTAAAACATTTGTCTGGTATCTGGTCCAGAATCAAGACAGAAAATCCAATCAAAAATCAAAATGAGGATGTACTAACTGACACACACAGCAATTAAAGCTTTTGGAGAGCACAGACCTCTCATAATAATAACAATGTAGTTTATAGATCTGGACTGCAACCAAGGATCTTCTAGTTCAGGGATAAATGCTGTAAAGTAATGAGGCTAAATATAACATACAGCTGTCCCATAAACAGTGGTATATTTAAATTTCCCCAGCAACCACTTCTTATGAGCTTAAGTCAAGTTCGATCTTCAGCAACAACAACAAACACCGACTGCAAAATGATGCAAACTCTGAAACACTTTTGTTTTCCATACAGTACCTTCCTGTCTGCGTTCCAGTTGGAAGCTAATCCTCACCACCTTCCCAAACAGCTCAGAAATGATTATGAATAATTTACAACACCTCATTTCAAAGAGCCACACAGAAATCCCAACTATTTTTAGTATAAGAGTAGTTAAGTGTGCAGGTAGACACGCTGCAGCTGTTGGCTTCTCTGTGTCGCTCTGTAAATGGCATTAGCTTCTTGCTGATAGCATTATGGCCTGATTGGTATGCAGAGGTGGAAGATGTACTTACAACCTGTGCTCAAGTTGTAAAAGTACTGCTCCCAAGCGGAAGTAAAATCAACTTGAGACAAAGGAAAAAAAATATTATTGCTGTTACTACTATTACCACTATTGCTACTACCACCACTACTACTGTTGTTACCTCTACTGTTAAAACCACTACTGCTACTACCACCTGTACTACTACTAGTACGGCTTCTGCTATTACTACTATTACTACCACTAATACTGTGGCTGTTACTGTTGCTGACCATCAGGTTGTGAGTCGAGTCTACTACCGTCTTGGCCACTGAGGTAAAAAAATTTGAAATTATGTATATTACTCAATTAAAAGTACTGTATCTTGTTACCTCTGTTGGTATGTGATCAGGAGTCCCCCGCATTCTTTCCATGCTGGTACTACCTCAAATATATTTCATCTCTAGGTATATGTTTACAAATACAAGCATTGAAGATGTAAATATTACAGCTAACTGTGTAATTGTACAGCTTGTAGGTTCACGGCGCAGAGCAAGTTATTGTCTCCCCATATCTCTGCACACATGCCGCAGCATCTGCCATGGCAGGTAGTGCACTTGATTCTGACATTTGTTTAACATACCTCATCCTTCTCTCCTGGCGACACCTCCGAGTCTCGCACACTTCCATCCTGTTTAAACACCTTTTTTTTTGTATTATTAGAAAATGTGAAATATGCCACGGAGGCAAACAGAGGGAAGCAGCCGAGTGGGGGACAGATAAGGCTTTTCCAGGAAGTACTTACCGAGCATGACAGTGACCATACCAGTGATTCTAGTATGTTAGTAAGTTTTTCTCTCTTCTTTTTTTTTTTTTTTTTTTTTTTTTGCGTGAGGATGAATCGATGCACGTCAAAACTCCCTGGTGTGATAACCATTAGCGCTGGTCTCGCCCCAGGATGTGACATGGCATGTGAAGTCGTACTGTGCGCAGTGAGTAATGGCTGAAATGTGTGAAAAAGTGTCCATTTACACAGAGTTCATGGAAAGAAGGGTTGAACAACAGATGCTAAGTCAGGCATCTCCAGGTAAAGATACTGTCTGGCTTCTTTTGTGGACTTTCTCTCCTCTGTGATGTGCCGGGGGAATACCCTGGTTTGGTGGAGATAGGGGCGACAGGTGGGTGTCTTGAGTGTCATATTAAAAACCTCACTCCACTTCACTTAGATACAGTCTGATCGCATGGACAACTTTATGGATGAACTGATTTTCTGGGGATTCACTCCAAGGGCTACTATTTATTCTTCATTGGTAATAAAACCATTCTCTGGCAGCCATACATTGCTTCTACAACTTGATGAAGAAGATGCAATAATGAATAGTTTTGTTGATAGCTCTGATAATAGCTTGACCATTGACACTACCAAGGTAATCTATGTTGGTAAATGTCAAAGCTTGTGTGGTTGTTTGTCCAGAGCATGCCTGATTCTTGCTCACATTTGGTATCAACACTAAACAGCATCCAAGAAGTTGCAATAAAGAATAAAAAATGCAATTACATTATAGATTTGTTGATATGATTCAGGAAAAACTGGGCAAGGGTCTGTGGAGAGGGAAGTCTGCTCAGAGGGCCCCACAGTTGGATAAGTGGAGACATAGAGCAGTGGTCCAAGTTGGTAATACAACTCATCTTATTCACCATTGTTTATGCCCAGCTCTCTTGCAATATACATTTAAGTTATATAAGTCACAATTTGCAGAAGCACAATGCAGTGAGTGCCCCAGTAGTGCACCAGTGAGTGACTTAGCTCAGCTCTGTATGGCTCTGTGTGTGATGGTGGGGTGGCGTCCGAAGTGTCCGGCAACTCGGGGCTGGACAGCGAGCTGCTTTTTGTTCTCCCCTTCACATTGCCAACTCCAGCTGTCACACAGAGGGACAATAGAGGAGCAGAAGAAAGAGGAGGGGGGTGCTTTGTGAATGGGAAAAAATAAACTGGAGTGCACCCCCTCCTCCTAAAGACTCGTCATCTGCATTTGACAGGACCCCCGCTCTCCTCTTCTCACCGCCCCTTTTCTTCCCTTTCTGCTCTCCATAATCCCCCTCTCCGGCTCGGCTCTCCCTGCTAAGTGCAGCTGTTGCTCTCCATTGGATTTTTTTTTTTTCAAACTGATTGCTAATTAGGATACCATTTTAGTTTTATCTTTAAAACTTGTTCAATTTGCTATCTCCTGCTTCCTTTTTCCTTTACATCTCAGGGCGAAGCATTGAAAAGCCTAACCAATTATGCACAATCTACTTCCCACTCTGCTGCCAGTCTTCTGTGTAGCTTGCGTATAGTTCACACCTACTGTACTTTGGGCTGTGGCCTCTTATTGGAGACTCTGAATGCAAAGCCCACTTTGAAGAATGGCCCAGGCCATCTCCCTTATTCCGCTCACATCACTGGATCCCTGGGAGTGGAGCCTGAGAAAACAGCAATTCACACAGCAAACACAGAGACCCCTAGTAGCTCAACAAATGAGTGACTAGCCCTACGTCCATTCATATCGGCCCTCGGCCGGCAAGCCTATTAGCCAGGCATCGCTCCTTGAACATTCACTGTCGACAACATGTGGAGGCATCGCTATAGCAACCGGTGGATATGACATGTGCAATGGACGGGGGACTCCTGAGCTGCTGAATATAAGGAGGGGCTCAGCCTTAACTAAATGATGGCAAAAAAAGCCAGCCCCGCCGCCTCCCAGTCTCTTTTCATTGGCACAGAGGCGCTGAAAGGACTCACTAGTGGGGCTTCTGCACATTCTTCGAGGCTCGGAAAATCAGGCGGGCATATCCCACATTCTTCTCCCCTTTTCTCCTTTTCTCCCGCTTTCTTCTTCATCTCCGTGTTGAAGCCGCGCTCTTTTGTTGGTGCCGGGAGGGAGACGCATGGGACCCGAAGCAAAAAGCAAAAGGGGAACTTTTTTTCTTGTGGTGGAGGAGCGGACTGAGTGAGGGAGTGAGGGAGTGTGGGGGCGGCCGGAGACGCACAGACGGAGCCGAGATCAGCGGCAGTGGTTTAAGCAGCGCTCTGTGGAATACACGCACCGCACCCGCACTGAACATGTGTGCTCTGCACCGTGCCATGGACACAGGTAATAGTCCATATTCATTTTAACTGCTGCTAGTTACACAGAAGATAGTGAGTGTAAAATGTGTTAGAGTCATGGTGTAAAACTTCTGCAATTTATCGTAAAAGCTGCCTGTGTTTCTACAATACGAGTGAAATCTATGTGATGTGGTTTAAAAAGCCTCCTTCACTTCAGTTACATCTTTTCTTTTGCTTTTTGAAAAATAAATAGTATTTTTTGTTAGTGGAAAAGAAAGATGTAAATGTAATGCTAAGGGCAGCTCGAGCCACATCTGGCTGCAGGATAAAGTTTACAGATTCTGTAACAGAGCAGCAGTCCAACTCCTGCTCTGTGTTTGCATAAATACAACTGAAAGAAATCATTATAATTGAAAGTTCCACTTTATTGCAAAATTCTTCTGAAGGGCTCAAAGAAATGTCTGGATTCATGTATTTATGGTGAAGTTTTTAATTTTTTTTCTGTTTTCTGTGGGTTATTGCCCTAATATTAATTTACTGCTTAATTTTCTATGAACACATGCAAAAGAAAAAATACATTTGCTTCAACACAATTTGTATAAAAGCGATTTTAGCTAAGTTGATGCAGAGTATTTTTTGGTAAACGAATTCAGCAAAGCGAGGTGTGACTGTTCCATTCCAATTAAAAAATATTTTAAAAGTGTTATTCCTACTTTTTTTAAGCAGTAAAATGTTATTATTTGGGTTCTTTAAAGACATCACTGGTTTGTGATTTTGTCGCTTTGTAGAATTTTGCCTTGATCTTTTTTGCAGTATTGTGAGTGAATGGGTAGCAGGGCGTCCACACCTCAAATTCTGACCTTTCCTCTATCATTTGAATAATCCGGGCTCCGAAATCCATCTGGCCCTTGTCTGCTGTCCCTCAGACTGAGTAGCTTATTCAAGATCCACAAGGAGAAAGTCTAGAGGTGCACATTACTAGATTTCAGAGGCATAACAATATAGTCAATAAAATAGTTTTGATTAAATATTTATGATTTTTTTGTTTGTTTGTTTGTTTTTGTTTTGTTTGTTTTTTAAGATTGGCTAACATAAAAATCCTAATTCAGCATTATGCAGTTTTTAATTAATTCTTGAATTGCTAAATTTAGTTTTATTTGTATGTTTTACGCTAAACTATTTTGCACACATTTGTTACACATTTGTTTGATTAAAAATGTGTTTGGTTATGATCAATAAAAAATTAAGCAATGATTTTGTAAAAAAATAAAAATCAGTGTGCTTCAAAATATGGTAGAAAAAAAATCTGGTGATTTAAAAACAGTGAAAATAAAGGCGGAAGCTAATGAATAGCTCAGTGAAGGCCCGTGAAGCTAATTCTGAGCCTCCAATCTCCGCCTTTTCCTCCTCCTCTTTTCTTCCTCCCTCTTTCCTCAAACGACATAACACGATTAGTGCCTTCAAACGCTCTTTAATGTTTGCACTGCATTTCTAACCTTTTTTCTCCAACCATTTTTCATACTTTTCAGTGTGTTTACCTGAATATATTTTCAAACGTAACCGCAAAAGCTATATGATTAACTAAATAGTCTGAATCCATTTAAGGCTAAGTACTGAGTATTTATCCTCTGCTGTGAAAAAACTTGTGGCTCCTACACATTTCATTTTCACTGTTTAGATGTGTGATTTTCCTGCCTCTCTCTGCTCTGTACTGTCCATGACTGTCTCATAACCACTCTGTTGTTGTCCAAGCTCATAATGCTTGATTAAAACTACACTACACGCTGTAGCCACGCCGATTGCAATCACCACCAACTGTCATCAGTCGCCAGTGCCGCAATAAAACGACCTGGGCTTTAACACGCTGCTAAAACATTGGCAATTACGAGCCACAAGGTCAAAGCGCATTGTTACTGGTGTGAGGTGAAGTGTCTTGTTTAGAGAACGCTATAACAAGATGTAGCCATCCTTCAGCTGGCCCATTAGACCCCCGGGCTAAATGTCAGGGGCCCTGCCATTTTTTTCACGTTGTACATTTGATTCACTCCAGCTATCAATCTTTCACTATTGCATGCAGACAATTAGGGGCCCGCTGATGTATTTGTGCGCCATTATTGATATTGCCCTTTCAGAGATGTATTGCCTTGCATACATACATTACACAACTGTTATGGTTTTGTATCACTCATAAAGCATGGAGATGATTTATGAGCAGTGAATTGTGCTCATGGATACTTTTTTTTTTACTTAGCATAATGTGTGTATTTTATGCAATCTGGATACATATGAGGACATATTAGGTATCATTAATTATCCTTCCCAATTATCACTGCTATGTCTTTCTGCATGGAGGCCCTCTGGGAATGTATCATTACAGTAAATGGCCATGAGTGGAGCAATTATCCACACCGTTCTGTAACCTGTGCTGATAATAATCTCAGACGATTTAACATTAAAAACAAAACACCTTGCTGCATGGCTAATTATTTTAAACCCTCTTCTGTGATGGCGGATGCTCTATGTCCAGGCTGTGTCCCCCCTAGTCCTAGCCATTAGCTGTGCGGCTCTAGCCAGAGTCTAATCCGGCCAAACTCAGGACCAGAGGAGCTAATTAAGCACAAGCTTTTAGTATCTCAGCCTCCTGTAGCCGCACAGTGCCAGCCCACCCCATGCCAGCACTAAATGGGCTTGTAAATATCTATAGTGGTGAGACAGGCAGTGGACAGGAGCTGGTAATAGGGCTTGACTGAGTCTGAATGCACATTATAAGGCCAGTGTTGGAACCGGCTAATGAGTGGGGCCGGCCAGAGTGGGAGTTAGTACTGGGAGAACTGCTATAGTGAAAAGACAAGGTGATGCAGTGTATTTAATAGGGAAAAGCAGCACGGTTTAAACTTGTATACTGTCTGTGTGTGCCCTCCAGAGAGGCAGCCTGACCCAAATCCCGGTGGTGAAGGAGACCCGTGTGGAGTCGGGACAGTTTCTCCTCCTCTCTGTCCTGTGCATGCTCTTCATCCTGGTGGCGCTGGCGGTATCCGGGACGGTCTTCTGTGTGCGCCAGCGCTCACACCTGCACATGAAGGAGAAGCTAGCCAGCCTCGGGACTGACACCAACACGGATGCAACTGCAACCTATCAGGTGAGAGCAACCCCAGCCAATCACAAGCCTCAACACAGCCCGGGCTTTGGGATTGGAGGATGATACTGTGATGACACATGCCTTGTGATCAGATTGGTTCATCTGTGAAAGTGTATGAATAATATATACATTTCTTTCATTTTTAGTTTTTACAGCCATATTTGATAAAGACACCATAATGACAATGAATCATGATGCATTGATACAGTGTTTTCACACGAATTCTCACTATCTGTTCATAGGGCATTGAAGAGAAAAGTTAGGATTCCAATGTGTCTTGGAAAAGATATAGTTTAAAAATATTTTTTTTCTATTATATTTTTTAAATTACATTTTAGGCCCTTATATTTATAAGACAACATTTTTAAATGTTGGTATGCAGTTTATTTAAAACTCAGTTTAGTTCATATAGACATTGCTGCATGAAACATATGAGCTTTTCTATAGAAATGTTGAATTCTGACCATTGAAGGCCGCTGTAGTTTGTGGCCACTTAGAGATTAAATAGAAATAGAACAATAGAGTTCAAATGATGGCTGATCCTATATAAAAAAAAATATCATAAATAAAGATATGTTTGTCTTTTATAAATATTCCAATTTCTAATAAAATGTTGTAGTCTATGGTTGAGACAAAGCCCCTTACAAAAATAGTGACAGGGCGGAGTGGTGTGTATGTTAAAAGACTATAGCGGGCATCATGTTTCTAAACTAAATGTATGAAATGAAAAGTATGTATTGGAGATTATAGCTATAATAAGTAAGAAGGTTAAAACCATGATATTAAAGTTGAAATGGAAATAGATGCAAAAATAAAATAATGTTTGTTTTGCATACCCTACTACTATCTACTAGCTGCAATATAATATTCCCACGCATTGCCCTCCCCTGATCGCTGAACTAGACATATTCCCTGCCAGTGCTTATTCAAAGCTCACCTTGTGTGTGTCTGGGTGTGTGCAGTTGGAGACAGGAGAGCAACCCGCCGCTGTGACCTATTCCCTCCGTTCCTCCGGGGCCGCGGGCAGCCGGGCCTCTATTGATTTTCAGAGCTGGGGCTCAGCTGTGCCCAGCGTGGCACTCACAACACATTTATCTGCATGTCGCGTTAACATTTTCAATATTTAATCAGGTTTTCACAGGGCTGCTTTTCTATCAAACGCTGGAGAAGCAGGAAAAAGTTAGCCGAGATTATTAGCAAATGTAAGGTTGTAAATATATGGCACAGTTTGTTTTCTTAGATGGTGGAAAATCTTGTATTGTCACGTCCTGTGTATTAGAAAGAAAACAGGATGCATATGTTATTTTTTTGTGAAATTACTTGACTGAAAGAGTTTGAAATTGGAAAATTCAAGCAACATTTCCTTCTAGACTTCATGATTCTCAACTTTTGCCCCTCATTGCATCCTGCTGCCTGCTTGTGGGATCTGACCGTTCTGCTAGCGCTTTGCAGAGATGTTGAGGAGCGGGATGAATTATGAGGAGGACCGAGATATCGCCCTGAGGCCAAGGCCCAGGGCACCACTTCATGGCTCTAATCATTAAAGTCTGACGGCTGCAGAGGCTGATCCAAGTCCGGGCTTAGTGTAGTGTAGCTTCCAGGGGGAACTATCTCTGTGATGCTGTAGATCATGAGTTAGCATGTGCTTTCACAAGGCTAGCTCTCTGTGGCCCGCTTTGCCCTCACCGCAGCTAATTTATGATGGAAATGAAGTCTGAAGCAAAGGATGACTTTTTCACTCAAAGCGAAACTTGCAGATTATAGTAAATTTAGCAGTTAATTGACAATCACCGCCATGTTTTGAATGAGAATTTGTCTGTGAGGCTTGGAGCAGTCAGACAATTCTGGGAGTCCATAAAACAGTGTCTGCTGTGAAGCATGATGGGAGAAAAGCTGAGTCACTGGGAGCTGTAATCCTAATAGCAGTTGGTGAGACAGACTTTTTAGTTGGAACCTGGAAATATCAATCAAAATAGAGAATTATGCCCCACAACTACAGTTAATACATTTTAATCTCCTTTGGCTTTGTGTGGTTATTTACTACAGAGGCCCTGCTTGATTTATGAGCCCAGTCTCCTGTCAACTTTCTATCTCTTTCTACACAACATGTTTATTTCTCCACAGGGCATAAGTGCAGGAGTGATTGGTTCTTTTTGTGTTTGAAGTAAAAGATCACAACTAAATGATTCATTTGCAGACAGCTGTTGCGTGTCAGTCAGGTGTGACATAGTAAATTTATTCTCGAAAATCATGTTGACTTCTTCAACCATGCACTTTTTTGACATAATTAGTATAAGCTTCATAATCCAAGAGGATAAGCCATTAATCTACATACAAGTGAGGACAGATCAAGTCAGACGGGATTTTCTGGAGAACTCAGCCCCTCACAGTGAGGATAAGCAGGGAACATACAGCCGAGTATTGTAGTGTGTGTGAAAAGACGGATAAACAGTGTAAAAACCCTTCTCTGGGATCTCCACACAGGAGCTATGTCGGCAGCGCATGGCGATCCGGACGTCTGAGCGGGTGGAGCGGCCTGAGACCCTGCGCCATTCCCGCCTTAACAGTGTGTCGTCCCAGTTCAGTGATGGACCCGCGGCCAGCCCGTCCACGCGAAGCAGCACCTCCTCCTGGTGCGAGGAACCTGTGCCCTCCAACATGGACATCTCCACTGGTCACATGATCCTGGTAAGCCACGCCCTCAGGGCCTTTTAGAACTGGAGTAAGGATTTAGGGCTGCACAATATACTGCAAATGTTTGAGTATTACAATATCACCAAACACAACTTCCAAATCACAAATAAATACTTGCATAGCCATAGTGTTGTAGGCTTTCACGTGATGGACATTTACTCTTACTCTAGTAGTCTTAAATCAAACTGTGGTGTGTTCATATACAATAAACAGTATAGACTGGTGTTAGGTTAGACTGGTTAGATGTCTGGATATGATTGTTACATTTGAACAAGTCTTATCACCCCACTCCTTTTCTGCTGCCTGGGTGTGTTTCTCTGAGTATTCAGTCACGCTGCTGTAGCATGTCAAATAGAGGTTTCTACACATTTCATATGAGCTCACACCGTAGTCTTTAACTGTGACTGTTTGTCTCTTTATCATCTTATCTTCTTCTGCTTTTTCATCACTTTTTCTGCTGTTTACCCATTTTATCCCACTTCTACTCTTTCTTTTCCACCCATAATGACATTTCCTCTTTCTCCTTCCCTCTCTTTCATATCCATCTCTGCAGCAAAATTCACAGACATTGTTCATTGTGACGAGAGCTGCTCCAAAGTGAAATATTATTACCCATTTGATTGTCATTTGGATGTTTTTGAATGTGTTTTTGCTTTAAAAACCTCTGCGCAAACACACACAATGGATTGTTTTAATTTTGCACAACTTTGGCTTCATTCATTTGAGACAAGCTTGATAAAAGAGATGGATAGATGCCTTGCAGTGTTTCCATTAATGGTGAAAGCATTCATCACGCTGCATGTCTAGCTTTTATATTGGGAGGCTATAATGAATGAGAGTGAATCTGCCTTGTATTGGTGGTAATAGATGGGTTTTGTTGCACTCGTCAAGTCTTGTATGTGGAGCTCCTTTTGAAAACATTGACAATAGGAAAGCATTTAGCCCTCAGTAACAAAAGAGGCTGTGAATGATTTCTAGGAGCTGTTATTATTATGATTAGCTGCAGTTACTTGTTCACAGGCATTATGATGCAGAAGGTGAACCACACGGAGACCTTTACTTCTCTACTGTCTTGATTGACATGGAAATGTCCTATAGGGGCTTCAGCTTTAAAATTCTGCTGCCATCTCACATGAAACCATGTGTGAGATTGCCTTGTTATCACTGATCTCAGACCTATATTTTCCCATCTCTGCTCTGCTCTCCCTCTTGCGCTCTTTGGAGCTCACACCGTGTGGAGAAGATGATGAATGCCGGCTCTTCCAAAGCACACATGCTGGGGGTCTTTTCTGAGGCACAATGCTCTGGCCAGAGTCAGGACAAATGAACTACAATGTTCTCCCTTCCACACTGCTCACCTTTAAACTAAAGTCTTGCATAACGACTTGTAACTTCAAAAGTTGAATTGGGCTCCAGTGTGTGCTGAGTCATCTGCTGTGAGTGTGTTTTTGACACACCTCTTCTGTCGAATATTTTCTCACTTTACTCTGCTGCCAACTTCAGCTGAGGTTTGCTGCCAAAACCTAGCAAGTGATACCTAGTTAATGGCTCCCATTGTCAAATATTATCACAAGGTGTGTTGGAAATGTGTTGGTGGATTATTTCAGCACCACGGACAGCGTTTCACAGGTAGCTAAACTGTTCCTAATGCTCAGAAAAAATCCACACTAAAATTGCTTTCATATATTTTGCTGTTTTTATATGATTACTTTAAAATCAAAATAGGCACTGATTTTGTGGCATTTGTCTGTGTTTTTATCTAAATTGGTATGCATTTGTATCCCATTTAAAGTCTGATTTTATTTAGTTATTATCATCCACAGAAAGCTTGCAGTTTGAACGTGACAGTGCTGTTACCTGTTGTGTCTAGCTCCCACTCGTCCCTTCATCCTGATTTCACCCAGCAGCCTCTGCCGCCGAGGAGACTGCTTAGGAAGGATTAGACATTGTTTCCCTGACACCCAGGCCTCCCATCCGAGCCTCTGATTGGCAGACATAATCCCCCCATTCAGTAAACCTTCGTTACCCTGTCTGTGGAATACGCCACGGTCCACTGCCTCCTAGAGACGGGAGGTGCTCGATAAGGGCCTGCTGCCTGCATCACATTAAGTGCACCGAAATATGAATTTGGAATGCAATCGATTCGGGGGCATCGTTTGAATAGAATGGGGAAGCAATTCAGAGTGGATGTATCAAGTGCATGGAGATGTAATATTGGTCGGGGAGGTGGGATGTGTCACGCTGGCGAGCACACAGTACTTGTGCGGGTGATGAGAGTGTAGTGGTGACAGGCTCTGTCAAGTGGCCATAATGGCATGCTGTCATTTCCACAGTGGATGTGTGTTTGCGTAGGCGATGCACACATGCAAATATACATGTGTGGCTGCTATTAGAATTGACATTAAGGAGATTTCTTTTGATAATTGGGCATTTGCCTCTGATTTGACAGAGGTAATAGCACTTTAAGATAGAACTCTTGCTCTTTTATGTGCTGCTGCATTAATTGCAAGAGTTTCCATTGTTGCTTTTAAGGCTTGAGTGTCACCTTTGGTGCCATATCTAACAATTAACTTTGATTTCCATTGTGAGTTGGACTATAATGTTCTTATATGTCAGCTGACATATTTAGCGCCCATGCAAAAGGGTAATTACCTATTGTGTGGCGGATAGGATTATTTGTGATTATCATCAAGTAGGAATAATATATATATTCTGCACAAGCTCCTGCTTCTGACAGTTATATGTCTGCTCTAACAATGGATTGGACCTTGATGTTAAGGTTTACCTATACTGCCTTTAATATGGGCTCAAAATCCCAGCACATCTGGGTATCACTTTCATTGTATTAGCCAGCTGATCCCTGACATCAGTTTATGAGTCTGTAATCTTCTGGGCCACACAATAGAGGACTAAACCATTTAACCCCGCAGGGAGGGGCGCCATGATACCGGAAAGAAAGAGCAGAACACGGCGCGAGCTAAAGAACACTTGTCTTGCCAGCTCCAGCCTCTGAGCTCCCTAAGACTTGTCCCAGTTTGGGAGAAGTAGGAAAATACAGTCACACATATATGTACCAGGCGTGTGCTCCTCCCCCTTCTCTTTTCCATCTTTGTCTCTCTCGCGAATTCAATTTTGTCTTCTCCAAGTGACGGCTTAAATGCAGACAATCTTATCAGCGGCTGTGCAAGCAGTGAGGGATGTGATTGAAACACCCCTCAAGTATTGCTAATGCCGACCAACCTTTCACCAGTCTTAATCGTGTATTTTCTTCCGTAGTCTTTTGTTCAAACACACTCACAAACACAGAAGACGCAAACGTTAGCGCACCTTTGACTGTGTTACACCAAACACCAGCTTATAGTGCTATAATATTCCCATTAGGCCTGATCATTGGGCTGTATTGTTTTTCTGCTTTGTATTGGTTAGGTTTGTTCAACTTTAAAAAAGTGTCTGCAAATAAACAGCAATCTTAGAGACAGTGATTGGAGGTGATTGTGCTTTGAAATGGCGGCTGAGGTGCTGTGTGTTTCTTGCAGTCGTACATGGAGGACCACTTGAAGAACAAGAACCGTCTGGAGCGTGAGTGGGAGGCCCTGTGCTCTTACCAGGCCGAGCCCAGCGCATGCAGCGTGGGCCAGGGCGAGCACAACTGCAAGAGGAACCGGCCAGACGCTGTCGTTGCCTGTAAGTGACAACATTTAAAACACAGATACAGTGGCAAAACCAGCATAAAACTGGATTGTATCCAAAGTGATGATACTTTATGAAATTGGTGCTAACTAAATAATTCAAGGGTCATTTTTTACAACAGGTTGTGTAGTCAAAGTTATCACTAATCCTCCATTTCTAGTAATTTCAAAATATTACCCTGGTTACTTTACATAACAGCATTTCTTGCTCAATTGGTGTATTGTTAGTGTTAATACCAAAAACACAATGTTTCAGTTTAACCCAAAGTTTTATTCAGCTGCCATGTTAATTTCCGGCAAAATACAAGCAACTCTCACTTACTCCCAAAAGATCCTCATATGACTGACTCGGTCATGATTTAATTCTTTTATCAATCACTTTTGCTCCTTGATTGATCATATTTGCTACTATAGAGAGAAATCCATTGGACGTCAGGTTTTTAGGGGCTTCACTTATGTGAACATATGTAAGAAGATTACCAAAGTGGCTTCAAGAGCTGCAATAAACCAAAGCTTTACAACAGCCAACTTCTTCATCTGGGCTTGTTTTAAACATTACTGTTTCTCTTGGAACACAGTGAATTGAAGATGGACTGATGTAGGACTTAAAACAGTGTGTGTTGTTGTGATAAAACTCTGGTGAAATTGCAGTCCCTTGCCGCCGTTTGATTTCCATATCACTCTGTTGCTTTTGTTAAGAAAAAAAAGTGTTGTTAGTGTGCAATGGAAGAAAACTGTGGAAATGTTGATGAATTATGTATATCTCTATTACAGATGATCACTCGAGGATCACCTTGAAAGCGGAGAATAACCACAGCAACTCGGATTACATCAACGCCAGCCCAATAGTGAGTACTGTTTATTCACAACGGCTAATGCGTGTTGTTTTGAAGCCTTTCTGCAGCAGGAGCACCTGTTGAGGTTGTTTTCTTCGTCAAGATAAAACACATTTCAAAAGCACTCCTCATTGATCCAGGTCCATTGATCTTCTCTGTTACTTTGTTCTCCAAGCTGGGCGCCTCGGCGGATTGGTTCATCTTGTTGAATCACATTGCTACTTTTTTTTTTTTGTAAAAATAGCCACTCCCTGGAGATGCCCTCAAAAGAATAACAGAGTGCATTATTTTGGCCTTAAACAAATGCAACAAATACCACAGATATCACAGTGCCTTAAGGGGCTAAGGTTACTTTTTTGGTATTTTATCCTTAAAACATTGCCAGTCATTCCTTCCCCTAAGGCTGCTGAGATGAGTTTCCATCCAAGGGAACAGGAAACTATGCATTTTAAATACAGTTGCAAAAAAATCTGAGGTGATAGATGTGGAAGCACTAAAGGCCCATTACTCCTCAGAAACAAACAACAGAGGCTTTCCAGTCAGCCATTTTTCTCTCATATTTTACATTTTTTAGTTGATTTATTAAGGGACCAGCGTAAACATAGACAGCCAGCACAGTTCTGTAGAGACATAATGTTAAAGATTGTAAAGTCATGGCAGATGCAGTGGTGTGCAGATGAAAGGACAGTAATTACACCACAAAAGGGGACCCCTGGCTGGGCCCAGCAAAACTCTGGTAATTACGTCTGTCATCGCAGCTTCTTCCTCCTCATTAGCTTTGGGGCAGCAGCCTACGAGTAAATAATCTGTCGCCTCTTTCTGGGAAGCCGGGGTCAGACAGGCAAAAGAGAGCTCGTATAGCTAAAGGTGAAGCTTGGCTAATGGCTAAACCACAAACAATGCTTCCTCCCTCACAGACATACAGCATCATTAAGAATAGTTTGAAGGGATGCTACAAGAATGCCAAACAAAGTCTTCCATTTTGTTTCTTTTATTTCATTGCAGTTTAGCTTCTGAGGTGGGAGCCAGGTGTTGGAAGTTGACATGCATTCTGGGAGAACACAAATTTTCACCACAAGCCATTTCACTTCAAATCAAAAGAGCACTTCTTGTGGCTTTCTTTCTTTTTTTTTTTCCGATGTAGTAGTAGTCTATCTTCTCGGCACAATAGCAAGGAGAGGACGAGGAACGCAGGATGGCTCTTTCAAGTTAGCGGTTTAGTATTCATGCCAGGATGTCAGCATGTAGCTACAGCATGTGTGTGTCCTTGAGATTGGCTAAACAGAGTGGCAGCATTAGCATTTGGACCATTTTATTGTGTACTTTTTTTTAACCAGAAATGCTGACAAGAAAACGTATATATAGATCCTAATTGAAGCCGACCCGTGGGTAATGAACATTGTGAATGATTTATGTGTGTTTTCTGACTTCTGTTTAGGGCACCACTTTTACTTTTGCCCCATTTAGTACCATGCATTATACATAACGTTAACAATGATCTCTAGCCTCGTTCGGATACATTTTAATTAAGCTTTTACTGACCTAAAAAGAACAGTAGCTCGTATTGCCTCATCAAATAATTAGTCGTGTTGCAGGGTTTATAATTTCATCAGTGAGAGGAGGTTGGATTAAAATTGGAACACATTACTGTATGTTTAAACAAGAACAACTCAAGTAAACACTGAGACGTGACAGTGGTAGGAGAAGAAATTTAATTTGAAGGTGTATGTTTGGCTTTAGGGAAGATCTCATTAAATCAAGAAGAAAGTATTACAAGTTATGCATAAATGCTGTTTGTTTCGCTGTTTATGAGGGTATATTGTGGTTTTCAGGCCAGCAAATCTTGACAGTCAAGTAAGGATAAAGAAAAATACAAATCAACAGTCATATCTAAAAACACAAACACAAACGCTTATGCTAAATTAGCTTTGCTCTATTTTGTTGTAATGCTTTTGATTTTAGTGATAGTTATATAACATATACACTATACACTACATTGATATCTTTAGTAAATAAACTGTAACACTACTGCATAAAAGTACAATTAAATCACTATTATAGGCAAATGGGTCATCACACTAAATTGCATAGTGAGGTTATCAAAATTAATTGACTGATAAAGTTGGATCATTCATTTATATCGTAAATTTGGGTTGCGAGGAAGGAAAAATGTGGTCCAGTGTATTTTTGTTTGTGCATTATGACCTTCCCAGTATAGCAGTTACACACACGTAGGTAAACTGGTCCTAAGTAAATGTTTTATCCTTTCAATGTGATTCTGTTGGAACAATTATTCCCTTCAGAGTTGTGGAAATGGCTGGACCCTTCCCACTTTGGGTCTAAGGCAGGATCCACTCTGCACAAAGGCCATTTAGTCTTAAAGCCACCAAAAGAGATGTTGAAAAGAAATTAGTATCAAAATTGTATGTACATGACAAGACCTTTTTTTAACCCAATCCTAAAAACATTCTTGCTGTTGGTGTGTTGTCTGTCTGCATGCAGCTGTAAACATATGTCATATTCCAATCTTATTTATGCACACCTTCCTCAGTGAGATGTCGACATCATTTTTGAACCTACATCTCGGGGGCATGCATACAAATTCACCTTATAAAATGTAATTATTGATTTGGGGTAGGGAGACAGAGGGGGAGGGGCCATATCACAGGCAACACCTACTCAATCAAGTCTCAATCACATCCCTCAAATCAGGTCCCCTATGTGTGTCATTATGTCATGCCTTCGGGGTCTCACGCTTCATGCCAAAATATGAACAATGAGGATATGAAAGTCGTTAGTTAAGGTCTAAGCAGGAGCAGATGCTTGAGAATCGGGCTGCACCATATTAAAAAAAAAATGCAATAACTATGCAATGTAACAATGATAAGAAAAATGTGGTTGCCCTTGGATGACACTGTAAAATTCAATTTAAGTTTAATGTATGACACACATCTCTGAAGTCGCTGGTTAAAAATTTACTGAACACTAAACCAGACCTAAATTTAAGACTGAATAAGGACTAAAGGGTCACAAGCCAGTGTACTCTTTGTGCCATTCCCATACCTGGATAAATAGTAGTTGCTTCAGGAAGGCAATCAGCAGTGGTGGAAGAAGTATACAATTTCTTTACTTAAGTAAAAGCACAGATAAATGAGCTTACTCAAAACTTACTCAAGTAAAAGTATTACCTTAAAATTTTTAGTAAAAGTATAAAAGTACTTAATTCAAATGTACTTGTGAGTAAAAAAGGAAAAGTATTTTGTTCAGACTCAACAACTCATTAATGTGTTAATAGTGAGGGATTTGGCAGAAGAATTGTGCTGATTACTAATGAAATTTACAAACTGGTGCAGTAGAAGAGATTTAATCTGTCTTTATTACTTTGATGTTTCTAAAGGAGTACTACTTTACTGCATTGTTTATGATTTATGTACCGTGTAGCTACAATGAGGGCACGACAAAAAGACCTGACTTTAAACCAAAACTCAAAATACTTTGTACTTAAAACCAACTTGTAAATGTAGTGGAGTAAAAAGTACAGATATTTGATTTAAAATGTAGTGAAGTAAAAGGACACCTTGTAAAATGTACTTAAGTAAAGTAAGTAAAGTGCAGATACATGAAAATTTCACTTAAGTAAAGTAACTAAATACTGTTACTTTGTTACATTCCACCACTGGAAATCAGAAAGGGAATAGCCAGAACAAGAGATGATTACCCATAATATAATTTTAAGGCTCCATGTTTATTTTGAAAGTGTAAATTTACATATGAAATATCTTATTTGTGAGTTTGCTGATACTGCAAAAAACAAATGTGTGATATATTATGGAGCACTAGTTAGGAACTACAATAATGTACATGACTCAACTTCAGCATAGGCAGAAGGGATGATGTAATGATAAAGCCAGGATTAAAAACATTTGGTGTTGTCCAGTCAGAATCCAGCACCAACCCCTCTGAAACAGTCTCTTGTTAGAGGTGAACCCTGCATCTAAACATAAAATTGAGGACTTAGAATTTTTTCTCATAAACACTAGAGATTTCTTTTTGCTTTTTGTTGACCTAGAGTGAAATTATAACCCAGTGCAAGGCTACGTTAGTGTTTCTATGCAAAACAGCACGAGAGAGCCTGATGTTTAAAATTCCTTTTACAAACACTGCATGAGCTGACAGGCATACAAAGCACGTCCTTCAGATTTGTGTTCAACATCTACTTCATGCCTGTGTGACATTCAGCGTTTACCAACAATAGCCCGCGGTCCCTTTGCATTTTAATTTATTTTAATCACAGCCTTTTAATAAATGGACATATCTGGGGGTTATAGAAATGTGGGAAGAAGTCGGAGGAAGCTGAATGAGTTAGATAGAGAGAAATACATCATAGAGAAGCACTGCGGTTCCCAAGAGATGCTCTGCTCTATCCAGATGGAGTCTTTGATGGAAGTCTTACCCAGACAGTATGTTTTCATCTGCCCATACACCGACTCACACTGTGCTCCCTCTCTCCCAGATGGACCATGACCCACGCAACCCCACTTACATCGCCTCGCAGGGCCCGCTTCCTTCCACCGTGGCAGACTTCTGGCAGGTAAAAACCATCTCTATTCACCAGCGTCGTCTTTCATCTTTCAGCATTTTAAAGCTGGTTTTGTAAAGACTCACACACAAGAGCCGCACTACTCCAGGTCCATGTGTTTTTCATGACTGACTGTCTTTGAAGTTTTGAATGTACTCTTCTGACAAACAGAGGTGGAAGAAAGGCTCAAAATCTGTGCATGAGTAAAGCTACTGTTACTTCAAAATAACCTTACTCAAGTTGAACTAAAACAAGAAGAAAAATTCTGACCTGACTAAAAGTAAAAATGTAATAAAGTATATACAAAATCATTCACTGTTACTACTGCAGCTACTGCCACTACTACTACCAATGCTGCTACTTCTGTTACTACTACTCCTCTATCAAAACCTGGAATGAAAACCCACCTCACCACTAAGGTCAAAAATATACAAAATAATAATATAACAATATTATAGTATAATGTAAAATCTTAAAGATTAAAGCAAAACTACTTGACCCTAACGACTTAACCCTAATAAAAGTAACATCTTTCCTGCCAAAATTGAGTAAAGTAAAAGTAAAAGTATGCTTTCAAATATGTACTCAGAAAGTATTTTTACTGCTAAAAATATAGTTCAGAATAAGTATTTTGGTACTTTCTTCCCTGCGTAGAAAATAGCTTTGGATAAAGATATGCTACAATGCTCTTGTTATACCAAGTGCTATATAGTCTAATAATATTTACAATAATGTCATGTTTGCTCTCATAAGCCTGTTTTTGGGGCTATTTGCATTCCTTGTCTTGTCCATAAATGTCAGAGGCGCATGTCATTAATCACCGGATATAGACCATTGTAAAGCATGGCGACTTGATGCGGAGGTATGCCTTAAATGATGCATGCTTGCCAAATGGCATTCTCATGTGTTAATAGGACGGTGCTGTAGTAATTAGTGGGCCCATCACCTCCATATGGTGAAGTAACTGGGCTAGCGTGACCAGGGTTTAAAAGTGCTGGGCATAAATCGAGGCAGAGCAGCTGGTCTTGCTCTCTATATCATCTTGTCTTCGAATCAGACTTGTTTGTGTCATTGTAAGTGCTGACTTTGACTTTTTATGCAAATGTGGGAAGTAACTAGTAACAACTGCTCCAATTTATTATAAACCCAAGTCTAAAAAAGTTGGGGCACTGTTTAAAATTGTAATAAAATGCAAATCTCACAAACCATATTTCATCAACAACATATCAAGTGTTGAAAGGGAGATATTTTACCATTTTATGTAAATATAGGTCATTTGAATTTGGCAGCAACACATAGGCTGGAAAAGTCAGCTGCAGTTAAAATAAGGTTAACTGGAAACATCTCAGGAAGTTGAGGTGAAGATTCTGTTTGCATGAGCTCAGAAATACAGTTTGTACGTGAATGTACTTCTGTATACTTGTTTAAAAAGATGAAGTTTTACCTGCACAAAAAATGGCTGCACACTTGTTTTTTTGTAAATTACCTTCTACAAATAAATCCGTTGCAGCTGTAAAACCCAGTTGCAATTAATTTACACAGAAAGTCATTGTTTCAGGTGTGTGGCCTTAATTGACTGCAGCGGCTCAAATTGGAACAAAATGGAATTGGTTTAATTAGTAAATTTAAAAGTGCCTCAAACAACACAGCTGATAATTATCACTTTTGTTTATGTGGTTGACAGTTCTTTCCATGCCAGGTGAATAAAATGCATTATCCCAATGAAATGAGCTGTTTAGCAATGAACTCAACTCTAAACTCTTCTCTATTAAGTGAAAAATAATAGGGAAATTAGATGTGGATTGACATGCTGACATGGTGAACACCGGGATAAGCAGTAGCCATTCATTATTCAGTTGAATTGTGACAGTCGAAAAAACACATCTCTTTCCCTTATTAAAAGTAAACAAAAAGGTGGAAACACTGGCAGTCTCATGCAAATGGACCATGCAGGAGGCAAATCTCTCTGCTGTGTCCTGCCTAATCCAGCCCAGCCCAAGGCTGCGCTCTGAAAGGCTAATCCCTCCTCTCCTCTCTCTTACCTCAGCTCTGGTGGGCCCTCTTTTTCACCCCCCCCCCCCCCTCAAAAAAAGAAAAGAAATCAGGACAGTCAGCAGGAGTTCACAGTGCAGCAACTTAGAGCTTAGATCTTTGCCAAGGCACTGGTCCTGTCTTGCAATGGTGAAGATATAGTGCCCAGGCCTGGACTCAAAATTTAAGATCCTCTAGTCCTGGGGTAAATGCTCTTTCCATTGAGACATAAAACACGTACATGTCACATTGCTGAAGAATCTACTCAAATCATTTGTTCTTTTAATGCATGAAGTTAGTATCTTCTGTCTGTAACTCAAAGTGATACACAATCCCTTAAAACACTCCTGGACCTAAATAGTGATCTGGATCCACACCAAAATTAATAATTTTGTCCTTGGCCCTTTTCTGACTTTTGCTGAATTTTCATAACATAAATTAAAAAATAAAGTTTAAAGTACTCTTAGTTAACAGCATTTTTCACACCTCACTAACATTTTTGCACAGTACTGTATGTATGTTTTGGAAAATGGTGTCACAGATGCCTGGCTCTCCACTCATGCAAAATGAGAAAAAGCTGTTCCTAACCACCTCCAAATATTTGCCAAACCTTGCTAAACAGCACATAGTATTATCACCTTGCCTAATGTCATCACATCCTGGCACAGTTGGCATCTAATGTGTCCATCGGGCCGGATCACAGGAGCTTGTGATTAGTGTATAGTCAAGGCCATTGTGTTTTTATAGCAATCATAAAAGCCAGCGTTTCCTCCTCATTTTGCTAATAGCTGCTTTGGGCCTGTATTTTTTTTTTCTCTCAAGGACACATTAGATTGCAATAAGATGAAATGGAGCAGAGTTTGCGTTGCAGTCAGGGCAGGAGTGAGCGCGGACGACCCACAACACGCCCCCCTGCTGCTCCGGCCAACATTTATCATTTGTCACACGCAGAGACCTGACATTTATTCATACTTCCTGGACCCAGATTAAGAAATCAATTTCAGTCTAATACAAAGCTGTCAGTAATGCTAATGTGCAATGTGGTCCTCACGGTGGCAGAGTTCACTTACATACTACAGCTGCTCCAAAGCTATAGACATGAATAAAAGAGGGTTGTAATTGTGATATGTAATGTATTTTCTTGGGTCTCTAGATGGTGTGGGAGAGCGGCTGTGTGGTCATTGTCATGCTTACCCCTCTGTCAGAGAACGGAGTGAAACAGTGTCACCACTACTGGCCTGATGAGGGATCTGACGTCTACCATATCTACGAGGTAACACCAAAATGCTTTTGTTACAGGTTCACCCCGTCTGGTGTATTTAATAGGGGTGTTCATTCATAGTAATTAGTGTAATGCCTGCATGAAATGACTCTTGTTTGGAGATGGAGACAGGGGTTAGCAATGATTATGGATATTTAACATATACTGTATTTAGAGACTAAATAAATACAAAAGTAGTAATCATCACCATAATGTTTAACTGATGGAACTATAGCCATAAACATCTCAATGCCAAATTCTGATGATGATGATAATATTAATTGGCAAATTCTTTACCAAGAACTAGTGTGGTTTGTGTGATTTTGAAATTCTTTTGGATTTCCAGGGGGCAGAACAAATGGATGCTGATTAAACTGCCTGTGAATGCATTTGGATAGACATGTACCAGGTATCAGGGAAGAAAGAGCCAATCAGAAATGAATGCATGTATAATCTCTGGACCAACGCATTTGGAAAACAAATAAAAGAAACAAAGCTTCAAAACATGCCTGCCTATTTCCTCCATGCCATTCCCCTGTCTCTCTCTCCATGGTTTTCTGTCCTGCCATCAAGGCATAATAAGCCAAAAATAAATCTTTAAGTCTCCCAAATGCAATGCTTCAGCATATACTGCATGAACATTATGCTATTTTTCTGCAACATATAACCCTCATGGCACTTAAAGTATACTGTACTAATGTCTTTGTTATGAGTACTGCTATGCCAAAATGAAAATATGCAGATTCAATTAGTACCTGATCCAGCTTCCTATCCTATTATTGTACATATAGCAATTTATTTCATTACACTGAAATAGACTGCATTGCATATATAAAGCATTACATTATATTGGTGGTGATTAGAAAAATTTCCCTTTAGTACGTATTTTACTGAATTAGTACCAATCTCTTTCCTTCAGGTGAACTTAGTGTCTGAGCACATCTGGTGTGAGGACTTCCTGGTGCGAAGCTTCTACCTAAAAAACCTTCAGACCAATGAGACCCGGACTGTCACCCAGTTCCACTATCTGTCCTGGATGGACCGTGGCAATCCCACCTCAGCTAGGACCCTCTTAGACTTCCGCAGGTAATGTGAAGATCCTTGCAAACTGGCTTCAGAAACTCCTCACATTTCAGAAAGCAAATGGCATTTATCCTCAGCTTGTTTTTAATGGCCTCTTTTCTTAAAATCTGTCAGCGCCTCTCTGGTCCCTTTTGCCCCTCTTGCCTTTTGGTTGCCCTGAAGAATGCCTGTTCTAAAAAGGAGTATGTTTCTCTACTATCCCTTTCATCCTGGGCCTATTCCCCTCACCTCCCTCCAGCACCATGTGATGCAGCAAATTAACAGTCCCGCACTGCCTGGCTTGGCTTGGGAAGAAAAGAAATAAAAAAGCGAATTCAAACACCCAATTAAATGAGAGCTGTCTGACTAAAAACAGAGAGGGGTAGCTAGTGACTGAATAACCTCGCTGTGTTCTCCATGTAATGTGCTTTGGTGGAGGAGAAGCAAACGTCCCTTAGGGAAAAGCCAGGAGGGATAGGAAAAGCCCTCCAAATGAGGATAGATGCATTTGATTTGTGGATGGAAGTCTGTCCCTTTAATGCAAATGAGACAAAAAGATGACGCTATCATGTCAGAGATACAGGGAGACGTCAATTATGTTTATTTATGATGTCAATTCATACACAAACTTTGTTATGCTGTTGAGACCCCCTGTCATTTAACTAATGCTATTAACTTGGAATCTAATCTTGAAGCTCTCTCACCACCATTAAGCGATTTAGAGGTCTATACGCACACACACTCCACACTCGTGTCACGGTTTCGGCCAACTTGGTATTTTGCGGTTGCCAGTGTCATTTTTGTGATGTTGCAGCTAGTAATATGAGCCCAGTTGCATAGTCACAAAAGTGATCATTGGAAACTGTGTCTCCTCAGCCAGGCCTGTGCACAAACTGTCTCTCACTCTCCCCTCCTCCTCTTCCTCCTCTAACTGCTCCTTCCTCTGGCTTGCATGGATACGCCAGCTCCAGCCCTGTGCTCAGAAAATGTTGCTCATTAATATGATGTCAGTAATAGTGTTAGAAATTTGTTGAATGGCAGTTTGTGTTTTTAAATATGTAATATACAGACTTGGATAGTGGGACCAGTAAAAAAAAAAAAAAAGTTTATGCAGATGTAAGGGCTAGATCCAAATTCACCAGCATTAATTGGCTACAAATGTCAACCTTTAATTTCTATCTTCATAAAATTAGTTTGTCAAATTCACCATTTATTGTTAAACATGTGATGTAACAGTCTATTGGTCTACTTTTGATATGTTCCAGCAAACTGGGAACTTCGCACTTTCGGTTAGGAAAAATGCAATAGAACACTTCTTTATCTCGTATTTCCACTTGTGGTTAAACAGTGCACCCTAACTTCACTGAGATGCTGAAGTGTGACGTCACACAACAATGGTGGCCCCAGCGGAGCCATGTATCTGAACGATAAAACTTTAACTTAACTACATGAACTATGTGAATCTTTGACATTGGTCATAACCCACTAGATTTAGGTGATTTAACATTTTTTGCATTTAAACTGATGTTAAGAGACATCAGTATAACGTTATGTTCTCTGTAGCCTGTGGTCATAGCATGGCCATAGCAACGGTCATACCAATAAACATTTTCCTCTATTTTATTGCTAATAAAATATATTTTGTCAGAGCCTGCAGTGTCAGTTAAATCATATAATATAAGCTTATTTAGTAGTATGTGGCACTGTAAACTAGGGTATTTGAATGTTTTTAGACAGTTTCCCCATTTATTTTCACAGACATCAGCCATGTTTTGTTTTTTTTGTTTTGTTTCTATTCAAGATCATTTAGCTGGAATGCTTTGAGGTTGGAACTCGTAAGCTCCAAGTGAGAAACATGCGACCTCCCAGTTTGCTGGAACGCATCATTTGTCTATAGACAGTGTACAGTGCGTCAAAGCAAGGAAACATGGAACATGGTTCACAGGACCATTGGATCTAGATTAAGAGATTATTGTAGCATATTGTACCAAAATAATTAGAGTATTTACACATATACATGTATTTTTTAATTCTCTGCTGCTAATGTTTATACCTACACTCCAATGTTTAAATGAGCAATTCTTTCCACATTGCTGTCAGTTATTTAGAAAAATAACAAAGCACAGCAGACAGAGTATCCCTGTGATGAAATATTTAGCTGTTTTTCCATTGATAGGTGAAAAATGGGGATGTGGAAAGATGTGGGGAGCTCCCAGTGTAGTCAGTTTCCATGGCAACAGCGGGGTGTGAAAAGGCTGGTTGGCCTTCACCGAGCCTGTGGTGTAAAACATTCATAATTGGCCGGGGTTAATGCGTCGGCGGACGGTGATCACAACATCACACCGCCGCATCCATCACCCACATGTCACAAAAACGCTGTTTGAAAGGATGCTCAATTTATTTACGTGCTGCGACATGGATCCCTCTCTCGGTGTTCAAATTAAAGTGATTGATTGACAGGGGAGCGCATCACTCAAGATTTCGCTCAATCTTTTGATTATTGCAGCCATTAATATTGCGTTGGGCTACAGAGGAGAAGTCCCTCATGAGCCACATTTGGTTTAATTGTCACTGTTATCATCAGCAGGAAGGATCGATCTTTGCTCCACAATATGATTTATCAGCTTATTCAGTTAGGATAGTTTGCAATCAAGCTTGCAATAACATCGAATTTTCTCTGTTTTTTATTTCAGAAAGGTTAACAAGTGCTACCGGGGCCGATCTTGCCCGATAATTGTCCACTGCAGGCAAGTATAACTATGTGAACCCAATGACAGTGGCTGACCCCGCTGAATTGGGAAGTGGAAAAGTGTTTGTCTTGGTCTGTGTGTTCGAAGGCAGGGAGTGTTTACTTAAAGCCGCTCAGTCCATTTACTCAATGTGGGTCCAGTGGAGCTGCTGTTTATTCCACTGGCTCTGTCCTTATGGAAATAGCTCCATGCAGACACTCACCCAAAACCCTTCCATTTCCCATTCGGCTGAGTTAGTTAAGTGACTGTGATTGGTTTGTATTAAACACCAGGTATCTGTCTGGGCACTTTTAATAGTCACATCCTGTTAAGTCATGCGTGGGTCCAGGCAGCCGCGGTCGCCCTCAGAGGGAGATGTGCGGACCGAGTGTCTAGCAGTGGATTAATGAAGCAGTGGTGCTCAAGCCGCTCTCCTGTTTTATTGGCCTTGCCTTTATTAGAGAGATGTGCACGCCTTGTTTGCAATTAACATGCAGAGCCGTTGAATGGCCGGCGGGCACAAAGGGAGGCTTTTCATAAGACTATCTCTGGAGTAATGGAAAAGCAAGGCTCTCCAAAAGCTGTTCTCGAACCGCCCCTGGCCTCTCAACCTCTCCTCTGCTCCTGAGGTGCATGCATTTAAAAGCCTTTGTCCCCAGTGTGCCTCACAACCCATTCCCCTCTCCCCAATAGCCCACAATGTCTCCAGACCACACATGAGCTCGTGTGCAAAGGTTTAACATAATCACTTTTATTGGAACATCAAATATTCAGATCTGTTATTTTCACTGCAATATTAAGGATTAATACAGATGTCTGTGACTTGCCTATTCCATATTATCTGTAATATCAGGCTTTTAAGCAGATGGAGCCGTGTGTATCTCTGTGCATAGACTAATTTGTGTTTAAATATACTCTCTACTTCACAGTCTCTCGGCAGATGCACATGTAAATGAGCAATTTGTTTCCTTAAAAGAAAAACACTCAGAGATTAAAGCGCGCACAGCTTTCCTCTGCCACCTTAATGATCTCCTCTCTCTGGCTCTTGCAGTGATGGAGCGGGCAGGACCGGGACTTACATTCTGATTGACATGGTCCTCAATAAGATGGCGAAAGGTAACGATCAATGACTTTCCTTTCACTCTTTCTGCTCGTCTCGAGGCGTTTCCCTGGCAACGCCAAAGCCGCTCATTTTCCACAGAGGGTCTTGGAGATGCATTAGAGGGTGACTTTTCTGAGGCCTGGAAAGACAGACACAGGCGTGGAGGAGGGAGGGAGTGCACAGAGTAGAACAAAGAGTAAAAAGCAAAGTGGGAAAGCCAGAGAAATGGGGAACCCACATTAGTAATTATCTATTTAAGCTGCGCTGTCACACCGTGTTGACCTGCACCACAATGGCAGCGTGAATTTAGATAGCATATGCATGAAGATGAAATGTTTAAAGGGAAATGTTGTGCAGGTGGTTTTCAACTTGAGAATCAATATTTAATATTTAATGGCAGCTGGGATTTATGTCATTGTGTCTTACTTTATTATTGATTTAGATTTTTTTTTTTTTTTTACAAAGCATGGATGGCTATAACCACAATTTCTCACTCTGTCATTTAAGCTCTGTCACTGGAAAATAGTTACATTTTAGGATAAATTCACACACTGTTTTGAGCAGGTGCAGCCTTACATGCAAACAGTAGCTTTTCTTTTTTATTTAAATTCTTGTCAAAAATTCAAATTCACACAGCTCTAGTCTTATTGCACCTGATCTGACTTATCTCCTTCATTGTTATTAGAAGCCGCTCCCCGCATCACCCTAAACCTCTTCATGGCTTAGCTTGCTCTCTGGCCTTTGCCCTTTGACCTCTGGCCTTTGCCCCCTCTCACTGTGTGCATGCACCCCTCCTTCTTGTTCACCCATAGCCCTTCAGAACAGGTCTGGAGCTCAGTGTGTAAAACAGTAATAGGGCCAACCTGTCCGTGTGGAGTTCAGAATTGAATTGGACACTGACCGCGGTGCAAGACCCCAAAACCCCTTTCTTTGTAACCTTTTGTTTTTCCGCTCCTGTAAAAAATGTATAATCTTAGTCTCTGAAGCACTTTCCCTTGGTCCGAGAGCCTCTCTTCAGCTTAACTTTGGAATCCAACCCTTCTGAGACATGAAAGTCTTGTCGGAGCGCTGGAGTACTTTTGAGTACTGAGTCCAGCTGCATTAAATCCTTCCTTTTTTCTCGCACTCTCACAGACGTTGCATTTTCACTGGCTTTCAAAACATCTCAGGAGCTCTCTACACTCTTTCCCCCCCTTTTTTTCTCAAACAAACCCCAGCAACCCGCTTGAAATCCATAAATCTGAAAGGAGAGTGAGATTTGCAGATTAACATCACACATTTGCAAAGCTACAATGGGCTTAAATCAAGAGCGGCTGATGACTGTGGAAGTCCAGCAACTGTTGCATGAGCGTGGCTGCTGGGAAAGCTATAAATCATATTAATTAGAGTTGGCGCTGCTGGTACATTAGCACATATACATGCTAAAGTAGTTAGATTGTTGTATTAGATTACTACTATAGTGTTCCTGAAAGCATTATAGTACATTTGTCAGAGCCCAAATATATCCTTGTGCATATTTTATCTCAAACCCAACCATGGCTCGGGTCCAAGTCTTTCGAGGGATGAATGTAATAATTTTCAATCGCTGTGCTGTTCCAAAGGGAGCGGGGCATAAAGAGAGATTGACAGATGTGAGCTGGATTACTCGGGCCGCTTTGAACTCACTCCAATTTTCGGTGTGTTGCAGGTGCTAAAGAGATTGATATTGCCGCTACCCTGGAGCACTTGAGAGACCAGAGAGCTGGCATGGTCCAGACAAAGGTAAGGTCCTGGGCTTTGAGCTGGAGTGTTCAGGGGGGGGTGAGGAGGAAAGGGTGGAAGGGAGGGGGGTGGAGGTAGGGAGGGGTCCAGGGCATTCAACAGACAATTGTCTACTTAATGTGTCCAGAATCAGGGGAAATGATGTGGTAAATGATAACTGCTACTGGTTTAGAAAAACTCACTGCAGCAGATTAATCACTGGTCTGGGACTGTTTCAAAATATTACTATATTTTATTTTATTTTATTTCCTCATTCTTTTTATTTGTATACAAAGAAGAAGAAGTCTATTTGCACTTGATTTCCACAAAAGGATACACATTTAACCAGAGGCTTTCAGCAGTTTTATACCTGATCATTTTATTGTGATGAAAAGTTTATATTTTTCAAAATTATTTTACTATGATATTATGGTACATGTATTTGCACATTTCATGTAATTAAAACTACATTTAGCTGAACGCCAACTACAGTGTATATTTAACCTGCAACACACTTGTGGTTACTGACCCACCAACTGGGAAGCCCTGGATTAAACTACTTATGAATGCAAATGCATAGAAAATCAGGGAGTACCCTCTTAGGACCAACGCTGTTTGATAATACAACCAAAGAGAGAAATGAAGCACCACACAATGGCCACCTCATTTTAGGATCAGTTGGGACTGAATTTGTTAGAAATCATTAGTGGGGCTCCAGACCCACTTCACTTTGCCACTGATGTGAATGGGTCTGGCTGGCTAGGCTAAGTTGTATTTATTTCTGATTTAAAATATATCACAGCTTTATAGCATTGTATTCCTAAAGTTCTATAGTGCCTGCCTGCAATTTTACTATTCACCTTTTAAACTTGCATATATAATTTGTATCTTTTTAGAATTTGTGAAAATAATTTTATAGGTTACTGTAGTCTCTTCATTTACGTGGGTTTTTTCAGCCAATAAAAAGTTTTGAAAATAGCCGGTGAACTTTAATAACTTTGATTGAAACACCAATGTTAATATTAGTCCCATCAGCGCTGCTATTTTAGATCCTCCGTCTCACAGTCATTTCACAGCAGGCCCTCTCCACCTCCACCATTTTGGAAAATGGTAGCGCCGTGTTCCAAACATTTCATGCTCTACCACAAACAGCCAGCAAGTCTCTTTTGTTTCTCCTTTGTAATCGGAAGGAATAATAACAATAATAATAATAAAGCCGGCCTGTTGCAGCAGTGGGTGATCATATTTATGGTGGTTGCTTGCTTCCAAACAGACTCCGCTGTTCCTCGATGGTTCATTAATGCTGCTTTTACTGCTCTGTACTTCTGTTGTAAAAACGCACACAATCGCTCTTTCTTATTCCCTCTGACATGTCTAAGTGAAATTATATTGGAATACTGTTGATTCCACTTTGGGGCTCCATGCTGGGTCTACACAGAAATTAGCTTGTAATGAGCTATGAAATTTGGAGTTACATTTCAAGGATTGGGCTGCCAATTATCCTTTCTTTCCTTTATGATGTTGCCACTTTATTTTTGGATGGGGCTTGAAGAAAATAAACATTGATTTGCCTTCTTTTTGGCTACCTCTTTTGACAGGCATCAACACGCAGTAATTACAGCATGTCTAGCCATTTTTCCTCCTCAGTAACCATTTGTCTGTGATCAAGTGGACAGACATTGATCTCCCCCTAGTGGTTGATACGAGTACTGTTAGCCATACCCTGAAGGCTTTTCAAAGTATCTTTTGAAATCTCGGTATTAGATATACAGTAGTGTAGCTATAGACAGGTGCACTTATATATTCTCGCAACATCAGACATAGAAAACACTCCTGATAATCTTAAAGCGCAGCCACCGGTGACTCGCTGCTATTGATTTAGCCTATCCTCAGGCCAGACTATGGCAGTGCTGTGTGTTGACACATCTGAAGACTGTTCCCTCCGAACTCCTACATAGCTTTTTCTGTGCGAGTGGACCCCATGGCCTGCAGCCCGGGGAGAGGAATACAAAAACAGCAGGTCCAGGGGGCACACATCAATCAGCCTCTTTCACGCTCCTAAGGGACAACTCTGAGTCATATTCACCAACAAATGCACACACACCTGAAAGATAACCCAACTCAAAGGGCTTCCATTTTAAGACACACCTGGATGGATCGATGGGCACCGGATACACGTGTGCGCCGGGATCGAAGTCCAGAAGGGGCCTCACCTTTAACTAGTGTCCGAAAGCGTGGTGGTCAGGGTCGGCAAAAAAGGAACAGAGCCAAAAAAAAAAAGCAGACGTGCCAATCATTCTCACACTCTCAAATGCAAACAGGAGCTAAAAACTTCCTTCTATTTTTCTCTCTTCCAGGAGCAGTTTGAGTTTGCCCTGACAGCCGTGGCAGAGGAGGTGAACGCCATCCTGAAAGCGCTCCCCCAGTGAAGAACCCCCCCCCCCCCCCAACACTTCCCTTTTTTCTCCTGGCTCACTGAGCACAGCTTCCTCTGCCCACTCAAGACTGACACCTCTTTCCTCTCCATCTCTATCTATATACTGTATAGCTGTATACTTCTGAATGTTGTGCCAGATTTCTCACCACTGGAGCCATATTTGCTAATTTTAGAGTAAGACTGTCAATCCAAAAAAAGCATTGAGATGAAACGATTGGCATTCTTACTTTAAAATCTTTAAGCCACATTTCCACTAAGTTACGATTACATTCAGTGTGCTATAGCTGCCTCTGATATGGATTGTGTATACACTGTGTGTTTGTGACAGCTACACACACACTGATGCAATACTAGAACTGCTTACACTGAATTTAAATTATCAAATTAAAGTAAAATGTAGACATGTGGACTTGAAATTAATGTATAATTAACCTGCATGCAAAACAAAAAAAAAAATTGAAATAAAAACAGGAGGCAGTTCTAACATAAGAGTAACTCTATTTTACATAAATGGTTATGACTGCTTGGTAGAAACAAGCTTGTGCAGAAGATATCTTGACTGGGAAATGTTCCAGATCCTCAAGAAATGAGTAGGGCTGGCTGGCTGGGTAGTGTGTAGGCCAGTTTATTCCCAAAAACCTGCAACATCCAACAAGAGTTAGACAAATTTTCAACGTCGACCTGTCAGCACACTGCTTTACTTCAAAGTGTACCAATTCCAATGTCTTTGTATCTCAATAGCGAGTAAACAAAAGGCAAATAAATGTGTGAACTTTATTAAATCGTCCTTGGTGAAAATGTGGCTTCTGTCAATATGTGCTCCAGTGTTAGTTTATGTGATATACAAACGTCCTAGTGCCACCAATCAGATGTTTACGTGACGTCCAGTCCAAAATATATACGAAATAATCATTGCCATTAAAAAAAAGATTAGTGGCAAATTCTAAACTGATAAAGTGTAGTCCTTGTCTATGTATATTGATTATAAATGGAATGTATTGGATTCATGTTTGAATTGGATATAACATTATGGAAATTAAGACCTCAAGTTTCCCTCTCTGTGATCAGAATGGACCTTATACTCAGCATCATGTACAAATGTTGACGTGAGTGTATTGTATTTTGGGTCCAGGCATTGATCATTACATATTACCTCTTTTATTTTTTACTGCCTGAATATTTTGTCACACCCTTTTTAATATTTAATGTAAATGAGTAATACATATTTAGAGTTGTCATCTTGCAGTAATATTACAATGATGTGCTTAAACAGACAGGCTTGTATAAGAACTATTCATCCCATCTCTGGTATATTGTGATAATGTGACAGATTATTCCCTCTATGTATAGACAATGAATGACTTTATGAATCCCTACATAGTACTATCTGAGATGTATACTGAGAGACTCAATATATTTTGTGTGAACAAAGTAATATTAACATTGATAATAAATGAATCAGGAATGATTATACCGACCTCCCATGTGGTGCTCAGTCTTATTGCATGTTCTCGCACAGATAAACAGGAGGTAAAGTCACAGAGAGGACTCCCTCTGGGTTTGTATCAGGAAGCACTCAGATTGGTGCAGATGAGATGTTTGCTTCAGCAGCTCTGTCAGTGACTGTTTGAAATGAAACCAGTCATGTATCCGGTCACTGAGGACTCCACTAAATATGACTTAATGAAAAGGAAAATCTGTTATAACTGTGGTATAGGTGCAGATTGCATAATACAGTTTTAGTATAACTCATCATTTTGGTATGTTTCTTACATCTTTAGGGTCATTTCTTTTGGAAGCACACACCAGTTTGCAATGTGCATCAAAACAGGAACAAAATAAATAGCTCAACACAGTAACTCTAATATCCACAAAACTTGTTTGGATGTTATAACCTGCTGCAAATGTAAAGCATACACAGACACGAAGTCAAAATGTAGCTATTTTTTAAACCATACTTTGTTGAACTTTGAAGTATATTTAGAATCAATGCCTTGTTGAACAATTCAAAGACAGATGCTCAAGGATTGCGTGGACCACTACCGTAACATAACCTCTTTACTCTGCTCTTTCCTGTTGCCATTGCTCAGGAGCTGGGTTTAATGAATGGTTAGTATTAGTTTGCATTCAAAACAGGTTTGTAATATTCTGTTTATTGTATTCAATTTGCTGCATGAGTATAGGTCGTCTGTAATAGCATCATTACTCGGCTTTATTTACTAAAACATAGAGTGTTTATGTTTTAATCCTCCTATAAAGTGATTATAAATTTTGCACCATATTCTGTGCTATAACAGTGCATTATTAATTCATAATTAGCATATCCATTACTCATTCACATCTTACAAAGTGATAAAGAAGGCCTCATTAGAAATCAGTAATCAGACATTTAAATGAAGTGATACGGGTTACTATTACAATCATGATGGTTTTAAAACAAAGTACACAATTTGAATTGTAAAAAGAAGAAATATAAATTTGTATTAGCGCAGTAGCAGAAATAACTTGAATTCATGTTGACTGTGTGAATAGAAAATCTATATTAACCTATGTGAGTGTGCGTGTCTGTGTGCGGCCCCTGACACGTCCCTCCCTCCCCTGACAGTTTTAATAGCTGGGAATGAGACTTCATGCACTTCCTGAGGCCTCATTTGCATATGATTCGCTGATGAGCTGCCACCGCTAACCAGCAACACCAAACCAAAGTCCTATTAATATTCTCCCATTCAGGTTGTAAAGCACACAAACCTAATCAGCTTAGAAATTACTGTATGGAAACCATAATTAAGCATGTTTAATTGCTTATCATCTGATGGGTACAAGTTTATTAGAAAAATATATTCATGGTAATTGCTTCCTGAGGTATCTGGTGAGCTACAATACCATGTGATATCCTGTCAGCTCCCATTTGGGAGGATTAATGCACTCTGAAAAAGTCACTAAATTACATACTATGTCTTGCCTTTTGGATGCCTGGTTTAACTCAAAGTGATTTTTAATTTAGGCATTTCTAAATTACTGCTTAAGCTTGGATAAGTCTTTGGAGCGAGTTCCGTTGAAATCAGCGTATCTTAGTGTTGTTAGGCGTATCACTGGGATATAAATGGCTACAAAGTAGGCAAATGTCTGTGTAATCATGATTTTACTAAAACACTCCCACTACACCTGCAGAAAATAGCAGCAGAATAAGCAGTAAAATCAGAAGTGACACAAAAGGAAAGTTACAGGCATGAAATAAGAGGGAAACATCTAACAAGAGACTTCTGAAGTAAAGCCATAGTCTGCCAATGAATTATTCAGCCCTGAAACAAGCAGATTAAAACCGGCTCTCGGCAGGTTCCTCAGAGGGGCTATACCCGGCCAAAAACTCTGAGAGGGCCTTTACAGCCACGGACCGAGTCTTACAGATCCTGCCCACTCTTTGATGATCTCTCTACGGTTTATTGTAACCACACTTGGCACTGGTTTCCTCTGACACACTTGTTAATTCAGGCCATTGAATTGGACCGTGCACGACAAGCCCAGTCACTGGCTCCTCTTTGGTGAGTCTCCCTTTGATGACAGGAATCCAGACTTGGTTAGGACGAAGGATAACATAAGATAACACAAGATTAGCAAGTTAACCTTGTCTTGATTGATGGAGTATAAAATGTATTCAGATTGACATGAGTAGCTAGTAGCTAACTGTTAAAGATAATCTTCTAGCAATAGTATAAAAAAGACAGTTTATTTATATTTCAGAGAATGTTTTTATACTAAGGTATTACTTTTTGTCTGTCTGTAACATTGCTACTACAGGACATTTGAATTTCCTTTGTGGGGATTATTAAAGTCTATCTATCTATCTATCTATCTATCTATCTATAAATCTCTTACAGTTGAAACAAGTCTTATGTGTTTCTTTCTAGTGGTTGTGGAGCCTTGACTGAGGTCATATGTGCATCCTTTCAGAGCTAATACAAAGTTAAGCATACTGCCATAGGCAACAGGGTCAGCCCTATGTTCCCCAGTACCTATGTTCCCTGATTATGATTGGGCTTAGGGTTAAGGACAGAGTTAGAGTTAGGGAACATCAGGACCTGCCAGAATGTGCGAGTACCTACATTTCCCTGTAGCCTACTTATCTTCCCTGGTTTCTGTGGGTCGGCGAACATACTGGGACCAGCATAGGTACAGAGCTGTACCTATGTTTCCCAGTGCCTATGTTCCCTAGTCCACAGAAAAATAAGTACTGGGGAACATAGGTACACACCCTTTATCAAATGGCAACAAAACAACTACTTGTGTTTAATGTCAGAGGGTAAACAACATTGGTAAGAGACTGTATAGATATGTTTTTTTATTGGGTGTGTAGACTGTGTACCTATGTTCATGTTCTTAGGTTTCTATGAACCGGGAACATGGGTACCTGCACATTCAGGAATATATCCATGTTCCCTGGTCCATAGAAACTGTGGAACATAAATACTGGAGAATGTAGGCAGCCTACCTGTGCATTCAGGAAAGTCTGAATGTTCCCTAACCCCTAACCCAGTTCTGGGAAACATAAGTCCCGAACTGATAAGTACTGTTTTTATTTATAGTAGCAATTAAACTAGCTAAACATCTACAAATGAATCATGGCTGTACAAGTCCCACATATCCCACTTATCTTTGGAAAGACAACTCTGACTTTCCTCAGTCAAAGACAAGGATACAAAGATACTATAAGTTATACCACGGACAAGTACTGGCTAATCAAAACTACATCTCAACAGCTGTAATTAGGTAAGGTCACGATGCTATGCTAATATCTTTGCAATGCTATTCTATGCTAAAGTATCAATGTTGAACTATTGCATTATTCTTGTTTCTCAACAAAGACTTTTATGTCTGAAAATGCACCCCTCCTTCAAAATGAACAGGAAAGACCTCTAGATTGACAGTTACTTGTGGCAGTGTCTATATTTTGTGAACACCGTGTGCTCTGAAACGCTACCTGCTGATCACTCAACTCTGGAGTGATCTAACATAACATGCTGGCAGACATGTCATTCTCCCAGAAGGCTCGGGATATCCCAGAGTGTTGGCTATTTGGGAAAAGTGTCTGGGATGTTTTCCAGGATTTCCCAAAGAGAGGATTCTTGTTTTGTTGTTTTTTTATTTTTTGTTGCTGTCATTGAGAGTGAATGGGGAGCAGATTGCAGAGCTGCTGTGTCTCTCATGTCTGTCCAAGGCCTCCGTACCTTTGATCTTCCTCAAAAACAAACAAGCTTTTAAACTTGGCACTCCCGGCTGGTGTTTCTGCTGCTGCTTCTGTCAAAATGCTGATCCTGAGAAAATGGATCTTGCCTGAATTGTAGAACACACTTCAATGCTCTTTAACAACAGCAGTAAATTTGACTATACAGTAAACCCCAGAAAATGAAAACTTTAAATTAACTGTGTGATTGTCATTTTCTTTTCTTTTTTTCTGATTACATAGTATATACTTTTTGTTATTCCTGAACATTTATTTGAATTTTCAAAGGCCACTTAGTTGTCTTAAATAAGTAGTGTAGTTAAATGGCTTTTCTGCTTTCGACATTTCTGATCTAGCAGTAGTATTTTGACATAAAAGGAGATTAAGATCACCATGTTCATATCAACATCTCCAAAATGGTTGCTAAATTGTGCATTATTGCTTTGTAGGCCATGCTTTTTAGTCCCCGGCAGATACACAGACTCGTGCATTCGCCTCTTTTGTTCACAGGCAATTTGTAATTTTAAGTGCACACAATTTGGAGCTTTTCATATAATGTGCTGATGTCAGAGGATAAATCCATAATAACATCACAGTGGTGCTGACAGTGATACCTGATTTTTTTTAAATTTTTTTCTGATAATGAGATTGGAAGCAAGACTTAGTGTACACCTTATTCTTCGCTATTCACATTAAAAACCTGTAAACTGCTTTTGCCTATGGGCCTGGAATTGTGGTTGCAGTTGTCATGTAAAAGGCAAATACAGTATTCTGCCAAAATGTTCTTTTGTGGACATTCACCTCAGCATGCATGTGTCTTGGTGAATAAAAATGAAGGAAGGTGAGTGCAAAACTCTGTGACTGACTGGCAAATATCCAGGGTGTAACTTGCCTCACACCCTAATCAGATGGGACAGGTTCCAACCCCTTGCAACCAACCAACGCATTCATTAATATCAGGATATAACCACAGGATTTCCAAAATGGATGTTTGTCTAACCAGGCTGCCAGACCCCGCCTCATTAGGGGTTCCTTTGGTCTTTATACATTACTTTGAACAGATGAATACTGTTTTTCAGTGTTTGTATCTTGTACAGTGTTTCATTTGCAAACTCCTGTGACATTTGTGTCAGCTGATTACAGGTCTGCAATGGGAACAGAACAATCTCAGCAGCAGCACTTCCACCAACACTAAATAGCTGTATTTATATCCCCGCTCTGAGTGCCTACTGTATGAAGACTAGTGCTTAGGTACCACAACACTAGTGTCACAAATATTGCAGGTAAACTAGGTTCAATGTTTTGTCTAAGAATACTTCAAGAGTGTGATTTTTGGACAAGCTGGGATCAAACGTCTAACCTTTGGGCCCTGAGCCACCTTATTCTTATTCTGCTGTCTATGTGTGGAGCCTTAACTGAGGTCAGACGTAATATAAATTGCTGCATCTTTCATTAAAACCACTTCACTTAAGTCCAGTGATTGACAGAGCAACAGGTTCTGAAGGCGCTCGAGCCAACATCTGTCCCCCAGCCTTCCATCAGAAAACACATCTCCTCTCATTATACCCTCCTCTCTGGTTATTAATGTGCACGCTGCCGTCACAATGACATTTTACGGTGTTTCATCTCTGTCCCATCATGCATCTGGGGATACCCTGGCATTTGGCTGTGGTGTTCTCGCGGCTGCGTCTGTGGTGGTGCTGACCAGAGCGGCTCCAATCCTGCTCCCTGTCACTCATCATAAGTGAGTTTATCAACACACATCTAATCGGCTGTACTCCGCTGGGACCTTAAACATTTGCATACTTAGATTGCTTTCTTTTGCTCGGCTGAGGACGCACCTCTTTTGCATAATTATTAATGATAAAGAGGCGGCGAACAAATGTGTCAGAAAGTATTAGCACTGGGTATACAACTAGATTCTAAAGGATCCGTTTAGAGAGACGCCAGAAAGGAGATGAGGGCAAAGTGTGAGGAGGCTGCAGAGCACAACTGTCTGATGCACTTTTGCATGAAGGGAAGAGGTTAATTAAAACAGGGATGGGCAAGGTTGAGAAATGTGGTCGTTTTTGGAATTAAATTGTAGCTTTGCAAAGAAAATAGCCCCACTGGGATTACAATTGTCTGTCAAAAAGAACAAAAAATGCATCCATGTTTCTGAAAACGAGCACTCAAACCCTGGCTACAACATGGAAATTTATTATCAACAAGTATCCTGGTCTTATTAAATCTCGGGCCAGACAGGAATGTTTGGCAAAGATTTCAGTTCAGATTGCACAACTATAAACACTAAACATCAGTTTTAAGTGAGGACACAAGAAAGTAGTAAACATTTGTCCAGAAACCATGTTTACAACACACTCTGAGTATGTTTAGAAAGACAAAATTCATCTGTGAGTATTAGCAACTGCTTCTGCAAAATTTGTGCAGAAGGTACAAGGTTCCAATCTGGCTGGCACAGTGATACTAACTCCTGTCACAAGGGGGCACAAGTCAGTGTGCTCCTTATGCCTAGTCTCAAACCCAGATAAATGGAAAGGGTTGCGGCAGGAAAAGCATCTGTAAATCATCAGTACAGTAATGCTCAAAATGTACTCAGCTTTATCTGCTTATTCCCATTACAGGTCACGGGTCCTGAAGCCTGTCCCAGTAACTTTGGGCCTTGGGTGGGGTACAGCCTGGACAGGGGCCAGCTAGTTGCAGCACTGACAGAGAGACACACACAGACAGACAACTGTTCACTCTCACATTCATTCACTAGGGGCAATTTAGAGTCACCAATTCAACTAACACATGCATGTCTTTGGACGGTGGGAGGAAGCCGGAGAACCCAGAGAGAATCCAGGGACGTGCAGACTCCACCCAGAGAACTGGTCAAGATGGATGGAGGCAAACGTCTGATATCTGAAGGCAATGAAAGGAAAGATTTGTAAAGATGTAATTAGCATTAACATATCAAAACTGCATTTAACAATGTGTGAGAAAGGCCCAAATGTGTTTATAACATCTGTGTATATGTAGCCAGGGTCTATTCATTTAAAGCTTGTGCAGCAAACCTGTCTTACACACTTCTGTGTGACTCTGTAAGTTTGACAGATGTATAGGCTATTTATACAACAACACATAAATGTATATATACTGTATATATGTATTTTTTTAAAGATGTTTTAGGGTCTTTGTAAGCCCTAGGGTTTAGTTATGACTACTGCCCTATAAAATCACAGGGTTTAAAAGTTGTTAAATTTGCATCAAACTTCTTCTGATGCTCTATGACTTACTTGGTGCACAGTGGCCCTTGCTGGCCTAAGGCTTACAGAATCTGCACACACCATACTGGTGTGCTAATGGAGCAATAATTCATATTATAATTCAGTCATACCTTTATTTACATGTGTGGCCAAGTATTCAAGCATTGTAGTTTTGGTCCCAAAATCTTTCTCTTCTAAGGTATTATAGTAGAAGTCACAGCACAATGGCAAGCACTAAACCTAGATATTTACGTAGAGCACAGTCACTTTAGCTGCTCATTTCTTGTGTGTACCGTTATAGCAGCGGGCCCATATTGTGTGTCATCTGTTGTCAGTAATTACCACTTTTTATTCTGCCTCAGCCTCTGTGGATAATGCTCAGCGTCTATACCACAAGTGTTTCGTATGAATGCTTTAACTGTTAACACTTTACAGGAAACAGCTGCAGTTTTTTTTGTTTGTTTGTTTGTTTTGGTTTTGGTTTTTGTTTTTTTTTTTTTTTTTTTTTGCAGGACAGGAATAAATAAGTCATGCTCACTCTGGTTCATCTGAGGGTTGAAAATACCCTCCTCATGTTTTTTGCCTAAACACAGTCCCAGTGTTTCTCTCCGTGCAGTATAATAGCATGATATTAAAAATGCCCACAGCGATTGTTAAGTCACGGCGGCACATTTGCAGCACGATGGATGACCTTTTGTGAATCCTAATGAGGTGTTTTGTGTTTTTTCGCCAAGCCAAAACAAAACATACTGTAGCATGTACATAGAATAATAACAGATGTGTGAAAGTCTCTCTAGTTGAACGCTTTTGTGCGCGGCATAAAACTAAATCACCCTTTTGTCGTCTCCAGTAAACCCTTTTCATTGTTAGCCATTAGCATCTCCTTTTTTTGCACCAATACACAATTCTATTTTTTGTCATGGGCAAAAACACCCCTCCCTCCACAGCAACTGTATAGCCACCTTTGCTTCTTTTTTTTAATTTATTTATTGGAAAAACTAGATGCTGGTTACCTGGCACTGCAAAAATAACACACTTTCTCCACTAGCCATTTATTTAACAGCCAATAGGAACGTTCCTTATTGGAGTGTGCCAGCATTTATTATTATTTATGTATATATATATATATATATATATATATATATATATATATATATATATATATATATATATATATATATATATACATATATATATATAATTCCTCTCACACTATACTATCAGGTAATTACTGCAAATGGTTTCCCTCAAATTCCCAAAAGGTGTTTTAAAAATTCCTAATAATTCTAATTTTACCAATAATCCTCCTAAATAAAGTGAGAAAGAATCGTTTCAGGGGTCACAAGGGGTCATCCCGCGGTCTGCCTGTGGCTTCAGTCAACAAATATGTGATCATGACCTTTGAACTTGGTGTTTTTGCATAAGAATTGCCATCAGTACACTGCGGCCGCCCTATATGACAAGCTCTCCAAAAGCAAACCTGCTTTTTTTTTTTCCTACTGAGGGCGGGGCTCCGGGGGAAGGGGGAGCCGTCGAGTTTTTTTTTTTTTTTTTTTCTCGGGCTCATCTGCATCACAGATTAGGGTGCTTAGAGAAAAATCAACCATCCATGATTCATTACATGTTTCCCGCTGAGCTGCCGAGATAGCAACCGTCCTAGCAACAGGATCCTAGCAACAGCAACAACTCTTGGTCGCCGTGGCAGCCTATCAGGAACTTTGATGCCTGATCAAAATTTAGCCAATGAACACAGGCGGGAAACGTGGTGATGCATTTCCTCCTTCAGTCAGAGGTGAGTGCTCTGGCTGTGTGTGTACAGGATTCATAATTACAAACCACTTTTTATGTAAACTGTGCAAACCCCATCTCATGAAAAAATATATAAAGCAAAAATATAAAAATCGCATGCCTAAAATGAACAGTGGTATTAAAGGTAATGACTTGTTGTGAAATATAGATCAAAATGGGACTATTGTATAAGTTGCCTTTTTTTACAAATGAACAAAATGACAGCATACATCACATTAAATATAGTTCTGGGGTATTATTGTTAGCCACTTTAAACCTTTTTATTCACATTTTGCTTTCTTAATTAATTTTGTGTTATAAAAATAATACTGTCAGCTCTTGACATTAACACTCGCCAACCGGCTGAATGCAGGTAGATTTTAATTTTGCCTAATAACACAAATACTCACACTAGCCACTTTAGTTTGATTATATGCACCTACATCTTAACTTTAGAGGTTAGGCCTGAATCTAGGAGTTTACACCATTTAGTATGACGTAATTCATCATGACTGAAAAAAGAAAATTATTAAATTAAACACAATAACATGTTTTAACAGTTGTCATAACACATGCAGAAAGATGTTTTTAATTTATTCTGCCATGGTAAACCTGTTTTTAATATTTGATGAATCTGTCCATACATAAACCTATATTTTAAATTTCTTTAAGCTTAACTAATTAAATTGTGGCTAGTAAAAACACTAATTGGCCAGCAACTTTTGAGAAAGAATAGCCACGGTGGCCAGAGAGAAAAATTGTTGTTAAACCCTGAATACTGTATACGTATAAATGTCAAAAATATTAAACACTACATTATATCACTCTTTAGCCTCTACTATGTAGATATTTATAATTGATATTAATATAAATGTAGCATTAGTATGTACTCTATGTTTTATGTATTTATAGGGAAAAAAAGTTTTATAGTGCAGTTTTAGACTATGATGTGCCGCCGTAATCCTCTGAATTAATGGGAAACACTAGGGACAGAACATTATTTAATCTAAAAGGATTTTACTTAGAAGTATGATTATAAGAGAGTGAGTGTTTGTCAGAGTATGCCTCTAAGTGTGTATCCTGTGATTAACATGCTATACTGTTGCATTTGTACTTTTTGTAAAATGAAAGTAGAATTTGTAATAGATTAAATGCAGAGCTGGACTCAGACATTGCATTATTACTATCACCACTACCAAGGAGTTTTTTTGTTTGTTTGTTTGTTTTGTTTTGTTTTTTGCCGGCATTGGCTGTTTTGCTAGTTTGTTACCAGATAAGATGGAGGTGAATGGATAGAGCATTTACCCCTGACCTAAAAAATCCCTGGTCCGAGTCTAGATCTGGGCACTTTTGAACTCCACCTCTTCCTCCAGGATCTGCCTTTGTTAGGGAGGGACTCCAGACCCACTTCACTCAGAAAGTGAATGTGTCTGGCTACACAGGCGTCAAGCATCTCATACAATATCTGCAACACCTACAGCTTATCCTTCACTTCACTTGTTAGCTTTGTGTTATAATTGTATGTGATAAAGTACTATTGGACTGAAAGATGAAGTAATAATGATACAAATGACTCACCCTTTTGTGTCTTGTATTGTATAGATTTGAGCCTCGGCCTACACGCGGGATAATGATTCAGTTCACATTGTGCTCATATCACATGGAAATGAGTGGGATTTTTGTTGGGGTGCGCGCCTGTAATCATCATTTGTCAGTGAGCGCTCCGGCTGTCATCCCGTGTCACATAGGGCCTGATCTGCACTTGAAAGCCCTGTGCACCACCCCAGACCAAGTATGAAGATAAAAGGCAGATCATAATGTATCACACTGATGTCTCTCTCACCGCTCTCTGGAGTCATCTGTGGTAAGGTCACAGTGACAGGGTTATCAGCTACAGGCTGAGAATGAGAGGTAAAGAAGAGGGCCGAAGATGTCTATAGACTTCTAGAGGGGCTATATTATGCAAAATTGACTTTTCTGAGCTTTCTACCATGTTATAATATTGTTTCCTCATCAAAAACAAACCAGGAGTTGTGTTTTGTTTCATTTACTTATGTTTGAGTAATCCCTTATTCTTTTATATTGAGTTTGTGTCTGCCTTTTCCACCTGACCACGCCCCCTCCCCCCAAACTTCAGCGGACACCACTTAAACACTCAGCATGTGTTGTGAGGAGCGCTAAAGGGGTGTGACAGCAGCAGGACAGCAGAGAGGGAGGGCTCTTAAAGTGGCAGGGACCCAATCCGAGTGTTTCTCACAAAGTCAATTGATGAGTTTCTTCAAATTAGATTTTTTTCAATAATTAAGACACAAAAATGCATAATATAGGCCCTTTAACATATAGACAGGGATTTATCAAAACATTTGAAAATAGGTTTGTCAGCCCTGCAACCAACTGGCCAATAATAACCTTTTTGGGGCATCAAAGTAGCCCCAGAATTATTCCTGTGTGTCGTTTAAACCTCTGTCCACTTACGGATACAATCTCTGCTCCACGATTTCAGTAAAAAGTGAACTCAGTATCATGTCAAATGTGAGCATCCATCTATCTTTACCACTCCTGTAGAGTTGATTGCATTTATGCAAGCTTGTCTTTAAGTGCGTCAAACAGGACTGGACGAGAGAGTTAAGATTGATAAGTGGACAGTTCAAGGCAGAGACGAGAATAAAAAGATGCACCTGAGGGGAGTTAGAGAGCCAGTAATAAAATCATAAGTGACATTAGTTACAGCGCTGAATCCGCCTACAATATGTACAGTGCACTCGCCCACATGCTGACCCTCAGACTGGCCCGGGACAACAACAGAGGCTGAGTCACCACAGAACACACACAAAGTTCACAATGACTGCTTCTATACTTTGGTCTCATGGTGCAACTTGGAAACAAAGAAAACTTTCAAGCAACAAAGAGAAAAGACATTGCTAACACAGCTTCATCATTCAGTTCATCCTGTGAAATCTTATAAAACAGAGCTGTGTTAAAAACCACTCCCTAGCCCCTAACCCTACACTACACAGGGCTCCACTACAGAGAGCACTCACTTGGTAAACTGTAGACAAGAGTTTTCTTTTATGAACCACATGTTAAAATGATGTGTGCCAAAAATGCTGCTGTAAAAACTGTTCTGTAAAAAGTGGGTAACAATAAAATGATCAGGGATAAAATTGGGTCACACAGTCAGACCAGCTGAGAACTCTCCAAGAACAACTAATAATAAATAGCTGTGTGTCATTTGTAGCCAAAGCAAGTTTTAATTTGTGCTTAAGTGTCCAAAATGTGACTCTTATAATCAGAGCTTGACATTAACCGGCCAAATGCAGGGAGATTTTCATTTTGGCCAGTAACATATTCAGTCTCTTTACTCTCTTTTACTGACCATTGTGGCTGGAGTTATCTGTGGCCCTATCTTGCAATGGAGCAGAATATTTATCATAAAAACTCCTGGATCCAGATTGTGATCCAAATCAACACCAAAACCAAATAATTTCTTTGGCCCATCTTTCCTTAGAGTATCATCAAAAATACAACCTTCTATTCAACCTTTCTGAGTTATTTTAGTTAAAATACAAACCAACCAACAAAGCATTGCCAGCAAAAACACAACTTCATAAAACGGCGGACGTAGTTGTGGAAAATGTGTAGAATTATTTCATTTCAACTACTAACTAGCTTCTTGTTGACAATAATTAGAAAAAAAGGATTTATGAATTGCCTAATTATTGTAAACACCTTCCTGCTTCCTTGCCTAGCTTTGCAAAAGGACACTTACTGTGATGTTTCCTGCTTCCTAATCTGCTGAGTGCCTCGCTAGGAAAGAAGGAAAAAAATCTCACTCCAATTTAGCTCCACCTAAATCCTTGTGTGACAGCTGTTCCTCACTAAAGTACACCCAGGTGGCAGTTTGTCTGTGTTGTCTTCTAACCACGTTTCTACTGGACTGGGGGAAAATATAATTTGTATTTGACCTTGCAAAGTTTAGAAATTTTCTTAGAAGTAACCGCTTTTCTGAGTAACAAATTTAGTTGGCTTGTTATGTTCAAATCAAAATGCTTTTTTTTTTCTTTTCCGGCAAGACAATGTGTTCGCAGCAACCTTCACTTTTATTATAATAACAATAAAAGGGGCCATCTGGATTGAACAGGTCAAACAATAGCCACTTCTTTGCGACATGAATAAAACATGGAGGATGCAATTTGTGACTCCAGAGATGACAAATTTTGAGGCCTAATCAGCTCCCTACACATGCACTTTTCTTTTTCCTGTTTATTTACTACTTTGCATTTGAAGTGTTTGTACAAAAATATACAGTAAGGTGCAAAAGTTTTAGTGAGGCATGAAAAAATGCTGTTGACTGAGTGCTTTGTTATATACAGATTTATGATTGTTTTTACATATTATTATTTTATATATTATATTTATATGTTTTATTTTATTTGAACTTCACTGACTAAAAGAACAAATCAGGTTGTGGTTGATTCCGGAGATGGTTTTGTGGCTCAAAGGAAAGAGCATTTATTTCTGACATACAAGTTCTGAGTGTAGGTCTGGGCATTGTGAGATAGGGTCAGTCCCTTGGCAGAGGTTGTTGCTCCCCAAGTGCATTTAGGAGTTTTTTTTTATGTGTGTTTTTGTACATTTATACACATTTCTTTGTTCGCAGCCTCTCTTAAAGACTTTTGCACACTACCTTTGCATGATTTTTAATAATGCCCCATCCAAGAGATTTTTCTGATACAATGCTCTGGATCCATACACCCATAGACTGGTAGTCAATGGGACATTTCCACTATTTTCTTCTTGCATAGTCAGAAAAGAGAAGGAGAGGGAGTTGCAGGAGATGGGCCACTGCCTCGACACAGTTTAATTAAACCCTTAGAGACCAGCGGCTGCATGGGAACAAGGGCCAAATGAGTTGCTGGGTCATGTGCGAGAGTTCTGCTGCATGAATAATACAAAAGACCGCAGCCTCATTGAAAATAATCGCCCAATACGCTTTCTTCTTCCAGAGTCCAGACTCCTGACAGGGAAAATCCAGGGTGTAGCCGCGTCTATTCAATTAGTGTGTTTACAGCAGGGAGCAGTTAGAGGGAGGATGGTGGCTCAGGTGGGACAGAGGTAGTAAATAGGAGGTGCTTACTGCATTAGACTTGGTAAGTGTAATCTATGTATGTGATGCATTGCGGGGTGGAATTAAAGGGACACTACCCAGTTTTATTGTGTTTGAGATAAACAGTTTAATCACCTATAGCATGTTGTAACAGGAAAAATGCTCACATTGGCTATTTGACTTGTAAACTTTACATTAATGACTGCCAGTGATACAGAGAAGGTAGCTACTCACATCATCTGCTTACAGAGAGGAACAGACAAAAAAGAAAGACATAAAGGAAAGTTAGGTGAAATGTGAATTAATCTTAGCAATGCATTTATGAAATATTGATATCAGTGTTTAAAATGAGGGGTGCTGAGGTGGCTGGAAGACACTGTTTTCACCTGTTCCCAAACCTCTGCTTAACTCTTACTTCTGATTTAAAGGTCCCATATTATGCTTTTTAGAGGCTTTTTTAAATATTTTTGACACTTTTGCATTAATATTTCATGGTTTAGGACTTAAAATAATGTATATGTATTTTAAACATCTTCCTTTGGGGAGCTTCTGCTTTGACTTTGCAGAGAACACTTGGATAAGATGTTTATTGCCCTCTGCTAGCAACGGTGGGAAATGGACAGAGCATAAAATGGCTAATTAGCACATGATGCTAACAGAGAGAGATGCGCTTACAGCTTGGTAGTGATGGCACTTTAAGCACTGAACTCATCAGAATGAGTCCAGGGGTGGTGTACTTTAGAAACACGCAGAGGCACGTCCTGGTTTGAGGAGTCTGCACAGAACTGTGGGACTGGGAGTTTCCAGCTCCTCAGAGGAAGGAAGCACACCTAAGTATATACTAAGATGTGATTGGCCAAAGTTTGGTGGTACAAGCTAAACATTCCATGATAATAAAGCCTATATTACATCTTTGGTGATGCAGATGAAGATGAGCCCCTTTACATTATGCTAATAGAGGATTAAACAGTTTTTTTTCCCTAAATGCACTACACTTATGAAATGATTTGAAGTTTGTCCTTTACATGTAGAGTTTGGCCCTTGACTACGACCTGTGTATATTCCACGACTATTAGAAGTAAAACAGCTACAACACACCGAGAAGGTTTTTGTGAATTTATTGATAGGAGTCCATAAAAAAATGAACATTTCTCAGACGTGTCCACATGTCCACATCAAACATCCATGCACCAGCAACATGAGCGACACTTTTCAGTTGAGACACAATGCATATATAAATTCTTACTTCTTACTACCAGCTGCGAAAGTACAGTAAATAGTGAATGTTGCCAGCACATAGTAAGCTGTTGTAACCTTTACTTACAACAATTTCTTCAACTTTCATATATATTTCTTCTCTGCATTGAATAAAAATTCCACTCAATAGCCTGACCTTCACTCGCTTTTTCACTCAACGTGCAGCAGCCGTGCATTTTTAGCCACTCTGCTACTGTAAATCTTCTGCCTCATTCAAACATAAAAAAAACTCCAAACATGAATTTAATTGCCACTAAATGATTGCCCACTTATCAAAAGCTTTAACAATGTTTATAGAAGAAATTATAATATACTATGAAGTGAGATCTGAGATAAGAGAAGTATGGTACAGTTATGGAGTTGTACTGCTACATGAAGGTATGCTATGGTGGACAGTTGTGTAATTTTTGTGTAGTTTAAAAAAAGGAACCAAATCCACCGAATCTGTGAAGAAGCCTAGGAGCTCTCCTCTTTTTAGGATCAGCCTCTTGTAACCACAGTTTCTTCCTCTTTGTGTCGTTGTGTCCTGCAAACAGTCAAGCATGTATAAGAATAAATCATTCGCAAATGAAATAGCTATATAAATACTATTATTGTATTCCCTGCTTTAAAGATGAAGTGTGCAGTTTGTGATGGCATCTGGTGGCAAAAGTGCAGATTACATTTTCACTCTCAAGATAAAGCATGGCCAATAGATATTTGTTCTATTCTATTCAGATAATTAATCTGGTCCCTGATGATTCAAGTTGGATTTCCAGGAGTTGGAACAAAAGGACACAGTTTAAACAGCGTCTGACCGTAATCGTAAAGACGTACAACCAGAACTAACATGTAATAACATTGTAATAACATACAACCAGTCAGAAAAGCACTGCATTAGGCTGCATTTAGGATGGTGATGGCTTTGATTGAGTGTAAAAAGGAGAGGTTCCAGACCCATTCCACTCTACTAATAAACTAAAAAGGTCTGGCTAACCAAGCTATTCAAGGTCATGTGAAAATCTAAGGAAGCCCATCAGGGACATGCTGTTTTGCTATGAACAGCTAAATAGGTCAAATTAGGTGTAAAATGTTTTAGAAACTAGGTTATTTATAAATAATGTATTAGTTATTACATTGTGTACATGCAATATTGAGCTTTCACAATAGAAATATTATAATGTGCTTCTCCTCCAGCAGTGCTCAGTTTGTCCGCTCAAATTTTGAATGTGTATTTTTCCAACATAGGCAATTGCAATTAGTAATAGTATTTTGAGGTAATTCTGTGTTACAAAACAACAACAAAAACCACCAGTGTTTCCCAAGATAATATACTTATTTATATTTAGTTGATAGTATTTATTTATAACATTTATTTATTATTATTATTATTATTATTATTATTATTATTATTATTATTATTATTATTATGTTGTTGTTGTTGTTGTAACCACAGCAGTTAACTTAGTTCACAGTAAGAATAAAACTTAAGCTGATAATAAATTGCATGATATAACATGTCTGTAAAGCATAAATACTTGTTTTTAAAATCAGAACCTGCAGTATTTCTTTGCTCAGTCCCACTCAGAGCAGTAGTTAAAGCCGGTTCAGCGAGGCCCCACATTAGAGCGCCTCATGTCATTATCTCACAAAGAGAATTAAGGCTTTTGTTTGCATCGCAGCAGGAACCACGCACGGCAAAATCAAAGCTTCTTTACTAAACTAACGAAGGCACCATTATAAACCATTCAGAGAGCTTGTTCTGGAGATAATTGCTCGGCTTTTCTCCGGGTGACGTTGTGACCCGGTGAAGAGAAACAGGCTCCGACCTTTCACCTTTAGTCATTACTGCACTGTAGAACAGAGCAGCCTAATGAACACCTCTGTTTTCAGTGGCTGCATGTGACAATCAGAGCTTTGTGTGGCCGTCACACCAGAGACAGGAAATTAGCTGTGGAGTTTTAGGCTGCATTTACACTGGAGGGAAAAGTGTCTCAAAACTGATTATCTGTGTAAATCAGAAGGCAGTATGAGGTTACCTGTGTCCTGTTTGGTCAATGCAAAAGCCAGACACAGACATCACAGTTTTGGAAGTCAGTGTACATTTACGTGTATTGTCTTATAAAATAGTGTGATGAGTTTGTCTAGATGTTGTTAGCATATATTCAACTTTACTGCTAAATTTCCTTCGCTGGGTAAATTAATATTTGAAGTAAAGTTGATGTTACAGTAAAAATTATGTAGTGGCACAAGCATTCACGCTGGCAAGCCATCCTAATTCTATATATAAGAAATTGTCTGGTCCATGTAAATTTGGGTCAGATTTCTAGGGGTGGAACAAATGAACACAGGTTAAAGTACTTTTGACTGCATCTGGATAGACACATGTGTTTTGGGAAGTAAATTGTTTTAGCTAAATTTATACTATATGGATCAATTATTATTACATTTTCAATAAAAAAAAAAAAAAACATGTCCCATTGTTTTGTGTTTGTATGTCAGTATATATTAGGGAAATTGAGGAATGCTGAGGACATATTTCCTAAATTTGGGTTTAGGATAAACATGTAAAAGTGTCCTGAATTTGAATAACAAAAATCAGAGCTTTGCATGAGCAAATCTGACCTGTTCAAATTGTAAATGATGAGGCCTATTTTTGAGGCCAGCACGACTTACATGGGATGGTTAACTACTGTATATAGTTGGATTTAAATTTTCCCTGGTATGACATGTGTTGTGTGGCTGAATGTATGTTCTCTAGGTGCCACAGATGCTACCATGCCCCTGCAACTGATTTAGCTGGTCCTGTAGTTTTGTATAAATAAACCATCACACTTACCGTCGTGTAAGCCTAAAGCTACATATGGTGCTTTAAAGCAGGGCCCAAAATGATGTATACTGATGATGGTGGAGCCAGGGGCGTACCTCGTGATGGGCCGTGCTCCTCCTCTTCCTCTGACGGGCTGTGGGCGGAGTTTCGCAGGTGCCTCTGATGGAAGCCCACGCTGGGGAGTGCATTCTGTCTGCGCCGGCGAAACTCTTCCTCCAGGGGGTCTTCAGCTCCAATATCTGTGGGTGTGAGCAGAGCAAGGGTGGGTGAAAATGAATCACAGCGAACCCTATCTCCTCACTGTCTGCTCCTCGTGGCCTGGGGTGCAGCATCCGAACGTTAGATCTTCTTTTTTTTTTTTTTTTTTTTGTGAATTTGGCTGTGCTGACATGAAATGTGCGATGCAAGAAATGAAAATATATTACCTCAATGTGACCCCTTGGGCAGTTTGACACAATAGGTTCAGACAGGGGGAAAAACACATATACACATCTATTACCGCTAGTGTAAATAGGTATACTGATGTAAACAACAAAACAGAAGTTCAAAGGATTACTCAAAGTGCTGCACAATCCTTCTTCCGACCATCATTCACATTTCTGCCTGACTTTATTGTGATTAGTCATGTAAATAAAATGAGATTTGGTTATTCTTTTCTCTAATTTACATTTATATTGAATTAGTGGCAGGCAGGGTGTTGGAGAGGGGGGAGACTTATTATGCTGCGAGATTACAGGCAGATCTCATCGCCATTGTGTTGTGTAATTAAGGCAGTGGAGAGGAGAAGAAAGGAGGCCAGATGCTAGCCGTGCCCAACCTGCTCCCATTTAGAGGGAGAGCCGCAGCGAAGTTTCAAATCCTGCATGTGCGCCGTGTGCAATAGGCCGGACTTAAACAAATCACAAGTCATTAGAGCCAAGGCAGCTTTGTCTGACATATTGCAATGCCTTTGTAAGGGACACAAGACACACACAGCTAACATATAGTGGTCTGAAGCTTAAATGGAGGAGCACAACACTCTTTTGTGGGCATTTGCAACGGTTTTCTTTTGCATGACATAAGAGTATTTTAAGGTGAAAGTGCAGGTAAATGTAAGTAAGGGATTGGTCCTGTGTCGCATTAGTAAAAATATACTATAATGCAGTGGTTCTCAACTGGTCTGGCTTTGGGACCCACCTCCACCCTATAATGACAACCCACAACCCCAAAAAACTTAACAAATGTATTAAATAAACACATTGTGCAATTTGAACCTGAGATACATGAGTATAACATCAGAATATCACACAACAACACACAACACAAAAAAGAAGAAATGTAAAGATAAACCAAGCATGTAGCGATGCTCGAGAGGGAACTATTCCCTTTTATTCAATTAGATGACTTTAAGTTTAAAACCACAACTCTTCACATCAGTAACTTCATCCTTTTTTACAGAATCAACAGTTTTCCTGTTTTTATGTACAGACAAAATAAAATGTCATCCTACTGTTGAGGAGTTTATTTCAGGGTTTATGCAGGCTTCAACAAGTTTAATTTAAGACTTTTTTTAGACATTTTTAAGACCATTGTTGAAAAAATTAAGACCTCTTTCATAAGCACGGTGTAAAAAAGGTGAGACCATCTGTGACAGTGAGTGCTGCAAAACATTTAGGTCCTGGTAAGAAAAGATCTAAGCTCTCATTTTGGCGAGGGTAAAACACCTCTGAGCATTTAAGTGGACAATTTAGGTAGTGGCATCAAATGTAGGTGACATGTTTAAGACCTTTCTAATGTATTTAAGACCTAATAGTCTGCATCTTGGCAAATTTTAGATTTTTCATGGCCTTAAATTCAGATTTTAAAATTTAACATTTATTTTAAGACCCCGCAGAAACCCTATTTTTTTTTTTTTATCTTTTTCCCTGGCAAAGGTCTGTGACCCACTGAAAACAGTTCTGCAACCCATTTTTGGGTCCTGACTCACTCGAAACACTGCTATAAGGCTCGGATCTGGACTTGAACTGAGGATCATCTAGTTCTGGAGTAAATGCATTATCCATTGAGCCACAAGGTCTTTATAGCTAACAATGGCAAAGAAACAACTACAACAATTAATTTGTTCCATTGTCGCAAATTTGGCTCTATCTTGTAGAGGGACAGAATCTTTTTGTTGATTCAGCAGCATCCACAACAAAATCTATTTCATCATTTCAAATCATTTTCTGTTTAGCTTCTTACAGTCCTTGACAATGTTATTAAATATCTGAGAGATACTTAAAACTAGTTATCTTGCTAACAGAATAACCAACAAACAAGCAAACCATCACTGGTGAAAATATAACATCTTTGGCTGTGGAAAAAACAAGATATTAAAGTGTGATCTCAGCTTTATTATCAAGCTCCCACTGGTTATCTACAGGACTTATAAACACTGCATTACTGGCCGCTGATAATACAGAGAGAGGGGGAATTCAAGCACTGGCTGTTTGCTTAGACAGCAAAACAGTCCCAAAAAAGTACTAAAGGAAATACAGTGGGGGCTTAGCAAGGTTAAGAAATAAGTTTGCACTTTTAAATAAAAACTAGGCTGGCCCGGTATTTCAATCAATTAATTTGTAGTATTTTCGAGAACTGAAGAAGGACAAAAACATGAGTAGATAGATTCACTTTCTCACTGAATAAGCATCTCATTACAACAGGTCATCCTTTTGTGGCTAAGGTCAAACTTGCCAGGCGTGTGCAGTTTAAGCCGGTTTGTTTACTCCAAATCAGAAGTGTGATTTATGCTGTTTTTGCTGCAGGCTCAAATTTCTCCTTTTTCAACTTTGCAAATCAGCCTATTATAAATCCCACACTCAATCAGAACGCCACAGAGGTGACCCTGCTGAGAGACACCAACTCCCTTTGGATTGGCTTAAACAGGACAATTGCAAGCTTTGCCCTCAAGACTCCTGCTACTCCTGTTCAGCCTCTATCCAGCTTTTGGAGAAAAACAACTAATCCCAACCTGTATTTTCCATTCTCACACCGTCTGGAGATGCTATCGGTCCTGCTGCGTGCTCAAGTAGATGGCTGGATTAAGGCGAACACGTGACTCACAAGGTTGTGTGCTTTTTGTCCTGGCATTCTCTAAAGAGGATCAATATTTGCGTCTCTTATGGTCCGGTTACCTGTGTGATAAGCTTCCCAGTCCCCTAATCCATCATCATTTAATTAATTTCAACCAAAAACAATATCAAAGTGCAATGGCGATAATGAGATCTTTTAATGCGCTTGTGTTTTCTGGATCAAGGACTTAATGTGAAAAAGCTGAGTTCCTGGGTGCTTTCATTTGCAGCTATTGTCTTGAGAGTGGCAGTCATTTATCGCCAGACAGAACAATACTAAGTGTGTGTGTGTGTGTGTGTGTGTGTGTGTGTGTGTGTGTGTGTGTGTGCGTGTAAAATCTTTGTCGTCTAGACTGGCACATACACACGGGTTAACACCTGAATATACACAGACACAAAACATATCTTTTACCACAGTTAACAGACCAGGCAGCCGTGCTCTATGGCAGGTGGGAGCTGCTCTAGACGCTTGACAAAGTTGGAAATAAATCAGTGTTGAGAAAGAGAGACTATCCCAGCACGACAAAGATGGGATTATGTTCAACACTATATACCTTTTCTTACAGGCCTGAGGCAGCTTTACTGCTGAGATACAGGCTGTGTTCACACACTGTCACACTGCAGTCTTATCTAAGTTTACAAGTAGTTCTGCTTTAAAGAACTTTTCACAAACAAGTTAGAACTGAGAAGTATAAGCCATTTTTGATTCTGTTTGATTCTATAATATTTTTTTTTTGTCAATTTCTCAATTTAGCAATTTAAACCACCATACTATAGCATACATTGCCTATTTGGTGAATTATTATCAGTAGATCTTTCTAAATCCTGTTCTGGCAGTCATCAGCATAGTGTCGTTTTGTAAACAGACAGTGACACCTAGTGGTCACATCAAAACTAACAATTAAGTAACCTTTGTACTTTTGAAATTGAATTGGATTTTATTTACACTTTCTAATAGCTTTTATTATTTATATTTATGTTTTTATAATGATAAAATAAAAATAATTTACTCTATTGACGTATGCGGTTGTACATGTGTTTATTCAGTAGAGGGCGCCATTGCATTATAAATCTAAGAGTTGTTTCTGACATTAGCGTCCAAAAGAATAAATATATGTTTGGATAGTTTGCTGGTAACACGTGGAGAGCACATTGTTGTTGTAACTGTGGTGTTGACTGTAATATTATTGACATTTATTTCCGCTAAATTGTAATTATTGATGTCTATAAAATAATCCCTTTGAGAGTAATTGACAGGTCTTTATTGTCGATGTATTTTCTAGTATCAACGACGAGTAATAATAATAATAATAAAGACTTAGGACTATAAAATTTTACTCAAGGACAGGGCGGATCAAGAAAAAAGTGATTGGTTTACGGCACTGCTGTGTAACCTAGCAACAGCACCGCGCAGGCGTAGTACTCTCCTCTGGCAGCCTGTAAATGAAATTGAATGAAACGAACCGATTACGAACAAAGGTATACAATAATACTAAGAAGAGTAAATTAGGCGTGGCCCCGTAAAGAAGCGGTTGTCAACGCCGAGCCTTTACGCAAATACACGATAAGCCTCGCCCTGTCCTTTTCTCTCCCGTGTCTCTCTTGACTTGTCTCACACTAAAATATGCGGCGGGGATTGTGTAAATAAACTCGCCCCGAGCACATTCCTCCAGACGAACAGTGAGCACACACTATCTGCTCTGTACACGGTGACCCCTGAGTCAAAAGGATCATGGACCAAACCAAAAGAGCTATTAGGCAATTCTCTCTGACTAATTTTACATAATAAATTCAATTGGGGGATAGTGTAAATAACAGCGAGGTTGCTAGAGCAGTTCCCAAAACAGAGGTTAGGGCCCAAAGGACGACATAACTTAAACTAATGAAGGAACTTCCTGAAAGACTTAAGACTGAACTTGGAAAAACAAACAGGAAGCTGGGTCATGATTATTTTAACCAATCGAGTCTAAAATGATTTGTTAAACAAGGATCTTAAGGGAGCACTATCAGTAATTTTCAAGCCCATAAAGCGTGCAAACGGGTGTATTAAAAGCCAAGAAACTGAAACCTTTCATTCTTACCTGGCCCTTTGAGGGGGGAAAAACCGACTGACATTGTAAGTACATTCTACTGAAACGAGGAGACCTGTGTAAGTCCACAAAATCACAGGCATTAGTAGGTTAGGAAAGCACATGTTGAATTTCATGATGAGGTGTGAGTGTTCAAACGAAGCAGTGATTTCCTCTTGTGGGAAGCAAATGTTTCAAATGTGACCAGGCATAAGCACACACACAAACACACACATTTTGTGAAGAAAAGCCACTCAAGCAATAAAAAAAAAACTACAGACACCAGGCAACTGCAGTAACATTTCCACAAGATGAATCTTAAGTTTATTGATCAAATCTCTTAAATGATTTTTTATTGTACAAAGAATGCAAAAAATCCCGTTTGTTCCATAACACTGTTGTGAAGGTGTTCATGAGCTGTTAATAGTTAGAGTCAAACTATAAAGCAGCCACCTGTAATCATAAACCATGCAAAAACACACTGTGCTTTTGAGACACACAAACTTTTGAAGTAAGAAAAAATGCACACTATCATATTAATTTATTAATAACCTATGTCAGTCAAAGTACGCACGCATGATAACAGCCAAAAGGTTAGAGATGTGCATTTCAAGTTAAAGTCGTTGTGGTGGAGTGGTTAAGTTGTTGTCACTCACTGGTTAAAACTGGTCAAATGAAAAGAGTTAAGATGACATGCTTCAGTAAAATGTACAGAATCTTACAATATCGTACTTAGCACGCACCCAGCTTTGTGTACACCGCAGATGTAAAGCATACAAGTAAAAAATCTTAACAGAAAAATATCCCTGCACAATGTTGCCCAAAATAATGGAATAAATACAAATATACATACACTTTGCACATCTTTCTCTCTCCTTGTTCTACTAAATTGAGAAATTTTTCTTCAGGATGAGATGAATGAGGACAGAGAGGAAGAATCCAAACAGTCACTGGGCGAGTTTGCCCCTCCCCAGGTTTTAAAACTTAACGTTGGTTTGATTTAGTTACTTGTTATCCAGTCTTAGGAGCTGCTCCTTACCATTAACTGTTAAAGATTTTAAATGACCATCCTCCTCCACTTCCACCCGCTCCTGACCATTCTCCACAATCCTAACAGAGAAAGAGACAGCGGATTAGCAATCAAAAATGGTCTGTTTTTGATAATTGGTAGATGAACTTTTAGGTACCGTTTCGTTGTGATTTTTCTGCCATTGATGAACTTGGTGGAGGTTGACACAGATCTGAAGTTTCCCATTCCTCCTCCTCCACCACCACCACCGCCGCCGCCGCCGCCGCCGCCGCCGAACGATGAAGAGGAGAAAGACGTAAAACCACCGCCCATATCTCCAAATGAACCAAAAGCTGTGAAAAAATTGTTTCTTTTTGGTCAGCGATGTACCAACTTTCAACAAAATGACATAATAATCTTCACTGAAAAGTAAGTTTAAGCTATTTGTTGTTGCACCTGAATCATACGCTGAGAAGCCATGTCCAAATGCTGGGAAGCCCCCAAAACCAAAGACAGAGCCCCCCATCCGGTTTCGACTGGCACCTCTGTGTCGACTGTGAAAACCTCCAAAGAAATCGTCGTCATCACCTGTATAAACATAAAAACACATGTAACATCACAATAAAACCCCTACTGTTGACACTGAACCCCAAATTATTTATCCAATCAAATTACAAAGTAGATAACTAATTTTGATCCACAGCCCTACGGACATGTTGCTAATTGTGATCAGCCAATCTGGGTCACCTCAGCAGGACAGGGCCGGATCTGTGGCACCATTTGCTAAAACAAGTCTTCTCCATCCATCTTGCACACAGCGTGCAGCGGAAGAGAAAGCACTGCTTGTTCTCTGTGACAGAAAGCTTAAAATAAAGCAATCCTATGACTGCCTCAGTAACTGTATTCATGTGTTTACACCTAAATAAAGTAAGGACCTCGCATCAACTTAAGTCAGGAATGTGCCACATCTATTACTTACTGAAAAGACATAACGGCTGATTGGTCAAAAGGGGGGGCATAAAAAAAATAGAGCTGCACCATAATATTGCAAATCTATAGTTATCAGTGCTTTTAATGACAGTATGACTGGATGGATATTGATTCTTTACATGTCAATGTAACTGATCAGTTTAGTTTTCACTGGACCATGATTTGCCTTGGTTTAGACTTGTTGACTTGTTAGACTCGTTGAATCTTTTAGCTTTAACTGTGATAATGTAATGTAATATTTTCACCATTGCTGGTTTGTTGGTTGTGTTTGGTTGATTTGTCTGTTTACAGAATAACTCAAACATAATACACCAGATTTTGACAAAATGTTTATGAAGGTTAAGTCAGTAATGGGCCAATAAAGATTTTTTTCTTATGGTGTGAATTCTTTGGTAGAGGTGTGTTTTAACTGAATATATGAACTACTGCTGGATTAATTAAACTCTAAGAGGCAATGAAATATTGCAGCTCATTCCATTATAGGAATATTGACTTGAGTCAAAAACAGGGCTCGCTCTAAGCTCTCACTGTACATACACTTTTAGAAAAACATAAGAAGGCACAGAGTGAAAATGTATTCTGAAAAAAAAGGAGCCCAATAAAAAATTCAAACTACACTGAGACAGAGAAATTAGGCTACCTTTGTCTAAAAACAATTGAACAGTTCAGTGTCGACCTTGTTCTTGCTTTGAAAGCAAATGTGTGCTGTTCTTGGCAGACAGCCTGGCCCTCCTCATCATGTGCTTTAGTCAACAACACCATGGACACAGCGACACATTGCCCTCCCACCAGTCTGCTCTCTACTCTGAGGTGGGAGAGTGACAGATCCACCGGACCAGCTGCTGCTCGCTCACACAAGCTGTTTGGACCCAAGGCTGGACGTTTTAAACATGTCCGGCCTTTCCAACTTTAGTAAGGCCGTGAAGAAGGAACATACAAGAAACAAATTAAAAATAAATGTCTCATATCCTGTTGCAAAGGCACAATAAATTCGCCCCAGTTCGAACAGAATTTGACCTTTAGTCTTCAGATGGTGCAGACAGTTTTATGATTGCGTTTTTAAACTATGATACAAGTACCCGCTGATTTTTTCATAACACAATTTTTCACTCTGATCTAATGTGCCCTCATATGTTTTCCTAACTGTGTATCTACATATCAGATCTTAGCGCTGACCATGTTTTCTGACACATGTAGTCAATCACACTTGCCGTTATTACATCTGCTTTTGTTTTAATACGGAAGCTATTTTTGAAAGCATTCCAGTTGAGTGATGTAGATGCTCAAATCTATCCGCTGCCTGCGTCTGAACTCCATATTTAGAGCTACGCGGGGTGAAGTACACATGCCTTCCAATCAGCCTTTAGCCGAACCCAGACAAACCGGGGCAGACACTAAACCAATCTTTCTATACACTATACTGTCTTTGTTTAACAGTGGAGATGCTGACCTTAATAACACATAAAGACAGTGTACAAACCCTAGTAAAGACTCTCTTTAAGATTAACACTGCAGCATACATTTCACGTGGTCCTCAGATGGTTTCCAGTTAAAACTTACCTATAAAATTGCTGTCTATTATCGTTAGTTAGTAAACATATATTAGCATTTACCACATAAGAGTAATTCAATGATGCTAGTTAGATTAAACTTAAAGGAGGATGCTGACTCTTTTAAACAAAGCTGTAACCTAATACATACTGTAACTCTATTTAATATACATAATTTAAAGGTGTAGCATGTAGCTCTTTGACAGCATACAGTGGCAATATCGCATGTTACAGTTACACACCTCACCTCCATCCTGTGAACACTTACAAGGTCACCAGGGAATGCCCTTTCTGCCACAACTCACCACACATGACCTTATGATGGGTGCTGCTCAGTCCCTCGGCCAGTCACTCAGCCATATTTTACACAATGCTCCTAAATCTGTTTATAAGATGGTAATTTTTTTTTTTCCTTCATTATTTCTGACATGCCGTGAATACAGCATGGCATCTTGGTACATAATAATGAAGGTGCACTGGTGACAGAGAGCACAACATCCAGCAGAGAAGTCAAGTGTTTTTCTACAGGTGACATTTAGTGGCAGATGACCTCCTGAGGGGAGCCATGCATAGAGAATCAGCAATGCACTCTGCAGTGCTGCAGGGATCAACACCAGGCTTTACACATAAAGCACTAGGTGCAAGTTCACACTTGCTGTAACATTTTGCTGTTAAGAATATGCCTTTTAAGAGACACATATATCACCACTCTCCACCTTCTCTTTCTTTCCTTTTGGCTTTTCTCTGTTCTGCAAACCATCAGCCTCTAGGTGTGCAGTGATTCCCACAAGGACTCGGACATTGGTTTCACAGCAGATGCCCTTTCTGATGAAACCCTCAATTTATCCAAGCTTGGGACTGCTGGTTTAAATCTCTTGACTAGGGCTGCAACAACGATTATTCTGATAAGCAATTAATCTGTCGATTATTGTTTCAAATAATTGATTAATCAAATAGTGAAGCGTGTGTGACTAAAACTGTTAAAAACTTGCAGTGTTTTATAGTTCCTATTAAATAATTTGAACATTCTATCAAAAAACATTTAATTTTTACAAAATTTGAACCAAAATGTATATTTTTTTTATATGTCGATTATAATCAATTAATCCGATTAGTTGCTGCAGCCCTACTCTCAACTCTCCAAGCTTCAGAGACATGTACTAACCAAAGAAATCTGCAAATGGATCTCTGCCACCGAAGAATTCCCTGAAAACATCTTCGGGATTACGGAATGTGAAGCCTCCACTGCCAAAGTGATCATAATGGCCTCCTGGAAACAGAAAGTATTTGATTACAGATATGGTTGTGATTAAAAGCAATCATGTATGGCATAGACTGGAGTCATGTCATTTATTGTCAGTCATTTACCTCCACCTCCTCCTCCTCCTGAAAGGCCTTCTTTGCCGTACCGGTCATAAATATTCCTCTTGTTTTCTGCGACACAAAGATAGCGATAAAACTAAATATACTGTAGATTAGATTGTTCTGTGAAAAGATATATAACCAACAGCATGCTTTTTCTTTCAATTTGAGACCTTATATAATTCTAATGTTTGCCATGAGCTTTTAGGAACAGTCAAGAGGTAGACAGACAGTCTTCGTCTAAACTAATAGCTTCCTATGACCTACACTCACAAGATAACAAAAAAGATCTTTGACAGTAACAACACTGCCCAAGCCCTATGCCAACAGCACATAGTTTTTCTCAATGGGTGTGTGGGACATACCTTGCACCAATAAAAATGTAACACACTCCTGACCAAACCTCCATTAGAATTCCTCAGCCTTGTTTTCTTACTGACTGTCAGACGAAACAATTCTCCCATTTACAATATGACACTTGTATGTAAGTATATACTATACTATAGCTATGTGTTCCTCCACCAAAATACTACAATGACCAATGTACTTTTACAGTTACAAATAATTTCAGAAAAACAGTAATAATATAATACTTGTTCTGTGGTACAATGTGTTTCAATTAACTACTAAGCTTTGGAATGAGTCTATAAATAAATAATTGAAGGCCATTATAAATATTTAACCATTATTAGACAACAATAACCATTGGTATTGTCCTCAGGGGGATGATACATTTTACTACAAATATAAAAGTATCTGATAAAGTCTGATATGATCACATCTTACCATCTGAGAGCACCTCGTATGCCTCTGACAGCTCTTTGAACCTCCTCTCAGCCTCCTCCTTGTTGTCTGGATTCTTGTCGGGGTGCCACTTCAGAGCCTGTTTTCTATAACTGAAACATTTTACACACATATTTCAACTACAAGTTATAATAACATAATGTAGAGCATTTATAGAACAACAAATGGACAGCCTCGTCTTTTGACCCAAGCATAAAAGACACAGACGGCCAGAAGACCGCTGAGGTGCAGTGTAGGCTCACAGAGGCTGCCGCTGCATCAGCTGTTTGTTCAAACACAGCAGTGATTCTGTGGGTGAAGCTGGTGTTGAAGGTTAGGCAGCAAAACAATCCATATAATTCACGGGTCAACAGTGAATGGTCTTTGTTGTAATCCATGTGTTGTTGTTGTGAGTGTTTTGCTCAATGCTTGTCAATTGGACAATCTGGGTCAAAGTGTAGATCTAGCTGTAGCTTTTTTGTAATCTGACAGTTTTCTGAAAGCAACAAGCTTGTGGTCAAATGTTTTACTTAGTCCAAACAATATTTAAGATACTTTAACACTGGATATTCAGTCGTACAGTCTTTAATTATTCCAGGGAATTAGCTGACACGAAAAGTGGCAAAGAGCATTTGCACAGTGCCCAAAGCTAAGGAACATGCTACTCAAGAAAATCTGGTCGACCAAGTCAGTAATCTCTTAAATCTTTTTAAAAATCATAATTTAACCACACAACCTTCAAGAGTTTTACTTCTTTATCTTGTATTGTAACATCTTGCTTACAATTTTATTTGTAGAGATGGGATTTATGGCTCTTTAACAGGAGCTGAATTTTTGGGATCCGTTCATTTCTAAGAGCCATTCAAAATACTGGCTCATTTTTGGATTTACGTCATTTCAAGAAGCCAGTCAGTTCATTCAGAAAATAAGCACTGGGATGAGTGATACATTATAATAAGACAATAATAATGTCCCACCAATAGAACAATTTTTTTTCATCACATTATTATTGTCTTATTTATTGATGATAATAAAATTAGCATGTGTGGACCACGTTCTCTAATGGTGACATCATACACCTCTGCATGTAGGATTTATTTATAATATGTCAAAAATGTGCAAATGCGTGACATTTACATATGTCCATGCAAAAAATGTCAGTAAAAACTAAGCAGGCAACAATAAACTTTCATGGACACACATTGTTTACAACTAGAGACTTTTGACTAATCTCAGCATGTGCTCTGTGCTCTGTGCTCCTCTCCTCTCTCCCCTCGTCTCTTTCCGTACGACTATCTCTTGAGCTTGTATTCTACGTTTTCTTATGAGGTGTTTTTGTGGTTGGGAAACAAAAACGCTTGTTCATTCTGATACGAGAGTAAAAAAAAAAAGAAAAAAAAAAACAATGGTTTCTGCGCCACTGTGACTCGGCTCTTTTCGTTAATGGTGAAGAGTCAGATCGTTCATGAACGTCACATCTCTATTTACTTTTCACAATCTATAAAGATATCTGTCAATAGCTATCTTGGGGAAATCTGGGCGAGGTTTGATTGTTTACTAAAAGTATCTATAAACGTTAAACAACAGTCCTCCTGTTTGCCAAGTCTTTTCAGCTGTTTGTGACGTCATGCATTTCCCAATACAGCATTAGTGCCTGCCTACTATTAAAGAGGCCTGTTTACCTTAGGATAGACATGACATTTAAAGTATAGTTATTGGGAAACCTGTGAGAAGGTGGAATTCAAAACAGTCAGTGAGAGGTATTATCAAGCAGCCAGGTTACAGGGAGAAGTGTGGAAGCTTTCTGCATTGCGGTTTCTGTCTCTATTTGTGTCAGTTTGCTCTGGGGGATATAATTAACCCAACACAGTCCTCTCATTTAAAAACAGCTCTTACGCTTTCTTGATGTCCTCTTGCGTGGCATTTTTCTGGACTCCCAGTATTTGGTAGTACTCAACCATGGCTGTATTTTTGGTGCCGTCTTCTGCAAGGGTCCTGCACGTGGCTTCTGCTCAGAGACAAAAAGTTCTGTTAAGACATGTTCGCTGCCTGAGATAAAACCAAACAATCTCCACAGAGTGTAGCCATGTGAGAGGAGTGTGAAACCTTGTAAAGGGGAGGAGGGGGGCAAGGACATTAAATCAGGGTGGCAATTCCCAACAATGTAATCAACCACACTAAAATAGAGAGGCGCAAGGAGGAGGACAGCTATAATAATACAAGACCAGAGAAATTGCATAATAAGAGATCAGCACTTCGCCTAAAGGCAGGCAAAAGAAAAAAGTGTTCATGTTCCACGACTGGATTTGAAGACAGATATAAAGAGTTTTTATAACATTGTGACCTAATGCTGAAGATATGAAGCTTAAACCTGGAAACAAGACAGAATATGTACAATGAAAAATAATACGTGAATGTTTAATGTGCCCCAGAGTGCTCAGCCATTTTGGGAGTGTTCAACCAACAAGTAACCTGCCCCAAAAAGAAGTCACATATCATATGATATGTCGGTGCAGGTTCTCCTCTGTCATCCAAGTGAAATTCAACAAAAGGTTTAACAAGAAAGGCAGAGTTTTGTTCTTAGAAGATATGTAGAAACAAACTTTGACCAGATGCCTTTCTTATTGCTAACAAAAATACAACCTGAAAGCAAGAGTATTTCAGAGTACAATACAATATCTTCTGTCATGTAGATAACAACAATTCCATGACTAGGCTTATATCACTCACTATTACTCAGGCAATGCCACAAAAATACACAGATTGTAAAGTTCTGTGAAGAGAAACAATTGCTGACAGTCTGTATGTTTGTTTTATAAATGGACATTGAGGTTGTACCCTACTTTTATTATACAGCTGTAATTAACTATAACTAATAATAAGAACTCAGAGCGTAGACCTTTGTCCTATATCACAATGGTATATTGCAACCAGATCTGGATTTTAATCAGAGAGCTTCTAGTTCAGGGGTAAGTGCTCTATTTATTAAGCCACAAAGCCCTTTTATCTCACTATGATAAAGATTCTGGGAAGATCCACTTCACATACTGACCGTTCCTGGATTTTATGTCAACCCTACCATTATTTTCTGAGTTATCTTGCAAACAGAATAACAACCAACTCCAGTAAAAACACAAGCTCTTGTTGAAGGTAATAAACTATACTACGAATGATAAACCATCCATCAAACACAATGTTGAAACTGAAAATAGTCTTCCTGATGCGCAAAGTCCTTTGGCCATCATGCTGTTAGATGACCTTTATCATATTTCTCTTTAGCTTTATTTTTACACATAATCCAGCATGAGATGTGGAAAATACTGTCCATACAGAGCAGCAAAGCAAGATTTTCCCCATTGGAACAAGACTTAGACATGGTATGTGCGTTCCAAGCTCATACGGCTATAATGTTTCATAAGTGTTCTATTTATTTATTATTGACAAAAGTTCCAGTGGGCTTGAAATTATCTATATGTGGTGCTTTCTAATCTTACCATAACAAAATTAAATACAGCACAGATCACCAAAATTAGACTCTTGCATTACAAATTTGCCACAACATAAAATTCCTGCCACGATACAGTTATTTGCTTCTATAATGGTCAACAAATAAAATATGGTATCTTCTAGTAAAAATTATAGCCAGGCCAGTCCAGACTACTTCCACTCGGTCCACTGTGCCCCATTTGTTTGCTATTTATAAGCACTGGCCTTTGCAGATTGTGTTTGTGTTATGGCTGTGCGGGGGGCTGGGGTTGTTTGGCCCATGGCAGTGCCAAGGAATAGTTCTTGATTGGGACGCGGTACTGAAATCGCCAAAATAGTATTAGCTGGAAATGAAAAACCTGGAAACGACTTCCATTAAAATACTCAAAATGTTGCTTGTGTAGACTTGTCCTAAATGTAAAAATATGAGCCAGAAAGTTTCCATTTACCATCCCACTCTACATCCTGACTCATCAGATTGGACATTTCTTGTTTGTTGGTATTCAGCCATCACCAGTTCCTACAGCAGCTAGGTTTAATGGACGTTAGCAGCATCTCTTGATGTGGGGCTTTTCTTGTGCAGTGTGTCCTTGTGTATGTCTGTGTAATGCTACTGCGAGGCATAAAACTGTACACGCAAGCATGGCTAACCCAGATCTGATGAATTTCTACAGCATTCAGATACAAATATGCCTCAGAGAAAGTGCTGCATGTGGGTCAGTACACCAGACTCAACGCCTGGCTTTTGAGACTAATGTATTAGTTCACACTGAAGCAAGTGAACATTTTCATGTTATCTACAAATACATCATGGTTACGTGAAAGAATGTAAGCACAGAGAGAAAGGAAAATGTGAATCTGAACATAAAAATACATTAAACAAAGTGCACCTAAATTTAAACGGATAAATCTGCAAAAACAAAGTCATTCTGCTGTGAACTTTTATCCGTAATGATATTGTGCATTTTTAAACAATCCTCAAAGGCTACATGAAAGCTGTGGACAGAGCAGATAGTCTTCATTTCCAATATGTGAAGAGGTCCTTCAGCCATGTTGAGAGTGACCAGCACGGGCTCATATGTGAATGTATATCAATTGGACATACGACTGTGACTTGTGACTCGACTCGGACTTGTGAGTTTCTGAGGGGCAATGACTCACGACTCGACCCACAGTTCATGCTGATGACTTGGACTTGCACATCTGGAATCTGACTTAGACTCAGGCTTAAGCACCTTAAGGATTTGCCCTGGACTCAGACTTGATCATAGATGAAGCTATCGAGACGCAGTTGTCGAAAGCACACCCCTGCATAATAAATGATCTTTTCAAAAGTGGTTTTAAGGAGTTTGCTAGTGCCTAAATACTGTAGGTTTAAAGTCATTGGATACACAACAGAGTGCACTCCCTTTAAAAAAATGTCTTGACTTATCGATCCAGGACCTGTTCATGAAAAACTATTTTCACATTGTTTCTGTGTATTTTTGTAACCACAAATAAAGTTTACATGGTGACTGATTTGACTAATTTATTTCATGTGTGTTTCATGGGTTCCATTTTGGCATAATTAAGAAAACTCCTGTCAGGACTCGCTTCAATGGTCTGGACTTGGACTCAGACTCATTTCAGGTGATAAAGACCTGACTTGGATGTTTCTTTTTGTGACTTGGGACTCGACTTGGACTTAGACTCAAACAATGAGGATTTGATATTGACCTAGACTTGGGAAATGGTGACTTCACTATAAATGTTGTGAACACCATGACAGCTTAATTTTTTCTCTGCACAATAATTTTCCCCAACAATGCTGTTTTTCACTTGCCAACAGAGCAAGGGTGTCAAGTACACTCTGGAAGTCCCGTTCAACATAAATGTGTGTGCCTTTTCAAATAAACACTACAAGAAAAAGCTGCCATAAAGACCCACTAGCCATTGTCAGATGCACCTAGCCAGCTGACTGGGAGTGCACCCAGAGACACAGCTCTGGTCTGCTCTGTGAGCTGCCAGGGAGCCAATGGTTAAGAATTGGTCTGGCAAGTAGCAACAGATTTCTAAAAAACACAAAAGGAGGAATTATTTTGTGATTTGGGGAAAGCTGTCATGTGCTGGTTATGTCAGCTCCACTGTACTAAGGTCAGCAGAAGCACAAAGATGTTCTGACCCAGTGTGTTCTGTACCAAGATGAGCAACTGGTGATTATAACATCTGTGCTGGTCTGTCCATTAAAATCAGAATACTCCGTCAAAAGAAAATGGTATTCATAATAATGCAATACAAAGCTATTAGAGATGTGTCATTTAATAAAAGTCTTGTTCTTGCAAAGGTTCTGTCAAAACCCTGAGGCTAAATAAGTAAAAACTTACAAAGAACAATCAGAACACAGATTATGGTAATGTAATGTTAATCATATCTTTAGTAGTTAATGATGAAAAACACATTAACTCTAAGGTTGCGATTGCAATCAAGTAGGTCTCTGTCAGTGCTTGTAAAAACACTTCTGCAGATTTGACAATAACAAGACAAGAGCAGTGGACAAAGGCAGGCTCAGTGAAACCACAACAAAACCCTGCACAAATCAAAGCAGACAGCACAAAGACACAGATGTCAGCCAAAACAACAAAAGGCCTGTACCTGAAGAACACTGTTCAACAATTCAAACAAGACAATTTGTAACCCAGTAAAACTTTAAACTGTGAAAGCCATATAACTACGACATTTATAAATTTCAAAATTTATATAGCATAGCACTTCTTCTGATTTAGGCAAACTGTTTTACCTTAATATTATAATTATACACATAATAAACCATTTCTTGTAATGGAAAAAAAGTGTGACAAACATCAGAAAACCTTACATACTACAGTGAGGAGCACAAAAAGAAAGATCTATGTCAGAGCCAGAAAACAATGTTGCAGTTTACAAACTTTTACAAAAGCAAACAAAATGAAAACTTTTGTTTATCTCATAAGAACATAACTTCTGGCACAGACTCACAAATGATTGCGTTACTATAGAAACAGCGCAAGAAAGAGACTTCTAGAAACTTCTAGAAAACATTCAACAAACTTCTAGAAAACATTCAACAAAAAAAGGCATTTTAATCTAATTCTATATTCAAGTTACATTCATTATTTCAAGTAAAATTGTAGAAAAGCTGAGTTACACGATAGCTACTCAGATAAAGGTTTGGGAAAAAAGTCTCGTCATAACTTTGATGTTTCCTTGTTGATAGCAACGTTAACGTTTTTTGTTGAGAAGCGTTATATTCACTGCAAGACAACAAAATAATGTCTAAGGTTAAATGCGTATTGTCCCAGTTACGTTTAACCTATCGTTATACTAAAAATAAATACCACCAGCTGATTGTGGTTACGTTATGGTTTAGGTTTTAAAGCTGTGTGACTACTGGTCTAAGTACTGCTCAACATCTGACGCCATTATCAGTCTAACGTTAGCTAAGGTAACAGTCGCTTTAATAGGAACATCGAACGTTAACTTTAGTTCACGTTACATCTCTAACACAATAAAACTAGGCTTTCTCTGTGATAGCGGCGCATTTAGTGTGACCGATTTTGGCGGAGGACAATTCAGGGTGCGACACTGGAGCATCCCAACGTGCAACGTTAACGTTAGCTAGCTTTACCGATGGCGATGTGAGGAGACACGGTTACGGTCTTCAGCCCTCGGCTACAGAATATATATTACATTCTGGTATTACTTGTAAATGAATGACTACTTACCTGTAATAGAGAAATGCCCAATCTAAAGGCCTGGTTTCCTGTGTGTGCACGGAAATGTAGGAGCAGTCTCTGGGGGATGGTTGGTGCTGGTGGTGGAGTGGCTAGCGTCTACGTAGCTGCTGCATTCAGGAGCGTCCGGATATACATATTTTTACTTACTCAAAGGATGAAAGGTATTCTCTATATTTGTTAGAACTACCATATACATAAACTGATGATAGAATTGACACCACCTTTAGTTAGGTGTAAGGTATTTTAGCTGACAACTTTGCTGGACAACATTTAAGAATACATTTTAATGCGGTATTGATTTTCTCAAATGTCCCCTGAATGCAGCGTGTCTTAAACGTTTTAAGACTCAGTGGACCTTTTCTATTCTTTGTCATCAAAATTATCACCAATAACCAGAAAATGAAGTATTGCGGGATGTTTACGGGCACGTAAAGGACGTTTTCAGTGTTACGGTGAATGTACCCTCTTCTCCATTAGGATAATCACGCTCCCAGTGGTTTCAGCGCAGATGTTCATAAGCTTCGACTTGACCGCGGCTTTGTGCGCCATCTGTCGCGCATCCTGACGCCCTACATAGCCTAGTACCACGCCAATACTACTCCCACCATCGCCTAACACCTAAGCGTCAAGACATTAGTGGTAAGTCGCTGGTCCATGAAAAATATAACAATGTAATAATATTAGGCTTGGCTTTTAAATATTGGTTTGTGATAAAGCCCAGTTGTTACCACACATTGTTCATAGTCACTTATTTTCCAAAAGACCATGAGAATTGTGACCAAACTTCCTGGTCTGATTTAGTGCTGTTGTTCATATATATATATATATATATATATATATATATATATATATATATATATATATATATATATATATATATATATATATATATATATATATATATATATATATATATATATATATACTTTCGTTTTTTCAGATTTTGATTTCTTAAAAATGCTTAAATCAGGGTCATTGTAGAGATTAAACAAATTACTGATAAGTATAAAATTACACAAAGTCTTTGGGCAGTAAGGGTACAAAGAATGCATTTAGAAAAAAAGTGTTGATCCAATGAAAACAAGTAAGAAACCCCACATAGGGCCTATATCAGTTTGGGACCAAAGTAATCTTTAAATTACCACAGGCATTGGTATTAAATTTAAAAGGAAGGTCGTTCATGCAGTTACCAATAGCAGAAGCTCTTGCCAACGAATGAAGACCCAATGAAAATGACAGATGGCTACTATACGGGATTATTACTGGCAGTCAGCACCTAATTATACTCAGTGAGTAGAAAGAATCACTGAAATAGGTCTCAGGCATAGGTTGAGAGTGGTCATTATGCTTTACAGTCAATATAGTTCCTAGAACACACTGTCCTCCACATTTATACTATTAATTGACTTTTACATGTTTTCTTTGAAAAGTGAGCCCAGAGCAGCTGGCTATTTTTCTGCAAGCAAACACGAGTAATGCATGTGAGACAGCTTGGCCCTAAGAAAATCCCAAATGAAAGATAGTTTGCAAATAATTAATTACTTGATATATTTCCAATGCTATATGACACATTTTACTTGAACGTTACTATATCTTTATTTGGCATTTACTGGTAAAGTTCCGCTGTTATGTTACGCTTACCTGCAAAACAATTATTGACCAGCAGATGGCGGTTTTGTATAGATTATGATGGACCATTAATACATATTGCTCTGATTCTTAATTTTTTGCTGCCAGTGTCTGCTCTATCTTATTACGACGCTTTTATTTAAAGCTGGTTGAGGTTTAATTAACTTGTTAGATATGTTACAGGCCTCCTGCTAATTGAGGTAAAGCCTCTTTGTGGGGTTACAGTAATTGGCATTCCCAAATAATCTTAGGATTTTGGCTTCTACACCCAGTAACAGATTTTGACGTTTTCTTGCCCTGTCGTTACATAAACAAGGATAAAAGCTTCGATTAGCCTCTAAAAGGCCTGCGCGCACACTAAAGTATATTACAGAAGATGATTCATAACATCCTACATTAACTTTGTCAGTTATAATCCATCACAAGGTAATAGTCTTAAATAAATCTCGTAGTAATTGAGATGAATCCCTCATTTCAATGACAAGTCTGGTTTTTAAGACCCAATTACTACTTTGAGTTCCTTGGCCCAGTGGGTGTGTAGGGTTTGGGCTCTAAAATTAGAAAAGGGGGCAGCACTGGGGTGTTTCAACAAGAGGATGGAGAGATGGACTCAGTCCAAAGCAGGATGGATCTGCTCCTGGGCCTTGCTGCATCAGAGGGCAGGTAGATTTATGACAATCGCACACACTCTTAATTTGTGCCCGGCCGATAATGCATCTCAAGGCCAGAATAGTTCTGCTCAGTGTTTCTTAACTGGATGTTTCTTTAATTATATGTCAGAGGCCATAAAACTCAGGAAGAAATTTCCCACAAAGCACTGTTTTATGTCTTGATCATTAGGGTAAATTACAGGCAAAAATAAAAAAAGATTTGGACAAGAAAATTAAAAAGAACAGTGGGTTTATTCACACCTTTTCATATGTTGGTACACCTATCACTGGTAGCCATGTCGTGGTCACAGAGTTGATGCCCTCACAGCAAACTCAGGGTGCTGAGGGAGGAGACTGTTCACATTAGCAAGCTTGTCTAAAAACACGAGGCCTCAGTTTGTCACATAAAGAAAAGAAAAACAATCCTGTACAAATAATCAATAATACAAGAGTAAACATGTACATATTCACAAATCCATAACCATATAATTGTCTCCCTTATTCTATTACTGCAAAGCTACTTTCATCAACATGTCCACACATGTAGCATCAAATGGCATGTGCACACTTATGGTATAAGGTATAAGACATGACACTTATTAATAGTGATAATCATTAGAGAAACCAGAATGTTGTGAGAATACATGATAAGCTATACACAATTTGCTGCCACAGCCCTTGGCACACGAAGTGGCTTTAAAGTCCTAATGTCTGCTGCTCTGTTGTTATATTGCATTTTTTAATCATTCCACTTGATCTTTGGTGAAAAATACTCTGTTTATTTGAGATCACATAGAGCAGCTGCTACTACTCAATTTTGAAATTTCCTGCACTCAACTATTGCTGTTCTGATGTTAAAATGGTTAAAACAGGGATAAAAAGGCTTTCTACCCTGCTTCATGCTGGTAAATCTTTCTTCAGTCCACAGGCATTCACATAAACACACAAAACCAGGCAGGGCAGTGCGTTGTCTTATTTTTCTAGGCTATTTGTGGGGCATTGCAAAGTCGTGATCCTCCTCAGCTCAGCTAAGCTCAAAACCAGCAGACGACTCAATGGCGTAAAGGAGTTTGTTTCTCATCAGGTGCTGGTCACAGAACTCTGGGAGCTTGAGCAGATTCATGCAGGTGCTTGCAGTGGGTAAACGCTCTAAATCTGATCCACCATTGTGGATGCAGAAGGCTGGATAGAGTTCCTGTGTGCATACAGAATACAAGCAATTTACTAAGAATTGGCTATTGCCACAAATTACACCTCCACACAGTACTGAACGTTTATAGCAGCAGACCAAAAAAATGAGCTGTGAGTCAGCCCGCATCAATGATGACCACTATGTTCAAAGCAATTCCAATTAGACAATGAGTGTCACATTCCACTAGGGAATAAATGTTAAAAGAGAGACATTAAGAGCTAACCTCATACAGTACAAGTATAAATTCAGGAAATCAGTTTAGTGTTTGAAAGGTGCTGAGTGGGTGACGGGCCCAGAGTTTGACCCTTTGATGAGAGTCTGAACGAATGGTCATTTCATGTTGTCTATCTGGCATTTTTTAAATCAAGCCTCCTGATGATGAGGCCACCTCATCTGCAGACTGTGACACTGACCGTTTCCATCACATGCTGAGCCAACGAAAACTCTCCTCCGCCCTGATTTCATCCTGCTATTTAAAGTTAGCATATACAGCTTTGTGGCCAGACTACCCCGATTAAATGGCTCTTCTGGGGCTTAGCTGTAATGACCCCATTTTTCTGACAATTACCGTATTAAACTATCGTTGCTTATTGAGAAAGTGTCATTACTACTGCCATCATTTTAGAAAAAAGGGGAGTTTCCATCATCTTTTTTAAATGGCTTCTTCTGACAGAGCTATTCCTCCTCTAATGAATCCTGGGCCATTTCACGACAGCTAATTAAGCCTTAGCTGGCTCAAACTGAGGGCCGGGTCAGGGGCCACTCCCCCACAAATTACTGTCCTCTCCAGCACAGAGAGGAGGCAGAGGGAGGGGAGACTCTCTGACCAAAGTCAGACTGATTAAATGAGGATGGGAGCAAACATCTCCAACCAAGAGAGGAAGTATTTAAAGATTTAAGATTTTCAGAACAGTTCTGCAGATTTTTATTTATTTATTTTTACAACTGTTGTAATTAAAGGCAGCTCATAAAAATGGGTTCTTTTATAGCTTTAAACTCTTTGATTTGATTTTCCTCCTCCCTAAACTGCTGATATCTAATTATTCAATATCTAGATTGTTCATTTATTAAGCCTCAAATACAAAAGGTAAATTCTGCACACATGCAGCGCATCAGACACAGAGGTCATGAACTGTTAAACAGTGGACAAGGAGATACACAAGACTTACACAGAAGCCTATTCTTTTTTGATTTAAAAGTTACCATTTTGAGAACTGTTATCGGCCCAGCTATTGTCATTAGAGGTCCATTACGCCGAAACAAACTTTTTAACTTCGAAGAAAAGATATAAGAATAAATAAGTACAAGACAGGGAAGAGCAAGTGTTAGATTGTTGAAAAAGTACCTTAAAGCCCAGCAGAGGTGGTCTGGAACAGCTGGTGACAAACTTTAGCAGCTTACGCTTTTCTTCATCTGTGAAACTTTCCACCACTTCCCAGAAGATCTGGATGACGGGGTGAGTGGCCGAGTATCCACCTGGGACAGATAAGTATCACAATTAGAAGTCATTTCCAAAAATACTGTAATACATACATAGCATATAACTTTATTTTGTCTTACCAGAGTAGTTTGTGAACTTTTTCAGGTCATCAAGACAAATGGGCACATGAGCCCCAGATATAAGCACCTTTCAGGACAAGATATACATTTTTGTATTAGTGTAATTTATTCTGTAAACCTAGTATGTGTTGAAGCTGTAGTTGTGTACAAAATACCTGCATCTCCTGCTGGTCAAACATCCGCAGCCACTCTAAGTTGACCACATTGGCCAGGCCCTGCCTAAAAGCCAAGCAGTGAGGCCTGATCTGCTTGTTCAGTCTGTAGTCGGCCACAAGGTGGATGTATGCGATACGGTTAGCTGTGGTCACAGGAATGTCCTTTCCTCCAGGTTTCAGCTCAACCACCTCAAAAAGCAGCCAAACACTCAGATGTTAGAACCCAACAAACAAAGGTAAATGTAGTTCAATCACAGTATGGAAAATAAAATGTTTTCCAATGGCACTAGTTGAAGATAATAGGAACATCTGGCCCAATACAATTTGGCCCAGGGCTCTCTTTTTATTAGCTTAAGAGCAGTTAGCCCTTAATAAGATATGCTCATTGCTGTTCATAAAGCATCGGCATGATTTTTTACCTCTTAGTGCATCTAATAAATCTTATCACCAGTGAAAGAAACCATATGTTTTAAGATAACATCAAATGGATGAGAAGACCAAAGGCCACATATCTGTCACAGCACATTAATGTTGGGACAACATGTACAAATGACATTTAGTCCAAAGACATCCAATGTGCTAATTTGAGCAAAACACATTTTCTGAGTTTTGTTGTTGGTTTGTCTCTTTGCTTTTCAGAAAGACAATGTCTTTCACTACTACAAAATCATAAGATAAAAATATCAGTGCCACATGTAACTGTACAATCATAGTAGTTTAAACAGCAGAATTATACTGATTAGAAAAAACATACATATAGTTAAAACTTGCAAAAAGTTTATAGAGCTCCATTATGGTGCAGTCATTTCTGTTTTTTTGTCAATGTGATGAAAGCTGTGGATTCAGAATGTAGCTCTTTGACATGTAATCATTTTCAGTTTTTTTCCCCGCCAGTCGAAGCTGATTATGTGCTAATGTAAGAGAATTACTGCTGTTATCTTGCTTGCTTTAGCTATCTCACGAGGGCAAATGCAGGGCAAACTGCTCCCGGGTGTGTGCCTAATCTTTCACAAATTGTTTTCCCTATCGTGTTTGTGATGCCCTATTTGTGACCAGAAGGGCTACATTGTAACTCAGCCATTTCAGGTGTTGTTTGAGAAGAGCTAATAAGACGTGTCAAAGCCCTGCGCAAACATGGCTCTGGGTTGAGTGCAGGTCTAAGACCAGGTGACACAGAGTGCTGGCTGCTTGTCTTCTCAGACCTCAGCTTCAGCGCAGACGTGCCTAAGAGCTTCTAGCTGCTTCTGTCAGGCGTGTTTTGAGATAATTCCTGAGGTAAAGGCAGGAGGAAGGGTCAACAGCAGCAGAGCTTTGAAAGACAGCCATGACGTGCTTTATCTCTTTTAGTGCTAAAATTGGTACATCATGAAGGCGATGAATTATTCATGCAAGAAGGGCCAAAGTGAAGCAAAGATAACGGGTCAATAATTATACTATATAGAAGACGAAGATGGAAATAAGACTGTATACTAAAGTGCAACAGTTCCTATTAATTTACCTGAGCCTCTCCCAAATCATTGTTAACTATAGTGAAATTGAGGCCCAGCTCCTCCACATCTCCCTCGTAGCTTTTGAGAAAGAGCAGGTTGCGGTACATTTCTGGGTCCAATGAAGCCAGATGATGGATGTCCACATCAGCACTTGTTCCCAGCAACTTGGACAGAAAGAAACTGGCAAAGGGCAGTTCCACCAGCATGTTCTCATAAAGCGCCTGTGAAAAGAGGGAGAACTTAACTAAAGGACAACTGAAGTATATAACAACACAAGAAATTAAATCAGCACAGGCATTGTTCATTGCTTAGATGTCACCAAAGACTACAATTAATAATAATAAAACTAAAGTGATTGTACCCAACAACAAAAAAAAGACAAATCATATTCTTAGATACAGCATTACACCTTCTTTACTAACAGTCATAATATCAAAGTAAATCTAGACTTAAAGAGCAAAACAGAACAACAAGCCATCTACACAGGCTTCCGTTTCCTCAGCCACAAACTTTATAAATGCCAATTTTCACCTTGACCCCAATGCTATTAAGAGCCAGATGCGGGCAGGTGACTCATAAAGCCCAAAGCTAATGTACTAGAATAGTCAAAAAAAGAGCTCAGTGGAGGCATTAAAATATACAGGTCCTTATAAATGATAGCGCTAAAACCCTGACCACATCAGCTAAATGGATTATAAATCTCACGAATTTCCATAATGCATGCATCTTAAACACACACGCACGCATAAATCAGAGCTATTTTCTAAACACAGGTTAATTGCACAACTTCAAACAATGTCTATTTTTTATGCAAAATAATCCACTTAGTATTTCTCTTGTGGCCGCTGCTCATTTCAGACCATATGCGCGTCATGGCCCCTTGAAACCTATCAATAACACTTGTGCCGGGAAGAGGCAGCAATAAGTATATGGAAAAAAACGGTAGCCTTATTTTTTCAATGGCACTTACTTTATTTATGAGTGTTTATTGCCAGAAATTGTGCCAAAATGACTTGGGCTGGATAGAATTAATTATTATGGCCTGGGCCTTTTAATATAAGTGAGTGCAGTGGCAAAGCAATTAAAGCAGATCGCAGCACCATCAGGTGGAATAAATGCCAACAACATTTCAGGTGCATTCTGTTAGCTGCCAAATAAATTACTTAATTTACAACATTAAGAATCAATAAAATTATAATGCCTTTCAAACACATCTCTATCAATCAGGGGTGCCAACCTCACGCTCCTAAAAGCAACTGTCAGCTACTAGAGACTAGTGAGAAAAAACGGTGCAAAAGTGTGATTTTTAATTGGAAGGAGGCTCAAAGATCTCTTGCATTTCACAGTAAGAGCCATAAATGATGAAAAGGTTGTGGGGTTTGTACTAATGAGAGATAAATGAGGCACACAGAAGTCACCTCACAAGGGTTATACTACATAATGGGACAATGTAGTTTTGACAATACTAGAAAACTATCCCATTAAGATTCAGTAATATTTTTACTTATTAAAAAAGGGAAGTGACCTTTTTTTCATGTCTTCCCATTTGTGACTTAAATCTTTCCTCTTGTCAGCTGGGTGGACAAGTGAAGAAGAAGGATGATGACCGGCCTCTATTCTGATGTTCAATCCCATTTCAGTGAGTACCCTAGACAAGCCACTCCTGCCTGTAATACATCACCTCCACAACAATGGCACGCCTCGAACATTAATTAACAATATTAATCTCCAGTGTCCTTTGAGCCGCAATGTGCACTGTGCACACTGCAGCAGCAATGATGCAATCCCAATCTATATAAACGCTTGCCTTTTATCCGGGCAATCACGGCACTAAACAAACATCAATATACACCTTTCAAATGGCCACTCAAATGGCCATTTTTATTGAGAAAAAAGAACTTAAGGAAGGGTTAATTGAAAGTCAAATTCAAATAAATTTCTCCTGACCTAATTGCCTGAACCATTAGCGTAAGAGAGCCCCGTATTGAAGAAGTGTGGGTGGAAAGCTTCTGGCTGTTGATGGATCATTTTTAATAATCAAAGAAACCAGAAAAGAAGTGTAGAAGGAGGAGTTATGATGCTCCACTATGTGTACGGGACCGTCCTGGACCGAGCAAGAGAGAAGAGACCTGGATGTTCCTGACTGTAAAACAGATCAAAATGCTATTACCACATGCTTTGAACCCTTATTTATGTCCTGTCTGTGTGGGGCTGCTGATTTAATGCCAGCCAAATGCAATCACTACACAAACAAGAGGCAGGAATCATCGGCTAATGGAAGCCCTAATTGAGAGACGACCGCTTGTCATGAGGTAATTCTTCTCCGTTTCAGGTGATAGCTCCCTCCCTATAAAGAGAGTATCTTGATAAACAATCACTACCACATGCATTAAGGATGATTTAGAAACATTAGGCTCTAATAAATAGTGTCATCAACGGAAGAAGGGGACAGAAAAACAATGGCATCAACAGATTACGCACTACGGTAATTAACCACTAAAGTTAAAGCTTGCTCTTAAGTGCATACTTCTAAACTGACAGCCACTGAACGTTAAAACCCACAAGTTACACATTAAGTAAGGACATCTAAACATACTAGGCAATATCAATCAATACACAGATGATTTCATAGAAGGACTTTATAGAGCATAGATTCTTTACATACCTTCCCAAGGATTCTGCCTAAAAAGTAGTAGTGCCTTGTAAAGGAATCTCCAACCAGCATCTCTGCAGTAGGGCTGGGGTACAAGAGCCCCTCATTGGTGGTCTTAAAAAAGCCCTGGTTGGGGTTGAAGCCCGACTTGAGCAGTTCATTAAGAAACTCCCGGAAGATTCCCCCGCCATCGATACCAGCCTCATCCAGACCATGAGCATTCAGCAGATGAACACGGATCCGTTTCTTTAAGTCTGGTTCTAATATTATACAGGAAAAATAACAAAAAAATTAAAGTGTTGATGGAAATACAGCAGTTATGACACAGTTGCTTTTAGAAACTTTTATTTAAATCCATTAGGGACATTACTTTTGGACAGGGGTTCCCAAACTTTTCAGACTGTAATCGTCAATATAACGGGCCCCACAACCTCCCACTGTAAAATGTGATTAATGCGCGAAATAATCTCAGGAGCCAAAACATTCAAATGCTGGGTTAATATTATTAACTTGCATGGTTTATTTTAAATTTATGCACAGTTTTGACTAAAATATAATGCCATTTTCTATTTCTAACAAATTAATAAATCAAATTTCATTCTGGAAGTCATCTCGCAACCCCCACATCGGTGTCTCACAACCCTCAGGGGCGTCTGGCCCCCCACTGTGAACCCCTGCTTTAGGATAATAAACTTTAAAAAAAATTATTTCAAGAAATGTAGAAAATGGTTAAGTGAACCCTTACACAAGGATGTCTGTCATATGATATTTGGGTGACCTGCAAAATGTTCAGATCAAATTCAGTCAGAGGTCATCTTTCTGAATAATTAATGTACAGTGATAAATCAGAGCAGCTATAACTTATAGACATCTAAATGATATAGATCATGTCTTCAGTCCAGGTCTCCTACTACTCTTTTTAATCAGATTGCCCCCACTGAAGTGCCCTTTTAAATCCAAACACAAAAGAGGTGACTTAAAATAATTGATTCAGCTTTTATGTGGTCCATTATAATAATCAGGATCACAATTATGCTTTACCCAAATGCAATACTATGCTTGATAAGCAAAATAAAATAAATAAAAAAAATACATCCGATTATTATAACACTGGATATGACTGCATAGTCTTCTTCACATTCACCTTTTTATTCACAGGTTGAGGTTGAACCTTTATCTAAACAACAAAGCATTTATGAAAAGACTTACCATTTTCTGGAGAGAGTTTATCATAAGCATCTTCATAGATGTAGTTACGCCTGATGGTGACATTGATGCCATCAGGAAATGGCCCGTCACCCTGTACATCCCGTTTGTCAGCAAAGATTAACCTCTGGAAGATCTGGAAAAAGATGTCATCCCATGTCAGGATCAGCAAATTGTATTAGTTTTAAGTTGCTCCTTCATCATAACAGTCCAACATGGGGCTGTACCTTAACTCGCTCCTCAAAAGGAACCACAAAAGGAAGCTCTGTGAGGATGGCCAGGTGCCTCTCTTCAGACACCGACAGCTGTGGTGGTTCCAAGCCAACTAAAGGAGCACACATTTGAAATATTTTAAATAGACCAAAGGAACATGTATTGATTACCGGTAGTTAATACATTTCTAAAGCTAAAATGTGGATATATACCTTGTGTGTGTGTCTGTATGTGCACAGAAAAGATCCCACATAAAAAAAAATAAAATAATTTATTGCAAGCCGTGGCTATATGCCTTTTCACAGGTAAGATTTCTTGTTTTACTTTAGATTTACAAAAAAAAGCCTAAAAACTATTCAATAATAGTATACAAACTCTTGGTTCTGTGTACTATCATAACTAAACTGCAGTAAACAGCACCAATAAAAGGTAACTTTAGAAGACCAAATGTTTTTTTTAATGACATGACAATTTCAAAGGGTAACTATGCACTGACTACACACTTTCAGCCAGAAGGCTGATGTTTGGATTTGACTCACAAAAATACCACAATGGCTAAACTGTTTTTCACTAAGCTCACTTTGCACCTACTTTAACTCAATTATTCTGCCCAATTAGTCAATCTGATATGCATTTTCCCATCAGGGTTCCATCTTTGAGGAGAAATATGGCTATGCAGTGGTCAATACATTGCTCATTCATCAGCCACGGGTCTGTCCATTTAAGGAAATGAGAAAAGGCTGGACAAACACATACACCAGATGTGGTTAGGTTCATCAGGTACTTTCACACTAATTGAATTTATCCCATACAGCCTTTGAGTGGCATTAGGCAGATCATACGCATATTGTTATCAGCTTGTTTTCACACCCTGTGTAAAAATCTGTTAAATGACCCAGGTAAATATGGCTACTTATTTATTTATTTATTGTGTGTGTGTGTGTGTGTGTGTGTGTCTTGTAATGTAACACAGAGATGTGTAGTCTAAGCACAAACAGAGAAGGTGAGAAAAGCAACTTGAAAGACCTGGGTAGTCTCAAGATGACACAAGCATATACCATTTCTAAATGTTTACTTATTTAAAATAAAAAATTCCAACAGCAAAAGCATCAAATGCATTTTTTGACATTTTGTAATATATATGAACATTACCATCCAGTGTAGATTGTAGCGGCCCGATTCGACCCATTCGACGTGTTCGCCACACATTTCTTGCAGAAGGCACATATAGTTGAGTGACCTGCATATAATATGGCAACATACGTTTCTTTAAAAAAATGCTTTCAGTAAGTAAGCTTTGACCAAAGCACTACACTAGGGAGGAAATGAGATGAGTATTCTTAAAGACTGTGACAAAAAAGAAGAAAAGAAAAAAATACAATAAAAGACAAGAAGCTGCACAGCTAGTACAGTGACATTACCTTATCGGCTCGGATGTTGCCCTCCTCAGAAAGCCAATGACCTGCTGGACAAAAGGGTCGTCTAATGTCTCGAGCTTTTACCATCTTCACCAAGTTAGTGATGACCTGTTGTAGATCAAACAGACAGCACACACGTCCTATTAGCATCATGTCACACTAATGGGTATCTGAAAATTGACATCATTCTACAAAATACAAAACTGATACAGAGTATCTTCTCCATGTGTCAGCTGTTCGATAGAATGAGGTGCTTTGTGTTCAGAAAAAAGCAATTTGATAATTCACCCATTAGTGTGCCATTTATTGGGAGTATAAAAGAAAAACGGTCAGCGCCGTCCCTCAATGTCCAGGCCTGTTAATTACTAGGGTGGTATGCTGACATCAGCCTTCGGACAAAGAATGCAAAATACCAGTAGCAGTGGTGTAGGGAAGTACTTGTAGTCAGTTGTATGTAAATGTTTTAGAGCATCTAGGTTGCAGAATCAGAACTGGTAACTGTGAGAGACCACCAAAAACATTATTGGAAGCTCTCAAGGCTATATAAGAAAGCTCTGTGATTAGCTGCCAGGCTTTGACTGAATAACCTCACGTGTGTCATTGCATGAGCATTTGTAAAAGAAGCTAGGATGCCTGCCATAACAGTTAGAGCCAGTCCATTTCCATATAATACCCAGGGTAGATTGTTTCAATCGAAATGTTCTTTGCTAAAGCACATCATTTTCATAGAGTGACCATCAGTCTCAGCAAATCACCAGAAAGCAACTAGACTCTGCAATAAGGGCGAGTGCAAAATGCTGTAAAAAGCGTGTAGCAATGGGTTTGGAGCAGGCCTAGCCCCTGACTCTAGGAATGAATAAGCATTCCTTAATTAGCCCATCGGGTTAAGTGCAAGCCTTAATGGGCCTTTCCCAAACTCCTGGGTGACATCGCTCTCCAAACATGGCCAAGAAGAAAGTTCCATTAGCAATATTAATACAAGCTTAGTTGATCATTTTCATTCAATTAACTTCTTTCAATTAAATAGATAGCTCGACAATGGAGGTGATAAAAGATGGGAGGGACCACTGATGACACGAACCAAACATTAGTGTGTTAGGGGTCAGCAGCGTTAAACTGACTGTAAATCCCACCATTCAATTTGGAAAATGCATTTTCCTTGCTCCTCACTTCTTTAATGGGTCGTTTTAGCTGACAAGAGGCCTTTGAGCAGATCTTTTATGAAAATTCCCTAGGTGCTCTTTGTGTATTTGCCACCTTTTGCAAAGCACTAGTGTTCACTTTTAAATCCTTCTCTCAATGACTAACAACTATGAAGTTGCATAATCACAGTTTCCTTGACAGACCTAGACGTAAGAGAGGTTTAAAAGGCAATAAGAATTAAGTTATTACTGTTGCTGGAAAATTTACAAATAGTGTACTACATCCCGATTGTGTACTTCTAAAATGTACTATATGCAGATCAATACATTTAGTGTTTTGGACCTACCTTCTATATCTTTCTCTTACCTTAAAAAGCTGAACCCAGCGTTTTTGTTCAGCCTGGATTCTCTGTTGAACTTCTGTGTTTGTTTTGACACCCACACTGCGGAAAGCCGCCATATATTCCTCGCGGTGCTCTGTTTTTGTCTCTGGGTAGGCCAGTTTGATGATTCCTAGACAAGCATCTCTAAGGCAGCGAGACAGTGTGACTAGCTCGGACAATGTGAAGGGCATCATGGAGGACTGCGTCTGACCTGTTCAGATTCACCAGAAGAAAATTCCATGTCATTTGTTCATATTGATCCTCTACTTTAGATGGAGGTTAAAGGTAGGTTAAGGGAACAGCAGAACACCTACATGGTTAAACACGCAAAACGCAAAAATTGTTAAGCACCCTTCTGCTCTGTAAGTATTCACTACTACAACAAAAAATTTACAAACTGGTCAAAAACAAGAACATACAATGTAATGAGTTGAAAAAGCAAGAAGCTGAAAAACTGAAAACATTTACAGTAAAAAGTATTACCTTCCATTTCATGTCCAAAAAACTCGCTGTCATGCACTGAGATGAGGGAGTGGCTGAAGAGAGAACTGAATAGATAGAAAAGAGGAATGATGCGATTGGAGTCTTCAAACGTCATAGGAGATCCTCTCGAAAGGAGCTGCAGTAGTGGGACCATTGAACTGTGGGTGGATGCATGACAGACAGAGGCCACATACATGATCATTACAAATTCTTTGTTTTATATAGTAGTAAATGTGTTTCAATATACAGACCATCATACCCTGTGATCATTTTGGTTGTCATAGAAGTAATCAGATGCCAAAGATGCCTCAGGAAGCGTGCATTGAAAGCTAAACTGTACAAAAGTCTGCAAAGTATAAATAAGAATAAGATGCATACACTTTGAATTTTAATACATAAAAAAACAAGTGTAATAAAGACAGGACTAAAAGTCTAATTTCATTCAGATGACACAACCAGTGTGAAATACAGTAAAAGTACTTCCCGTCAATGTGTCTGCTATGTACAAATTGTAAACTCTGCCTCGTTAACCAGAGGACATGAGTAAAAGGGAAAAAATAAATGGCACTGTTAACCAACATTTCCTTCATAGAATTTGTGGGTCTTTTTCTCCCCTTTTATACTTTGTGGCGGCCAAGAAGAAATTAAATGAGCCATTAAGCTTTATTTAGGCGAGGCACCTTCCATTAGTAAACTAGTTGCTGGCAAGGGTACCCAGCTTGGGTCATAAACAGCCCTCTGGCTTCCTGCTGGAGCCCCATTTAAGTTAATGGCCAGGGTTCAAGACAATAGAGGACAGAGGAGGAAGGGTGGCCTGGTCCTCGCTTTGACCCTCAGCACCAGCATGCTTCTACACTCAGTCAATTGAATGATAACACTGAGGTGGCCTCACAAACCTGGCAATTGAAAGTCTGCACTCAACATGGCTGTGGCACCAAGGTGTAAAGCACCTCTTTGTTCAAGTCTATGTCTGTTTGTGCACTCCTAAATTGCATACCTTCTCATAAAAGCTAAGTACAGACAATAATGTGGGAAGGAAGCGAAAAGGTAAAATAAAGTGGCCCTGCATAAAATAGCCCTTGTCTAAAAAGTGATAGCACTGGCATCTTTAGTATATCTGCCTTAAACAGGTGACCAAATAGGGATAATGGTCAAGGACAAGGAAATTTGTACTGTATGTGTAACTTGTATGCAGGTCTTTTTTATTTTTATTTTTTAAATCAGGGACAACGTTTCCATCCCAACATTTAATTTATCACAAACAAATGTGATTTCATAATCCTATGGAAATGAGATATAGTACTGGGGTGGCAAACAACCAACATTTGACTTGAAAAATGGTTTGCGCTGAGCGCACACCATCTGTCAGTACTACAAGACTCAGGAGAGAAGAAAGTGCTAGTGCTGTGGGCTCATAACAAGTGATGCGGGTGTTTGATTGAAATGGGAAACAAAGCACTAAATGCCAGCTGACATGCTGATTTACAGCCTGAGAGAACCCAAACCCCCATTTCAATCACCAAATGAACCACTAATAAACAAAGTCAAGACATCAAAAGGCTTGTGTGTGAATGTGAATGTACACAAAGCTACTTGATGAATCACACCCAGATCATTTCATTTTGTAGCAATACAAAAACAAGCTCTTTGAGTTTTTGCCTGTTAGAAAATAACATTTTCCAGCAAATCATTTTTTGCAGTGTAATATGGATGTCATGTCTCACGTCAACGCAAAGGTCACAGCAATCATCTAAAAGTAAATGAAAGACCTCACTCATCTACACTTACTTTTACCAAAGCATAACCTGTTAGCGACCGAGCGCTAGAGCAGCTCAAAGCAAACAAGAAAAGTAACATTACACCAAATATTCAAGACTAAACTATTAAAGATAAATTACGCTACATCCACTAAAACAGAGACAAGTCAAGTACAATTAGCAAATCCATCAAATAAAAATCAATTTTTGAGCTGCTTTTAAGTTGTCTTCTGAATGAAAAGGCAGAGTGCAGTTTCATGAGACATTTTACATATTTATTAAAAAGGCAGCATGCCGGTCTGCTGGGACCACCGGCCAGGCTCTTTTTTTGCTTTAAGAGCAGTAAATCAAGGTAGGGATGCAATTTGCTCCCCTTATCCTCTTGTAAAGCTATCCCGTTCACTTCTGCAGTGATTAATCTTCCTCAGTGAGCTAATTATTTTGTACAGATATCCAATAATGATGGAAGACGAAGGGTAGGATTTATGGTAAAAGCGAAAAGAAGAAGGAAGCTGTAAAATTAAGGAGAATGAGGCAGTATCCACAGAGATTAGTATAAATTTGCTACACAATGACTGTCGTTGCACAAGCTATACCTAAAACCAACAACTAACAAGTCATCTTGTATCATTTATGCATAGGAATACAGTAGTAGCAATAGAAACAACTAGCTGAACTAATAATTGACTAGTGAAGGTTGACCATCCATGAATCTTAGCCTAGATCACCTCCTGTCAGTCACAGCTGCCCCCACCCCCTCTGCCACTTCTGACAACCTGGTTCTAATGTAATTAACCTGAGGAGAGGTAATTGCCCCTATCCAGGACTGACAGCTTCCCTGACATCCCTGCTTCCTCTGCCGGTTGTAAATGCCAGTGGTGCAGTCCACAGATAACTGCCTGCCTCTCTCACCGTTATTTACATTACTGCTTACAGCGCGGAAACACATAAAGCTACAGTTTTCCTTTCCATCAGTCAGGTGTGTAAACATGCCAGTTACCCAACTCTGCACCTTGACAGGAGGTTATTAGTATTAAATACCAAAAACTGGTTGGTAAAATTAGACAATCATAATTTTTGGTTTTGTTAGTAGCCTGTGCAGCCTTATCCGTGTACCTGACTTTTGGCACCATGAGGCGATGCTGGACCATCAGTGTGTGACAGATAGAAGCCATCATGGTAAAGACCTCCTCACTGGCCGAGTCCCTCCACACCAAGTTGAGCAAGGCATTTGTCTGCTGCTTGGTGTCCAGCTTGTGTACACATTCCTCTGTAATTAGCTGCACAGAGATTCGACTATCATCCTGATACAAAAACAAAAAAACAATTTATATATATATATTAGTGCTGTTAATCGATTAAAAAAATTAATCAGATTAATCACAGTCTTGGGCTGTGATTAATCACGATTAATCACAATGTGTAACTTTGTAGATTTTCCATGACAACATGCAGCGTTTAAATAAAATAAAAAAGTCCAGAGAGGATGAGTGTGTTTTTACTTGGATAAAAAAAATACATCTCAGAACTAACTTCTGAATATTATGAGAGAGCCTTTAATAAGTCTGTGTAGTAACTGGCCAACTGTTTTGAGATAACAGTGTCTGCTGAACTGTGCTCTGCATTAAATATACTGCAGACACCTGAGCCTCTCCTCTGCTCCTCTCAGCGCCGCGGACAGGGGCGGGGCACGGTCACCTGTCCGCAGTGAGGCTGCCGCTCTGAGTCAAGAACTGACGCTTTAAAAAAAACAAAAAAAAAAAAAAAAAACACAGCTAATGAATTGTTTGTAGGAGTTCGCGGCTTGTAGCCCCATAAGTTCAGGGATGGCCATGGATCGCCCCCCACTCTCACCACGGGTCCAGGATGCAAAGAAAGCACAGCTCCCAGGAACGCACACGGACAGAGGCAGTGAAAGGAAGCGATGTAAAAAGCACACGTAACATTTATTAGTAAAAAGTTTTACACGAGACTCGTGAGGGGAGGGAAAGGAGAGGGCTGTAGTGCAGCGGCCAAAGCAGTGGACTTGTCCTGAAGTCGAACCATGGTCAAACGCATGTGAGGCAGGTGTTCTCTCATTGGACGCGCGGGTCGTTCACCATGAGAGCAAGTCAATGTTGTGATGTACGCACATTTCCAAGACGGTCACGCGCCCCCCGACACGGCTTCACACCCTCCAAAGTGCTTTCAGAAGCGCCGCTGGGCAAAACAGATCGTGTGATTAATTTGCGTTCTACTGGCTATATACAGTGGCTACTATCAGAATGTGTTTAATTGTGAAACTAAAATGTAATTAATGGCCGTTTAAGGCTTTAGTTCATGTTGCATTACTTGAAATAATTGGGTGTCACAGATAATTGTACAGATTGTTACTGTTGTCTTCTGACAACCAAAGACAAGCATGCAGCAAACACTGGTGTTTGGGTTAAGTCAGTTTTTCTCATCATACAATATTAGAGATTAATACAATACAACATGATGTGCTGTCATACAGACAGAGGGCCAAGCATGCTCAATATCCCAAGTGTTCAGATTAAAGAAAATTATGGATTGATTTTGAAGAACAAGTAAACATGAGTTTGGCCAACCTTGTTTGTTCAAGGTAATGTGTCTTGATATAGTTGTATCGTATTTTTGTTTGTTTTTTTTTACCTACGATACAACTATATCAAGACACATTACCTTCTATGGAATCGTATAGTGTGTATCGATATACATAAAAAAATGATAATATCGGAAATATCAATATTAGAAATTTGCATGTTAAAATAAAACCAGATATGGCTTTTTTGATGTAATATTTGTGTTTTTAATGAAATAAAATTTTCAACTTTTCTTCGCCCTCTGTTTACTGGACATAATCAGCCGCGATGCTAAATTTGAGAGTAACTTTTATGATTTTTGAGAAAAAGTTGCTGTATTGATTATCAATGTGAAGCTGTTTAATCGTCACAAATTAGCCAATATCATTCTTGAATCGTATTGAAACAATTCTAATTGATACGCAACGTATCCTGGCAAAAATGTATTGTTACACCACTAGTTTAGAAACATTCTACCAGTGTTCTACAACACTATTCTATATTGCACATCAACATAATCTGTTCTACCTGCATGGGTGTTGGATGGATGTCAGCATCATCCTCATCCTCAGAGTCACTGTTTACTTCAGGCCTGTTGCTGCTCTCTGACACCGGCAGCAAGGGTAATAGTGTTTGCAGAGCTCGTAGATACAAGAGCAGACCTTCCTCTGACAGTGAACCTGCCAACATACAACCATCATAACAAAGGCACTCTTAAAACAGGCACCTTCAACAGGCTGAGAATTGATTTCACCAACAAACACAGTATGTTAACTAAGTACAAATAATTACTACAATGGACCACCAACCTAAGCAGTTCTCTCCCGCAGAAAGGACAAAGTAGAGGAGCCATGGTGCCTGGCTTTGAGCAGATGAAGAGGAGTCTATGGTGGCCTTAAGGGAGCTTAGAAAAGCTTCAAATGGGAATGACACATGAAGGTCTGACAGTGCAGGGATAAAGTACTGAAAGATCTGTTCAGTAAATGGCGCCGAGATAAACTCCTCCGTAAAGGCCGCAAACACAAACTGCCTGAAAATGGTAATGAAAGAACAAACAAGGTTCACGTTCTCCTTACTTAGCCTTCAGCACTGATTTATTCTGGGAGGTTAAGTGACTCAGGCTAGGTTTGCTATGGTTACAAATATTTCCTCTCTAAACGGAGTTTCTTTGTGTCTCAGTCACACACATCTGGTGGGCCACAAGTGATAATTAGCTGTTCAAACCCAAGTTTACACAAGTTCCTCACACTCCCACCTTGCTGTTGTTTAAAGAAGAAAAAAAGAGTCAACTTGTCGTTTGTTATTGAGAAGAGTCTCAAACTGAAGGCAAATTGTCTGATATTCTGCAAGTAAGCGACTCTAAGGGTCTGTTATGGCTTGTTGTAAATTGGTCTCTGAAGCAATTACTGCTTTACTACCAACCAGAGGGAGCAAAAACTGTTGTAGTTTGTAGATACGATATGATATGATCAGACTAATAGATGATTTAGGTTAATTTATACAGACAATAACTTTCCTCTCCTGCAGTAAGTTTGTTGTCTTTTTCTGTCATCAAAAAATACTAACTGTAAATAACAGCAATATGATATTAAGCCTGGTCCAGTCACATCATTCTTTACACTGATGTTGTACCTTGCGTCTGTTGTGCAGGAGGAGTAGGTAAAGTGCAGAGGTTTTAGGATGTGCTCCAAAAGTGTGCTTGCCAGAGGGATAGATGGAGTGTCACTGTACTCCAGACTTGAAGGTAGTCTGTGATTCACAAGAATGTACAGAGACCTGTAGTATCCTGAAAACACACATTTAATGCAGTCACAGCAAATATAAAGTGTAGGTGAATATTCAAAACATACAGCTTATAAAAGTTATACAAGTAAATACCAATTAATGTAAAATTAATGATTTAATGATGACGTCAAAAATCTGAAATCAATGGCAGAAAATCGCTACAAGAGAAAATATAGATTATGAAGTTGGTTAACTATATACTATATATAAGAGTGAGAAAAAGTAGCTTACCTTTCTGTACCATATAGTGCAAAATCTGCTCAAGTAATGAAGCTACATAGTTAGCATCTGGAATAACAGGAAGATACGTTTTGTCTGAAGTAAAAATTTCTAGCATTCGCATAGGAACTGCCACATTTAAACTGTCGTCACTGCAACTCTGCAGGAGTCTGCAAAACAAATACAATCTTCATAGATGACATAACAATAACATTAAGTGTAATGTAATAATAAGTGTATTAGAGTACAAAATACCTGCAGCAGAAGCCAAGGATTCTCTTGATCTGAAAAATACATGTCTGCTTTTGTGGGCCCACCAGCTGTTTAACAAACTGATTGTTGTGTTTTACCAAATTGTGGCCTAGCCATATCTTGGTTAAAAACAAAAAGAGATGGCATGAGTGATATGAATCGAACATAGAAATGCATTGCAAACTATAGCAGATTCTTACCAATCGATGTGTATCCACACTCTGTCTGTAGAAAAACATTAATTGTCTTGATAAGAGGCAGAGACTATGACCATCTAAAATGTACTGGGAACCCAGTGCCTGTGTCTGGTTGACACACTCATCAAAGCTGGCTCTTTGTAAGGCATACTACAAAAAACGTGTGAAGAAAAGGAACAAAGTTAAATTTTGAAAAAAGGAATAATGTATATTTATCTGTATTTAACATGTAAGACAATGTGGGATAACACACACAAAAAAGTTATGTTTCACAATTTACAAAGTTAAACTTCCAATTGCCAAACTTTCAACAATATGTTCAATCGTATTCTTTTTTAACTAAATCTCATACCAACAAAAAGAAACAACACTATACATGCTTAATCAAAACAAAATACACATACCTGTCGTTTTAAATCTTGGTATCCACGTATATAGGACTGGATAATAATTGCATTCTTCAGCCGTTTTCTTTCATCCTAATTAACAAAAACATATTTTGTCACAAATGACAATCATTGTAAAAACAAGAATAAATCATTAGTAATATAAAGCAACAGTCTACATATTTATTACCTCTCTTTTTCTTCTTTCTTCTTGAGTGCGGTGCAGCAGAGAAGCCTTCTCCTCCTAAACAACACCACAGAACAGTACGGACTTTAAAAACTCTTTTATGCTAATATAAAGTAATTCTAGTAATAAAAGAGTGTATCAAAAATATTTGCAAACAAGATAGTCAAACATTTCTTTTTAAGCTAAATATCATTCACCTTTTTACTTGCTCCTCCAAGTGATACCTTGGGTCTTGTTTTGAAATCACCCTCAAAGCTAAACATTTTAGATTTTTCACATCAACTTAAAGCTGCCACAAAATTCTGGAAGAAAACGAAAGTTGGATTAGTGTTCATGGGACAAAAACTGACAAATTTCCCAATGTGAAGACTAACTCTACTAATTCTCAACCCAAATATTGTTGGTTGATGCTTTTGTTTAGGGTTTTTATAGACCAACCTCTGTGCACTATAAATAAGCCCATGGGAAAGAGCAACAAGAGTAAGACAAAAGTTATGCGAATCATGACAGCTTCAGTTTAGTGCCAACAATGGTGAGATAGCAGCCGGTTAAGTTAGCTAGCTAATGACTCAGCAGCTGTCAATTAATAAAACCTACTTCTCTTCGTTTAAAAACCCAAAGTACCGACGCACATTGAAGAATATTGTATATTTATTTGTAACATGTCACATTACTGTCAAACGTGTGAATGTAACATGATTTTGTTGCCGTTAGCACTGCAGCTAGCAGAGCAGCTAAGCAGTGACATAAGCTAACTTCACGGGGGATTTCTCTGTGTCCTTTGATATCGTTTACAGATTAGGACAGGAGTTGTGATTTAAAAGAAACAAAATATGAAGCGTTTACCTTTGCCCTTTAAGATAAAGTGTAAAACAAAATACAATTTTCTGAAAATGTCGTTAAAGTAAGTCCAAACGCAATTTCTTCTTTTCCTCTCCCCTCACTAGAAATCAACACAACACAGCGGAAACTGCTTCCGCTTCCTGTAATGTCACGAAGCGGATTGGACAATGTTCACGCCAATCAAATCCAAACCGCTTAATCCCACCCATTTTACTGCTGTAACTACTGAGAAGCTTCTTCCATATGTGTGTATTGTATGAGCTAGGCACACGTTAGAGTTGTTGTGGCTTTTTTATATTATGCACATCTAAAAGTAGGAGGCTTTGATGACTTATGTATGTGCCAGAAAATTAGCCTCCTTTTATGAGAAGTCACTAAGGAATTCAGGAAAATCAACATTTTTGTTTAGGTTGTAGTTGATAAACAAGTCTATGCGAGACTATTAGCCAATCTTATATCACAGTAATTAGAAAAATGTATTAGCCTATCTGTTTGCCTCTCCAGGTAGCCTATATGCCCGCACTGACACTTTGCAAAGAAAACCCCATATGTTTTTATTGAAACATTTGTTATGGTTTTATTTATAAAAAGCCAAATCAGTTTGACTCAAGTTGTAAAATAGGCTACCTCTAGTCTATGTTTTATTTTAGAGCAGCTTTTGCACTGACATAAGTCAGGGTGACATTATTATCATGATTTTAAGCAGTATTGCTATATAAGATATGATATATGATTTTTGTTGCTTAAAGTGAAATTCAAGTGTGACACTAAAATAATTTCTATCTAGGCTAGTTTTGCAATAACAATCATTTGACTAATTCTGAAGGCATAGCCTAAAAATAAAAATTGCATAATCTGAAAACAATTTCGATAGAGGATTTGCCTAAAATATAACACAATTAATAACCGACAATAGCCTAACTTATAGGTGTTTTTACACTATTATTTTTTATAGGCTAAGCTTGTGAATTACTTAGAATCTCTCGGTATATATATATTATATATATATATATATATATATATATATATATATATATATATATATATATATATATTTAACAGTTTATTACAGGTCTATTAGCCTATTATTGAAAATTAATAAAGGCTCTAAAGACACGCACCCACGTGCAGTGAAATGGCTCCATCAATAACACACTCGGTTTATGTATAATGCGCTCGCGATGATGCGGGTATTCTTCTTGCTCGCACTGGATCGTCTTATAGGCCTACACATCTGTTATCACCAATAGTTTTTGACACTCGCTTTACTCGGGTAGATTTAAGAGACATAAACATTCATTTCAGAAACAGAAACGACGCTGTAAAATCACATAAACGATGATCAGTAAAGCAGCTTCACTAAATGCATTTACTGGCGTAAAAGAGACAGCGCGGGTCCCTTTAAATCGCCTTTTCATAATGAACACATTTACCCAAGGTAATTAATACATAAAGCATCGCAATTTGTCACTTTGATTTGTATTTTAGTTAATTGTGAAAGTAATTACGGAGCAAATGAACAGCTTTCAGGAAAGACCGGGGTTTTAGGGTCCGCTTCCATCTAGGGCCCTTATTAATTTTCTCTCTCCTAGATGTGATGAAAAGGAGTGATAAATCTCAGTGATCGGTGAAGGCCAATGGTAAATGGCTCCATATTTCACCGCGGCTTTAATAGAAATATTCATGCTGGTCCCTTAATGAAATTAAACCTGTGCGCGTTTAGTTGGGACAAGGCGCAGGTCCACAGACCGCGAGGCTGTTAGGATAATCATCACTAGAGGTTCAAGTCGCTAATTACAAAAGAACACTTCAGTGTGTAGAATACAAGTCGAAAGGTTGGGATGTTTATTTATTCTCAAATTAGGTATATAGCTCACTTCTACTCAGTCCTCCGTTTCCTGTACAATAGGCGCAGGTGAGTTAATGCGTAAAAGTCAAATAAATATGCCTACATATCCCCAAAATAAAGCATTTTAATAGCACTAAGAAGGCACGTCTTGAATGGATCCTACTCACGCATAGCCACGTCCTCCCACGCAAGCATCAATCTCCCTGTTATCATTCTGTAATTGCTCATGATCATCAAGGTCCACAATTAAATGACAATCCTTTACTTGAAAACTAGCCGCTGACTTGTTGATTTCCCCCGAGCAAATAAACGTCCCTGGCGCGCGTTCTGCTGATGAATTGACAAAAAACTAATCAGCTTTATTGGTAGACAGGTTAAGGGCAACTGGGTGTCAATAATTCTCATTCTGACCTCCGCTTCCATTAACTTTAAGTGGCTTATTAGACCGAAGTCACCCAAAGCCACGGGCCGAGATTACGCCTCTCTTCTCGTTACACTTAAGGCTTTCAATTACAATTTTTTTTGCTGCTCGATTGTCACGGATTGGACCTAATGTGACTTATTTTGAGAGCTGCTCGTTGCGCAAAATTTCTGAGATATCTAAAACCACCATTGTAGCAAAAAAGGTAATAACAAATAGCCTACCTAAATAATAATAATAATAATAATAATAATAATAATAATAATAATAATAATAATAATAGCAAGTATTAAACAAAGTCAGTGTTAACGAAATTAATAGAGCGTAGGCCTATGATCCGTATCTCCGTTTGAACAGGTCGTCACCTCCCAGTCGGCGCAACGACAGAAGGAGGGCTTTTACTCAGATTTCCCTGTTGGCCTGTTAGGAAGTTTGTCTTCAAGATGTTCACTTTTAGGCCCCATTTTTTATGTAGGGTATTATTAAACACTGGGTCTTATTAAAATTTCTATTTAGATTTAATTTAAGAGAATGTCCACACACTGAAAATATGAACCCATTATTACACATGCATCTGTTGAGTGTGTGTAAGTTCTGAAGAACCTTGGATTATAATTTAAGAGAGAGAGACTATTATCCACAGATCAACCACACGACATAAAGATTACTCTTCCATAAAATGTTGATTTTATAAAAATATTTTACAATATAATATTTATAAGGATGATTCAATAATATCGGGGTAAAATAATACTGTACCTGTCATTCTGATCGTTTATGTCAATTGGCCAAAATGGCTAATCATACAGATTTTGAAATACATTTTATTTTTATTTCCCATAGCAGTTATGTGAGAGCAGGGTCCAGACAACGGCGCACTATAGTGCGTTGATTAGAGCAGAGAGGAGTGCGCCTGGGCCCGCCCTCTGGTCCCAGCCGCACCAATGAGCTCTCTCTGATGGGCAATAAGTGTCACACAGAGTCCACACCACATCATAACTTTTGAGAGGTGGCAAAACAAGCGCACTTCTCTTTCACTTATCGAGTAAAGCGACAAGGGCCTTCAGAAAGGATGGAGAAATCCAAAAATTTTCGCATCGACGCGCTGTTGGCGGTCGATACACCCAAAGTGCAGACTTCTCCGCTCGCTCTTGTAACTACCCTGTCATCTAACTCTTCTATGCCGTCCTCTGTGAGCGTGGCACCCTCGGAGCTCACCACCAGCTCTGAGTCTTTACGCACTGAGACGCCGTCGCCTCCGAGGATTTCCACATGCGGTTTGATCCCCAAACCAGGTTTCCTCAACAGTCCGCACAGTGTGGTCGGATTACATCCACAGAGCACCGCGGGAATCCCGGCACAAGCTCTTTACGGCCATCCCATGTACACGTACTCTGCTGCAGCCCTCACTGGACAACACCCCGCGCTGTCTTACTCTTATCCACACGGCTCGCATCACCACCACGCCACGGACCCTATCAAACTCACGGCCAGCACCTTCCAGCTAGACCACTGGCTGCGCGTGTCCACGGCCGGCATGATGTTGCCCAAAATGTCTGACTTCAACTGTGAGTATCCCTCTTCAGGCTAGGCTGTTAGATTGGCAACGTATGTTTAAAACATGGAATTTCTGTCTGCAAATACCATGGTCTATAGCTATTAATAAGACTCATAAGGTAGGTGGGTTAAATGTTGTTCTGCATAAAGTATCTTTTAAATATCATACCACTGTTATGTGTGTATGCTATATGAAATTATCAGAGTAATGTTTTTTCTTAGAGGAACTAAAATGGACAGATAATGGACAGTGGGAAAGTGGCAGAGCTGTGTGAAACCCACAGTCCACATGCTATTTACTCACCAGATACTGCCTTTTTGTCTCAATCCGTTTTAGCAGATTTGTTCAAGATGAGACTCACAATCCCTCTATTGACATATTCATACAGTCTGTCGTGGAAATATGAATTTCAACACATATTTGGCTTGTTTTATTTGCACATGCACATTATTATAGGCTACGTAGCGCTGTGGCACTTAGGCTATAATAATTTAACGCCGGTTATACTTTAGAAATGAGAAACAATTTTATGTTGTTTAATTCTTACAGCCCAGGCGCAATCCAATTTGTTGGGTAAATGCAGACGACCGAGGACGGCGTTCACCAGTCAGCAGCTGCTGGAGCTGGAGCATCAGTTCAAACTGAACAAGTATCTGTCACGACCTAAGCGCTTTGAAGTGGCCACGTCCCTCATGCTCACGGAAACACAGGTATGCAATTACACATCTAACATAACAGAAAATACACGGGCATTTCCAGTATTTTAGACACCTCTGTTTTTTACTTTATTAAATACGGTAACGGTAATTAGGCCTAGGGATAATTCGTGGTTCATACACATCTCGTTTCTTCAACACACTTTAAAGACACTTCATCTAATAAAAATGTCTTTCAAATACGTTTTATGGAGGCCATTAATTGTCAGTTATTAATGTCATTATATCAATGCCAAACGGCAAACCTTTAGCAGATTTTCAAATGAAAGAATTGAGCCCCTTTTGTAACTTCTTGCTTTTCTTTTATTCAGGTGAAAATATGGTTCCAAAACAGGCGAATGAAGTGGAAGAGGAGTAAGAAGGCCAAGGAACAGGCCGCCCAGGAGGCCGAGAAGCAGAAAGGCACCAAGAGCCAGGAGAAATCAGACGGACTTGATCAGTCAGAATATCACAGCAAGACAGACTCGAAGAACGGCAGAATAAGAGACTTTAGAGACAGTGACGACGAAGACGGCGACAATTTTCTGTACAACTCCTCAGACTCTTCAGACGACGAGCGGAACCACGCTAGTGACACGAGTCCGCGCCCCTAAACCTGACTCAGGGCAGAGGGGCGTCATGGGTTTCTACTGACTTTATAAAGACTACTGGGGGCCGTGATTGCATGTTATTCAACCTTTATCAACTACACGGAATTCTCAAGAATTTTATTGTTATGAAAATACCATTTAGGTCCTATACACCCATAATACAAAAGTAAAGCAGAATATTTCTATCGCTCATGAACGCCTCACTTGGAAATCGGTATGCCTACTGCATGGTTATGTTCAATACGCTGGCCCGTCTCTGTTGTGGCGTTTTATCACGCTTGAAAAAAGTTTATTTTTCTATATTGTATTTATATTTACCAAATGCATGCTAAGTTATTGTTTAGCGTCTTTCTTGGTGCAAAGCAATGTGAAAATAAAATGTTTTCTATATCAAGCGTGCATGCTATGTGGGCTGGGCTGATTTACGGCTGGGCTGCAGCGGCTGAACTGGATGCGCACACAGCCTTGTGTTTTTCTCCTTGCTCTGACAGCTCAGGTCATGGGAATTACTGTTAATAGCGCTGTCGGATCTGTGCAAACGTGCAGTGAGAGCAAACAGCGAGTAGGCAGTCAGACGGAGGAAACATTTCACACCACACTAGCAATGGGCTCGTTTTAAAAAAGCCTTTAAGCGCCTTGATAAGGGACTCAGCGTGTTGAGAGTTAAACATATTCGTCCTGTTTAGATTTATATTAGTTTCTTTCTTTCTTTTCAATCTGACCATGTATGACATTTAGCGTATAAGATGAAAAGTCTAACATGTTTTGCTGTTGTTGTTGTTTTTTTAATAGCCTATTATGGGTTTTAGTCGGGTGATTTTAGGGTTAGAGCGTTACATAGGTGCCAAGTTCCCCTTAAGGCCGCACTTATTTAGTGTATATTATTTTATGGTTGCATATCACATAGACCGGATTACATTTAGGGGACTTAACATCCCCCAAAATGCTACCTTCCATGATTTTAGACTGCTTTTACAAAAATATTTTAATAATAATTCTTGTATCAAAGAGCAATGATTTTTAGGGCAGGGAATTTTTCACCACATACTACACACACTACAGCATTATGTTCAGCCTTCACTAAGGTGCATGTATAAGCCCATCACACCACCATCACATCATGTACTATTTCCTAAACGAGGTCTCACCGCTCCGTCAGTAATCAGTGGTAACTCAATGAGTAAACACAGTGGGTGACTGAATCAGAGACGATTGTAACAGGATTACTGAGAGATCTAGTGGTTATCTGACGTGTTTGCTCTTACAGACTAAATCAAAGTTCAGCACAGGGTCAAGTCAAAACAGGTAGGCCGGTTCTCCCAACAACTTATTGTACACTGGGGCACTCCTCTCACATTTTAATGTCGTTCATATACAAAAATGATATATACACAGTTGTCCTGTCACCAGTAAACACTGAACATCGATCCTGCTGTGTGATCTGTGGCATCCTGCCCTTGGTGGTCCAATCCTGACCTCCAGGAATGAGACAATACAGCCACACCAATGGAGCTAATTAATTGGAACAATTTTATTAAATGTAACAGAATGACGCTGCTATTCTAACCATGTGTATGCACAGTAAGCACAAGCAAACAGAATGGGACAGAGTCAAGGCGCTGGGTCAATTCATCAGGGTGTGTAAACACTGAATGAACCACTGCAGGCACTGGAGTCCCAGTTTTATTGTTAAAGTCACGCTTGCAGTAGCCCAGTGGACAATAAGGGTTTTATCAAAAAGAAACTTTATTATAATAGCCATTATAGTGTGTGAGAGTATAAACAGACTGAATAAATGGTTTCAGGTGTCTGAGTCAGTGAGAAATCTCTCTATAAGGGTGAACTCAGAAGGTGGAGAAAGTATATTTACTTAAAACAAACATGTTTGAGGTTTATTAATTATTCAAATGCAATGTTCATGGTAAAGTACCATATATTTGAACATTACTGTTTTACACTATACAATACGTATATTGGAACAATCGATCATCGGGAAGTTAAATTCACTTTTTCTTTTAACTAATGTAAGCAGTTTTTGTACATGTAAAACATATTTTTTACAATGTATCAATGCAGCAGCATCAGAAACACAACTGCATGTCTTTGTCTTTCCCACCCTCAGTTTTCAGATCTGTGCAGTGTGTGAATGCATGTTTTACAGTTTGAGCTTGGCCTCTTTGGCCTCCATAGCTCTGGTGGCGACCTGGGCTCGCTCTGACAGCAGTGCTGCTTGCTCAGCTGGTCCCTGTGACTGGACATTCTTCAGCAGAAAGTGACTGATGAAAAGCTTCAAGCCCTCCCGCAGCATTCCTAACTTGGGAATTCCTGAGATCCTAAAGGTGAGGAAACAATGAGGGACATTGATTTCAGACACACACATAGTGTTAGATAGTAAAGAAAAGCAGCTTTACAAGATGTGGGTCAACGGAGGTTAACATCACCGACTGTTTTTAAGTGTCATTCAGCAATAGTTTTAGTGTTTTATCTAAATGTCACATGGTCCTTACATTCCGATACTTACTTTCCAAAAATAGTGGCCAAGTCCTCAGAACTGGTCTCCTTCAGAAGCTTGGTCAGCATTTGACGCAAGAAACGCACTTTGGGTTTATCCAGTTCCCCAAACTCAATTACCTACAAGTGCAAACAATTACTGATGGGACAGAGTGAAAAAAGTTTGATCCACTTTATAAGAGGAAGACAAATTCATATTATAAAATAATTAAGCTAAGCTAGGCTTTTAAAATGCTACTTACTTTGAGTATAGAGAGTGGTAGACACTTCTTTTGCAGAAACCGTGTAACCAGGTGTACAAGGTTGTTAAATGTACTGCTGGAAAGGTTATCCAGTTCCCTGAATTTATCCCATAGGCTAAACTGGAATGTCATCTATAATAACAGATATATAATATACAACATTTTTTAAAGTAATTATTTAATGAAACTGAAGACTGTCAACAACCACAGCATCTTCTCACAGGTTAAATTCCAGTTTACATGTGAAATGCAAACATTCCCACCAGGTCTGCTTTAAGGCTCTTTGATGAGGACAATGGTCATCAGTTTCTGATAGGGACTGGTGATCTATATGGAGGCAGAGTAGGAAATCTTCTTTCGCCCCCATTGTTTGCGCTCACAGGTTAAGTCAAATAATATCGGAGGAGAGAGGTGTGAAAGGCTCCCACATTGCAGGCCACTAACAGGTCACTCAGTGCAGGAAAGTGGGTGGTCACACACATCCACAAGCACTTTTTACCCCATCATCTTCTCTTTAACAGTGCTTTCCAAGCACTACATATTATATTGATGAGAAGCATAATCACTAAAAATATTTATACACTTAACATTTAGTTCCTATGATTTTGAGAAAGGACAACAGAAACCATACTTTTTAAAAAGGGACTTGATAATCCACTATGACCCATGTGTATTTTATATTTAAGATTTTGTATAATGAATGATATTGTGCTGCCTGTTAAAAATGTTAGTATTTATTTTTTTCAGTACAGTAGTATATGTACATATAAATAATGGTAAATGATTGATTAATTCTGATTGCATTTAATACTTTTTAGGCACAGCACCTGAAAGCGACGGTCATGGAAGCAGAATTTCTCCCCCAGCACTGCGTAGAAGGCATTAAATGTTTTCTCCTGCAGACAGCAGTCCATAAGCACATGGACAATCTCTCTCTCCTGCTTGTCCTTCAGCCCCATCCTTAAATAAAGGACACAAACAAATGACTTTTTAACTAGAGCTCAGAACAGTAACAGTGAGGAGGGGAATATGGACAAACCGAAGTAGTTTCTCAAATGCATCTAGGTAGTCTTCACTGGTCATCAGCGCACAAAAGATATTTCTCCTGACCTCAGTATTCATCCGCTGTTTTCTTGCAAGCTCCAAAACTTTGGCACTAAACTGAAAATAATAACATGATGTTGTTGTAAACATGCTAAAAACCAAACATATATGTTTAACACTTAGATCGGCATCACAGTAGCTTAATTGCACACAAAACACTTTTGGAAATAAACCAAACAGAATGATAAATAAAATTGCTAAAAACTGAGATGGAATGCAAAAAGTAAGAAAAAATATGATACTATAATATAAAGCATTTGCAAAAAGATTCACACATTTAGGAACTATAGAAATATAATGAATAATAAGATTTTTTTGTCTAATGCTTTACAATTATAATAAATCTTACCTGTCCAACAGGTGCGGCCTTTTTAGCTGTTGTGGTTCTCTGATCAGAGATCATTGGTGCTCCACTCCAAGACGAGCCCACAATCCACCAGCGACCTACCTGCTCAGCTCTGAGGAGGCTGTCGAGAGACACGCGTAGCTTCATATCACTTCCACCTGCACTTCGACTGATCTGCATTACAAAATTCAACAGTACAATCAATAAGCATAAATTATTTGCCAGTAGGAAATTATGCACAAGATGAGAGGGGTAAAAGGTTGATGAAGTAAAATCTAAATTTAAAGAGAAGAGCCAGTCTCAGAATGGTAGTCCTCTAGCGCCCCCTTGTGCCCCATGTACATTATATTCAGGAGCCTGTAAAACTCGTGTGTGTGTGTGTGTGTGTGTGTGTGTGTGTGTGTGTGTGTGTGTGTGTGTGTGTGTGTGTGTGTGTGTGTGTGTGTGTGTGTGTGTGTGTGTGTGTGTGTGTGTGTGTGTGTGTGTGTGTGTGTGTGTGTGTGAGTAAAATGAATGATATGTAATTTCTTGCCAATGACCTACCAGAGTCCTTTGCAACTTCCTCAGTCTCTCCACAGGCTCAGGATCATAGCCAGGAATTTTTCTCATGTCATTGTTTTTCAAGGCCAGCATAGTTTCCAACATGAAACGCACCTAAGGACATATTCCATGACAAATGCTGAATGTTAGTAGATAAAAAGATTTTGAATCTTTTGTAAGTGTTCAATTATGCTCTGTTTAGTAAAAATGACTGCATTATCTTACCCTGGTTTGATCCTGAAACTTTGCCTCAGCATCAGTGGCCTTGCGTTGGGCCTCAGAAATTAGATTCTTGAGAGCCAGAGCATCATCCTTTCTCAGAGCAAAGCCAACATTTCTCAAAACAAACAAGACTAGCTCAATGTCTTTCTCTGTGAAAGCTTCTATTAAGAGTTTGAGGATGTCAAAAATCAGAAGGGAGTGCACCACCTGAAAGTTATACAGGTGAGCAATGATGGCGATCAGGTTGTCACACTCCTTGCTCTCGCTTGGGATTTTATAAAGCTCTTCAAATTTTCGCACAACTGTCTCAAGTAAATGTGCTCCCACCTAAAAAAGAAGAAAGGATAATAAACTGTAAAGTCAAAATCTAACAGTACTCGACCTGATTTTTTTAATCTATCTGCATCATCATCAAATTAATTGGTTGCAAATTTCTATATGTGTTTCACTTTCTCTTTATTAATGAACTAACTAGTCTATTTCATTGCATCATCAAAAAAGGAACCATATCCCTAAATATACATATATAACTTAAATAGTACCAAATGTAATGTCTAACTAATTAAATGCACAATGTTCTCTACTAGTAAAAACAACAAATAAATATTTCTGTTTTGTATATGGAAATTTTAAGTTGCATCTTTACCTCCAAGCCAACTGCATAATGCAGGATGCTAACAAGCAGGACGTGTTCCATCAGCAGTCGGTCAGGCATTAGGGTGGGTGAGACACAGGCTGCTAGTAAGACCTCTGTTATTGTATCATTCATATCCTTTCTACTGCAACTCATGTATAGCTCCTCAAGTTGACCACTGATAGATGCCATATTGGGCTCACTTAACCTAAACAATAAAAATGTGTTAATGTAAATGTAGTGTTAATGAGCATGTTAAAGCTATGACACTTCAGCAAATATATTTTAAAGAAGTGGAGGATCCGAACTAAAATTTGGTTGCAGGAAGGCTGAATAGAAATTTCAGTGATCAGCCATTTGAAAGTCGAAATACATTCCTAATTGAATTTAAGGGTGTATGTGCCATAACATTCGAAGTTAAATCTTTAATAAAATTACTTTTGCTCTCTAAAAGATGAAAACTAACATAGAGTTAGATAAAACTGCATCTCACAATCAGACAAGTTGAGAACTGCTGCTTTAGAGAATGCTATATATAGTTTATAGCAGTAACCTGTTCAATAGGCCTTTCACATTTCTTTTCAGTTTTTCCAGTTCAGCTTTCCGTTTGTCATCCCCTGTGTTTCGTAGATGAGGTGGTATATATTTGCTGGTTGAAGTTTTCTGGACATTCATATGTAAGAAAAAGCATCAGATGCAGAGGAAAACATAAACATGATGTAACAGATTAATATAGTTTTTCCACTCACCACATCTGTGTTTGGCTCTATCACCTGAACTTCAGTAATATCATCTTCATCCTCTGCTTCTGATCCCATTTCTTCATCATCCTCTTCATCTTCTCCATCACTCTCATCCCAGTTATCTTCTGATTCCTCAACTGCTTCCTCCTCATCAGCCATGTCTTTTTCAATGCTTTCACCATCATCATCATCATCATCATCATCATCATCATCATCATCATCAGACTCCGGACCTTCATCTTCATTGCTGCTCATTTCCTGTTGTTCATCATTAACTGACAGCTCAGATTCAGGCTTTTCTAGTTTTGAGAAGTTGTCCTTTGCCATGTCCATATCGTCTTCACTGTCGTACACTGCCGCAGCAGAAGAGCCAGAGTCAAGAACACCAAGAATATAATCTAGTCCATCAGCTACAAAGGACTGCGGAAGGGATTTTTTATTTTTCCTCTTATTTAGTCCAAGAGATCGCTCTAGCTTTTTAATCTCTCTGTCTTCTTGTTCATTTGCTTCCAAAAGTGCCATCTTTCTCGACTCCTGGAGCTTATTTGTTTTCAGACCTTTCTTAGCGGATGTTGGTTTTGAAGCTTTTTTTTTGTTCACAGAAACCTTGCTTGAAGAGGTGTTAGGTAATTCTTTGTTTTGCTTGTTACTTTTTTCCTTCTTTGGCTTATTTTTCTCTTTAACTAGGCTTTCATCAACAGCTGGAGGTAGAATGTCTTTTTTGCCTTCATAATGGCTTTTCATTTTAGCTTTTTTTAGTTTTCGCTTTTCTTTGCGTAGCTCTTTTCTACTTTTCTTTTTTACAAACTTAAAACCGCTGTTATGGTCCAAATCCTCCGAGGCAGTTTTATTTTTAACAAACTCTTCCACTGCCACTCTGTACTTCTGTAATACTGCATCACCTTTTTTCTTTTTACTCGTTTGCTTCCATTTACCCTTCATTTTTACCCTGTGTTAATATACCGAATATTGACTGCAATTGATGTGCTGTTATTTGCCTTACCAAATTGAAAATAGAAGATGTAAATACCTTATTATCTAAAGAACTGCACATGTGTCTCCATGAGGCGACTTTGTTGATGCGACCCAAATACACGTGACTATTCTCTTCCGGGTTACGTCGACGCATGGTAATGACGTTGTTTATTTTGGGGCGTATTTTGGCACGGAGCGGGTTCGCTTTGATGTGAACTGTCTTTTAACCAGTCAGGTTTGCAGGTTTGAAGAAGGAAGAGAGTGGAAACTTGACTGCATTTGCAAATCAAACGATTGAACATGTAGTGCGTCTGTGGCTCTTTATAGGTGCAATATGAAGCATGGAAGAAGACGATGTTACTATCAGAGAACAGAATTTCCACAGCCAAGTTCGCGAGTACATTGTAAGTAACGGACAGAGCGGCTAGTTCGAGCTAGCATGCTAACGGCGTCCTCTATTGTATTGTAATGCCAACGGCTTTAGCATTAGCTTGATTGGACAGTTTCTATCACAATTTCTAAAATGGGCAGCTTATTTTTACAGAAAGTATTTAGCGTTGAATATTGCTGAATTTGATCCCCACACTATACATTTAAAATATAACGTAATATTTAACCGTGATACAATAGTACATTCGAGCTGGATGGAATTGGCAATAATAACACAATGTTAATTGCGCCACATCCCATTTATTTATTTAAGATTTAACTTAGACAGTTTATTTCAAAAGCGTCTTTTGACCGATAAAGTTCACTTAACATGTTTATCTGTAGAACACATCTAGATGATAATAAAATAAAATTGAATGATTTGACAGTTTCATGGTTCATGGTCTATATAGTCCTGTCTTATTAATAGTACTGACGTTAACTATAACCCATCTTCCTCTCAAGCTGGATGCCCTAGCTTTACCCGGAACATGTTGTCTTCTCCTCACGATGTTCTCTGTATCCAATATCTATCTACTATTTATCAGAATAAGATCCTTTCCTACTTCCTATACATGATACTCTGATGTTTCTGTCTATGTCATTTTAGCCTTAAGTCTTGCTGAGCAGTGAGTTGACAACGTTGCAGATGTTGAAAGAAAAAGCTTATTTACTGCTGTAGGGGTTTATTTTAGAGCTTTTGTAATTTCCTTAAAGCAAGTAAACATGACTAAAATGTAGTATTCCTTTAAGAGTTTCAGGGTTGTTTCTTAAGGTTTGAAATTAGTTGCAGTGGATACAGTTAACTTGAGCAATCAAATTTCAGCAATGTGTGACAAGTGTATGTTCCAGCTTTGAAAGGTTTAATTCATGCCTTCCTGTAATCTAATTTTCGTCATTTACGGTCAGACATTCACACACAAAGATTTAATATTCCCTATATGGCAATACATTAATAATGAGTTTTCCATAGTGGTTACAGTTTGTGGAGCTCTCCTTGATAACAAGAATGTTTGACATTTTTACAGAGCGTTTTTCTCTTGCAACACCTAACCTTGAAACTATAAAAGACTGTTTGCAGAAGATTTTTTGTAGATATATACTGCTTGCAGAAGGTGATATCGGCAGTGTAATTATGCTGAGTCAAGCCTGAGTTAAGAGGTTCATCTTTTGGCTTTGTGCAAGAGATAGTGGAGATAGTGCTGTGTTTTGGTGTCTATTCCAGTTTATTAGCACTTTGCATTTGATGCGATGTTACTTTAAGCTGGCGTTAACACTATACTCACCCCTTCACAGCGGCAAATTGGTGTTTGCTAACTGTATATTAAAATTATGGAATTACTTTGTCAGTGTGTCCAGTTGTAAAGTATCTCCTGCTGTCTGCAGCTGAGTCATCTCAGAGTCTTTCCTGGCTCATGATGAGTTGTGTGATGTTGACAGGGTGTAAAGTGCTGAAGTGAGAGCTTCTAACATTAGTATGTCCTAGTCACTGTCACAGTAGAAGGGGGAATGCGGAATGTGATCTTCATGTAAGACCATCCAGCTTGTTTTGGGGCCATGGTTACCTAATAAATTCCACTCCTGGGTAAATTCTGGAGCGATACACAAGTACTTCAGAGCTGATTAAGTGTAATCACAGACTGACAGACACGGTTCATTGATTAATTGGGTCATATTTAGGATAATGCATTTAAGAAGCCACTCATTTGTAAGGACAGTTGTAGAAAGTGTTTACAAGTCCTTATGTCTGCAATTAAAAATATTAAAATCGAATTACATGATTAAGTTGTTAGGAATTTGCTAAATACTTGTACTGTATAAAATATGAGTACATTTCTGACTGGAATAAAAACGACTAGTTACTGATAAATTCTTAGTCATCAGTGTCCTTCCTTGACCCAGTTTGAGGATTGTATTTCACATTCTACATTAATCCATACACTTAGTCTGATTACCGCAAAACTAGGCTTCAGCTATTCTGCATGTTCCTCATGTCAAGTGTCTCAGTATCTGTAAACGTTGAAGCTACTGTTAATGTGCAGCCTTGTAAATTCTTTCTTTTGTTGTTTCAGATATGTTTCCTCCTGTTTGCAGTCCTCTACATCGTCTCGTACTTCATCATAACACGATACAAGAGGAAGACTGGTATGTGTCTATCACCTTTAAAAAATAGAATAATTTCACCAAATTAATATGGATTTTAAAGTATCAGTCATGCTTTGGAAACGTTTTTAAACTTTACAAAGTGGAAAGGTGTTTGTTCACTTACAGCCCTTCATTGTATCAGGTCTAAAAGGAGGTCACTGCACTGCCAAGAAGGCTTAAGCTGTGTCAAACCACACCTATCCCTGTTCAGATAACTGCCTAGCAAGCTCTGTATCAGTGTAAACATTATCCGCCCCAAAATGGCATAGGGCTGTAGCAACACGGATATTTATTACAGTATTACACATGCATTTTGATCAAGCCAATGTGATTTTTGTTGTATCATAGACACAAATGATTGAAATGTGACAGTAAAACTTGTCACATTGCTGACGCACAAGCCAGAGCAAATATTATGTTGATCTCATAGCATTTATCCTTGAACTAGAAGATCCCTGATTTGGGTCAAAGTCTGGGCACTATATTTTCACTTGCAAGATAGGACCAGTGCCTGGGCTGTGGTCTGCATTCTCAGACTAATTCTAGTTAACATTGCAAGATGTATAGCTGAAATTTACAACATATTTATTATACACTTTAAAACCCAGTAATTTCCACAATCTACATTTCTTTTTCATTTACAGATGACCATGAGGATGAAGATGCTATTGTTAACAGAATATCGTGAGTGCATTACTCCATTTAGTAATGTGTTGTTTTTGATTGCTGATTTTCTCTTAGATAGATACCACTTTCTTTTTATTTAGTCCCTGCTGAATGCATACTGTAACTAACAAATTAAATTGTTCATACACTTTAAGTAGCAACAAGCAAATTAGCTACAACACAAATCTGCATCAGTTATAAACCTATACCTGTTCCTAAAAATAATCTATTTCCTTTGAATAATTTTATTATTTCTGTCATTTTATTACTAGGTGTGGGTTGTCATTGTAGGCAGTATGTTTTGTGGTGCTTGCAGTATACAACACTTTTGCTCCATGACCGCGAAAGATCTATGGTCTATGTTTAAGAAAAATACACAGACCACACACAAATCGATTGCCTTTTAATAATTTAAACCAAATGAAATTCATGTGCATTACATTTGAGTACATACAGAGGGTAAAATTAGTATTGAACATGTCAACGTTTTTCTCAACAAATATTTTTCTGACATAGCTTATGTTTATTGTGGAATGATGTTCTTTCCACTTCTGGATTATGGCCCCAACAGTGGAACATTCGGAAGTTTAGAAATCTTTCTGTAACCATTGCCATCAGCATTGTTTTGCAACAGTAGCGTTGTTAGGGTTTTAAATGAGCTCTTTGCTTTTACCCATCAGGCATCATGAGATGTTTCCTGCGTGGCAACTTTGTAAGGATACACCTTTTTATAGGTCAGACAAGGGGCAGGATTGCTTTATGATTACTGATAGACTTCAGGTTGTGTTGTGGCTTTCCATGCCTTTTGTGTATTCCCTTTCTTCAGTTGTTCAATACTTGTTCCTTGTGTCATTCTGTTTTATTATACATTACTTAATTACTGAATTTATTTGTTCTGGTCTGTATGTATGTATGTATGGATTACTTGGGTTGTTACCAATGAATATTTCATGTCAGTAGCCATGTCAGAAATATATTTGTTGAGAAAAGTGGAACTGTGTTTAATACTTTTAATATTGTACCTGCTGTATGTTTATCTGCTTGCTTGTTAATATAATTAATAGCACTAATACATAAATTAAATGTATGTAATGCCATGCATATCTGTTCTGCACCATTCAAATTTTAATAGTATTGGAGATGGCAGAAGAAGAAATGATCAATAACCAACTAATGGTATACTTTATATAATGTATAGTTACATTAGGTCTTCTGTAGCTGCAGGCATCCATCTTGTTGGTTTCCAGCTGAAGCAGGTTGAACTTATGGCGATCTCAGAGTAATGAGCTTCCTTGTGCTATTGTGAAGGTGTGATCCCACTGAGCAGATGGCCCCAGTCCTGGACCCAGCCCATATATTTAGTGCTGGTGGCCATGTGCAAATAACATTGTTTCTAAACATATGTCAGAAAAATGGGGAGAAAGATATTAATAATAAAGACTAATGTTGTGTACAAAGAAAAAACTTTTGCTTATTAATTCTAGCCATACAGAAAACAACTCTGTATAATCCTAAACTAATCCTGTGGTTACAAGTCATTAACTGCCTAATCCAATTAGTATCAGGTGATTTTAGAGAATTAACTTGTAGTCTTTTGAACATCTTTTTACATGTGCGTCCTAACACTTGTGTAATTATGTTTGTCTGTTTTTTTTACTTTGTTCACAGATTGTACTTGTGCACCTTTACACTGGCAGTTTCAGGTGGTGCAGTCTTCCTGCTGCCTTTCTCAATCATTAGTAGCGAGATCCTCCTCTCCTTCCCCAAAAACTATTACATTCAGTGGCTCAATGGCTCCCTCATTCACGGTTAGTTGGACAGTCAGTTGATTCTGTCTTGCATGTTAATTTATAAAGCCCAAATGAATCGTCTGTATTGTTAAATGACAAATTTTCCTGAGGTATTTTGTGCAACTAACCGACTTGACATTGACTGTTTGATATTTTAGTTTTTGTATATGAATAGGATAATAATGCATTTAGCACTGGTTATGACTAATTATATTATAAAAAGCTTTTAAGCAAAATGATGTGCTCCATTATACTGTAATTGTTTGATAATACTCTAAAACTATGAATATTTAGCAATGTTTTCAAAATGGTGGGAGAATATTCTGTAGTTTCAGAGTTCAGCTTATTTGACACCTAATTATTGTTTTAATTACATAAAATGGTAAAAACTGTTTTAAAACAGGTGTGCCATAAAGGATGACGTTTAGAGAAATAACTAAATAAATCACATCAGTTGAGAATCAGGGGTCTAGTACATATAGCAAACATAAGTAAAAGTATTGTGTGCCATTCAATTTTCTGTAGCCCTAGCCATTAATATTTATTTAATAAACAATGTTATACTGGTGTTTCTGAAGCTGCTATTCTCTTTACTAACCACTAGAGGCCATCAGAGCCCATAATATAATTACTGTATGTCACAGTGCAACCTACATACAATACAAAGTGTATCAGAAATCAAATATATACTTTAACTTAATCTTTATAATAACAACCTGTATTTAATTTGATAACATCTGTGTGGGCTTTCACTGGTTTTGTGCAGGACTCTGGAACCTGGTGTCACTGTTCTCCAACCTTTGCCTTTTTGTCCTGATGCCCTTCGCCTATTTCTTCTTGGAGTCTGAGGGGTTTGCAGGATCTAAAAAGGTAAAAAACTTTTATTTTTTTCCAACATAAATTATAACATTATTTTGAATTTTACTTTGGCATCATAAAATTAAATAAAAATACATATTCTGGAGAGCCACTGGTCACTTGCTTTTGGGCATATTTTTGAAGTGTAAATTATAACCACATGGAAGGCGCTTATTTTAGTGCAAATGGTAAAACTGCAACAATGATAAATGTGACCCTAAGTATAAGCTTAATATACTTGTTCATAATGGCTCCATGAGGCATATGCTGCTGCCACAATTTTATAATTTGTTTTTGCTATGAGTTTTTTTTTTTTTTTTCTTAAATATATACTACAGTAAAAATGGTGTTCTTTTTTTATATGTTTAAATTTAAATGCAAATATGTGGTGCCAGGGTGGTACATAGTTGCCTTTATTGTGTAATTAAATAATAACTGTATTTATGTGTTAAGATTAGGTCTTTTGGTTTGAAAATAACCTTTTTATTACAAATAATAGTTTTAGTTTGTAAACATTTCATATGGCCTCTCTGTCACGCTCAATGTGGGAAGGTCTAAAATTAAGGAATTTAGAATAACCAAATAAAAGTATTTTTAATTATTCTATTTATTATAATTTTTTTTGTATTAAAGAATTATCTTTTTAACATCTCTGACTTAAATTACACAATATCATCGTAGTAAAAACCTTTGGCTATAAATACTTTTTATTGTTTTTGAATTGGAGACCGAGCAGAAATGATTTCCCATTGAAACACATTGTAAAGTGCCTATATCAAAGCCTTTGGGCATGAGGCTGTCTGCCTCTCAGCAGCAGAGTAGGGGCATCAGCAGGTGCTGGGCTGCTGCCCTCTGCCTGACTCACGCCACTGACCGTAACTGCCACTACACAAAGCTCATTAACCATGAAAGTCCAAACCTGGACTTCGCCCTGCGCCACATCCTGACAAGCCCTTTCAATAAGGCCATAGGCTGCAAACGCTTCAACACCGCTGCATCGGCCCCACTGATTTAAGGCCTGATTCCTTGTCACCCCCCTCTCCTCCTCCCCTTGAAAATAAAACTTCAAAAGCAGAGGCTAATAATCGAGTTGTAAGGCTCAGTGAACTTCCTTGTTTAATTGATTACCACCCCCCACCCCACTCCCTTCCCAAAAAAAAAAAAAAAAAAAAAAAAAAAAAACTGGGGTCTCGTATTCCCAAAGTCCATAAAGTCGCAGCAACATGACAGCACAATAGAGTCTCGCAAACTGGACAAGGCAAGATTTCCCTTTAATACGCCTCTATCGTGTGTCACAGTTTGAAACCTCTCTGGTTTATGTCCCTTCTGGCAAAAGCACATAAAAATTAGCCTGAACTGTAGTGTATAGCCACCTCTTTTCTTCCTCGGCCCGCTAATTTGTTTCGCTTGGATTTCTTCAATAGAGGGCAGACCCCAACGTGCAGGAGACAGAACTAGGGCCTCTTTTCTTTTCTATATAGGCTGCTACTGATCTTCCATAAATTTAGAGAAAGCGCTGGTCAATGTTTAAATGCACTTGCAGGTATTATACACTTTACACTGAGAAGAGGCCGGAGGTGACACCAAAACTGCAGTGCCTGTTGAGTCCATTATGAAGCTGACAGCAGGAAGATTATAAAAAGCAGAAGTTTTTTTAATGCGCTATTAGCCCTTGTCCTATTAACAGCATTAGAGCACATTGGTATAAGGTTTTATGTGGGATTTTAACCTCCTGGCCAAGTGTTCTAGCAGCGCGAGGTGCTTTTGACTGCGGAAATGAAGTGAATGATGAATTTGACTTGTAATGTTGTAAGTCAGCCCTCTCATGTGGCTGTGTTTATGTTTGACGATGTACTAAAAGACGCCACCAGGATAAAGATGGAGAATAAAGTTGTTTTTTTAATGTTACTAGCTCTTCAGAGGCTCTGTCACTCACATGATTAATAGTTAAACAAATTGTCCAAATTGTGGATGGATCAGAGTGACTTAGGATCCTGATGTCAAATGTTATGATCCGGCTTTACTTGCTGCTGTAAAATGTCTGCTATTTTACAGCTTTCAACGTTGCAAAATGCTGCGTCATTTAGGCCACTAAAAGTTGTTTTATTGTTTGTATTTGAGAGTTAAGTTTAGATATTTTTATAGTTTCCTTAAATATTGTTATGAATGGGCAGGTTAAGATTATTGAACAAAATTGGCTAAAACATGTATAATTAGAGCTGCACTTAAATATAAGTTTGTTTTCGTTATTGTTGGCATCCCCAAAATGCCAAAAAGACAACTTAAACTTGATGGTGCTGTGGTATACCTTGTGCCAAGCATTAAGCTAAATTCATTAATCAAATGGAGTGAACTTACTCTAAAAAGTTGATTAATAAAGTACAACAAAATCACAATTTTTTATATAAAAAAATCTCATTTTATTAAAAAAAAAAAAATGTTATTGTATGTAAGAATCATAGTCAGCAATAATATCATCTCTCTGCACACTGCATGTGTTTCTAACAATTTACAGATACATAAGTTTAGTTTTGGCAGCTGTGTGGGTATTGTACTTGAAGTTTAATTAAAAAGTTGCCACCAGTAGATATGACAAATATTTGTGATATAAAACCATTGGTATGTCTAGTAAATGGGAGAATAGTATTGATTCAAGTACCACTTATTTTTAGATACACTCTGGTACAGTATCAAAATGTATCAATGTACAGACAGCATATATTAAATATAATGTGGTGTTGTATTTGTTCATACTAAGACCGAGACTAAAATGCATTGAAATAAAAGAAATAAAGTATTTTAAACTGAACCAACCCGTACAACAATGTAAAATGTATATTATTACAATAAAGCTCTTTGGTTCTAGACACAGTATTGAAATGTGTTTGATCCTAAAACGAGTTGGAACGGGTCTGACCCCTTGACTGACCCAGCGAAGGGCCAACAGGTTTCATCTGGTAGTTAAAGAAACTCCTCATCAATCTCATCCTAAGCCCTAACCCTCCGATGATGAGAAGTGTGTTTATTGTGGAGGGAGGAGAAGGGGGGAAAACGTCTCGCCAAGCAAACCATGTGGTGTTACTAAGATACTCGTCTTTGTTGGAGCTTCACAATGGAGGCCTGGATATTTATTTCAAATCTCCTGCACATGCAGACATTTTTCCCAGGCCTTCTTTCGGGCAAGGCCAGTCGAAGAATATAAAGTGGTGTTTACATACCTTCCTTTAAGGTCACAATGTCTCCCTAAAGCTGCCTGTTACAATGTCCGTTACCATGGAAACATATTAGCTGAAGCTGGGAATTTTAAAGAACAAGCAACTTGCTCAGGATTTTTCCCCTTTCCCTCGTGACTCAGTTTTTCCAAATGAAGTGATGCGTATTTATGGGACATCAGACTTTGGACCATTACATTGTTTTTGGTCATCTATGAACACCACACAGTTTTAAATTCTTTGCATGACTGCTTTAAACTTGTTCTTGCTAAGTTTAAAAGACATCTCTTGCAAAAGTTGTAGTCATAGATGCTTTGAAGACTTTGACACTTTTCTGAAACCAGAACAAGCTGCCCTCTCTGTAGGATGTCACATAAAATGTGGTAGAGATCAGAAGTATTGTGCCCCTTTCCTCTTATAACTGCTGTGCTTTCTGACTCATCTGGTGAATCAGTTGTTAACATTTTTCAGTGATGTTTCTGAAGTAGAGTTTGGCAAATGATATGATTTGCAGTTGCTCATGCTCCTGCTCTTGTGTCATTAAGGCTTTATTAAAAAGTCCTATTAAGCGTCTTTAGAAGTTCATTCTGCTACTTTATGGCCAGTGTCCTTCTCTGCTTTGTGTCTTTGACACGGTCACTGTGCTGTGGCCCACTGCTGCAGCATACACTAATAAAGTCCCTGGGCATCTGGTCTGCCTTTAGCCCCTCCCTCTCTGATACTCTTGCCCTTGTTCCACATGCCCCTGACAGTGAGCAGAAAGATGGCTGATAGGATGAGCTTTACCCCAACCTGCTCACCATTAATGGGGACCACTGCAACAAATAGGCTTCCTTTGTTTGTTTAGGTTTGTCCCACTCATAGTTAGTAGTCCCCGTTAGACAATGTATGCTGACTGGAGTTTTTCTGCAGCACAGTAACTTGTGCAGGCCGTCTGTGCATGGACAGATTTGGAGTGTGTTTGTTAATTCATATCTGTTTGTTTTGGTGGTTGTTGCATATGAGCCAGTTTCAGTTGTTGCTACACAAATTTCTTGGAAGTCTTTCCAAGCGTGTACTAGCATATCTGCAGTTAACTAGCCCTTCTCTCGATGTCAGTCTGAGGATTGGGGGATGCTGAATATTTCAGAGCTGCTAAATTTAGAGACGGTTACACATTTAGAATGGCAAGAATAGAAACTTTCAGCAGGCGCTCTGATGCTGAGCTGGCCTTTCTTTTTTCGTTTCTCTTTCTTCACCAGGTGACAGTTGCCTATGATCAATGACAATGACATAGTTACATGTACCTAATTTTAGACTAAACTCTTTCACTTTGAAATAGCAGACACCTGCATCTGCTTACCTTTCTGAGAACAAACAAGAAGTAACAGCAGACAGAACTTTAACTGAAAACCACTCAAGACATTCAAGTTGTGTGTCAGACAATGGATTGCTCTCAGTGAGGCAGGAGCTACAGCGATAGTACCACGAGGTGACAAGCATTGCCTTTGCCTTAAATTATCTGAAATGGTAATGATTTGAGTGTTATAAATGATTGAGAGAGCTATCTACAGGGGATACACCTTCAGCAGGATGTGGGCAGGTTGTTAAGGTGGACTGGTGCGCTTGAATGGACACATGCTCTGTAGTTGTGCTCACTGCCTTTACTTATCTGGAAGCATCCTTAAGGTAACACACATGGGACGTGTCTCAAGTCCCTGAAAGCATTCCTCTCTCACCTCTCTTACCTTTGGGGATAGAGATGCGCTTTCATGTTGACTCGTCCGATTGTTTTGTTCTTCATCTATTCAATTGCATCTGTTAGTGCATGAACAACAACAAACAGGCACAGTTGTCTACCACCTACCATTGTCCAAGTTCTACTGAAACACTATCTTTGCATTGTGTTCTAAAGCAAAGATATTTCAAGCTCTCTATAGCTCCTTTTAAATATTACCTGTAGATTTACTGCAGTGTCCATCTTGGCCACACTGAGGCACTCCAGTCACTGTTCATTTCTTTTTTGTAGTGCTAGAAAATTCTGCTCAGGCTTTTCTAGAAAAAAAATGTAAGAAGAGGTGAGATCCTTGTGTAGAACAGCCATGAAAATGGCTGGCACAGCTGCTATATACGCTATGGAATACTCTTTGGGGCTATAGTCTTCTGCAATCATAAGATTCAATGTCCTAAATGCAATATTTCCAGAACCTAAGGAAATAAAGGACTTAAAATTAACACCCAGCAAAGTAGTCACATCCATACCAAATTGTAATGCAAATTCAAAAAGGCAGGTGTTCTGGCAAATGCCACTTTGTAATATGTGGAAAAACTAAGTCTTGCCTCTTTTGATATACAAATGATAATCATTCGCTTTCAATAAAACAGCTCAAGATTAACAGGCAACTTTCAAAGAGAGACCCCCTTCACATTACTTGTTGGCAAATACTGAACAGCAACCATGCAGGAATTATGTTAGCTGGTAACAAATTGCTCATATGTAGCCAATTTAAACAAGCAGCAAGCCCTTGTTATCCTGTGCCTTGTAGGCTACCTGACATGTGTAGAGCATGCCCATCTATCTTACAGTGCTAGACAGGCTTGGCTCTCCAGCAGGGGGGAGTGGAAACTGTGTGAACAAGTGAAAGAAGACTTTATTAACCACTCAGCAGTTTGTGACCCGGAAAACCCAAATTACCCCAAAACCCTCATGTCTGCCTAGCTTTGGACAAGGCCGTGCCAAGAGAGCTGCTAATCAGGCCCAGATGGGAGGTCTGCTCTTGATCGCAGACAGTAGCTGACCAGGCAGCCTTCATGCTCCTTAAAGCATCCCCTCCTCCACTTTTTATTCAACTTTGCTACTACCGGAGTCTATTTGAGCCGTTTTATAGACCCTAATCTGCTAATAAAGCATTGTCCAAAGTGTTAAGTGCACAGCCATTTTCAAGTGTCTATGCTGTAAAGATAAGAAATATGAGAGTGAAAAGTCTAAATTCAAGAGCCTATCATTTCAACATAATAATCTGATGTTCTCATTTTCTCTCTTCTATCTTTTAGGGTATTAAAGCACGCATTCTTGAGACTTTTGTGATGCTTTTCCTGCTGGCTTTGCTCATCCTGGGTATTGTGTGGGTGGCATCAGCGCTCATTGACAATGATGCAGCCAGTATGGAGTCATTATATGGTAAGTTAATTGTTGTATACATTTTTGTAACTGATTCTGGTGTATTAGAATATATCTCTGTTTTCTTTATAGATCTTTGGGAATTTTATCTTCCCTACCTTTACTCTTGTATATCTCTAATGGGAGGACTGCTTTTACTACGTAAGCACTTAATTTTGTGTATATATACCCCTAAGAAATATAAAATGAAGATTATATATTTTTAGTTACATTTAGAAATGTCAGTAATAAATGTGATGTTGCGTTCTGTCTCTCATGTAGTTTGCACTCCAGTGGGACTGTCACGAATGTTCACTGTCATGGGACAGTTGCTAGTAAAGCCAACGGTAAGATAAATCCTTTAGATTACGTTAAAGACCTGATGTCCTCATGCTTCAATGTCCTAAAACATGTCTGTCTCAGTCTCCAGTTATGCCCATGACAATGGACTACAAATACATCAGCAACTCTCCCTCCCATCTGGCCTCACCTCAGTCCCACTTTGGACCTAATTATAACCATTTCATCTCTTCCCTCCTCTTTAGATCCTGGAGGACCTGGATGAGCAGATTTACTGCATCCATTTGCAAGAGGAAGCTCTTCAGAGGAGATTGAACGGTATGTCTGTGAGAGATGTGGTGGCACATTACAGGCGATGGAAAAGGTTGATTGTGCTTTGGGCGTGATGGAGCACACCACACTGGATTGAATTACCATTGAAAATTCACTCTCCTTTAGAGTTATAGACAATTGTCATTTGTTTCGTGATATGTCTTATGTCAAACCTAATGTCAAAGGACTGAAGTCATGGCCAGGCTGAATAGAAATGCCATTGTCATTACAGTGCCACACTTCAAATGTAATGCTTCAAAAAACGTGATTGTTATGATAATAGAAAATACATGTTTTTTTCTTTGTTGTCTCCTCTTCTTTTCTTTTGGCTTTTCAGTTGCCACTGCAAATTATCTGCCGCCTAGTGTGCAGTGATTCGCATATTTATTCGGCATAGGTTTTAGGTCGGATTCCTGTAGAAACCATCTTGATTTATCTATGCTTGGGACTGGCACTAAGAGTACACTGGTTAATGACCCCTTGTGTCTGGATTTTAAATTGTTGTTTACCCATTTGGCTAAAGGGATCACCAAAGCAAATCATTCGCATGGGTAATTTGGAAGACCTTTATGTTGGATGGCTTTCCAGACGCAACCAGCCACATACTGTGACTGAAGTTTTGTTTTCTAACCTGTGGTAGAGTCGAACGCATGAACTTCCACACCAAAGGTGGGGAAATGAACCAACAACCAACCTGGGCCATTGTTGTCTAAAACTATAACCGTTAAACAATTTAGGAATGGTAAACATCTGTTTTTCTGGTTAACTCTTTTCATGTCCTGTCCACTGTGTCCTTAAATGTCTTGTTTGCCACTCCATAATCTCTAAAAAGCAGGAAGTATTTGGGCCAAGTTCCAAAACTTACTTTAATATTAACTCAAGCACGCAACCAAGTGTACAGATGCAGTAAATGAAGAGGATGAGTATCCTTTCAAACCAGGGAGGTAAGGGAGATCTTTCCCTGATAATGCATGTTTTCAGATGCTGTGTCGCCCACCTCCATAGACTGCCACTTAAGCGTTTGGGTCCATAGAGCTCTTTCCACATTGCTTTGCTTTGAACTAACAGTAGAAAATTGTAATCTGTTCCTTATCATCTTTGGAACTGTTTGATCTTTACAAGTCTGTGAGGCACAAAATATCCATGGTCAGCTCCATATGTGCACTGAGGCCAAGCTGCAGTTCATTTGGACCTGTTAAAGAGACAGGAATAAGGGCTAAAGGAAGATGGTGATCAGTGGAGGCTTAGGCTTATCTGACCTACATGTTTTTTTTTGGCGTGTGTGTGTGTGTGTGTGTGTGTGTGTGTGTGGGGCACTGTAGGCACATGCACACTGTCAGTGTTAATGCTCACACACAGGTGAAACTGAAGGCGTTGTGCTCTTTTGATCTGCTCAGTCCAAAACAGTTCATGTACAGTTCAAAGAACACGCTCAACGGGCAAGCAATGTTGTCTTCAAGCTTCACTTGTGTCCACTCAGCATCTGGTTTAACAAATGGTCCCCATCCTATTAGGCCGCTGTGTGTACTTACACAAGGACTGCAGAGCCACATCATGTGCATTTGTGTGCAGCTATATGAGGTGATTGAGAAGTTTTAATTCCACTACACTGCTCTTAGGCCATAGATACATGAGTATATGAAATGTCTGTCAGCTTTAGGACAGGACCCAGAAGACATGCATTCTGCAGCACAGATGATATGAGTCAAAGGCTCCAAAGTCCTGATCTGTTGATTGCTGAGCAGTGGCCTGTCCAGATGCTATGCGCCACAATGACCTTGCCAGTACCTCTGTTGTCTCAGCATGGTGTTTAGCATATTTGTGTATGACGTAATTTTTCGACTGTGGTGAAGGTTGGAGAGGATATGTTGAATTACTCTAGGCTGTTCTGGCTGCCAGATACCTCACTCAGCATCTCTGCCTCGCTGTAACTCAGTCTTTTACTGGATGCTGCCAGCAAAGGAAGAGGCTATGACAAAATTGTCTGCAGTGAGGTCATTTAAGCTCTTGATGTTAAAATATTCCCTGTATTTTCTAATTGCTCTGAGCTAGTCTTTGTTTGCTATTATGTTTAGACCTCTTACTTATTAAGAAACATTCAATGGCAGACGTCGACCAATATATCGGGCTGATTTTTGATCTGCCCATTTTACATATGGGAAGTTGGCATCCCCCAACCATCTTTTAGCAGTTTGGTCATCTTACATTACAGTTCATAGGAAACATCCAAAATCACTTTGTCCAAACGTGAAAAACTCAAAACGACAATTAAAAGATTTAGTTAATTTCTCTGGCATAGAACATAGTTCTACATAGCAAAACAAAAAAATCCAAATGCATTTTGTTGCTCTCCCCAAGCTCTACTTGCCCAGCAATTTTGATTGAGGTTGCCATATTGGGTTTCTCAAAAAACACATCTTTACTGTTCTCACAGTCCAATTCTAATTTGTTTCCATTTTAATAAGCATTACTAAAAAAAAGGCTATATTAAATTATTTCTTTCATAAAAGTAAGAAAAATCAGCCCTAATTATTGGTCCGGTCGATCTCTATTCAGTGATTTGATTATTGATTTGCCTGATCTGGCTAAATACTAAACTTGAAGCTGATGAGTTAATCTCTGATTGAACAAATCTGAGTGCCCTGGGGTATGGTTCACTTTCACCGAATGTTGTTGAACTGCCAGTGACATTTCCTGTTGTGTTGTGACTGAGTTTGCTTGGAGCTTTCAAACTTTCCCCTGCTTAGATCCCAGGACAGGTGTCTACAAGGGCACAGACAAAAGTGTAACCTTCTCCACAGTCTTTCTCGCTCTCTCCTACCTACTTAAAGCCATCCAGACAGGGTGTGTCATAATAACAGAGCGGTGAAAAAAGTTTGATCAAAGTGATTGGTCTCTCACTCCTGTAACCAAGATGAAAGATGGTATTTTTATTGCACACTAGTAACAATGTAACAGTGAACTAATTGGGCTTCATCTGTCAATCACCTCAGGGGATGCAAATAGATACTCTTCCCTTTAGCTCCAAGGGGCTTTGACACTAGTACGTCAAGCTGGAAGCAAAACAGAGTAAAATAGATAAATTAGCCTTAAATGAGCTGGCCTTGTGGTTTTCCTGGAGAATCCCTTGCTGTCTTCTCAGGCCCACTCAACCAGTTGTGGCATGTACTAGACAGCTCCTGACACAAGGGATTATTTCTACTTGTTCAAGATCACATTGTTATGTTCAGAGGATGATTACTTGTGTGCTGTGATTGCCCAATAAAGATTATTTTTGAAGGATTTAACAGATCTATTATTTTACTATGCTATACATTGGGGGTCAAAATTAGAGAACAACTAATGAATAATGTATTCTTCATGGCTCAGATCTTTAAGGATCTTTTGTTGTGGCAATACCATGTTACTAGAACAGTGTTTTACAAAATAACCAAGGCTCTTCATCCCCCAAAAATATTTTGACTAACATCTGCTTCCATCACTAAAGTGAACTTTAGACCAGTTTTTCCTGTTCTAGAAATCACAGATTTGGAACCAGCTTCTCTTGTTAAAGCTGACAGAAGAATCCCTTGCCTCCATGCAGTTAGTTAGTTAGTTAGTTAGTTAGTTCCTTCGTTCGTTCCTTCGTTCGTTCCTTCGTTCGTTCCTTCGTTCCTTTATTAGTCTCCCATGGGAGAAATTTGTCCTGGAACAAGGGAAGCTGCTCAAATCACCACACAAAAACAGACACCACCAATCCACAATCCATCAAAACAGCAAAATTTACAACATTTACAACCGTGCAGGATGTGTCACCAAAAATACAAGTATTCAGCAAGTCATTTGTGCCTCAGTTTGCCTTACATTTCTATGTTGATAAATTTTACTGATGTAGGAATAAATGAGTTTTTATACTGATTATGTTTGCACAGAAATGTCCTGTACCTTTTACCTGAATTCATTAAAGTGTATTCAGAGTATAAAACATGAGATGGGTCTGATGGAAACCTGTCGGCCTGTCTGATGATGGATTGTTCAAACAGGAGCTGGGGGGATACAACAGACGCCCCAATTATTTTCCCAGCCGCTCTAACTAGGCTGGCAATTTGAGATTTTGACTTAACTGCCTAGATTCCCAAACCAGCTAGTAATGCCATAACGTCAGATTGACTCTATAGCTGCTCTATAGAAGAGCACCATTATGTTTTTGCACACTCCAAAATCTCTGAGACGACGCAGAAAGTGGAGGCGCTGATGGATCCTTGCACAGACACTTGCCACCTGTGTATTCCAGCCCAAGTCATTATCAACATGCACTCCTAAATATTTAAATGAAGTGACCTGCTTAATACTGGAGTTGCTTTATGGTCACTGGACTGTGGTCACCAACAGAACCAGGGTCTATGACCATCTCTACAGTTTTATCTATGTTAATTTGTAAATTATGCTCCTTGCACCAATTAAACAATCCTTCTACTGCAGATATATGACTGCCCAAGGTGGAACTTTTTGTGAGGAGGCTTAGGAGCATTGTATCATCAGAGAATTTCACAATATACTGGCCAGGTTCTGAACAACCTGCTGCCAGAGGGTTTCAGTCACGGCTCATCATTTGCAAAGTCAGTAAAAAACTGAAAGGTTAGGCTGCCACTTAAACCAGGTTTGTCACATAAATAAGGAAATTAACACCATGTGCCAAAAACACCAATAACTGGGAGGTATCCAAAACTGTTTAGTGTTCTTTTTCAAATATCACAATAAAGCACATTGTACTTTGGATATATGTAACTCATGAAATATGCTTTAAAATAGCTCTTTTACTCCTGCCTGGATATTTCATAAATGGAAATAAGCAGTGACCTAGAAATTTAGATAATTGTAGGCACCTCTATGATTTTGATTGCCAGTGTACACCAACTTATTGATGGATATGTTTTCAAAACCTTAACAAAATCACTTATGTGACTAGTAAATTGTGTGTTTAGCAAATTCACACAATTCTGAGAATGATCTTCTGACTTTTACAGGATCATCTATCCATCACGCCTATACCAGAGCTGGCTTTGCCCACCAGCTCCACAAAGAACTGGACAACATTAGAAATCAAAGGAATAAATTAGGTAAGTATTTGAATAGCATGACAGGGCTGACGAATCTCTTTCTTTAGACTTTGAATTAAACAAAATATATGGCAAGAAGTTAGCTTTTTACATATTGCTGACAGGCAGCTGCTTTCTCCACGTCTGCCTTAATTTGGACTTGGACCAGAACTGCCTGATAATTTTCCATCCATTTTAGGATATTATAAATGAGGCCTCAGCCTTTTGGGGAGCAGAGTGGGGGGAGCACAAAGGCACTTAGGATATTGGACAAGATGCAAACTTTATATTGTAGCTAGCCTTTTAGTGATGTCATTAATTTAGAGGGATGGTGCATATAAAGTGCATTTGGCAAACTTCTTGGGCAGACAGGGTGGGTGCACTTTGAGAATAAGGAGTATGTACAAGGCTGGAAATGGTAAAGGAAAGTCAATATAGTAAGGGCTAGAGGGCAGTCCAATGGACAGTGCAAGAGGACCACGGTGTGTCTGTAACCTTTAGTTAATGTATATGTGGACAACTTGGAGTCCAGAAGCCATAACTAAACTTTATTTCTTTACTAAATGTGTTTTATGATCAGAAAGAAGAAAGAAAGCATCAGGTTGGGAGAAGAACTTGTTGTATCCTATGGTTATGCTCATTCTGCTCAGTGGAACGGTGAGTCCAAACCTATGGTCTCCCAGAGCCTGACTAGTGGCCACAGAAATATTGTATTAATGTTTAACTATACATATACTTGCATAAAGTTCTTAAAGCAAAAAAACCTCTAATGCATTTTATATAATTGAAATATTTAAGCCTTAAGCTTGACACCACATGTAAAAGTGTTTACCCTCCGTTGTTTGTAGACTATCTCTGTACTGATGGTGGCATTAAATATCCTCTACCTTCTGGTTGATGAGACTGCAATGCCCAAAGGATCCACAGTAAGTCTCTGGTGTAACATTTTACACACCTGATACTACTCCTAGACTGTAAACCTCTGTGAGGCAGCAATGTTGCTGGCGCAGACATAAATCAAATTCCGGATATGCTCAGGTGCATGTTGGAAGAAAGGGACCGAGCAGATGTTAATCAGGCACCAACCTTGTGCCTCTAGTTTTGTTTTGAAAGCTCATTGAAAGTCATTTTACAGCAGTGTGCACATTCAATGAGCTAGCGTCTCAAGTCCACAGTTGAATAAGCTACTGTTCCACCATGCTGTAAGGGCAGAAAGGCCAGCTGATGCAGACTAACCAAGTGAAGAATTGCAGAGATTCTCATCTCCACCTTACATGCAATGTGTTTTAAGCTCTCTTATCTCATCTTATCTGCAGTGACAGTCGTGCGTGTATGCGCTTGCATGTGTGTATGTATGTGTTTGTGGTTGCATTTTTGTCAAACATAGAGCAACATAATGTATCCTATTTCTGTTTTCATTTTTCATCTCATGGGAAACTGACAGCCACAGCCACTGACATTCCAATTATTTTATTGAGCAGGGATGTTTTCTTTGGCTTGGCACATAGTAGAAAATCCCCCAAATTACACTTGTCATGCAGCTTGAAATTGTCCGCCCTGACAGTGCCCTCTCTAAATGGTTTTAGCCTTTGTTGTGCTGGATATATGCCACACAGTGCTACAAAGAATATGAGAGGAGAGTGCGCAGGGGTTCTTAATAATCAATACAGATATATTTTTCTGTGTTAACCCTATACCTTTTACCCCTCTAGCACAGAAACTCCCTAACTGATAACTGCACCGTATCACAAAAAAACAGAGAAGAAAACTTCATACTGAGTATAGAGAGTGACTACAGGACTGGACAAGGTGCTGCCAAAGCCAGCAGCAGTCAGACTGTGGGAAAGTCAAATCAGGCCCAATCCACTGATTGTTGTGGGGGGTGAGCACAATGGGAGTGCCCAATTGATGTTTGTCTTCCCTTCTAACTCAGCATCTCTCTGTTGCCTTGAGCATACCGACCACTCTGTTTTACAAAATAAAGGCTGGAGGTTGGGAAGGTTGATGAACTGAGTGGACAAGGAGGAGGAACAGGTAGAAACAGTTATAACAATCAGAAAAGAAAGACAGAAGATGTCAGCACAGGACTAGGGCTGTCTTTATTGAAAGGACTGAACTGCAGGACTGCATTTTACAGTGTGAAGATTACATACATTATATGTATTTGCAACGATACGTAACATTTAGAATTGTTTTGATATGATTCAAGAACAATATTGGCGAACGAACGATACAATTCGATACGATTCAATACTTTCATATTGATACACCAACTTTTTGCCAAAAATCATAAAAGTTTACTCTCAAATGTAGCATCTTGGCAGGACTTGATTATGTCCAGCAGACAGAGAGCCAAGAAAAGTTGAATATAAAATTTTATTTCATTAAAAACACATAACTAACATCCAAAAAGCTGCATCTGGTTTTATTTATACTTGCAAATTTCTAATATTTTTTTTTACCATGTATATCCATATACACTACCTAGAAAATTATATGATTCGATACAAGGTAATGTGTATCAATATAGTTGCATCGTAGGAAAAAAAATTGATACATCGATATAGTTACCTTATCGTTACACCCATACTATGTAACCCACAATTATACAAATGTGCGCAAATACAAATATTTGAAACTCTCAAACACCAAATAAGATAATGAAATAAATAAATAATAAATAAAAAATATATTTGCCATCAATTAGCTTGTCCCAATGTTAAGTGACACTTTGACAGCTGCAGCTTAGGCCTTACACTCCAACATTACTATGCAACTGGAAGCAAGAGTTGAAAGGAGGCTGTCCTCTGTGTGCATACACACATCTGCAAGTGAGCACACACACAATCCTAACACATGCCCGCCCTTCCTCCATTAATACATGACATCACATGCTGTCTGCTAATTCTTTCTGAAAGAGAGAAAGGACAGGCTTAGTGGCTCTGCTGTAAGCTCACAGAAAGTTTTAGAAAAGGCATGAAACTATTTAATTTTGCTGGACATATACTGCATAATACCCTAAAGCTGACAGTGACATCACCTCATGGGTGCTCATATATATATTCAGACCACATGGTACAGGCCTGTATAATGGTTGTCTTGTAAAGAGCAAGTGCAAATTCTTCATGTACATAGTTTGCAAGATGTCCTTAAATGCATCTTGGTGAATCCGACTGCAGCTGTGTTGATTTTTGATTAATACGCATCCTCTTTCTTTTTTCAAACTTTCACTTTCTAGGACCGAGGCATTGGGAATACCTCTCTATCCACATTCGGTGTGGCTCAAGCAGCACTAGAGATCATCCTCATGTTGTATCCTTTTAATTACCTCCCATGCTTTGTTTGTGGCTGGAAAAGCATGCTCCATAGCCCTGAGCATCATTGTCAGGCAACCTTGTTTACTAAGGACATAGTTTAGCCAGAAAACTTCTGAAGCCTATCTCTGAAGTATTATCACCTTTCATTATGCATGAAAAGGTGCAGATTTTGGACACAACCAGTAACAACTTGCATTTGAAAAGTGTTTTTGGTCCTTGATTTCTTCAACAGCTACTTGATGGTGTCTTCCGTTGTTGGCTTCTACAGCCTGCGAGTCTTTCAGGGACTTACTCCAAGAAAGGACGATACAACCATGACAACGGTAAAGATAGGATGGAGGGCAGAGGCTGCAGAAAAGTGGGAGCAGATATGAGTCTGTTGCTGAAGTATTTCATGTATTTTGTTGTCTTTGCCTTTCTTTTGCCTGCTGTCCTCCCTACTCTAACCTCCACAGCTCACCCATGTTTTTCTCGGGGGCCCTCAATAGCTTTAGTAAACCTGTCCAATATTTGTCTGTGGGTTGCGCAAACACTGGCAAAGTGCAAGCCTCTTTTTCTGAACATTAGAGGGAGAGTGGTGTTTTGGGGAGGTGGAGGATGTGTGCTGTGTTGGTTGGCCCTCAGTGGCACCTATTCACTTGTTAATGAGTTTGGGAGTGGTGCGGCTTATTAATCAGCCATGACTTGCCAGTGAAAGGACTTGAAAGAACAACAGAAAGAACCTGGTAATGAGCAACTTCAGTGAAGCTACTTGTACAGTATGTAGAACCAATTTAACATGAAGTAGCCTTTGGTAATGTGTGAAAACAACTCTGCTCAGTCTGTTTGGGCAGTGTGTTCCGTACATGATTTGCATATGAAGGTTATGACATGCCATGTCAATGTTGAAGTTTACTCGAATTGTTTTGAATTTGTAGATTATTGGCTGCTGTGTGTCTATCTTGGTCTTGAGCTCAGCTTTGCCAGTGATGTCCAGAACATTAGGTAAGTACATTTGATGGTGTATTTCCTTCTACAGAGATATTTTTATTGTCTGTCATCATACTCACTGTATTAGTACCATCCTCAATACAAAAATCACACTCTTCTATAGTTTCCCATAGGGACAGAGAAAAGTGACAGGTGTAGTATCATTACAATGGGTGTAATACACAGCAAAGCAAAGCACAGCTGTTCAAATAGCAATACGCTATGTGTGATTGTGTGAGACCAACAGAGTGGGAGAATAGGGCAGAGCAAGCATACAGTGACTCACTGGGGGCTTTGCAAAATATCAACAGGTTCTGCTTTGTGACAATGAATAGATCAAAAGAAATAAATGCATGAGACACGACTGAAAAGAAAAGCCCACTCAGCAAAAGAGAAAGATGTGTAGAGTGTAACAGAGTGAGACGTTACGAGACTGGAAATGTATTTATGATCTGACATGTGGTTATTTAACCAAACCATGTTGCCAAAGGTTACTCCTTTTGGATCATATTTTACTAAGCCTGCAAGTACCTGTCTACCTGTATATGTAAATTAAAAAAATTCCCATTTCAGATATCCCAGTATTTCTTACCCATCAACATATATAAAACCAAAGTTAAAAATGTCCTGCAGCTGTAAATCTAACAATGTCATTATTTAAAAAATTTTTTTTAAATAACTTGTGTTGTCATCTAGTATATAATTTTAAATTGTTGCTTCCTGTGGTTTTGGAACAGCATATCTTATCCTATGTCAACTCGTAGAACTCAACTGTTGTATAGCAAGTGGCAACCAACTTTTATTTGTTTTGTAATGTCAGCATCTAAATGATGAGAAAAATTGCAACAAATGTTTTTGTCACCTTTGTCAGATAAGAATCAACTCCATGTACATTCTAGTCAGTTTTTTACAAACTAATTTTGTTAAAAAAAAGAGAAGCTGGGATAGGATGGTCAATGCAGAGCTTAAAAGCTCAGCAAAAGGCAAACACATTCAAGTAGTTAAATATTTCAGAACTGGGATTTATTTTTTCTTCAATATTGGGTCTGTTTTGTCCCATTTCTTAAGAATTGATGAAAAAAATGTACATACTGTAGGTGCTGTGACAAACAGGGTCACCATCCCATTCCTTTTACACAGTTTTGTTCAAATTTGTTACAACTGCTGTGAAAAGAGTTTTTACTGTTATCTGATTTCCATGACCTACATTGAAACACATCTTCACAAAAAAGACCATGGGTTGTAGAACTACTTGGATAATTTAGCTGTTTATAAATGTATTTTATGGCTTTAACCATTGTAACATCTGTTTTAAATGTGTGTGGTTTTCACTGGAAACACAATATTACACTTTCATCATATCATTTCAGGTATCACAAGGTTTGACCTTTTGGGAGACTTTGGAAGATTTAATTGGCTGGGAAACTTCTACATTGTTCTTTCATACAACATCCTGTTTGCAGTTATGACAACACTCTGTCTTGTGAGAAAATTTACCTCAGCAGTACGAGAAGAGCTCCTGAAGGCATTAGGTACATCTGTGTGTTAATGTACAATATTCCACACAAAATATAAAAACTGCATGTAATAAATGGAAAATAAAGTAAGATTGCGTGTACTGCAAGAGACAGAATGTGCCTAGTCCAGGTCTGGATGTTTGATATGGTTCTGAAATGTCCAACGCATAGAAGGGAAGAAGCACATCTCTACCTCTGTGTAAGTGAGTCAGGGGCTTTTTAATGAGATTTTGCTCCTTATCTTCACCTGTCCAGGTCTGGATAAATTGCAACTGTCAAACAGCCCTACAGACCCTGAATCTGGGAAGCTCTCTGCAAATGGGCATCAGAAAACTCTGTGAAAAGGACAAAAGATCAACACACAAGCATGCACACACAGATGCACACCTCAGCACAGCCAAAGGGAGATTTCAACAGTATTGCCTGTCTGCTGAAAGGTAAAGGGATTGGAAGGAACTTAATAAACCCGGGCAGTGTCTGATGGATGCTGCAAATGGAGGCTGAGAGCAATTTACCTTCATGACATTCCATCGTCTGCGTCTTGGATGGGAGCTGGGACAGAGCCAAGAGGAGTGAAAAAGACTGGCATCACTGCAGTAACCTTGATGTTGACCTCAGTAGTGACTGTGACTTAAACCACCCAATTCTGGCTTTAGAAATACTCTTCCTCTGCACCACTCCTTATTTTTCTCCTACTGTAGCCTCCATGCAAATGGCTGGGGCAGGTGAAATAATACACCTTTTGTGTTGGACAACAAAGTTCTCCCAAGCTCCCATAACTTCCACTTGGACAGGTATGTCTATAAATCCATTTATCATTTTAATTGGTTATGGTTAAATAGTTAAACACCCTGTGTTTTACACAATGTATTACACACAGAGAACACATGTTCAATGTTATATTACCAGTAGTTGAAAATTGTACCGTACTATTATTGTTTTATCTGGCTTTACTCAAGTCTGCTTGTACCCAATTCATGGCGCCAGTTTAAAAGTGCTTAAAATTTAAGACTAGAGGGACATTTCAGTGGGCCGGTGTATGTAATATTACCCTTTGCAGTTCTTTTGTTTGATTTACCAACATTATGCACCTGATTGCCATTACATTTGTGCAACCACAAATCCTTTTATTCACAGGGCCCGTGAAAAAAATAAATGTTTTTATCTGTTTTGTAAATGTTGTATTTACATGTACATATATTGTTTCTCTCTCTGTCACTCTTTTGCATTATTTGGATGTAAACATTGGGGCTTTTTTAAATAATTAGAGCGAGTCCGACAGATTAAAACATATTTTATAACATCTTATAACTTAATGCAAATTTCCAACAGTCCACATTTACACACGTGTAAATGTGTGCTTCTTTGCAAAGACTAGGTAACTCAGGCCCCATGTATTTGTTGTATTGCTGCATAATAATAATGAACTGTAATGTTTTTAGCCTCCAGAACCACCTTAAATGCCTTATATGCTGAACATCGTGCAGGCTTGATGTTAATGTTGTTACTTGTTCTGTGTTGTACATTGTACAGTACATGTGTATACATATGTTGTGAGTCTCTCGACAGTTCCACTGTGATACCCTGTATGTCATTAGTTTAAAGGTATAATATTAACAATTAATTACAATTACAGTTTGTTGTATACAATACTTTAATAACAATGTGGAGGACAATGTATCTGCAAATGAACTTTTTTGTGGCCTGTAACCTTGTTTACATGGGATGATGTGTGGTTCTTAGCCAATGACCACTCAGAACAAAACAATGTAGAGAACCTATGACAGATTACTACAGCTCAAATTCAGAGTTAACAGGCCTTTGACACACTCAGTGAAGAGCAGTAAAGGAGAGAATGGGCCACTAAGCAAGGTTTGTCCACAAACATTCCCCTGGAAATCTGGGACAGTATACCTTTAAACTATGAAACTGAATATAGTACTGTCTGACAGGACAAACGTTACAGTAGCTCTCATCTCATAAACTTTCATTTTGAAAAGAATTAGTTTTTCTTTGGTCAGAAAGCAAAACTAATGCTTTATAGCATTTTGTCACATTTGTGATGATATTTGCGTATCACTGAAAGGTTGTTTCAGTATACATTTTACCCATGCAGTTATTACTGTAAAGCGGTAATAGTTTTACATGGTTATACTTTTGTGATGACTACAGGTAAAAAGAAGTGCAGACAGGATCTTTTTAGCTCTGTTGGGATAAAACAAGCCCTAAACCAAAGCAGAAGGATGAGGTGCATTTTGACCAAAATCACTAACATTTGGCCACAATTGTGTTCAGTCAAAACGTTACCTGGCAATATTTTCTTACATTTCATCAAATCGTAACTAAACCCTCACTTCTGAATACTGTGAAAATAACCCAAAATGAAGTGAAAAATGAACAGAGATTGTCACCTACTAAATGTATAAAAATCCAGTAGCATCCATGGTATGAACTGACATTTTATTCCAATAAGCTTTTTCTGGTTGCCTTTAAAGTTTATTTTCTTGTTTTGTGAAAGGTGACAATTAGCCCAGTATGGTAAAGCAGCTCCTATCTGTCTTTCAATCAATGCATGTAACATTTGGTACATGTCTTGTGAATGTATTTTTTTTTTTGTACATTTTATGGATATATGTATCTTTTGTTATTTTTTATGTTTGTGTGTTAGCAAATAAAAAACAATTTTGCAATCATTGTCATGAACTGATGATGGTAACTTTATACAGTGCATTATACTTGAAATAACAACAACAACAAGTTAAAGCAGTTTTTTGTAATAGGCAGACCTGCAGAGTGGACAGGACAGCCTACTGTCTGCTGTGAAAGTCTCAAAGGACTCCAGGCAGAGCTGGTGAAAAAGGTGGGAACAGGACAAAAGCACAGTGTGTCTATGTTGAGGATACCTAGCCGTTTCTGCTTCTGTTGTCAGGTGGGGCTTGTGCAGTGGGGTTAAACAGATGGGACAGTCCCAGGCTCCTCTCTGGATGACCTGTCAAAAATCGAAATGTTTTACCAGGTTAAAATATTCATTACTACAACCTGCTGTGTTCTTTGCAATGACAGCAGCACAGAAAAGCTATGCAAATATAACCTGATTAATTGTGATTACTTCGAATACATTTGTAAGTGACCCTGCTCCTGTCAGAGCTGTTTCATTGTAGGGCTGCAACTAATGATTAATCTGTCAATTATTGTTTTGATGAGTCGATTCATCGGTTAGTGAAGCATGTGTGGTTAAAGTGGTTAAAAACTTGCAGTTTTTTATAGTAGCCTTTAAAAATTGAAAAATCCTACCAAAAACCACTTAATTTTTACAAAATTTGAACCAGACGAAGCTACAACTATGTCACTACACACAAAGTTATTTTTAATCAAAAACACAAAATGTACATTGGTTGGACTGCTTTTGTTGCTTTACTGCTGTGTCTTGGTAGTAAACCCTCCTCTCTCAGCACATGGCATGTTTCAGAGTCTATGAATACCCCAGTTAACGATTAAACAATTACTAAATCAGTTGACAATTATTTCAATAAATCAATTATAATCGATTAATCCAATTAGTTGTTGCAGCACTATTTCATTGTGCAGAATTTTGGCACCTACTAATTGCATAGAGATGATAAATATTTGATTTGATTCTTATAAAAATAGACCAGTGCCTGCAAAGCTTTACCAAAGATTAACTACAGACAGCTACCTTTTTACCTCACTGTTAAACATTTCATTATGAGCTGCACTCTGTAGTTACCCTTTACCCATGAAAAGGGTGTAGGTGTGTGTTAAAAGTATATTCACTCTTTGATACACCATCTCAAGGCTGAGCCACTTCCATGTGCACCACCCTTTCACACCAGATAAAGAGAAAATATATCTTTCCACATAGGCAAACTCACCCACCCCCTCTATAGAAAAAGGTACAGGCTGCTGTGAAAGATGTGTCTTTACAATAATTACAAAAACATGCATTTCCCTGACTTCGTCAACTAAAATTCAGACTAATATTTAGAGCTGGAACTATACATTTTGTCAGAATACGATACTATCACAATACTTTGGTGCTGATAGATTTGTATTGCGATTTTGATATATTGTGAAACAACAAGTATTAGATATTTTCTCCTTAAATTTAAAATTTAGTTTATTTATAGACTTTATTAAACAAGAAATGTATGTCTGTCTGATATTTATTGATTAAGTATTTAGAAATACTTTGATTCATGTCACAGTATTTGGCAGACCAAGCACTTAGAAATGCAATGCTGCCCTCTACAGTACTGGCAGAATTCTTGATCACTTTTGGCCCACATTTGACTGTGAAAGCAGTGAGGCACTGAAGCACCATTATTTTGCATGATGTCACAAAAGTAACAAAAGTATTGATATCTGGCAGTTGTATCGATATGTGGTATCGCGCTATAAAATATTACGATATATCTCAAAACACCTTTTTTTCCGGCTCTAATATTTGTTTGATTACTTTTAGATGTTTTTATTACCTGTTTACTGGTATTAAAAAAAAAAGACCTCTAGAAATATTTAACAATAACACTACGAAGACAGTGTGTCATCTTCTAACCTGACTCTGTATTCTGTCCCAGTCATCCTCCTGAGGCTCAGATATGTGTTTTCTCTCCAGCTCCTTAAACACTCTTCTGCTTGATGACAGGGAGTGGTCGATATCACTCAAAAAAGCCTCCATGTCGGTGTGACAGTATTGGACAAAGCTGTCATTCAACTCTTGCAACTAATTAGAAAAAACATTTCAGTAGCACAAAAGAGGCATGTTTCATTCAGACTTACAATAGAGTGCTGTTTCAGTGAAGGCTAATTGCTTGTGTGTATTGTAAAGACTAAGGCATGCTGACAGGGTGCAGTTGTTACATAGATCAATGAAATTATGCTTTATACTAACATAGTGAATTGATGCAAACAAGTTCATGGAATGTAGGTAATCAGTGAAACCAATTATTTCAACTTCATTAGTAAAAATATTAAAATATTTCTATTTAATAGCAATATGTATTTAAATAAACATATCTAAAGTGACCATAGCTGCTAACTGTGATTTTTAATAGGTTCATGTAATCAAAACATCATGACTGTTAACTCTCTTCCTGTTTAAATCATCAGTCACCACTTTCATTCTCAAACAACAGAGTACCCGCCCAGAACTTGTCTGTCTTCCTCCATTTACAGCACCTGTTGCTAGGCAACAATTTACGCCTGCCAATGAATATGAATGTTTATATCAAGAAAATATTAAAAAGTCATTGAATAGGGTATTTATATAACCAAAGTACAAAAAATTGCCACCATGTTTCAGATCTTGCAATAACATTTTATATTGTTTATGTTATAGTATGTTACTATTTGTGATTTTATGTCAAGATGTGATAAGATGTTCTCAAAAAGACTATGACATGTTGCCGACAGGAACACTACAGTATACAGTACTTAGCATGTGCTTTGTTTTCTCTCTCTTTCTGACACACAAATACAAAGTCTTTCTCTAAGTCACAATGACATCAAAATGGCTTTACAGCTTGGCTTTTATCACTAATTAAACAACTGTTAACCATTCGGATGGAGGGTTTTATGAGGCTGGCTGACTCGTTGACAGTCAAGGCAAACAGGACAGCCTCTGGTGAACTTTGCCTCGCTCCACACTGAATGTGAATATGAGAAAAACACAAGAGAAAGGAGAGGTGGAGTCCACACCTGTTATCCCATAGCAATCCACTGAGAAGCTGTCCTCAAGGACTCCATGGTCATACTTCTGATATGAATAAAAATGCAAAGCTGGGCAGCAGGATCAACTGATAACAATTTTGAATCAGACCTGATGTTGTTGGTATTTCAAGGAAACAACTGTTGCTTCACAATACAAAAATGGTTTATTTACTATCACTAGCAACTACAAGAAAAGGCCACCATTTTACACGTGTTCCATCCGAGCACTAACATGCCTGTTTGCATTACAGTCAGCTAAGCAAATAATTCTTCCCTTTGAAAAATTAAGTCAATCAATTCTGTCAGCACTACACAGCTCACAGCTCTTGAAGATCATGCTCTGTGTGACAAAAGATATGAGACAATCTCATGACCACCCACGACTACTGATTCACATCATGAAGGTAAGATGGTGACTGTGTATGAATGACCCTGGTCTTAACACATGGGGTAACCAGGGTTTTCTTTAACTTTGTTTTTGGACTTGTCAGGACATAGTCTGTAACCGTGATGATGGACACAAGTGACTGTAAGGAAGACACACCCACCATTACAGCACACTGAAACTGTGGCCTATTTGCATGTCCCTTTTGTTTGCTCAGCATCATTTTAAAAACATTAACACATGGCATGGAAAGGCATATGCAGTATTTAATTTGTGATTTGTTGTGTTAAAGCTCAAGTAATTTTAAACCATGCAGTGGGTACTCAAAAAGAAATCACTTAAATGCTATCTTCTATAATGTCACATTTGGCAACCTGTTTCCTTATCACCCAGACCCTCAAATGGAAGTGGTTCACTAGGTGGCAATGTTCCCTTTTCCTCAGAGTCAATGTGAAGTCCACACAGTATCCCACTCAGAAAGACCCCATCTACAGCTGCTCTTCACAAAATCAAGGTGTGTATGATCTGCATCTTTTAATAAGAAGAAAGACAACCTGTTTGGGGTATCTAAAAGCTCACCAATTCACCTCTTCGATCCAAGCCAAATACAACACAATTAGTTAAAGACATTTTTGATCCTAAACTTGTCATTTAACTTTTGTGTTGACCCTGGAATGTGCACAGTATTTGTCCAAAACACAAGCCTCAGTGCAGATTAGTGAACAAACATTGTGTGATTCACAAAGCATCAAAGGGCTTTAAGAGGAATAGAGCAAGTAAACGAGATGTATACCTGAGTGTGTGCATATACAGGTTACCATTGGGGTCAGAGAGGGCCTAAAACCCATATGTCAATTTTAAGAGTGGAGACAAGCCCACTGAAAAGCAAATGCAGGCAAAATGAAACTGCACCCCAGAATGCCCTTTCTATTGACTTTGATAGGTGCACAAATTTCACCTTTTCTTCAAAAAATCTCAGTCGGAGCAGTTTGTCGTTTGGGCATCTGGTTTTCTTTACAGTCCTGTACCACTTTTGGACAGCATATCCTCGCCAGCATGCTTGAATCCTGTACACACAAATTTACCAAAATAATTATGTATGTAACTGATATATAATAATAATTATGTAACTGATATACTTTTTCTTTATATACTTATACAGTATATTTAAATGTGTGCTATTGGAATTATACAACAAACAGTATAGTCACTGTTTATAATAATTACTGTTTTCTGCGATGGTAAAATATAGGCTTCTGGGTTAGTGTTTGTACCTGCTGGCACAGTGGTGTCTAAAAAGATGTGCTGCATCATGGATCACCCGTGTTTCATACGGTTGTCTTCTACAAACTGGGCAGCACTTCCTTCCTGAGAACCTTTCAAATGCCTGCACACAAGCTCTGTGGAATATGTGTGAGCAAGACAGCAACACCTACAGGAGACTAATTCAAATTAATATCAATATTATGTGAGTCAAATGTATACTAGCTTAATAGATCAATGTTAAAGCTGCAGATTAGTCCATAAAGTTTTTTGTTTTCTCTAGTTGTTTCGAAAGACACAACAAATGTGTACATACAGTACTGGTTATAAGTAATATTAATCCATACTAAATCTTTGCACAATTATGTATTATGTGAAAGTGTGCCTCTGCATTTGAGTGTTATTTGCCAAAAGGATAAAGAGAGTGAGCAGGACCCCCACTGAGCCACTTGGGACCTGGACTATAGCCTCCTCTACCTGTGAGAGGGATGCTTTTATCGTCTGAAAGGAGACAGACACAGCTATGGGGCTTGGCACACAAACCAGTTTACTCAGATCTCCGGGGGGAGATGGGGGATATTGATTTCCCATTGTTTTTGGCCTGACCAACACACTCCATCACTGGTGAAAGGGCACCCTGCAGTGTACATTTCTAGAGGCTGAACAAGCCATTAGACCGGAGGGAAATTTCACTTCTTAATAAGCTTAAAGGCAACAGGCTACAGCTTATGGCCAGACATACAATATAAAAACAGCATACATTGACTTTTGGTCTTTTGCCTTTTTATCTTTTCCAACAGAAAATAATTTCTCATTTAATATTACTAGAAAAGGGCATCACAAATAGAGTACATAAGTTTATATATTTAATCAATTTAGAAGTAATGTGTTACAATACAGTGGTAAATATGAAATCAACAACAAAAAAATTCTGTTGTCACTCATCTTAGTGACTTAGGACACCAGTTTTCCTTTTCCAAATATTTAAACCAATATTTAAACCAATATTTACATGTGCCTCTATGGTAACTGTCTTGTCTATTTTGCTGTTACATTCTTAAGGAGACTGGCATCTTAAAAGAGGGATTGGGAAGGTGTAAAAGACTGAATGACCCTCACTATAACACACTGATTGCTACATCATCACATCACAGTTCAGTTCCGAGGTAGTATGGGTAAATTTGTAGAGTTGTCTACACAGATTAGAACATACAGGAACTACAGGGGGGCAGCAGGGGCTTTGTATGGATGTGTGTATGCTCCAGAATGGAAATAACCCCCCCCCCCCTTCATGACAGTCAGAGAATGCTGAAAACATGAGAGAAACTAGAAAATAATTTTACGATAAAACCTGTGGCTTGAGATGAAACTCCTCCTTGCATATTGCACATGGTCGAGCTGATTCTCCCTGCTGAACAGACCGAGCTTTGACAAGTGTCCACTGCTCCTCGGTCAGCCTCTTAGGTGGCCCTGCCACTAAACCCATTTTCTCAGCTGAAAAAGAAATAATGTAATTAATAACATATTTAGGACAATGTGTTCATATTAAACACTTTCTATTAGCCTACCTAATGTCAGTGGAGTCGGAGCACCATCAATTACATATTCTCTTACTCTTTCCAGGTCCTTATCCACATCTCTTTGGGGATTCTTTCTTTTTGAGGGCGTTTTTCTAATGCATTTCAGTAGAGGGTCAGACAGTGAAAAACTTGGCAACAGCAACTTTCTGGTGATGTGGTCCTGAAAGGCAGCTGAAGTTAGTGCCAGTTTGTCTGTAGGAGCTAAGCCCTGTAAAATATGAGAATAGAGAAATGACGTTAGCTGATTAATAGGAAAATAATAATAATGCATTAGTCTTACCTATATAGCATTATATAGCATATTTAGTGCATTATTTATTCACTCTTCAGTCACACGCGGTGGAAGTGGGCTAGTCCTGTAGCCACAAGTGCTCTGGGGCAGACTGATGGAAGTGGCTGCCTTTTTTGGCCTACTGCCCCTCCGACCCTCACCAAACACAGTCACAGGAATTGAACCGCCAACCTTCGGGTTAGTGGGGAAGGTTCTCTACCGACTGAGCTAACTAGTTACTGCTCAGCGGGAAAACTTAAGGTTAGGAGGATAAATAACATCACTGCAATATCGTGGCGGCTGGGCACAGGATTTTTCATTTTTTTCATAGCTTACTACAAATTGCACATAAGCTAGGCTACCACATCCCCGTAAAATTCGCAGATGTTATAACGTTATCTAAATGAATCAGCTAAGTTAATGTTAGGTTAACAGATGCTAATGACAAAGAAACTTGTGTCGACATTAGGCGCTAGAACACATAACAGAAAACAACGGTATTTATTTACACACTGTCTCCACATGATTTAACTGGTTTACTGACAAAGGACTAAGCAAAGAAAATGATAAATAAACAAAAACGCAAACCTTTCGTGTTGCCATTTCACGAGACTGTTGGTGTGGTTACTTAGCAACAGTTCCCGCACACCTGACCATCTGTCCTGAGATCTCATTGGTTTAGCCAGAGCATTTGCTTTAAGTCTTCAGCATGAACCATAATAACATAAGGTAGGCAGCTGCACTTTGCCATTTTGTGTTTGCGTGCTGTTGTTGTTTAAAAACAATCTTTTTTTGAAAGGTTGTATTAATGTATGCATATGCATGCAAATGAGTCAACATAGCAGATATGCTTCATATAGCTGAGTGATGTTAGCCTAACGTTATATGTTAGCTCGTAGGACCTACTAAGTAGCACTGCTAACCTACCTAGCTCTAGCCAAACTTCTACTGTTTTAGTCAATTGACTCAATTTAGTTGCCAGATACCTTACTTTATCTATAAAAAAAAAGTAGTATGAAATGTTTCGGAATATGTGCCTATTTGAGTAAAATAAAGAGACACATAAATATTTTTTCTCATTTAAATCAAATCGGGCCCATGTCAAATGTTCTAGCCTTGTATAAAAATATGATCACCTTATTTTTTATTTATTGTAATGTTATATCTTAATAACATACTTAGTTTTGTGATATCTTTGTGTGATGTCTTAATCTCACTAATGATTATTTTATTGTCAGACACACACTTGTCAGTGGAGTTGGAACATGACCAAAGGAGGTTAGTCTGTGTGTCTCAGTGACTCACGTAGCTGTCGTCAGAGGAGGCGCTGAACAAAGCTAAGCTGCTCATACCTGTGCCGTGAGCTCAAGGATCCCTCCCAGGTCAGCCTCACATGGAAAAGCATACACACAAACACGCTCCAAACCACCTCTTTTTGTAAACCTGATGAAACGTTTGCTTTATTTCTCATACACAGTTCAGGGGTGTGTGACTTTTAAAATGCTTTACAGCCTTGATTGACTTTGATGTGTTCAGGCAGAATCTGTGAAAACAGATGGCTGAGGAGTAGGCTAACGGTGAGGCCTGTCAATCCTGGGACTCCTCTAAGAAAACAAGTGAAGACCGAGCTCTGCGAGGAGGAAACCCCTGAGCTTCTCAAGAGGCTGCCACATTCTTGAGATTAGGACAAGAAAAACGCAGACCATTGCTGTTAATACCCCAGACAAAGGCGTGGAGCAATTTATTAGTTAAGAATTCAGGCTCAGAGCTCAATCAAAGGCCGCATGTCCACAATGCTAGACTCAGGGCTTTGGTTTGTTTTTTTAAGTAAATAATCATGCTTAAAAGATACGGTATAGATGGGGCTCAAGTCCCCCATAAAGCCTTCTTTCTTCCAACTGTCATCAGAGAGGATTTTGGTGTGCGCTTTAATTATCAACATGGACACTGTTTGTCTTTTTCTTCATGAATACCATTTTAAAGAGCTTTTTATTTAACTTTCTTCTCTCTGGTCCTCTTTACCTGATCTGTGGTATTTCCTAGAAGACAGCTCACCTTGATGGGCAAAGAGCTGATGACTTAAGGAAATAGTTGTTTTTTTTTTTAAGCGGAAGATGTTTAATGGGAAAGACTTTTAAATTAATCTGTACAATTAATAAGGAACATTTAAAACAACCTGCTCATTCCCTTTCCTTATTGTAGAAGCCTGCTGCAAACATGATATAATAATACATTTTTTCAAAGCATTGAGACATGATGACTTATTTCATGGTCATAAACAGCTCAGTGCTCATGAATCATTACTGTGATACAATGCATTGTTGTCAAATGAGTAATTGCTCTGAGATATGGATGAGAAAGGGCAGGCCATAATGGTTAATGAACAATTATGTCAGCTGCTGAGATGACCAGGAGACCAATCACTTTGATAGGAGACAGTGGAGGGGGACACAAATCTAATTATTGTATGACCTGACCCATAATGCTTCCATAACATGACTTTAATCACTGCATGGTGGGTAGGAGTCCCCCATGGAGGTAAGGGAATGAACCGCCAGCAGAAGAGCAGGGCAGGCGTTAGTATTTGCTGTTATCTCCTGCGTCATTGCTGAGTAAGTAAGCTACAAAGGAGCACAGGCATCATTAGCGCTGTTTGGTTGCATTTCAGAGAGATGGAGCTTCTAATGATTAGACATGTCCTTTGTAAATGAAATACAAATCACCCCAGGCTTTTGGTTTTACTTCATTTACTAAGTGCTACATTACCTCATACTTTGGACCTAACAATGGATTTCCAATAAATCTCATAGTAGTTGAAATGATGGAGGGCCTCACATATCACAAAATGTGCCAGTGCTTATTAGCACTTGAGAAGTTATTGATCGGGCATTTTGATTAACATCGGCGGCGGGCTACGGTGGCATTCAAATGCCCACGGTGGCCCTGCTGGCAGCGGCTGGGCTCATCTCAATTACCTCAGCTTTGTGCTGATGCCAGCCCAGCACTGGACAGACCATCGTCACTGCAGCATCCCCATGCCAGGAACAACACTAACTCATCCTCTGTTTCCCAGTTCTGTTTAATATTCAGAGTAAACATTTAGAGGAGGGCTCTTTGCTGATATACTGTAATGTAATGTCAGGTCAGCAACAGTACAGAAAATTGTTGGATAATTGGCAATTCTTTAAGGAAAGAGAAAGGCCACAGACAATGTAAGTAATCTAAAACTGGACCATTATGTGTATATGTAATAATATGTGGAAGTATTAGGAATAATTAATATTTTGATACAAGACAATAATTATGGCTAATACATGTAATTCACACACTAACGAAAAAACAGCTAGACACAAGTGGTACTAGAAAAACAAACAATAAAGACTACCTTGGCCTATTAACCAGCTATTGAGTATAAAAGAAGTACTTATTATAAATTACTTGGTGTATTTTGTAAAAATTAACTCTTATCAAAAGAGATTTTCAGTTTAGCTTAGTTACTGAGCTACACACATGTAGCGATGATTTTGATGTAATGTCAGTGCATTACTGGTAATTCCTGGCCTGGTTCGAGTGGCTATCTTTCTCCATAATGGACAATAATTGAGCAAAATCCATCGCTATGGCTAGAAATAGACCCCCATAATGGCCATAAATTGCGTCTTGTGAAGGCATGAGCACAGAAACCCCAGTGCACCCGCTGTGTCTGAGAGCCTCTGAAACTTGTCTGTATCCCCTTTCAGCCTCCATGTACCCCATGCTGATTACATACAATGCATGCACACTCACTTGAGTCAATTCAGTGTGCGTCTAAACTAACCTTTGCACAGTGTAATGTTTCCACTATATGTCCTTTATTTGGCTGAAGATTTTGCTGAGTTTTTGTAATGCACACATTGATTTACAGACATATTTATCAATCAGCCCAAAGAGGAGGTACACTAAAGGTAATTAAATAATTTCATTTTTTTACAGGAGCACCTGAATTAAATAAACCGGGCTAGAGGCTTCCTTAAAAACTCACCTATAAATCAACAGCGGCAGCTATTTAATCTGATTGAACGCAATGCAAAGAGTTTGCCTCTGCTGTGGGGAATGTGTTTGTGGTGAGTCTCATAAATGCCAAGTTCTTTGGGCAATAAGAATAAATATCACAACCACTCTCTAGAATTACCACATAATTGGGGACTTTCCGTGTCTGCACAGGACCCCGTCTCCTCCTCCTAACCTACATCCTCACTTACTACTGCATGAGTCCATATTTAGGTGACAAGGGGAAGGCACATGGTGGGAAAGTCCATATTTAGCTCAACATCACACAATTTATGCTCGTTACCCCAATGTTTAAAAAATAAACGCATTTGATAAATGCTATTTACACATAACTCTATCGTTCAAAATTGGAAAATGCCCAGGTGAAAAAATACATGCGACGACCCTAGCAACCATACACAATAACAGATTAGAGAGAATGGCTACTAAACTCTACCCAGACCAGCTTATTTTTTGTTTGCACAAATTAGTCATAAAACCATTTTTCATCTCTCCAGCTATTCTGATGGCTATTTTGGAGGTGCTCTAGATATTTTTTTTTTTTTTGCAGCATCTGTTGAAACATTTCCATTTACGGTCCCATACCGCCTCCTGTCTACAGTCTGTGGACACCTATAGTAGCCTAGGTACATTCTATAGTCTATGAAAATCTCATAGAATTGGAATCAAATAACTGTTTTTAGAAAGCTGCATTCTTAGTGCTTTCTAGTTAAAAAGTTCATTCTGTATTCCTTCAAGCGTACGTGAGTTACAACATCGCCATCGCCTTCCTGCTTATCAGACTACCAATTCCAATAAAACAACACTTACTGCTGCAAACACCATCAAATCTCTCCATCTCTTCTGGTTGACACGTGTTGCTTCATCTCTAAGTTGTACAGCATTGCTTTCTCGGTTCAAAACTCCCTGATGTTCTGCCAAAGAAGCTCCGCCGGCTGGCTTCCTTTTTGTAATTTTAGTGTTTGATGAAAAGCACAGTGGTTATTTATGTGTTGCTCAATGTGCCAAAGCTGCAGCCACATGTTTGTGTTTCCATCCTCTGTCTCATTGAAGCCGTACCTCCCGATCACCTGATAAGTGTTCACACCTCTAATGGCACACTTTGAAAGAAACTCTCAAATAACTCACTGCTAATGACATAAGCTTTTACCAACCACTTGTTTACTTTCCATAAGATTTCCATATAAGATGCCTGCAGCAAGGAACACAGTTGTTGTCTTTATGTTGTGTTTGAATGTCATAGCTTAATTGCCTTTTCCATAGTGCACTCAGCTTTGAAAGACAGGTTGTAAACAGTAGTAAAGTTCAATATTGGAAAATAATTTTGGCTCACTTCCGATGTGTGATCACCTGTGTAATGAAGCATGTTCTTCGGCTTATCCGTGACCAGGTCGCGGAGGCAGCAGTCTAAGCAAAGATGCCCAGACTTCCCTCTCCACAGACACTTCCTCCAGCTCTACCGGGGGGACCCCAAGGCGTTCCCAGGCCAGCCAAGAGACATAGTCCCTCCAGTGTGTCCTAGGTCTTCCCCGGGGCCTCCGCCCAGTGGGACATACCCGGAACACCTCCCCAGGGAGGCGTCCAGGAGGCATCCGGAACAGATGCCCGAGCCACCTCAGCTGACTCCTCTCGTGTGGAGGAGCAGTGGCTCTACTCCAAGATCCTCCCGGGTGACAGAGCTCCTCACCTTATCTCTAAGGGAGCGCCCAGCCACCCTGCGGAGGAAACTCATTTCGGCCGCTTGTATCCGGGATCTTGTCCTTTCGGTCATGACCCCTTCTTTACCACAACAGACCGATACAACGACCGCATTACTACAGACGCTGCACCAATCTGCCTGTCGATCTCATGCTCCAATGAAGCATGTTTCACCACAAATTAAGAAGTTATCTTATACTATATACTAACTCACTTGAACTCACTTTATTTAAGACAAATTTGGCTTTTAATTTACATAAACTCTGTATGCTAAATAGTTCTCCATTTCCGTGCTTGTCATGTTAAGTGCAATGCCTGGGATGAGTTACACAGAGTCACTCGAATGAGAAGGGGACACTACAGCAGAATCCACTGGGAGAAGTGACAGGCTATTGGCTGTTTGCCTGCTGTCCCACTGTCCTCTGCCAAAGTACACAGATAGACTTCTCATCTTTTCACACCTTTCTCTGCTCCTGACAGAATCATATGGAACAGGACCAAAAGTGCAGCATGTTGTATGGACAGGTTTGGCCTAGTTACATAGATCTGTTTTAATATCAAAAGACAGCTTATAAATTAAAATAGCTTAAGATAGCTTCTTCCCCTGAGTTGTCGACCTATGGAACTGTACCTAACCCTAATATACCGACACTAGTGCTTTATACAGGGGTAGGTCTGGTTAGCATGTGCCGAGCGTGTAAAAGCATACTAGGGTTGATGATTCAGTATAATGTATTGCTGCTAACAGGGGCAGTGAAAACACACTTCTACAACAACATCAAAAACTAACTACAGTTGGTGTAAATGTCTCTATTATTTGACTTATTATTATTTTTTTATTCAGCCTCAGTAGGAATGCACCTGTCTACTTCTCCAAACTGCGATTGACTGCTACCTACCTAGATAGATAGTGTGTTTATTCAGACAAATTCAGGCATATTTAACAACCTTATAACAAACTTAGCTATAATATAAATCAAACCATGTCAACAAGTTATTACCAAAAATAAATAAATAAATAATGTTATCTTGAAAACAAATAACTTCTTTGTTCCTTACACATCTGAATAGGAGCGGGAGGAAGTAAAAACTTATTTAATCCAACCCCTCTTCATAAATCCTTCACCATACAAAAAATTTTATTAATTCCACTTCCTCTTTTAACATTAACATAATTTTCTTCATATCTCTGTCTTTGCTAATGTAAGTGCCCATATGAACCCCCAGTACTCAAATGATTTTATCAACAAAAAATATTTCTTTATGTCTGGTTTTAAACTGCTTCATATTTGGACACTGTTTTAGTTCATGTTTCAAGTTGTTCCATTTGCTATTATGTTATTCTAGTCTGGCTCGCCATCCTTGTCCCTTTTGAGTCTAGTGTTTTTGGATATAGTGCTATTTGACCCTAGTTTTATCACTTACTTCTCTATTAAGGTTAATGTGAGGATCTCTCCAGCTGGCAAGGACTGTAACAGAAGATCAAGGCTTGTGAAGCAGACCGCTGCTGTGTTTACATTCCTATATGATGTCCCACTCAGCAAGTCTCCTCTGACACCACAATTTATTAGAGAGATCAAGTGCGAAAGAACTTCTGAAATTCAAACATTTCTGTGGTGTATATGTCAATTCGCTTGACCTTTGAATAGGGTCAGTAGAGCTGTGTCAGTCACAATGCCATGGCTTACTGTTTATTTTCTCTAACATTTGTCATATAGCTGCTCTGAAAAACAGGCAGCTGGCTGGTGGAACCCAAGATGTGAGACAAGTGCAGCCGTATACCTGGCCATCTCAAAGCTTTGAACTGTCACTCCTTAAAACTAGTCAATAAACAAGACAAGATGGCGTGTAAGCAGACATTTTGGAGGTCATGCAAAACAGGAACCACAGACTTTATTAAGACACTTTCTGACCATGGAGTGTACATGCACACTCAATACACTCCTGACTTAACCGTCCTGCAGGGACATCAAAAGGAAGCAGAAGATAAAACAAAATGAACTCCGCACACATCAAGCCTTTGGTGGCCTTTAAAGCGTAATTATACCTGTTGGGTTGATGAGAGACACATCACACAACCTAGTGATTAATAAACAAATCCCAAAAAGTGTCTGACAAGTCCCTGCTCATCTCACACTCTATATCAAAGTGTATCAAAGAGGAATTAAGTTTTAGCCAACACTTAACCCATCTGTTTTGCGTGTCAAAGTGTGTCGGCCATCTTGCCCCATGCACCTGCTTCAGACCATGCCCCAGACGTCCCGATCTGAGCTTTTATCTGTCATTGCCAAGGCCCAGATCACTTGACTTTGTGGGGCTTTGTACCCGCCGACGTACTAAGTGTTGCGATGGCGTGGGTTTTGTAAACAGACACACCTTTTGAGATGGAGTTACCTGACTGCTGCAGCTTGGCGAATGTGGCTGAAGAAAGGAGGCTGACCCGGGCTGAGGGCATATTAGGTTGCTGCTATTTTTTGAAAGGGGTATGTGTCGAGAGAGTTTCAAAACCTTTAACAGGTCTAGCTTAGCACAGATTAGACACATATATATATATATATATATATATATATATATATATATATATATATATATATATATATATATGTCGTGATTTTTCAGGAAATAAAGATTTGTAAGAATTGTCAAACTAGAAACAGACAGCCTCCATAGCATTGGCTATTGACCAGAGCCTTGAACAAGGGATCTTTTAGTTCAGGGGTAAATGCTCTAGCAGTTGATCCGCAGTAAGAGTAAAGAGAGTAAAGAAACTAAAAGATTAGACAATGTTCCAAAATCACACCAAAACTAATAATTTCTCACTAGGCCAATTCCTAAAAAAAAAAAAAAAAAAAAAAAAAAAAAATCAGACCATTACATTTGAGCTATCTAGCTAACAAGTCAACAAACCAACTGACAAACCAGCGCCAATGAAAACACAACCAATGAAAAATGAAAAATGTTCTATGCTAGCACTAGTGGTAGCAGGAGCATTGATGTGACAAGTTTTGTACTGATTGAGCTAAAGCCACCATAAAGGACGACAGAATGAGGCCATTAGCATGCTGTTTATTGTTTTGTCAGACTCTAGGTATTTCTTAAGCCTCTCTCCAGTCACTGTGCTGGCAATACACGTTCCTTGCTGTAAGCTGCTTTAGCCAAACAAATGTGATTTAGCCTAATCATTTCACTTGAACAACATGGCATTGTTTAGAGTGTTTTTCCACTTGCAACCAGGATTGATTTGCATAAAAGGAATTATAGACAAGAAAGTTTAACCTTTTAATGGGACAAACTGCTCCATTAGAAAGAAATGTAATCCACATAGCTTCTCTACATCTGTGGCCTCTAAAGGACTGAGGAGCTGAGTGAATTTGCACACACACTGCCCTCTGCCTGCATTTGACTGTTCGCATCATTACTAGCCTAACTTGTATTGCAAAGTGTAGCATTTATACTAGCAAGACTTAATCTGTTTTTATTTGGGCACTAGCATAAAAAGGCTTTGTTTAAGAACTGCATTTTTAGTTAACTTGTAAAGTATTGGCTGTACTAGTCATAAACACAATTTCTGGTCTAAAGGATTGTCTCTGTGAAATGGGCTTCTGTGACAACAACAGTTGGATAGTGTACAATGCCACAAGTGTGCATGTGAGTGTTTGGTGAATGATAAGCGCTCTGCGCTTCATTTTAGTGCCACTTTGTGGCAGTGTGCTTCATGTGCTGCTGAACATTCACAATATAGGTCCTACACCATGTTTGGGGGCATGGGCCTAAATATAGTAATTGTAATTTTAATAGTAATTGCATTTGACCTTGTTTTATTTTTATTATTACATTTTTTGCATTTGAAACTGTACAGTAGATCATTAGGTGTCACCTGACAGCTGCTGTCATAATACACTCCCCATTAGTGCAGGCTGTGTGTTGTATTGTGGGAGACTGCTGAGAGATCAGGGCCAAATAACGAGGCTGACAGAGACACTGGAGAATTGCTGTAGTATAAATGATCATGCCTTACCATTGATTTAACTAATGATGAGTGCTTTGAGTGCAACAATAGTAATTTTGTCATAAAGCTGTCAGCAGTTAATCAGTCGGTTAAGGGTTTTCTTCCTTCCAATGTAAGATTTATTAAATGCTCACGTAGGCCTGTCTGGGCATGCTCAGTTCTGTCTACACAACGTTTAATGAAGCAGGCTTTGATGTTCCTATTTGTCACGGCCGTCATTATTTTATACTAGCTACTTAGTGTATGAAACAAAAGTGACATAATAGTGCATTTTTGACATGTGAACTGCAGCTGACAGGGCTTTTCCTTCCCCACTCTGACGGCTTTATTTGGGCTTTGAATGGTGCGTCTGAGCTGCTCCCGGCTGTGTCTATAGCAGAGCCAAGACTTGCACACTGCAGATGCCTAGAGGTCTTTGTAGGTCTCCGCTGGTACATCTGCCAACAACAGGAATTTCCCTGGTTTACACAACTCACAACACAAGGCCGGGTTATCTCCAAAGACTCTGCCTCAGAGTTTCCTATTCTGACAGTTCGTGGCAGTCAAGTGCTACCTCAGAATCTATTAGCAGCACTCAGTTAAGCTGTTGTGATCTACCTGATAAAGCTATGAAGCGTATAATCTTTTGTCATCCCAGAAAATTAGAATATAAAACTCCAGGCCATTATTATATATAACCATTATTATAGATTTATATAAGGTCACAAAAGGCAGCTTCTACCTTAAAACATACTACGACTAGTACTTTAAATGATAGATAAAATTATTGTTTTCGCTGATAGTTCTTGCTCCTGGTGATCTCTCTCTCTGCTACTTTGAAGTCAGATATTAAAGCACTATTTAATGTGGTCACGGGCTCCTGTCTGCACTCAGCTCCTCTTAAATACATAGGCAGAACTGTAATTTTGACAAGGTAAGGCAAAATGTGCTCTAAATACAGTATCAAGGTTTCAAATGGCTCATAGTAGCCAGCGTGAGCATGAGAAGCAGCCATCCTTTCTCTCATCCTCACACACAGTGTAATTAAAACATATAATGATAGATTTTGTGAATGAAACCATGGCAAATGGCAGGTATGGAGTGCTCACTTAAGTAGTTTGATATGACAAACCTGTGGAGAATGAATGAGTTTTGTAAAAACATATGCAAGGCATATAGCAATAAGCAAACAGGAAGACAGCAACCAAATTAGCAAATTTTCCAAAATTTTCTTTTAACATAAATGAGCATAGGTGAAATCTGAATGTTTTAGTTAGTACATTTAGCCATTTGTGGCACTAACGGTTGTGATGTTTACCCACATGAAGAAGAAAAATAATTTTCACTGTCCACTTTTAACCTTCTTTATCATACTTCCTCTTGTGTAATTTATAATACACTTACATTTATTAATATTTTTAACTTTAATATTTTCTTTTTGGTGATGCTTTCATTGTAAAATATTTTATTAATAATGACAGTGCAGGGACACAACACATTTTTCCTTACATTTTAAAACATTGGAAAATGCTCTAATCATATAATATTATATTGTAATGTGAATAAACTGTAAACATTATCAACATTTTAATGGATGAGAATAAGGGATGCTTTCATTGCTTGTTGCCAAAAACATTTCCCTCACATACTGTGTCTAATTGCACAGACAAACCTAAATTCAATTCTAATTCAATTCTTTGATACAAAGTATTTGTGGGGGAAACATTAATTTTTTCAAATAAAAAAGCAGACACTTGACAATCTTGTTGTGGAGCTTAAATACAAAGGCATGCTGCAGGTGTGATGCTTTGGGGGGAAAAAACAATCAATTCACACATCCACAGAAATTAGAATACTTGATGCTATGTAATTGAAATGTAAAGTTTTGTAACTAAACCTGTGCTATGCTACACCCCTGAAAACGTAATTATGTACCTGAAATGCTACTTTGGCAACTGTAAAATATCTAATTGTTCTAACTTCACATTTTAATTGTGAGGTATTTGTAACTACACCAAGCTTCTTAGAAAAGACAACACGTGCAAGATCCAGCTCCTCAGTATAATTACTATGGCTTTAAGGTTTATTTTTATCTCCGTAATGCATTTCTATAGATAAACTGACGTCATATCTGTTTGTGAGTCTATAAATACACCTGTCACAATATGCCTCATGCTTTCATGCTTTTCTAGCCTTTGTTTAATTGAAAACCTGGACACATCAAAGCTAACAGTGTAGGACATGTGAGATAAAGGTGCTCTCCAGTTAAAGCCTTTTCTATTGCTTATTAGTGAGCGGATGTTGAATAGGGTTTCAGAGTACTACACTGGACCACCACAGAACGGAGATGGCATGGTGTTAGGACAGCTCTTGAGACGCAAGCCTTTCACTCCTGGTGCGTAAACATTGTGGAGGGGCCAACAGATGGGCCTCGGCAAACTGGTCCTGTTGACCTTTGAACCCCACTGCCCAGCTCCTCTCCTCAAGAAAACGCAGTGGAATTCCAAAAAGATTATCATCCCCTTTTTTGTCCCTTGGTTTACCAGTATACCCCAGGAAGCATACAGACATTCCCAGGACCGAGAACCCTGTGTTCCTCAAAATGACTTTATGTAATCGAAAGTATGTTTATAGGCCTAATCTGGAAATACATGCACTTTGATTTTACCCATCCTCCTCTTTTGCAATACCACTAATACTAATACTCTTTTACAATACATGGAAGAAGTACTCAATATCTTGCTGCAACTTAAAAAAAAATCTTGAGCTATAGTACAAAAGTATTGAATGTAAACTTTACTTTTAACATATTTTTTTACTTGCTCCATTGCTCCTACCACTGCTACTACTATGTTGCTATTACCATTGTCACTATTTCCAGTACTACTACAGCTACGTATACTGCTATTACTATTACCACTACTACTACTTAAGGTACTACTGCTGTTTCTGCTGCTACGCTCCCTTCTGTTAATACTCCAACTACTACACTACTTCCACAGTTCCTACTACTACAACTACCACTACTACTTGCTATACTACTTTTGTTAATTTAAAGACATTACAAATTTAAATAAAAAATAGTCAAGTAAAAGTATGTTTTAGAAAACGTACACTAAGTATGATTTCTTCAGAAATATACTTGGTATTGTAATTATTTGAGCTCATGTACATTCACTCGCCTCAGTTTATCTGTTCACACTACAGTGTCTATGTATGGAGAAGGTGGTAATAAAGGAGTTGTCTGTCTGAGCGAGGGATTTGAACTTGTACACTGAGACAGAAGAAAGAGGAGACTAGCAATTTGAGAAATTATTTCCTTGTGATTGCCCCCAGCTATACTTTTCTATATTCCTGTTCATATATTCAACATATTTCCTGTTATGAACTGATTTTTCTGGGATTTTTTGGGTTAGAGTGTTACTTTGCCATGTTCATTAATAGTTTTGTAATAGTGATTTTTATTTAGGCATTTTCGCTAATAGACATACTTAATACATACTTAATAGTACTTGTACTTGTTAGTATGGTGCAATGTTCTGTTGTTTGAAATATATAAATGAAATGGCTTGGCTTGGCAATTATATTATACATTGCCATCTATAACAAAAAGCATTATCAGTTATATTAATATTTAATCAGTATATTGAAAGTAATTTGAACATGTAATTTTTTTAGGGCAAAATAACTTAAAAATAACTTGCCTGCTTACAGACTAAATACTAAACCTAATACCAGATTTTGACACATTTTTTATCCTCTATTTTTCATATCACTATCCACATCTACTTTTTAAAAGCCACTTTAGCCCAGGTGAGGTCATACTTTCATTTTTTTTAATGCAATGGTACATTGTAATTTTAAGAGTGAATTTGAAGATTCAAATTACACAGTCTCCAATTACTGTAATGAAAGGAGATTGCAGTCCACAACTCCCCATTAAATGTCTGTGATGTTTCAGCCCTTTAGCCTGAGATAATTTACACTTGTCACACCATATAGTTGAAATGGTTAACCTACTTTTACTGCTTACATTGACCATAACCAACTCATAGGGATGTTAGATCAGACTGATTCAATACTCTGCCTGTTCTCATCTGTATGCTTTGGAAGTAAACATCCATATAGCATTAGCTGATCCTTCTGGAGGCATTTTTAGCATTCCATGTTCAATTTTAATCTGCTTTGTGTTTTTCATACAAGGAGTGGGAAACAGTTCTCTTTAAGCTGGTCAGGTCAGCATTGTGGTTTGTTTTCCATGCTAACTGTGGGGATTTGAAAAACCCTGTGAGGATAACTAATGGACGAAATTAGACCCAAACTCATTTTGAGCATTTTGTGTTATTGTAAAGAGGAACACAATTATTGAGAGACAGAAGTTGGACAGATGTTACAATGTGAGTTTGCTTTCCTAACATTTGAGTATTTGCCGTCCTTGTAGTCATCTGTCAGTATCAATATTTTGCATTGCTCATGTAGAGGAGACATTTTGGAGGAAAGCAGTCTCACTTATATAACAATGCTGATTAACAGAACATTTCCCTTTTGTAGCCGACCACAAAGAGCAACTCTTAGCGACTCCGAGGCTGAGTCACCACACAGCCTGGGCCCATTCATGTTTTTCCCATGTTGCAATTTACTCACTGAATTAGGCCTGCACCAAAAAGTGTTTCAGGCCCAATTATCATCTGTCGGAGGAGCGGGTGTGACTGTGGAAGGGGGAGAGATACTTAAGCCTTTTCACTGGTGCTGCCTTGTTTCCCTGTTCCTCTCCTTGAGAGAGTAATGTGTTTGCACACACAAAAGGAGGATCTTCAGAGATATGCCAAGAGTCTGGAGAGTGTGTTTGCTGGACCTGTGAAGAGACCTCTTTAGGAGGCTTTGAGGACAATGGGCCATGGGCACCAGCCGTGGTTTACTTTGTCCACGCCAAGCATTTCACACGCACCCAGGGCAACAGCCCGTCCTGCAAAGCCACAACATTAGTCTGAGTTATTGAAAAGGTCTTTTTTATCTTTGTCACCCAATCAGTGGCGTGATCACTCTGAGGGACACATGTTTGCACTTTCTTCTAAGACGCTCTACATTCTTTAACTACAGACTGTTTTCATAGTACCTCAGATGCCTTAGTTGAATGTAAAGTTGTATGTGGTGGACATCTCAATGTCATATTTAATGTATTTAATAACTTAATAACAATATTTAAGGATGATAGTTTCATAGTCTGTTTTTTTTCCATGTATCTGGAAAGGTCCAATAAAAGACACTCAAAATGAAATGTCTAAAAGCGCAATCTTGTTGAACTGAAACACTTTCATTAAACACTTGCTTATGTCTTGCTAATGTCGTTGTAGTCATGACCACCACTGGTGTATAGTCATTACAGATCTATCTGCATTTGTTGTCAAAAGTCAACCCACTTCATCAGATCATGTATTATACAAAATAAGTATAGGCTTATTCCATAACAGGCATCACTGTTTATTGTTGATAACATTGTCTCTTTATCCAGGTCATTGCTGCTGAATTCAATATTTCATCGTGAGTTTGAAGGACAAATGCATCAGAGTTTGACAAATATGCAGCAGTGCAGCAGCAGACATCCAATACATCTTCATTATGGAGGAAGTGGCTCATCTCTGTGTCTTCTGTCTCGCTGCGCCACACTGGTCCCATCTGAGAGCTCAGGACACTGTGGCTAGAGAGGAATCTGGAACTAGCGGAGCAATTCTGATTGCATTGCCTTACAAGTCAGCAAAGAAACTATGCTGATAGTAAATGTTGTATAGTATTTATATCATGTCTATGAGCTACACTACATGAATTTTGCTTCAGGTCACAAATCCCTTTATTATTCCTTCATGTATGTTTTTTGTGTGTCAGTAGACATAACCACACCATCTCTAGGAGGGGGCAGGTCAAGATGTTGAGGTTCTCTTTGGGAGTAGTGTGCATGGGTAGGATCAGGAATGGGTACATCAGGGGGACAGCTCATGTGTGACATTTTGAGGAAGTCAGAGAGACCAGACTGACTTTGTTTGAACATGTACAGAGAAGGGACAGGAGTATATGGGTAGAAAGATGCTGAGGTCAGAGCAGCCAGACAGTGATTGGCTGTAGGTATGTGTGCAGCCTTTATTAGTGGTTCTCAAACACAAGGATCCAAATGTAAGCCACCAAAGATTTTTAGTTTGTTGCCAATTAATTTTTTTTTTTTTTAATTAAAGAAAAGGGTTTATGATACTCTATAGGTAGCATTAAAAAGATGTGAGGAAAACTATTTAATATATATTCCATCAGTATATTTTTATATAGTCGATAGCATGACTTTAAGACGTCATATAAGGTTTATTTAATAATTTCAATATGCAGGACAAATTATAACATGCATTTTAAAAAAGGGGAAGCAAAGGGAAAACATGGATAATATTTTGCCAATGCAAGACATGATGTTTTTAGGAAAGCAGTATAGATGTTCTCATAGGTGTTGGAAACGCTAGATAACAGATTTTGGTTTTAAGCGCAAAAATTTGGTAATGTTTTAAATTAGACTGAGTAAAAGTATGGTACCCTTACACAAAAGTTTGGGAAGCACTGGCCTAGATGATGCCTTCCTCAAATCCAAGCTTGTATTCAGTTTAATGTAACAAAAGAGAAGTGTTATAATGCATGGTATCTGACTGTTGCCTCAGTAGTGGTCCTCATGCTGGGACAACAACACACCCGTGTCCTATTTATCAATCATTCAAGACAAGCCACAAATGCTTTGTTATGGAGTCAGACCTGATAACGGTGGCAGCTGAGCCCTTAAGAAAACACAAGCCTTTTTTAACCTGCGCTGTGTTAAATATTAATCTCACACACTTTAGAGCAGCATTCCTATGTGATCACTGTCGAGGCGACCTGTGGAATGCTGCTTTAAGCACCTGGGACTGTATGTACTTCCTGGATGGGAGCAGAGATGCATGCTGGGTAAAGGCCCTCAGAAACCTTTTACACCACGTCTTTCAACAGTTGGCTCTTCCTTCTGATCCCTAAATTACCGCGCATCTGTGGGACCCTCCGAAAGGAACGGCTTTGACAAATATGATCGTCATTGTTGTATTCTGTTTGATTTGAGACAACAAAAGCCCCATGACAGCTTGCACTGACGTTTGGACTTAGAGCTTTTGAAGACCATTAAGTTCAGAAGGTGAAGGTGTGACTGTATCCCGCAACCGAACAAATAATAGGCCGACCAATCCCACGATATGTGTCTGGAGCGTGTGCAGGCACAACTACAGTGGTGCTTGTGAAATATCTGGATATAAGCCCTATTTGACACACCACATAATTATCATTCAGCCTGTATTTTGGTCCATATGTGACAATATGGCATATATAATATCTTTCTTTTCATTAATAGCTGATAATAAGTGCACTTCCACAAACTGAGCTGGAAGCATGTTTGTGCGTGACTCTGAAGCAGTGTACATAGTGAAAAAGTGCTTTGATGATGTGATGGTGTAGGTGGACAGGTCCGCTGAAAACTGTTGTTCTCTGAGTACTTTGAAGCCTGACAAAGTGTGTAAAAATGGCTTCCTCAATGAAGCATCAAACACAACATGAAGTAACACAGCCTAAGCTGACATAATGCTTATGTGATACAACAGAAAATGTTATTATTAACTACTATAGAAGCACTCTAGACACTGACCCAATCTTGCAAAGACAGGGTGACCTGACTTGAACCTGGGATCTTTTGGAGTTACTGTAGCTTGCTAACAAATAAAGAGACAAAAAAAATAACAAAACATAACCTCCTTGACGGTGGCAGAGGTAACAAAAATGTGACCATTTTCTTGAATAAACACAAAAGTATTTCTAGTTCAGTTATGAGAGTTCACACAAATTTGTTTAGTCATTTTAAAATGGTATACTGTACATGTGGCTAGACGAAAATTTACATATACATTAGACATTTTTAAAATTTGTTTCATATTCTTGTGCTCATTTTAATATCATTATTTTCTATAATATAAATACATGCACATGCTAAAGCTTCAAATATGAAAGATATTACTGAGATTTTTATATAAACCTTTATAGTTTAATGTTTATAGGCTACTAATAAAACATTTACAAGACATAAAGTAGCACCACTATTTTTATAATAAGACAATTATATTTATTATGACTACTGACCACAGTGCAGCAGACATTGGTATAGCTTGTTGGTGTAATAATTGATTTGTGTTAGTGAACGGCTGCCGTGTGCTTAATCCAAGTCTGATGGTTGGGCTGAAAGAGGATGCGGGCCTTACAACAGATTACTGCCAGGACGATGTTCCGCTGCTCATGAGAGCAGCCTAAGCACTTTCTTTATGAGCAGGGGAATATTCGGGGTTCTCCTCTCAGAGGGACAGGGGCATGGGGTGACGTGCTGCAGAATTCATACTCCTCTTAATGTTCTCACCATAGTCTATAGACATAGACTTAAAAAAAGAAAGGACAAAGTAATTCAGGGCTCTTTTGTATCAAATCCTCCGAGAGCTACTCAGTCCATGATTTCATTATCAGTGCGACTTACACTAATCCTCTCAGAGTGGAGCTGGCCCTTGTTGGATGGCTATACTCTGCTATAAAAACCCTGAGTGTCAATGGCCAACAGGGATAGTGGTGTCCAATATGCCTAGTTTTACGTGTGTGTCTTTGCAAATGAGAGTCTTGAGTGTGTCATTGTGGGCTGGCATGCGTGTGAGCGTGCACGGGTGTTCACGCTGTGTTTGGGATCATCCCTATACACTGTTGTGATTTCCCACTTCATGGAGAACGTGAGAGTAATCCCCTCAGGATTCCCCTCTCCAGGTCTTTAGCTGCCATAAGCCACCATTCAACAGGCCCGGCCCGACATGGGTTCTATACAGCCTGCTGGTATTACTGCCACTGGGAGGGAGAGGGCTTAATCTGCCCTGGTGCTAACCTGTGGCTGAAAGGAAACCTGCAGAGAAGCCAGCCGTGAGCTGCTGCACTCACCAACCACACTGAAGGAACCCAAAAGATTTGTAAAGTGAGGAAGGAATTATCCAAAAGCTGGTAATAGTTTAAAGGTTTTTAATTAAAGCCTGTGTGTCTTGCAGAGCCAGCTGATAATATATTATTGCCATGATGGTTTCATATTTGCCTTTCTGATCATTACTGCAGATGTCTTTTTATATGCAAATTGTACTAAAATATATATATATATTTTTGGCTTTATGAGACAGGACAGTGAAGAATTGACAGGAAAGCATGGGGGAGTGAGCAGGGAGACACATTCAGTAAATCACCAGTATACAGAATTGAACTCATGACACCAAGGCCAGTTGTTGGTGCTCTATATATGAGCCACATGCTTCACCAACTGAGTTATACCGCAGCGCAAGAATGTTTTTTTTATCATTTAAATCACACACTTACCATTAAATACTTGCTGTGCTTCCCAGTTTATAGATTTTTTTGCCTTTTGGCTTCATTTTGACTGGGCAGTGGAGTAGAAGGAGATTATGGAGAGGAGCAGGGAGAGAAACAGGTGAGCTGTCACACTGTTTATGTATATCACATTCTCAACCAACCGAGCTATACCATGGCTTGTGGATAACCTTAAAGCAGCATAATGCATTTCTGCTATAAAGAACACACACATTCAACACACAAGTAAGCCCTTGTCCATTAAAAAAGTGAAAATGACTCCACCAGACACTGACACACCAATAATATGTACCCTCTTACAAAGATCTAGAACTATACATTTTACAAACACATGACTTCTCTATGGGTTTGTGATGCAAATATACATGTAATCATAGATATTTCTCAAGTTGAACCCAACACTGCATTTTGTACATCCTGCCATCCAATTCAACCAAGATGATCCACTACCTCACTTTTTGAGTAGATGATCTAAAAGCAAGTATTGTTAAGTATGATAAGTGAGACAGATATGGGATGGATTACAATGACAAGGAATTAGGTGACCTGGATGCAGCGCAGTAGCATGGCCTCTTTTCCAGCCAAAAGACTCTGTCACACTGCACATATTGGTGAATTATAGTTGAAAGATGAGTTCCTGTGGTGTGAGCAGGTCTGAGCGGTGCTTATAGTGGCTCTCCTTCAGTCTTATTCTCAAGGTCTCTTGTCGTCTGACTGTTTGAATGGCTTTGTGTGACAGCAGTAGCTAGACTGCACTGATTGCACCAAGCCACAGGGTGTTACCATGGAAATGGCATTCAGGTTATTTCTTTTGTGCTTCGGCAATCTATAGCAGTCATACCTGCAATGCATTTGTGCACTGTAGAATGCAGACACTAAAGTAGAACCATGGATATATACTGACTGTATTCTTGGTCATCTCTGTTACTCTTAAAACAAAGTGTAGTGACACCTGCACAATACATGAATGCAAAAAAAAGCACAGATTATCCATCAAATTCTGTAGTTAGCCCTTCTCAACTGGTCTGTTTCACCATGTGTAATGTAATTAGAACAATATGTAGGACTCAAAGATGAGCAAAGATGAACCTACCTGTGATTCACTTTTGGATTACAACTCACCAGTTGGGAATCCGACTTTGAGAGATAGAACCTCCTCAGATCATATCCTTTGGTCAGTATAAGTATTTTTATATACTGTATATTTTAAGAACACATTAAGTTAAGAATCATCATCATGCTGTTTGGACCTGTGATGTCATGTTTATATTGCATGTTTTTGTCATTTTCATATTGCTTGTAACTGTCTTAACAGTCTCATCAGAAAAAACTGCATTCCAGACAGTGTGAATATTGACACCATGCCTGATCTATGCATCGCAGAGACAGTCATCACCAAACCCAACATGTCATCATGTAGGACTACCAAAAGTAGAGTAGGACTGTTTGATGTTGTCTGTGGAAGGAGAGGGCTAAGCGACAATTATCTTGTACATCCTCGAGTGGGCTGGCATTGTGGAGGGACGGCTGAGTAAAAGAGATCAGATCTGAGGCCACTGCAGATCCCAGGTAATATCCACTGTCTGAATTAACAGGATACACATACTTCACTACACAGTCAACATGTCACGTCTTAGCATCGCCTTGGCATCAGCTACGAGCCAAAATTCTTACACCAAGCCCTATGAGCCCCTTGCTGTTTCACAAGCTTAGATGAGGTCTTAAGCCTCCCCAGAAGATGAATGCAGAGTGCTAAATTAATTTGAGGCATTTTCTTTTGTACGCACTGACAAAAGCGACCGGGTTGGTGCTGCTTTCCATAGCTGATGACAGATCATCCAGCTCTATGTTTGCCCAGGTGTCAGGCCTCCACCGCTACAGACAGCCAAGGGTTTGTCCAGGTTTCCCCGTAAATTCACATAGGCAACCTTGTGTATGCCTTAATTGTGCAGATTGCTCCATTCAATATCGCCGTGAAAGAAGTTTGAACAAAAATAATGTGACAAAATAGCAGCACTCGGCATTGAAGTGTTCCAACATGCCCTGTATTCAGGACGTCTCGGGCTGCATGGAATAGGAAGACTCTTTTCAAAGTCATGTTTTTGAGCAGAAAGAAAACTTCCTACCTTTAAAATCCATTCACACCATATTTGTTTAATAAATGTTTGGATGTCATATATTTTAAAGCAATGTGCTACTCCAACAATACTCACACACCTTTTTTCCATAAACTCATTATATTCCACTACAGGGTTATAATGACTCATAAATGCCCTATGTTTGGCTCAAAGATGATTTTAGATGTATAAATATAGCTGTATTGATATAGTTTGAGCTGTGTGTCATTGAAGTTTGCGGTGTTTGTTTAAGGTTAAGCTCTGTGTCAGTAATGCAGAGTCGAGTCCAAAAGTTGTATCCCATCACTCAGGAAGCTTGTTATGTCTGCATGTGGAGCACTGGGCGGAGTGATCGCTGCACAGCTGGCACATACAAAATGTCTGGATCTATTAATTGACATTGACAATTATATGCATGACATCCATTCACCTTCAGCCAAACCTTGTAATAAAGATGTTACAGGTAGAAGGCAATAAGTACTCAAGTAACCATATTGTGACTTCAGAATAATATTACACAAGTAGAAGTAAAATACTCAACAAAATCATTACTTGAACAAGGACTTAAAAAGTAGTATGCAGTGTATAAATTACTTTTGAGTACTATTTTGAAACTGCGGAGCAAACTCTACTACTACTACTATCGCAGCTACTATCACGACAACTATACCTACTACCACTATCACTACTACTACTGCTGTACCACTACTATCACTACCACTTCTGCTGCTGCTACTGGTTGTACCACCACAACAACACCTAGAATCATACCCAGGACCATCTATGCTACCACTTTGCCATGAAGGTTAAAAATACTTTTACTCATTCAGCGATTTAAGAAAAATATCTTGAGTAAAAGTAACATTTTTAACTTTAACAAGTTTTACTCTAGTAAACGAATGTTGCACGTATTCAGAAAGTCAGTCACTTTTCAACTCTGGTAACAGGTTACAAACCAAAAGCCTCAAATCCTATCTAGTCACACTAGCTGTACCATGCAGTGATATATATACTCAATACTGCACATACAAGTAACTGCATTTTAACTGCAGCAAATGCACGCTCATTCAAAGTGCATTTTGCGCTGTGTCGTGAAGTAACAGGTGCTCTAAATCACCAAGGCACTCTGTCGCTCCTGTGATCTTCTCCAAGCCTTTTGAAAAAACACTCACCTTAGAGGTGATCATGTGCTCACACGCTTCTCCTGCAAGTTTATATTTGTCTTTTGGCTTTTACAAGTTGATATAAGAAAAAATTTGAGTTTCTCTACATTGCTTGGGCTTACCGGACAAAAGAGTGAGGGGATTCGTTTTTTCCACATGGGAAGAGTCAAAAACCTCTGCCACTTAATTTGGTGACTGGGACTTAGCTGGAGAAGTTTTGTTTTTCTAAGCCTCCAACATAACAGAGTATGCCTTGCCGTCAGCACCTTAAGCAAGTAAAAGCGTTTCCTTTATGAACTAAACCCGCCAGATATTTGCTTTGTGGAGCGCAGCAAAAAGAAAAAAAAAAAGAAGAGTTTGCAGTGAATAACTTTTTTAAAAAACAGTGGCGGGAGGGACATGAAAGAGCAGGAGAAATGAATTGAATGTTTTTTTCTCTGTATGAAAAAGAGGCCGATGGGATCTGAAGGCTTCTTTTCCAAACGCCTTAGTCAGGTGATTCATCACAACCCACTGTCAAAAGGGCTTTCCACAACATGAGACGAACAATGACACTGTGATTGCAAGAACAGGAGCGTTCTTGATTGAAAGATATCAGCTATATGTTCAACAAGGGAGGGGCTGCGAGTCAGGGAAAATCAGAAATCTTAACCCCGAGACATGGGTGTCAAGAGAGCCTTAGGAAGATGTGAGTAACAAGAGACCACAGATAGAAATTAAGCAAAACAATTTAACAGGCTCTTTGCAGCGAACAGAGGAGCTGCCATGGAGATTGATCGGAGATGGAGCTTCTTCGATGTTGCGTTGCTGTCATTGGAGATATGGAGCACTGCCAGATCTGGAAATCTCCCTCTCAGCAGAAGAGCTTGTTTGCAGGCCTACGCTTACATCATGATTTCAGTTTGATTTCGTCACTGCATATCTGGCTACAAAACTTCTTAATTTTAAGGAAACTTGATGAAAGTGTTGCATGTATTTTATGTTTTGATTAGTTTAGCCTGTTCAGCCAGACCCACTGACTTTCTTGGTAAAGTGAAATTTTGGACCCTCATTGGACATGGACATTTAAACCTACTTCCAACAAAATCATAGCTGTATGTTTCCAGTTGGATTGGTTTTGCCCTTTGGAAATCTCCAAACTCCAAATAGGCAGGGATCAAACTCATTTTTTGTGTAAGATAGAAAAAGAACTACAGTGGCTGACCAGGCTAGGGTCAAGTGGTGGCCAAAAATGTGCTTCATTTCCATGCATCAAAAGTACTTTAGAAATTAAGGTACAAACCCTTATCGGCCTAACCACAATTCCTTCATTCATCTTCTACTTATTCCATTCAGGCACCACAGGTGATGTGTGGAGTCAGCCGTGTTTCCCGATCAATGGAAACCGAGGAACATAGGTAACTGAAAAAATAGGTTTGCTGCCTATCCCAGCAACTATGGGCCCTAGGCAGGGTACGTCCTAAACAGTAGGGAGTTAGTTGCAGGGCTGACACAGAGACATAAGCATACAGTCAGACATTCTTTGATGGTCATGCTCAATCATTAAGGTCAATTTTCTGCTTGGGGGCTGAGTTTACTAGGCCCGAGCCCCAGAGATGGCGTAGGGCCTATTAATATTGTACAGCAATTCATATTATTACAATTACATTGTAGGCTGGCATGAGTCTTAAACTTTACATTAACATTAAACTTTTAGTTAAGCTTTTGGATAAGCTCTGTATAGTAATGAAATATTTGGTGGGGAAGAGTTGGATAAATTGCAATTTCAAAATACTTTTTTGCCTCTAATTTTACTTTATCAGATAAATAGAATTAATTACGTGCAAAATTATGAATAGATTCAAACTGATGCAACATCCATTGTCATTCCTCACCTTGGTTAAAATGACAATAGCCATGGATGCTCTGCTTATTCTGAGACGGCGGCTATCCCTGTTGAAGCTCTCACATGTTACTCCTTTTGTTCTGCACGTGATAAAAGTGTAATCACCTTAGATACTATTTACACTCCGGGCCAAGGACTACCATTAGCCCTCCATCAATATCAGCACTTAAACTTCATAAAACTGTGCGCCACTGCTCCAGCCTGTAATTTTCATGGCCCTAATTCACGGTGAAAAGAAATAATATTACAGGGTATTGAGCTAAAGTAATGATGATAATTGTGAGAGGCAACAAAAATGCTCACTCTACAACAACACCCATGTTATATAGGGAAGTCAGCGCGTCAAAACAATGCACTTATGAAATTGTTCTGGGGGAAAAAAGCACATTATTAGGCCCGTCTTCCTGTTTAGACACTCCGGCAGACAGACAGTGAATCAGCAGCTAGCTCCTATTCCAATACAACACTATGATTTAGGCAACTTTGAACATGATTTCACTGCTGATGGTAGACGTTTGTGCAAAGGCGCCCTGGGATTGTTGCATTTTTACCAATATTTTGATTAGCGTCAACGTAAAAAAAGAAAGAGGAAAAAAGGCAGTAATAGCAGCTTGTTATTGAGACCCAACAATTTCTGGGGGGTGAGCCAAACCCATCTTAAGCAAAGTCAAGTGGGTGAGGATGTCCTCCCATTGTGTCTGTCCATTAAAATCAACCCTTTTGACCGATTATATGCATTGATGCAGTGCTTTGCTTTTTGGTTGCTTGTATGTTTTTCAAAATTGCATTGGTCCAGAGTCAGATTATTTCACTGAATTAAGATCATGTCATTAATTAAGTTGCATTAAGTTTAATCTGTGTCCAATTATTCTGCCTCCTGGACATCAAATTGGAATCAAAACAGACCAGACCAATTATTTTATAAACAGAGAAAGAATTATGGCTGGCCACCTGGCTACCAGTCACTTTCTCGTATAGCTACTGTGATGCAATCTGGAGTCAAGGAGCAAGTGTAGAGCAACAAAAATATCACAAATTCACAAAAACATCACTATAATACATTTCACACATATGCATTCTCATTCATTTGAACGTGAATACTGAATAGAGTCTGCACTTTAAGCACATATGAACTATATAACAATATTTTGAATATAGTTTTATAGTTTTAGTAAAAAAGCTAAAATATCAAAACTTGAGTCAGTGTCCAATTACTTATGGACCTAACTGTATGTGGACTGAAGTAGTGACTTACTGTCCTTATTGGTATGCAGAAATACAGTACATTACAAATAAAATAAAATAAAATGATAATTGCAGTTATGTAGGCTTTGTGTTTTCTGCTCTCCACTGTTTTGACACAGTGATAGAGAAGCAACACATCCAGCACTGTGTACCCACCCCAGGCACTAAGCAATTAAAATGCTTAGTCACTAATGATATTACAACATAATTTACATTTGTCTAGGATTCAATAGGTAAGATTTGTAAGATAAGATTCATGTATTACAAGGACATGGTTAGATCTATCGCGTGTGTTTTGAGTTCTTGAACTTTTTATGTTTTTATGTTTTATTAAGTACCAGATTTTTTTTGGAAGACTTAAGGTATTGATTTTGATGTTCTGATTCCATTTGCCATTTTACTCTGATGCATTTACTCTGGCACTATAATGTGCAGCCAAGCAGTAGTTTAGCAGAATTGTTAGCAGGACAATGTTAATATTTGCTGTCCTGGAGTTCAATATGTGGAAATTCATTCTTATCACTTGTGTAACCACAACTCATATGTCGTGCTAAGGAGCTTCATTTCCTTCTCTCAGTTCCAAACCAGGAGCAATAAGAGCAGTGGAAAGGCTCATATTCAGTATAGGACCAGGAGAATATTTTCTGTGTGATCTAGTGTTGTTTGCTGTCAGTTTATAATTATAGCTTCAGCGTATCACAAACCTCTTTGACATTTGATCACCCTGCCAGCATTTAAAATGATCTACATCTGTCATAAATAGCATTTATGTCTGTCAACTCTCTGAGGTAAACATGTGCAAACATGCCGAGAAAGTTTCTATTTTTTATTTTTGCAATTCAGCATGTTATTACACTTTATAGGCCAGAGTAAAAATAATGTGTTTGTTTACATGCAGAACATACTCGGACTATGCTCATAGCTTGATTCAGCCCTCACATCCAGATTTCTCACTTTGTCTGAGTTTACATGCAGGAGAAACATTCAAGTGGTCTGAGTAACTATAGGCTTACAATAGCAGAGCACTTTTCAGCTCTGGGCTGTCTTTAATGTTTTAACAGAGAAAGGGAATGAACAGACTGACACTAGCCATTCCCACTGGATGCGTACACCCCACAGAGCGCACTCCACATCAGTTCCTCTTGCATTGTAGTGAGTGAGAATGCAGCAGGTCTATTTTTCTGTGACGACGCAGCCAGTTCGGATCAATCTACACAGATCAGATTGCAGATAGGCGCTATATGCAGCGGAACGGATACGCATCCAGTGCAAATGGGGGGTAAGCCACTACAGGCTTTTAATTTGATTTTATGGACTAATATTCACTTTATAATAACAACTTCAGAGGCATTCTTGAAAACATTTAATTCACCAATACACCTTGTAAAAATGCCACTAACAGAGCAGTCAGGAGAATAAAACTGTTCATTGCAGCAGAGTTACTTTTAGTTTAATACAATGTTCTAAAATGTATTGACAGAGATATCCATCTGTAATCTGTCCTCCGCCAACTATTAAAGTACACGTTAAAGAGGTAGGTACATAAGCACTTTTACACCTGCTCAAATGAACCAGACTCATAAACAAACTATACTGTAGTTTATTTTAATGGAACCAAGTGTGTCTGCATGATCGCACCCTAAAACTCAGGTTAAATTGGGACAAAGGCAATAGTTCTAACTGTATGTAAACTTAGGGAATGACCAAACTACTCCACAGCATTGAGAGCCAGTGTTTTTTTTAATGCATTAAAATAAATGATTGACATAGAAGAAGTAACCGCTCTTTTGCCTCAAACAGATGTGGATTTGGAGCATTGAAAAAAAAACATAGATGTTGCACTATAAAGCTGTCAAACAAGTCTTGGTGGGATGTAATTGCTTCTTCCTGCGCTCTGGTCTTGTCAATCTCACCCCAAGTGTAGATACATTCAAAGCCTCCTCATTTCCCCCCCGAAATCCACCAACTTACCAAACTCCTCTAGACTATCCTATGACACCCACGCTCCCCCATGGCATTACACATGATTGAAAAGCATCTGCTAAATGATAAAAAGCGCCATCGTTGCCAAATTAGCACCACATTCAAAAGTTGTGAAAAGATGATGAATGTCAACAATGAGCAGCAAAAGCTTAATTATCCTAAATGTGTGTGTAGTAGTGTGTGTGAGTGCACTACCAGGATGATGTAATATCATATGTCTGGCTTTTTGGATAAGCATTACATCACTGATCCGGCTGCCAGCGACGCAGAGATGCACCAGTGGCACTGAAGGCATCGCTGCAGCAGCTACAAATCTCTGCGAGGGATCACTACGGCAACGGCACCGCAAAGAAGCACTTTAAACAATCACTCAGCTGATGAGTGACAAATTACTAACCCTGACAGTGATGGCATCTTTTTATTCAGAGCTTAAAATGTACTTAGATATACTTAATAAAAATACCATTTCACAGCATATTCAAATGAAATACTTTTGTACCATTTTTTTACAGAAGTATGTAAAAAGACACCTTCACAATATTCAGGCAAGCCATACTAATGCTTTCTCTCTTCTATATATAGAATTACACTGCCAAGGGGATTTTCAGGAGCAGAACAACTGGACGCAGAATAATTGCAATTTCTGCCAAATTGTGGGTAGTTTAAGTCTCAGCTACATGTATATGTCTGAGGTGGGGTACAATGGTCACAGAGCAGTCACTTAGTGAAACAGAACCATTAACTCTCATTAACTCTCGCATTCATTCACTACAGACATTCAGATTCACCAGTTCACCTTTACCTTTAAATACTGGGGGAACATTAGGAATCCAGACCTGGAGAAAACCCAAAGATTGTTTGCTGGCTGGGGATTGAGCTCACAATCTCTTTAGGCACATTTCCACTAGGAGGTACAGGTCGTATCAGCATGGGATGGTTTGGTACAGGTAACCCCAAAACATGCATGTGTTTCCATTACTCTAGGTCCAGGAGACCAGCGTCTGTTACGTAAAAATCTGACGTCACACAACAGCAACAATTATGCAATATATCCTCTTTTGGAATATGACGTTTATCAATGTAATGTTTATCACAAGAACAAGACAAGTTTTATAAGGATGGCATGTTCCCTTTTATTTCTGGTCTTTTGGGTCTTGATTTTGCTCGAGTGAGGATTATCTATCATCCAATCAACAGCAGTGTGTAGCTCCACCTTTTCCAAAGTGGACCCAGAGCTGGCACCTCGAAGTGTCCCGAAAGTTGGATGGTTCACTTTCTGGGGACACTTCAGACAGCTTTGGGATGTGGAAACATCTCCTTACCGGCTTGACCTGCACCGGGCTGCCCCAGTGGAAATGTGCCTCTTGTTGTGAGGTGGGAGTGTTAACCACTCTGCCACCATGCACTCATGTGCAGAGAAAACAACACAATTTGAAAAATATAGGATATTTTGGAGAAACAAAGTCCATTCTTTATAAATAGTTTTGATTGGTAGTACATTTATTAAACAGTAGAGTGCAGAACAATGTGTCTTTACTGTAATATTCAATAAATGTCCTAAACCTTTATTATAGATATGGGTGACATGGGTTGGTACTAATGCAACTTGTTGTGTATTTTCAAAAAATGTATATTACAAATTAAAACTATGAGAAAAGTGCTACCACATTTTGCCTTTGTGCAGTTTGTAATCTTCAAAATAGGTTCTGTGTGGAAATGCAGAGCAATAGATTAAACTTCTGAATTATGAGCCGAGTGAAAATAGGTTCAGGACTTGGCTTGATCTGAAAGTTTACTTGAAGTAGCCTCATCACTGGAACTGACTCATGCATTTAGAATAATGTAACTGGGATCAGGAAATTGCAAAGTATTGATCTTTCATTTTCATTATTTGGTAACTTTTTCCGACAACATTGACAGAGTGCAGATGAAAAATGGCCTACTCTGAGTTAATTACTTGACTTGGAAACACATCCTGTGTTCAAAGGTTGGAGCAGGGAACATAAAAAATCAGCCATGATGGTATATGTGTGTGCTATGGCCCTTCATCTCCGACAGCAGCCAGCTTTACTTAGTGAGCCACAAGAAAGTGTGGCTGACAGTGTGCAGCAGCCCTCCTGTAATTCCTACTGATACCTGTGCATTAAAGCACCTCTCCTCCATGGAAGAACACATCAAAAGCACATTTAAATAAAAAAAATCAAAACAAGGCCAGCCAATGTCTAGTAAATCTAGCAGATGAGAAGCTGCAGCTCAGAATAAAAAGGTTTTGAAATTATCATAATGGACACACATGAACTTTGAGTGGGGTGACTTGGGCTGTTCTGCAGGTGCCATGAATGATGCAATGTGGACAACCACAAAATATCAAGTGACCTTATTATCCCAATGCATATAAACCAACCAAGAGTGGATTTGGGGAAGTGTCTGGCTGTTTCTCTGTGCTAGTCACCCAAACCAAAGCACTGCAGAATGGTAGACAAGGGTCACCAATTATAAGTTTGTCTGGAGAAGTAAATAGATATGACTTTGCTGGTCTGAGCCACAGAGGAGGTTATTGTTATAGGTATGAATATAGATGGCTTTTAGGTTCTTCTTTAGACAGTGGGCGTCAACCATAAACAAGCCCAGTCCTGTTTCACAGCTCAAACATACAGAAATTATGAGGGGCAAAACTTAAAATGAGCAGCCACGCGCTTATGGCCCCAGACAGCATCAACCACAGGCATAATTAATACTTGATTCCTGCGCAGCTGCCTTTATGAGGGGCAGATGCAGGGAAGACGACCTGATAGTGGGAAACCACATGTGAAGAGGCAGTGCTATCATGTTTACTCTCAGAAATATGGCAGACTCCCCCTCCTCACACTCATTTCCCACCTAGCAATTAAATAATGTGTAGTCCTGGTGTACACAGGTCTACACTCATAATAACTACAGTCTGCAGTCTTTCAGCCATTCCATAAAGTGCTTTTCACCTTGCAGCTTCCATTATCATCATGTGAAGTGTGTATTTGCATGTATCACAGTAAGGTAATTAAACAGCTGATGTGTCATTATTCTATAGTCACTTTTTCAATGAAGTGCTACTGTAATGGAAGCTCAACTCAAAGTTAGATGTTGCTCAAAGCTATGTAGAAGTAAATCAAAGTCTACAGTTGTTTTGTTTTTTTCTCATTTAGATGAGTCCTGTTGAATGAAATGCCTTGGTTCATAACAGAGCATGTCTGCTAGCAACAGCTTAGCTGCTCCACTGAGTTGTCTGTCCGCACATCTTTTTAAAGAAGGTGGGTAAAGAAGTCTCTCTGAGAAAGAAGCAGAAAAAGATGTTTATTGTGATGACCCCGCTTGACACAATGCTGCCGTGCTACAAAAACATGCTACTCCAGGGCTAGACTTTCAGGCAAGCTACAAGCAAATAGTTTTGAAGTCTTGTCAACATGTAACATTCATAGTGTGCTGCTCAGACTTCACTAAAAATACAAGCATGACCTTAGCTGTAACTTTTAGACTCCCAACACTAACATTATTTCATAATTTCAAAACAGTCTTTAAAAAGCAGAGAACTAGCAGATTAGCTTTCCAAATGAATATAATACTTTACTGTATATCATAATAAAGAACATGACAAGCAGCATGGTGTCTTCTTCCACCACACTGTAATTCTTGTGACCATTAGGAAGTAGAGAGGTGCAGAGAGGTATAACGGAAATTCAAATAACTTTTCCCATTATCATTTATAAGACCATTAACCCCAGCCCTGACACACATCTGCTGCACATGTAACAGGTTCCTCCTGAGATATACTGCTCACTGTACAGGCATGAGTTAGCAAATAATTGCTAGACAGGGGAGGAGGTGTCTTATAATATGCAATGGGAATTTTAATCTTGACTTTTAATAAGCTTTTGACCTTCTTGCGTCTGCAGCCTATAATTAGAAATTCTGGCTGGGCCAGATTGACAGAATACTGTGTCTTAGGGAGGTAAAACCTTGTGCAACTGCGGTCAGCAGACCTTCTAAATCACACAGCTGAATGAGATATGTTTAATCTAAGAAATTGGTTTCTGTTTCCGCTCCTTCTTTTATTCTTTCTTGCAGTGGGTATTCTGAATATGGAGGTGATGTCATTGTCTCATCCTTTTAAGAGTGACTGTGGACCATATATTCCGAGGGAGCCTGAACCAGGACCTAATGGTTTCTCCTCCCACAGTCAAATCTAATTGTGTTCTTATCTTCCTCAAGTTTAACTGCCCCATTCAGGAGGACTTAACTAGACTTATTTCCTGATATTCTGGCTACTGGCAGATAACTGAACTTCTGCATCCACGCACAGAGCCATTGTGTGTCTTCCTAAATCTTATTACAACAACACTGTAACTCTCTCTTCTTGTTCGGGCCTTTGCATCCGTCAGGCAGCACTAAATTTAGCGGCTGGCGTTTATTTACTTTGTGTCCTTGTTAGTGTGTCCTTGCTAAATGAAGGCGAACGACACTGTCACCATCCAGAGGACAGAGGCAGTTGATGGATAACGCCTCTGTGTGGATATGTGTGTGTTAGCTCTACATATGAGTACACAGAAAGACCTACTTCTGCACAGTAATCCTCTCAGATAGTACAGTACAGGAAGTGGGGCAGTCATTGTGGCATGGCTTTGAACCACAGTCATACAGGTATTTGAGTCTGCAGCCTGCAGAGGTATTCAGGCTCCTTTGTGCCAGAGTGGTATTTGCACCTTTGCTGTTTCAGTGTGTCAGAGCACCGTGCTTATGGATCAGTGCCTCTGTATGGCATCCCTGCAGCAGCCTCTTGTTCCTTTAACATTCCAGGTACATCCACACCAGCTCCTTCCTGTCGCTCCCCTTGTGTGGCGCTGATTGACAAGCGTCCGCTCCTCTCAGGCGAGTAATCAATCTGCTAATTGGTGTTGGAGGATCGCTCGCTGTTGAAGCATACCACTCTCTTTTCTTTGGCTAATTTATCTTTGTCATCACCAGGTACATTATAGTTGGGAAAGTTCAGTCTTTTGCATGCTACTGTGGTTTGTTCATCTATTTTTTGCCGCAATACATCACACAAAAGAGTGAAGGTAAATGTTAGCCTTGCACTGTTTCCATTGGTAACCACGGCTCAGGAGCTATAGAGAAGGAGAGGAGGTCAGTCGCTGGATGCAAGATAATTGGCCACAACACTTTATCATAATTCACAACAGCAAGTGCATGGCAGCAGCTGAATTATAATTACCACCACAGCTAAAAAACACAATAGGATGAAAAAAAAATTGTGGAAATAGGCATTTTAACACAACATGTACAAAAGCAGTGGCTAAAGTCGCAGGAAGCCCTTGAAGCAGCACTCCACGTCTGATTGATTTACAGACTGTTTCTTCGAGGGGTTCCAATCAAGCCCTGATTAAACACCAGTGACGCGATGACGATGTTTCAGACGGCAGCCTTGTCCACAGCTCACACACATAACACAAGATTGATTGCACAAGGGCTGTTTAACCCAGTTTCAACTCCAGAGTCAGTGAGTTCGACTCTTTAGTCTGTCCAGAGGGATAGTGGCACTTGTGGATTAGGTCCCCAGTGCCCCCTATTGGCCCCCAAAACCATCTGTTGATTCTTCTGCACTGAACGTCCATTTATTTTATGTACAGCATAACCCACATGACTCCTTCCTGTTGGTTTATATTAAAGCTACACTAACCAAAATTTTCTGTCCTGGTCAAAGGCAACAGCAACCGGGATACTTTCTTGTTTTTGTTCTATTAAAAAGTCAAATTGGACCACCTTGGCTCACTAATATGAAACCCAAACCTTAGCTTAAACTTTTATCCACTTCAGTTCAGTGTTATATACTGATGCCATTCTGCAATTACCACCCTTTCATTAAACAAAGGCTGTATCCTATTTCACTTCCAAGTCCTTTATAGTGCACTCATTTGGGGTTTTATTTGCAGTTTAATGAAGTCAGAAAGTCATATTTGTGTCTTTGTAGCTTGTTTCATTCAAGCACGTACTATTGAGTTTAAAGACATGTTACGGTCTATCGCTAGATCATATATTATGAGTTATACATTCGTCACAAGTATGCAAACCACCAGTTGACCAGCTTGAGCTTTATTTGAGTGAGGTTATTAAACAGGTTTTTCCTCAAATTCTAAATCTAGTTCAGTTAAATCTGTTGACTCTACCTTTACTTAACTCTGAAATACATTTGTCTACAGGGGCAGATGTGAGGTGTTTTGATGAGAGACAAGAGGAAATTATGTCTAGCAGCAGGAGATAGGTGGGCTCCAGCCCTGGCAGCCTGCTGCGGAGCACGTTCTCTATACGACAAGAACACGATCAAACTCTCATTATACTTTTTCCTTTTTTTACGTTTTTTTTTTTTTTTTCCTTCGATGCACTCACTGCTCTTTAAGTGCTTTAAGCGCTGTGGCATTCTGCAGCAAGAAAAAAGTCTCTCTCTCTGCTGTTAACCATCCTTTCAACAATGACAGAACTATCAAAAAGTCATTTTATGCTAAACTCCTCCTGAAATCGATCCACCTCAATTACAACCACTTTCATTCATATATGGTCCCTATATTAGCGCCTTAATGCCTTTTTGATGCAAAAATGCTTTCAACATAGTCCAGGGAGCAGAAAATAGCCGTGGTATATCGTATTGTAAGCAATAGTCAAATATGTGCATTATTTTTCAAGTCCAATTCAGTAGTGTCCTATTTTAAATATGTCCTAGCCTCTTTCTGTTGATCACATACAACAACCAGGAAGAAAATAATGTGCAGGTTTAGGACGTCCTTGGCTTAAAGGAGAGAACAAAGTCATAATATACTGAAAGTTGTAGTTGTAGTCGAATAAAGTCATAATTTTAGGAGCTGAAGTTGTAATGTTTCGAAAATAATGTTGTAATGAGTCACCACACAGCTATTTTCTTCTCAGCAAAAGAGGCTACAGTATTTGTTCGAAAGTCTGTGTGGTTCATGCATCAGAACGTTTGCAATGTCACTTCAAACTAGGCCTGTGTATAGTGATGATAATGCAGTAGTGATGGGCCAAAAGCTGTATAGTATTGTGGCATGCGAGAAACCTAAATAAAACTGTATAACGTCACAAAAAGTTCTCCATAACATGAATGCAATTGACCATTGCTGTGTTCTTATTTTGAACAACTGTGGGTGGGACAAACTTTTTTACTACAATTCCTTTCTAACATCATACATTATGTGAACCCAGTAGGTTACTGTCACAATAACACTGTCATTAACACAATAACTGCAATGCAGATAGGCTAAGACTTTAATCTCAAAATATTACAACATTATTAATGAAGGTTTATGACATTCTTGAAACATTTTCAACTTTATTTTCAGTATCTATATATTTTTTTCTTTTATTGTGGCCCTAAAACTGTTGTATCATGATGTAAACATACATCTACGAGAACAACCACATCTTAGCTTGGCTTTTTCTAGAACAACTGTAATAAATTTGAAATTGAAATATACATGATTATATTTATAGTTTTCAGTCTCCTGACTTTTGTGTTCCATTGGAGGACAAATTAAACATGGCGACGGCCAGCAAGCAGGAGAAGATGCAGCCAAATAATAAAAAATATACAATACAGACTGAAGCTACAAATATTGGGGACCTGTGATCCGTATGAGGCCCCCGCTGTCCTATTTGAACCACTGGCAAGAGCCAGGTTGCTGCCAGAGCTGGACTTCAGAAACCCACCGTGACACAAAGCAAACTTATAACGCACCAAAAGTTATTTTATCAATCGGAATGGGTCATCAACCTGGCCTTTGGGGAGGGCATTATTCTTTTATCATAAAAGGTGCGTATGACCAGACAAACACAAACTGCCATTAGCTAGCGCTAGCCTAAGGCGGTTTCATCTAAATACTGTATGTTTGCTGCAAATGCGTGTGTATTTAAACGGTTACCACTGCTCGTTTAACAGCACAAATCTGCATCATCCTATTTCTGAGTCAGTTTTCTCTGATGAGATTCTGTAGAAACACAGATCTAACTTGAGTAAACAGTGGCGTAATATTAAACTAGTGTTCTTGCCCTCCAAAGGAGTGTTGCCCTCCAGGTGTGACATTACTGTGAAAAGTAATGAACAACAGTGTTAGAACATAACATTTTTTAATAATAGAAACTGTCAACGGTCTGTTTGCTTGATAATCATCACTAACCACTTGACTTATGTGTTGTGTGTAGTTTAAGTGTCTGGGTATAATTGGACAAAAAAAATAATTAGAATTTCTCTTCCCACATGTAAACATACTGCCTGTATCTTGCAGAATAAAACAGAATTTCTAATACGAAGGAGAATGAATGATAGATCACATTAATGGCTATTTAACACGTTTTTTTTTTTTTTTATCTCAAACAAATCACTTCCTTGTTCTTTAAAGTCTGATAAGATCCATTTAATGAGTTGTCATGAATGTATTTGAGTAGGAAGTGAAGGTGCTTGTTCCACATCAAAGGAATGGGACACACACTCACCCAAACCCCCAGAGGTCATGACCAATGCACATGGACAGATAGCTTCAAGACTCGGCTAATCAGTCGATGAGCGGCGTCGCTAACTGCACTGGTCTGCTGTGCATCACACTCACGTTATCCCATCTCAGGCCTAGACAACTCTCAGCAAACACAGGGCCAGTAAAATCTAGTTTTTGAGTGATTATTAAAGCTATCTTACGACTCATTGCAGTAATATCTGTCACCCCCTGTGTTCAAGAACTTTTTATATCTGTAAGAAAAAACATAAAGGGAAGGTAAATTCAACACATTTCTGAGTGCTGAGCTTCAGTCTAGTCGGCAGCTCACTCCACAATGTAGCGGCTTGGTGAGCTTTTACACACTGCCCTGTCAGTTTTCAGGGAGCTTCGCAAGCACAGGATGTGGTGGTGGATCAGACCTTCCCAAAACTGTGGCAGATGACCTTTTGGAGTGAGAAAAGAGAATGGAAATGTCCAACTTTAGCAACAGAGGAGATAGTAAGTATATAAAAGAGTCTCAGTCGCACACTTTTTGATAAGGTTTATAAAGTACTGGGCTTGGTTATGCTTTATAAAATTGCATTTTTGCCAAGACAAGATAATTATTATGTTTAAAACATATTACTGTGTGTGTGGCTGACAGATGTTGATACAGGATACTTTAATGAACTACAAACTACTACTACGACTGGCATGTTATGTTATAAGCATTTTGTTCACAGGGGTTCCTTGAAACATGGAATAAACTTGATAAGTAAGTTGTAAGTAAGTAGCTTGTAAAGGAGAGTCAAATCCATTTCCACCTCATTAGTATTTTGTAATAATAAATATTATTTTATAATGTGACCACATTTATTTTTCCTGATGTGGTCACTATTGTTTTGCAATAATAAATTAGACTTTTTTTTTTTTTTATATACAAATTGTAATCAGCTTGGTACATTTTATTTCATTATTTTTACCTTGCACACATTTGTATCATAAAATGTTCCCCCACTATTCTAAATCAACTTTTCTGAGCTTTTTTTTTTACCATGTATTAATGTTCATTCCACCACAAAAACATATCTGGAGTTGTATTTTGTTTCATTCACGCATGTTTGAGTAATCCTGTATGCTGAGGCTATGCCCTTCTCAAGAGCTGAAAACACTTGGCTTCACTGCTTTACTTAGATACGTGAAACCCCGCCTTCTCCAGGAAGTGCTCCTCCATGTTTCTAAAGCACATACATCATCACCAGACAGCTCTTTTATCTATCTGTTAGCTTCATGTTGCTAATAGCCATGCTAATTAGCCATTTAATCATGCTCTGCCCATCCCCTACTGTTCAGTACTAGCACCCGAAGATTCTCCTCTCATGTCTAAACTTAAAATCCTCCCATCTTTATTCACATATATAAATATAAACTATATTGTTTGCAAAGAGCACAGAGCTGACTGACTAAAGTGGGCAGGGCCACTGGGGCCTTAAAGCGAAGGCACCTAATCCAAGAACCAGATTTTCTACAAAGTGAAAAGTAACAGATCCCCAAAAGAAGACGTTGTCAATACCTAAAATTATTTTAAGTCATAAAACATGAAATGCTGATGAAGTATCTCCTAATTTATTTCAAAAAGATTAAAAAAATAATAATAATAATAATAATAATTATATATATATATATATATATATATATATATATATATATATATATATATAGCTTATATATATCACTGTTACCCATCTTCACCAATAGCTGGAGCTAGAATGACTATATTCCCAGACCTAAAAACTGGGATATGTTTTTTTAAACAAACGAGGCAATAGAACTTAGGAAGAAACAGAAACACTTCAGAAAACCCTAACATTTTTATTCATGCAATTCTAAGTAAGTAAAGTTAGCGCCTACATTTTTTTTTTTTTTTTTTTTTTTTTTTTTTCTTGTGTTTCTGGTATTAGTTGAAATGGCAACTGGGACATGGTTTGTTTAAAACTGGGACATATTAATATGTTTAGATATTTGTTGGGACATGGGACATGGACCCTGAAACTGGGACAGTCTCCAATAAATAAGGACATATGATCATCTTATAGCTAAACACTTCACTGCTCTCCACTGAGTCCTCAACAAAACCATCAGTCTCTTAGATGGGGTGCGACTTATGCTCCTGTGTTTATGATGTCAAATTTCCTCATGGGAAGTGTCGTGACATGAGGTTAGGAAGAAACAAAACAGGATCTCAGGCGGGAAACACCCTCTTGGTGAAAAGCATAAACATCAATTTGAGCACCACTAAACAATAATCAATCGACTTTACTATTAAGTGACTTCAGAGTCTGAGAGATTGGACACGTAGTAAAGGTTTGGTCCTTGGAGCAAGTGCTTAGAAAGTGTCCTAACAGTGCCACTAGAAAATATATCAATAATTTTAGACTTGAGTGTAGACATTGCTGAGACAAAGTCATCCAACACCTGCACAGTCTCCTCTGTGATCCTCTCACCTGTGATCTAAGCCTTTTCTAAAGCCCTCCACCTCACAGTCATACAGTCAAGAACTCCTCCCTCACTTCTGACGAGGCAGCCGCTCTCTGAGGCCGTAAAGATAAAGGAGCAGGAGTTTCCCACCTCAGCAGGGGAAGTGGGGATAAGGTCAGTGCCAAGTGCACTGCAAATCTGTCTCCGTGTGCTATACTTAACATATCTTATGTGACAGGAGGTACATACTCAGGCACACACACTGACTGCTTATATGGGCCAGTCTCTCTGATAACAACATGAATATGGAAATGGGACTGGCCCAGACTTGCCCACACTGTTGTTTAGCTACCCCACCTAAAGCAATCTCTCAATATTTCAAAGTTTGAGTTGTCAAAAGTGTTTAGTCAATAGGGTTTGCTTTACAAAACAATATAACTCGACTGGGGAGAATTTTGGACACAGGGATTGGCAATTTTTTGAGGGAAGGATCCTAATTATTTGACTTGTAGTAATTTTTGTGTGTGTTTGTAAACAACATAGATTGTTGACTTATTTGGGTGCCATTAGTTGAACATTTCAGTGAAAGAAGAACCATTAGCTACCAAATTGCAAGCTGTGCATAAAGAAGGGGTTGGTTGGTTGGTTTTGCCATCGTGCAGAAGGTATGGGGTTTGACTCCCAACTGGCACAGTTATTAACTCCACCCACAAAGAGTATGATGTTAGTGTATGCAAATTATTATCATTATGACTTTCGTACCACATTGGCGAAACCCTGGAGATGGAGGCAGATGAATCGCTGTGGTGACATCTCTGAGAGGATGTAACGAAAGAAACAATAGGTAGCTGCATCTATTGTATACATGAGCTGAGAGAATGTTATGGATAAATGTTTATTCTCATTTAGTATCTCATACATCCACTTTTATAATGTCCTGAACTTACTCTTTGAGAATTTAAATGCATTGCCACTGAATATTACCCAAGTGTCTGACTCTGTCCAGTTTAATAAGGCTGCTTCTGATTACACTTCAAAGGAGATTTAACGCAGGTCAAAGCCCCACATTTTGTCACAAGGGACACAAACAGAATCCTCTGCCAGTGCACACACAACTACAATGTCTAAACAAATCATAAAAATAAATACGGGAGCCCAGCGTCTTATTGTTTATGATGTTGCTTTATGAAGTTGCCGTTTGATCAGGTCATGATTCATTTGAAGTTTTTGAGGAAGTTTGAAGGTGGAGTGTTTGTCGGGTGGGCGTGAGTGGACATTGAAGTGAGATGCATGCAAGAGGTGAAGAGCAGTCTGGGCAGTAAATCGACTTTTCAGATAACAGTTTGACATTTCTAATCAACAAGGCAGTCTCACTCCTCACCTGAGCTCAGAGGGGTCCTGGGCAGGCTGAGAGTGTGTTGACACAGACAGGCTGCTCCGTCACTCACTCGCCTCATTAACTCCTGTTGGGCTATTATTCCTTCTTCTGTTTTCTATACGCAGGCTGGAATACGTCTATGTACAATAAACTGACTTCAACCTAATGTTTATGCATTTACATTACCAAAAACGTATTGCATAAAACAAGACTTCCAGAAGTTTTAAAGATGAAAAAGTTCAGCCAATGAGCAATAGCCAATGTGAGCAGACAACTGGGGCTGGTCATCTGCTTAAGCAGTAAAGTAAGGGAGGCTGCTATTGGCTGTTGGGTTACTTTAATGGCAGGTACTCTCAAATGTCCTTAACTCACTGACTGACAGCACATATGGTCAGTCGGTTGCTCTCAGTGGTGGAAGAAGTGCTCAAAATCTATACTCAAGTAAAAAATCAAAATTCTCAAGTAGTATAAGTAAAAGTACTTAACAAAATTATTAGTGTAGTACGTGTAAACTTTACTTATGCACAAATTATTTTCATTTTTTGCAAAGAACAATAAAATCTACTACTACTAGTGTCTCAAACCCGGAACCTTCTGATTACAAGGCAATACTACCTACTATGAGACTTAATGAAAATGCTTGAAATTTAGTAATGGTATGCTCTATATATGTTCTTAGAAAGTACGTTTTCTTCCAAAAATCTACTTTTTTTTTAAGTAAAATTGTTTTCTTTTTTGTTTTTGTTTTTTTTTCACCTCTAGTTGCCATTTGCCAAAAATAATTTGATCTATGCAGAAAATGTATTATGTATGATAGTTTGAACTAAAGCCCCTGGAACACTGCACAGCTCAATTAGCTCATCAGATATAATGACCACTAAGACTTCCTGGTAGCATTGGTATAAGCTCTGGTCATTTGCAGCCTTGCATGAAATTTATTGCTGCATTCATTTTGAAAAGCCATCAACCACTGGGCCAACAGAGATCTGTATCCTTCCAAAGCCACAACTCATAATCCGATACGAGGCACTGTCACGTCTTTCCAGCTTCCTCGTTCCTTCTAAGCAATAACTTTGATCAGTGGCTGCAATTTCCTGGATTGGTAAGTTTAAATAAAGCGGGAAAAGAGATAGGCTGCAATGGAACTGATTGCTATCAAGGATGATTTAAGGCTAAATGTGGCGCAGCAAAACGTGCCAGCACTTCCTCTTTTTGATAAATTGCAGCCATCATGACAATCAACTTGGGAATGGGTTCAGATAAACGAGTAAACTGGAGTGTTGAGATAGTGGAGGTGAGAGATCTGCTGGATTCAAGGGACAAATCTACAACAACGATAAGGCAGTGTTTGACAGATACAGATGAGGAAGAGCTGATTGAGGAAAAGCTACATGTTAGCATATCACAATAGTCTATGAGACACACAGGTGGTTAGTGCAGTTTCCATGGAGTGCGCAGGATAGACCACTGCCTGGGTGTGATGAGGCTTCTTGGTTGTTTGTTTTGTTCCAGCGCCTTAATTCAGTCAGAAGAAAATTATAAGCTGCGTTTTGGTAGCCTGGGGTGAAATGGCACACACTCTGAGCACTGAGGGCTCATTAGAGAGATACAATCAGTGCCCTCCACTCGGTTTAATAAACTTTGGAGTTCAAGTTGAAGCAGATTACTCACCTTCAAGAAGTGTGTTTCCATCAAGTGGTTAGATTTTAGTCAATGGTGGATTGTTTTTTAACTTGAGTTTTTGAGTCATTGTGTACTGATGGAAGCTAACGTTGAAACTTCTGTTGAAACTGGTGTGTCATATGAGAAAAATGTTAGGATATCAAAACAACATAACGATAATGAGCAACACCAAATGTTATGTTTAACAAAACTTGACTTGAATCTGTCTATCTATATCAATGATGATATGTCATTATTATTTAATGTCACCACTGTGGACTCTAGTGTGCAGTAGCTACTACAGGAACTTAGGATTTCAACTTCTGGAAGGCAAGCATGGAAAGAGTAGAAAGGTCCTATGGTCACATTACAAACAAAAACTAAGTCTTGCACAAAAGGTTTAAAAAGTCTCTTAAATATGCATTTTAGTCTGGCTGAAAGGTGTTTTTTTCTGATTTGTAAATTAATATTTTTAATATGTGTTTTCACTATGCAAGGAGTCACATGACACATCCAGGTTACGTTGTGCAACCACTGGATTCTTGACAAACAAACTTGCTAAAATCCATCTTGTCTTGCTTGTCTTGCATTCACATCTGAACCACTGCCAACTCAGTCCAATGGTGTGGCAGCATTGAAAGTTAGAGGCACGTTTTAGGTTTGATAACAAAACTGTTATTAATCTAAGCAACAAAGCTTTGCTCTGATTGCATAAAATGAGTGGTTACTTACAGTTCATCATATAACTGACCAGTTCATCTAAAGCACCTGCCATCTGATGAGTCAGGTTAAGATCCAGCATTAGTAGGTGGGCGCTTCAGTCCTTGGCTTCAGCGCCACCGATTATTTACTGCAATAATTATTAATTATGCAGACCTATCCTATTATGATACTGATCAGCTTACCTCAACTAAAAAGATTAGTATTTTAAGCTGTATTTTAAGCAGTAGCATGGCCGTAAATGAATAAGTGTGTTTTGAAATATGCAGTTGGCCTGAACCAATCCCTTTTCCATGACCCAGACTGTGATGGTGTTCCCTGTGACCAGCACTGACTCACCTATATCAAACACAAAAGCTATTCTCCACACACTCACCTCCTTCCTCCTTGGCCCCTCCCACTGCCTGTGCACTGCGGTGGTTTTGCCTGTCTAGCCTTGGCGTTTAATGTTTAAGTATTGGGAGCGGCTGAAGAGTGCAAATAAAATGCCTTTACAGACTCCGGGGCACGCTGAGGGCTGTGATTCCACTGTATACTGTATTGTGAAATTTCCATTGTGCTTGACAGAAAGGGCCCCGGGGCACCTGAATGTGTTCTGCCTAATTCTGCATGTGCATAAAGCTCGCATGCGTGCAGCTTAGATAACCATTTAAAGAGAGATTGTTCAAACTTTAATACAAGAACAAAAAGGGGACACTTGTGCATGGATTAGACGGCAACATGTCCGTGCTATAAAAGTGTTTGTCAAGAGAAAAGTTTCAATAAGAACCCCACCTGTAAGAAAAAGAAAAAAAAAAATCTATGACTTCTCAATGGCTTGCTCCTTTGCTGCAAAGGAAAACAAACAAGAAAGCTTGACATTACCTATATGTTTGTGCGTGATTATTCTGTAGACCTAATCCGTCTAACAATGTTACAAAACTTTCAGACAGGAGGAGGCATTAACGCAGTAATTGGGGGGACTTAGCGCTGGTACAACTCAAGCACTTATAGTTGCATCTCACTTGTGCTCGATGAAGACTTTGGATAAAGAAATCTAACGTGGGCGTGGCTTCTGTCTGATTGTCAACATATTATTTAATATATCCAAAGGTTAGCGAGTGTTTAAAGAAAGTGGTTTATGTTTGCAAGATTTACAAAGAGCAAGCAGGAGTGGGCCCTGAGTTTGAAAAGGATATGTAAAAGACCACGAAACAGATGACTCATTGGCCGCTTTCACGCCTAACGCCGGATTAGCCATCACATGCAACAGGCTAACTAGAATATGAATTGTGCAATGCCCTCAATCCCTCCAGAATTATTTCATCAAATCTGCTTCTGTTGTGCTGTGTCACCTTTATTTGCAAAATGGAATACAGAGAGATTGTTAGCACTAAAGTGGTTGTAGAGAAGCACTGTGTTAAATGATAATAGCTTGAAAATGGGCCCTATCTTGCAATGGTAAAGAATCTTTTATAAAATTCCTGGATTAAGAAGGTGTTCCAGATGCACACTAAAAATTAATCATTGTGCTCCTTGGCCCATTACTTTGCAGAAAATTTCAGATCAAAAGTTATCCTGCTAACAGACTAACAATTCAGCAAACTAACAAACCACTGCAACCAACCGCAAAACACATCATTTTACATCAGTGCTACATTTACCATAAGGGTAAATACAAAATGCATTATAATGATAATAAGCTTGTAAGTATTTAATTCCACACTACAGTGGACTTGATGACACTTTCATTCAATTGTGTAAACTATCTGCTGTAATTTCCATTACCTTGACTGTCAAACTCCACCAATATGGCACTAAAGAAGGCCAAAACCAAACAATCAAGTGTAACGTTTGCCAAACACTCTTTGCCCCAGGTCTGACTGATAGATAGTTGGGCACCTCGAAAAAAAAACTCAGGTTCAAATCCAGCAGGTCACATAAGCATACCTTGCTCTTTGGGCTGCATAATTCATTAATCTCTATGCATTTTTCATCCCACTTGGCATTGTGTTTTTTTGTCACCTACAACAACCAGTTCATACAATTATGTTTTGATTGCATATAAGTGAATGGGACAGCAGCTGCTAACCTCTTTCACCTTTGTGGTTCTTTGTGGTTTTGAGGTGTCGGTGCGGGATGCCAAGTTTATCTGAGAGTGGTGACACCTGAACCGAGGATATGACCTGAAGAGCAGACAGGACATCACACCGCTGTCAGTGCTGAGTGTTTAAACAGTGGCCCTCCTCAAAATATGACATATGTAGAGTCTCTATGACATTTAGCAAAAAACAGAGGAAACCCAGGGACCAAACACTATCACAGCACCGAGGCTCCGTTCACACAAATGCAAAATTACCTCAGTTTCAAATTCTATTCAGTTTGGTCTCATTCGTTGATATTGATCAGTGTATTTACCACAGTACAAGGAGAGCCTGTTGAATTATGCTCATAGCGTGATGTGGACATCTAATGGAATTTCTATCATAGTCAGACAGTATGTTTGCATATTACTCCAAGATTTCTTACTTTGAGTTGACATGCATGAGTGAGAACCAAACTGCTGCTCTGTAGGCTAATGGGGCATTTACATGGTTTGGGTATTTATTACTAGAGCTAATGTTTATGGCACCAAATGCTCAGAAACTCTGCTTATTTCTTCTTGAGTCATTGTTTTACTTTTTATTACTTATTTTGTTGACGCGCAACAAAGTCATGTGACCTGAACGTTTTTTTCCTTTGTTTAGGACACCAGACTGGTACGGGAATAATTTGAATTTCTCTTTCTGCTTGTCAACATGACAAGAGTTTACCCGCATGGAGAGAATCTACAGTGCTTGGGCTATTGCTACATTCACTCGTCTCAGTATTTATTTATTAAAAAGAGAAAAAAGCCAACATTTAATACAATCTACTAAAATTATTAATTCATTTACATATTGTCACTCCAACATTACATGTTAAACACTGCATGGTTTACTGGCTTTCTTGCCATATTCTTCTCATTTGTCATAGTGCTTTGTCCAGCCTTAGACCAAGTATGTGTGTACATGTTTGATTTGCAGTATTAAGGTGCTATAGCATTATAAAGATGCTATTACCATACTAAGGCAATTTTTATATTTTTTCAGATTTTGACATTTTGCAATCATTGTGAATATATATATATATATATATATATATATATATATATATATATATATATATATATATATATATATATATATATATATATATATAATTCTTCAGAACAAAACAGAAAAAAAAATATGATGTAGTTTTGGCCCAACTGCTTGTTTTGGCTGGTTCTGCTCTGCCCCATTACAGTGCCACGCATTGGACACTGGTGAACTGGTGAACAGACTGGATATCAGCCAATAAGAGTGAGCCTTAATGAGACTGATGCCACACCAAAAGCTGTCATATCTTTCCTCACTCTGCTGCACCTGTACAACACTGTCAGCAGAGTGTGGCTCACAACACTCCCTCTTCCTCTAATTAAATTGCACATCCTTTGTTACCAGACAAATAAAGATGTCATTTGCAAACATTTCAGATATGCTCTTGTTTAAGTCTCAAAGTTGACGTTTAATGTGGGGTAGTTGGCTTTCAACACACCACTAAATAAAACCTGATCAGACCCTATCAAAGGAATATTAAAAACTATGGTGAGTGAAATATAATAGTGTCTGCCCTGGGTTTATTAAAAGAAATCATTAGTTACTTTGGCCTCTAATATCACCTGAGACTGTCTCACAACTTTTCCCAGACATATAAGACTGGTGATAACGTATTTGATATGGAATACAACCAACTAATTACATAGTGACCTTTATATATTACCACTGGACAGTATCCTGTCTTTTCCAACAATACCTTGCCCTTATTAGTGCATACTTGATTGATTTAGTATTTCCAGGCAATTTCAATATATGGACAGTATGTTATTCAACAACAGGTGCTATGCAAGATGATAGAGTAATAGTAATTTCTATCAACACTTTCATTCAACAAGTTGGAGGCACTGTATGTTTTTATAGTTCATGTGTTCGAGCGTGTCTATGAAGTAGAGTTTGTTAAGAGTACAAAAGAAATGTTTTGCTCATTCCCTGAACGCAGACTTTACGCACAGAGAGAGCAGGCACCAATCACAAAACGCAGGTCTCCGTGGGGCAGGCCTAATGGCTCTGAACAGTGTTCAAAATCAGCGTCACTTTACAAAAGTAGAAAAGTAGAAACGTTTACAACTGAAGTTGATAAGTCAGTTGTGCCATTTGATGAGAACAACGGGTTGCGTAAAACAAGGTGCGCAAAGGAAGTGGAACGAGCACGATGTCGTTTTTGAGGATTGTTTTTCAACAATAGTGTGTATTTCCTGCCCTATTGTCAATATTTAGTTTATTAACTCAAAAAGTTTGTAAAATGTTGTTGCTGGACAATTTGCACAGTAAGTAAAGTGGATTCTCGTTTAGAAATTTGTAAGCTTATCCAGTGCAGGGTGTGCGCAATCGTGAGCTGTCTGCTTCTCCTGGGAAATGCCCTCAGTGGCAGAGTTATCCCAGATTGGAATCACTTTTGCTAACTCCAGCGCCTCGGATGGAGCTGTGCGCTGTATTCCTGTCCGTCTTGACTTTGCTGTGAAATCTGGAAAAGGGTAGGTAGCGACAGAAAAAAAATCCGACTGTGTATAATTGATGTTTTCCCATGGAACAGCCCCTCCTCCTTGCAACCCGGGCGAACCCTCAGGTGGAAGAAATCTTTTAAGATTTTTTTTTTTTTTTTTTTGTGGGATAACAGGAGGGTTTGTCTAAGCGAACCAATCAAGTCCCTCCCCTGCTATAGATCAGTGCTATAATACAAAGCACTAAAAGCGGTCGTCTCCCACAAGCGGCTGCAGCTCGACCAGAGATCCCGTGGCTTTTAAATTCCCTACACTACTTTTCTGAAACCTGCATTCGATGTGTGCCCCATTATTAGCATTGGTTCTAGGCGTTCATTTCCGCACCTGCCACAGAGACCAGGAGCAGGCGAAGTAGAGGAGGAGACAAGGACATTTGCAAGAGCCGGGAGAGGCACAAATACCCTCGGCACACGTAGCAGCGGCGACTTATTTTGAGATCTTTATAAAAAAGATGCTTATGTGGAGCAGACTCGTATTGGTCGGTGTCGTCTGCTTGTCCTTGGTGTCCTCTGCGATGGGATGCGGACCCGGCAGGGGCTACGGCAGGAGAAGACACCCGAAAAAGCTGACACCGCTCGCGTACAAGCAGTTCATCCCCAACGTGGCGGAGAAGACCCTCGGGGCGAGCGGCAGATACGAAGGCAAGATCACGAGAAACTCCGAGCGCTTTAAAGAACTGACTCCCAACTATAACACAGACATAATTTTCAAGGATGAGGAGAACACCGGCGCAGACAGGCTCATGACCCAGGTAAGGCATCACGCGGCTTCATCACCGCTTCAACACCGCTCCTTCTCCTCCTTGTCACTCTGGTGCGCACCTATAGCCAAGTGGGTCTTATCCACCGCAGCTGAACTCTTCACACTGCCTTTTAAAAGCGCCATAGGAGTTTTTTTCTCCCAAGCTGGATGCAGAAATCTAGCTAGAGCAGTGATGTGCATACGGACAGTCAGGACACTCGGCCTTCATGGTTGTGACAGTAGATTTAAAATATTAATGTAGCCTTCTCCTCGTATCTATATTTGTATCTTTGTGATGCTCTATTTGTTTGCTACCTTATATTGCAGCAATTATTGATTAAAACCGATTTTATTACAGTCTAGGCGTGATTCATACATTTTCTAGTGCGGGCTGCTGTCAGTTTTGTTTGATTATAATGGCATTTCTCTGACTTTAATCCTAAACGCGTGGCTTTTAAGGCAGCATCGTTGTGTACAGCGAGATGGCTGCAGGATGTCTCTCCAGCATGACTTTTAGCACTCAGATGTTGGTGAATTATTCAAGGCACTTGGGTGATATCGGCTCAGTAAGAATAAAATGCTGCTGCTGCAGCTGGATGCTGCTGGTGTGGTGGGTTTGTGGTGGTACAGGCGCGCACTAGAGACCCTGAACCTTGCACCAAGCTCCGATGAAATATTCACTGTGCGTGCGACGTCGGCGTCCCCCCTGAGCCCCTTTCCCCATTCAACCATCCTGTGAGACACCTTTAGTTGCGTTAACGCTGTAAAAAGCACTGCATCCTGTAAATGGTGAAGATGGATAGTTTGATTATTATATGCGTCAACATTCCATACACCTGCTATAGAAATGTTCAGTGCAAGCTCGGCCCGTTTCATTTTAAATCCGGTTCGCCACTAATGTCCTTTCACTTGTTTCCCATCGAGCATCCGCGGCTCTACATCAGCCAGACCGAGTGTGGATTGTACATGAAAGGGCTTTTAGGCACCCTTCACTGCAGGGATCGAGACACAGTTTGAACTTCTGACCCCTTGCCCCCTTTGGTCAGTGGAGAAGAGCAGTTAAAGTTAACGCAGGTGACTTTGGGATTATCCTATGGCATACATGAAATATTATGACGCTGCAGAGCAGAAGATGGACTTGTAAGATAGCAGGAGTGTGGCTGCTACACCTTTCTGCCGGTTGCATAAGAGTTATCACATGGGGACATACACGTCCACGTCTTTACGCATAAAGCAGGACGTTTTACGCACAGGTTTTACGCACAGATGCGGGTGTTTTTTCTTATTAATTTACATTGATGAACACGTTGGAGGGCAATGAGCATTTTTGGTTCATGTGATATGGCGTTTTGGGTTTTGTGATTTCGTAGATTAGTAAATGAAATAATAGTATGCAGTGTGCAATTTACGTACAATGCTTTGGCAAAGTAGCATTACACAAAACATGAAATAATTGTTGTTGTCTAGATAAGTTTCTCAGTTGAGAACGTTAAAAGTTGAATTAGCTTCTCTTGTTAGAAAACGCACGGTAGCCTGGGTGGAGGGTGAAACTGGGCTGTAAAAGGCTTTGTGGTGGCTTCCACCTTTGACAGTGGATTGTAGGCTCAGTGTAGCCCACAGTGCAAACGAGTGTGAAACTCGTGAGCTGCCAGCTTGTTTGCCCTGACAGGTAGCTGATAAGTGTTTCCTCTAACCAACTCATTTGTGAACAGATTAGCAGGGAGGCTGCTGAACAACTTGAGGCCGAGCACAAAGCGGCCGGGGCCAGGGCGTCCCGCTGCGCTTCACGGTGGTTGAGCAGAATTTGGCTTGATTTGCGGCACACGACCTAATGAATTAATAAATAGGTTCAAGCTTTACGGCTCTTGACTCCAGCTATCCCACTTAGAACGTGGCAAATTCTGGTCTTGGCTTCATTCACTGCATTCTACAAGTGATATCCTCATAAAACTAGTGTGTTTATGGAAGCCCTTAGCCTTTCTCTGGCTCTGAACATTCCTCCTCCAGGGCATCTCTATGCCGAGAGGACAGTGGGTCTCTGTGAGCCCATACCATCCCAGGATATTTCACAAGTCTGTCAGTTAGCCGCTAAAACACTTCGACTTAAGGAGGCGCGTCACGTCTCAAACACTTGCTGCAGAAGAATAATGAAAGATTCCCTCCACGGCGCGCTGAAAAGCCCCTTTGTGATGTTTTATTTGACATATTGCTGAGTGTCAAGAATAGTTGTCTTGGAGAAGGCAAAGCATCTTCATTTAGAAGAGGTTTGTTGGGATTCAAACTGCAGGTATTTTTAAGGGCAAAAATGCTCTTGAAGATCATCTTCATATCATCTGCATATCAATTATTTACTCAGAGTAAACAAAACCAAGAGCCCAGACTCATTCCATGGCCTAATACAAACTCATAAATTTATCATACAGCCTGTAACGCCGTGGCGTTGAGAAGGAAGGGGCACAGCTCGCACCTTTCCAAGATCAAGCAGCCCTACTGTATGTTATAGGCCAGTGAAGCGAATGCAGTGCCTTATCAATATTTCATGGAGATGTGCCCTCTGACGCTGCTGAGAAATGCAAGCTCACAGAAGATGGAAGCTGCCAGTGTTCCACCTCAGATTTGTGCACTATCACGGGTGTGCGCTCCAAAAGCAGTGACATTTCCAAGATTAAAATGTTGAAAATAAGCTATACTTACTGGTCCACCGTTAAAAGCATCTTCACACCTTTGCAGTCGCCAAAAACGTGCATTAACCAGTTCCTATGTCTCTCCACAGAGATGTAAAGACAAGCTGAACTCATTGGCCATTTCAGTCATGAACCAGTGGCCCGGCGTAAAGCTGCGGGTCACGGAGGGCTGGGACGAGGACGGACACCACTTTGAGGAGTCCCTCCACTACGAGGGAAGAGCGGTGGATATCACCACGTCAGACCGGGACAAGAGCAAGTACGGCACGCTGTCCAGGCTCGCCGTAGAAGCGGGCTTCGACTGGGTTTACTACGAGTCCAAAGCCCACATTCACTGCTCCGTCAAAGCAGGTATGAAGGAAACAATTAGAGCAAATGATTGCTGAGTGGGAAGCGCAGGTGCAGGGGCAGAATCTCTAGATCTGCGAGTTTTTACGCACGCACAATTCTGATCAATAACTGTTAAAAAAAGAGACAAAGACAATCAGCAAAGAATTTCAACTACAGCCCTAAATGTTGTTGGTTTATCAACAAAAGTAAAATTAATTTAAACTTATACATACATATATACGTGATTTTGAAAGAACTTAGTAAGGTATTATTCAGTGAGAAGACAAACTTTGTATCCTGCACGAATGGCTCTTGACAGCTTATGGAGCCTGAAGTGTGAGATGAAGCATATTTCATGATCTTACATCGCCCCATACCGTTTCCTGGAGGGAAACACTACAGTGACACTGTGACAGAGATGTGATGGAGGGAAGCACAGGGTATTTTAATCTTGCAAAATTAAAATACCCTCTGTGTATTACTTACATGTATGTATTACAAATATAGTTGGGGCAGCTATATTTGAGTTTTGTTGCAATTGACGCGATTCCTTCAAAACTTAAAAAATGTTTTTGTGTGTGCGTGAAATCTACAGGCCTTTAAATAAACTGATTTATGAAATCTTCGTCTGAAACTTGATATAGCTATAAATCCCTCATTTGTCATTCCACGCACACGCAGTGAGATCACAGTGGTTGTGGGCCGACGTGTCACTGGGGGTCATGCGACTTTACCAAAAGGATTTGGATGAACAATGTTGAATCGGCTGGCTCAAATCTGGTCTGCGGTTGTCACCTTATTTCATGCTCGGGAATCTCAGGCAGATTAGAAGGAGCAGACCTAGACAGCGTGAGCACATAGAGCGGTATGTGGAGAGTCGTACCAAGGCCAAATGATTGTCATCAGGACACACAACAAAGCGCGCAGACGCGCTAGAGAGAGGCACATTGATGTTGCACAAGAGAAAGCATTTAGGAGTCCGGGCCCTCATTTAAATTCAAATCTACAACTCGAGAGGCTTGGAAAAGTGGCTCCACTGGGTAAATAGTAGTTGTGAGTCTCCTATTTGTGTGAATTGTCACATGGAGGTTTCTGCACCTGAGTAAATATGGGCAGAGAAGCTGGGAAAGGCGTAAGTGTTCTTTACCGAAAGCAGCGCGGATCCACAAGCTGATTTAGAATAACAATAGCTGCTCTTTATTGGGTTTTTTAATTAAGAATAGATGAGCCCAGGCTTTCAATGCGCTCCCTCTCTCTCTCTGTGCGTCTCAGACAACGCGGACCAAGCCAATACGCATTTGGCACTGAGGGAATTTGCATCATTATGCAAAATGCATATGGCCCACCAAGATATGAGGCAGGAAATGCAAACACTCCGAGAGAGCTCTGTGATTGTCTGGGAACAATGCGCAACAAAGCAGTCCTAAAGTCCAGATGTGACAGGTGTGGGTTCTGTATCATTTATCTAAGGCTAACACTGACGCGTGATGTGACGCTCTTTCCACAGAGAACTCAGTGGCGGCGAAGTCCGGTGGCTGTTTCCCGGGATCCTCTGCGGTGACGCTGGAGGATGGCAGTCGGAAGACACTCAGAGAGCTGCGGCCCGGAGACCGGGTTCTGGCTGCGGACACGCGCGGAAACCTCGTGTTCACTGACTTCATCATGTTCCTAGACCAGGACTCGAGCACACGCAGGATGTTCTACGTCATCGAGGCCGAGTCTGGGCAGAAGCTCACGTTGACGGCGGCGCACCTTCTTTTCGTAGGCCACAACTCCTCCATGACTGCAGTGTTCGCGAGCCACGTGCGCCCCGGACAGCGCGTGTTTGTGCCCGACTCCACGCGGCAGCGGCTCGAGGCCGTGCGTGTAAAACGGATTTACACTGAGGAGCACGAGGGGTCGTACGCCCCGGTAACGATGCATGGCAGCGTGGTGGTGGATCACGTCCTGGCATCGTGCTACGCGGTAATACAAGACCACGAGCTCGCGCACTGGGCCCTGGCGCCTGTCCGGCTCGCGCACTGGCTGTCTTCATGGTTGTGGAGCGCGCGGAGCGGGGCACAGGGCGATGGTGTGCATTGGTACTCAGAGCTGCTTTTCCACTTAGGAACGTGGCTGTTGGACGACCACGCGCTGCATCCGCTTGGCATGGCCATGTCCCGCAGCTGACTGTGAGCCACGCGCGCTCTGAGGACTGGACAGACTGACAGACAAGGCCCCAGCCGAGTTGGGATATTTATTTCACTGACTTCTCCATGATGTGTCCCCTTCAAAGAATGAATGGAGCCTTAACAAGTTTCTCTTTGAATAATTTATTCTCATGTGAACGAGCTGCTGGCAAACTAATGGATTCTGGGAAAAGAAAGAACGTATGAGCAGCAAATTGTGCATAATCTATTTTTGTATATCTCAAATGCAAAAAAAAAAAAAAAAAAAAAAAAAAAAAAAAAAAAAAAAAACATAACTGAAAATGAGAAATAAAAAAGAAAGAAAAAAAAAGAGCAGAACATAAGCAGTAGAGGCGCTAACTCTGACAGGTGTAATGTTCATATGTGCATATGTGCAACTGACTGTTATTTTGGGGAGAACAAACTTGGTGGGGTTCCATAAATTATATTTTTATACACAGAATTGTAAATTAGATTTTGACAGATCGCTACCGAATCACATTTCGTTATTTGAAATAGTGTAAGATATAAGAATATATTTTAATTTAAATCCAGTAGATTTGATTTGTTTTGTTAGAGAGGGACAGATATTCTGCCTCATGTCTGAAACCTCTGCTCTTCTGTGTTTGTCAGTTTTTGTTTGCCCCATACAGACTCTAATTCAGTGACAGGAAGAGTAGTGCTGAAACCTTTGGGTAAATAAATGAATAACTCCTGTAAATGTACTAAAATGTATTTTTCTTTTGATATTTTGTAATAGGGAAATAGTTTTATAGAGATGACCTGCGGCAGATGCACAGTTTGGATAGTCTATATAGCCAGACCATACCAGTTTCATAACAGGGCGATGTGTCAAAAATGTCTAGAGTTTATTATTTATATGTTTATTATAAAATGAGATAAAGAAACTCTTCAAACCTACGCTTGTTACATGTCTTTCTCTTAAAACATATCTGTGAGAAATACTGGGAGGTAATGAATGGGAAAACTTCACAAAATAATATTTTGCACTGTTGGAAAGTGTTTGTAAAATGGCCAAGCAGCGCTTTGAAGTTCCTGTTGCGTGCTTGCGAAATGTTGAGATCCCATGTCAAATTTAACGAGGTTTGCCCACCGCAAATAACTCCTAAGTTGCAGACAAATTAAACACAAGCGTGTTTGTCAATCCTAAGATGCGCTCCTCACTGTCTGCCTCTTAGTGCTCCTTATACCCACCATAACTCGGTAGAAATGTACAAAACTAAGCCTGGACAAATCACTAGAGTCACATTTTTCCCCCGCGGAGTGATAATGTGAAAGTCAGTGGTAAGAGTAAGTCTTTAAAAAATAAGTCCAAAGACAAAAGTCCCACAGGTTTTACGCCTGTGCATCTGTACATAAGTTGCACAAGTGCGACATCCAGCGGACATGTAGTAGGCCAACACTGACGCAGGAAAGGAGCTGAAAGAAATATTTAAGTTATGATAAATATAAATTGATTAAATGGCAACAATATTTTCAAACATTCACATTACCTATAAGTTAATTCCAAGTTTAACTCAAGTTTGGTTAGGCCAATACGTGTAAAGTTGCTCAAGTTAGAAACTTTTCACTCATGGAATATATATATATATATATATATATATATATATATATATATATATATATATATATATATATATATATATATATATATATATATATATATTAACTGTGCATTAGTAAGTTTATATAAATGATGAAAGCCATTCATCAGTTCAAAGGTTAGGAGGTCCACTGAACACATTCATGAACACTGTTGCAACATGAGCAGGCATTCCTCCTGTGTGCTCCAGGTCGCCCACATTGTATTGTGTTGTTGATATTGTGAGGTGGAAACTTGTGGAGGGACTAAACGGCCCATCTCTGCCAGCGCTGTGACCTTGGGTCTCTGTCAGATACAAAAGCGTCCGCGCAGGGCAGCATTCCTCCAAGCAGGTAAACAGAGCAGCTCTAATCCCTCTGGGGCCCTAAGTCTGCTGCAGCTCAACAACCGCTTTACAAATGTTGACATTTGCAAACATGAACAGTCTGGCATTCGAGAAAACACAACTTGTTTCTAGGAGAATTCGACAAATGGCAGCATGCACACCTCAGAGATAGCAACCAGTAGAGTGGTTAGCAGAGTGGTTAACAAGAATTACCAAGTGTCACTACATTAAAACAATTTTACCAAGCTGTTTTTTTTTTATAGGTAATATGTTTTACAAGTAATCACACACAGGCAATGGAAAATTGTTCATCATTTTGAAGTTTATTATTTGAATACTTTTCACAATTTCTTGTTCCAAACAGAACATACTCCATGTATTTTTTTTAAACACTACATTTTAAGAACCATTTGGTCGCAGAAACAATACAAATGTTACAGTGGTACATTGAGTTCAGCATATTGCAACACAAATACTTTAACATTACACACCAAAGTGATCACATGACAATAAGGCTCGTCAGGTGTTTCAGTTCAAAATCAGGGTTGGATATTTTTGAGCAGTTAATCATTACTTGGTGCAACCCAACAATCAAGATGAAGAATTGCTGTAGTGTTTAAATCCAACCATAGATTAAGAGTCAAGAAGCTGGGAAGACCCTGGTGCAGTGAAAGCCAAAAGTGCTTTAACAGTCTGCTCTGTGACTCGATAGTCGTCACAGAGATGGAAATCTCCATCCAGTGGGCAAATAAACAATGGGAATCCAGGAAGGCCTCCTGCTCAATATAAAAGTGTCAGGGTGCAACACTGAGAAAACATCACAGCACCAATAATACGCAGTGTAAACACAATGTGGCGATCTCAACTGAGTGGAGAAATAAAGTTAATTAAGGTTAAATCCTGCTCCAAGACTCCAAAGCTGTTTGCTGTAAAGTGTTTAAATAAATTAGTTAGACAGATGAGAAGAAATCTCATTGTGGCTCCTCAAAGGTGTTCACAGACTAAGAAAAGGTGTGGTGAAAAGAGAAGGGTCTTTCATGTCCAATCTGACCTGGAGTAATCATAGTGCATTCTTTGTGATATTCAAAATGACCAACACAAATGCACATCTCAGCAGCCACTGAATTTAATTTAAATTTTTTAAATTTAGTTTAGCCATGGCTGTATTAAAAGCTTTTATAATACACCCAGAGCCCACATTTCATGGACTAAAATTACAGCACTTTGTATTTGAATCTATAAGCTAATACTACCATAATTAACAATATTTTTAACATACTTAATTAAATTTAATCCTATGAGTTTGGTGACTGCACTTAAGTGCATTTGGGTATTAGCTTGAATGAAGTTAAATACACTAAAGCCTTGGTATGACTTAACTGTGCTCTGTGCAACTGGACCATGAGACCTAGAAGAAATGAGAGAAGGAGAGGATTATTTCAGCAACAGCCTTCATCGCCAAAAGGACCTGTTGACAAAAAAAATGGTTAGTAGTTGATTGGTCTGAATGTAGACAAATACTGTATGAACCTATATTATCTAAAAATGTATCCATTTGTTTCTATCAACATTCAGCCAATTTGAGCATAGTACAAAATGAAAATAATTTAAAATATGAAATTCAAACCAATTGTCTCAATATAAGATACATAGAGATTCAATATGAATCTGTTTTGACATTACAAGACCTGGTGTCTTATATCAGTAAAATGTTTGGCATTGCCGGCACTATTAAATCCATAGGATTTACTAATAGCAAATTACTAAAGATTAATGCACAACATTAAAATGTTTACATTCCCAAAGCATGAAAACCTCAACATCAGTGCAACTCAAAACAAAATTAATACAACACAAATTAAGTTTAACAAAAGTGTACAACATACAAAAAAAACAACCATGTTTCACAAAGACAAGATTTAGAAACACAAGCTCCTCATTTGGTCTGGTACTGCAAGCGCTTAAAGGAATTGTGGGAACTAGTAACCTTCATTTAAAAGATGTACTCTTTTTAGTTAATAATTTTAAGGAAAGTGCTACTACATTTTCCAATTAAGAGTAGTGCAAGCAAATTTTCCAAAAAGCCAAAAAAAAAAAAAAAAAAAAAAAAAAAGACTCAACCTATGAGGCCATACATTTACATTTAACAAGTCATTGCATAGACTATAAATGGCATTGTATGATAATATAATACGAAACCAAAGAATCTTAATATGGCATCACAGGTTAAAGTGCAGGAAAAACACCATGGTTTTCAGGGCAGTTAAGTAGCATTTCCCTTAAGTTTTCTTTCTTTGCATTTTTTTTTTTTTTACTTCAGTTAAAAATCCGTGCAAAAATGTTATGCAGAATTGTTTAAATATGTAAAGATAGAATACAAATAAGTGTTTTATAGCAATTAAAAATGAATATTCAAGTGTGGATTGTACTAGTGACTGCAAGAGCTGCAGACAAATAGACATCAAACACAGCACACATCTTTGGGCTAAGGTTGAACCGGCTTCACATACCTGTATATAACGGTATATTGGCCACGTTTTTATTTTCCCTTCAACTTTTAGTCAAAATCTTATCAACAAAATGCTGGTCCAGTCATGTTCTCATTTTGGCTCTATATTCAAAACAATGTCTGGACACATCACACAGCTTTACATAAAAAGTTAACCTGATACTACAGAAGTTAATCCAAAAAACAAAAACTAATTCTGGTTTACTTATGTACATGATTATTAAAAGGGATAATGGTTGCCCCCTCGCAGTGTTTGCCAAATTTCTGTAAATAATGCCCTTCAGTATCTTATCTGATACACTCTTATGAATATACATGAACAAATATTTGAAATAACTAATTGTCTTTTATTCAAACTCTAAATAAAAATGTAAAGTTATGATACCAAAAATCTGTCGACCCTGCATCTTTTAGTTTGAAGAGAATGTTACAGTGATACACTAAAGTCTGCACTAAGGTCATGTAAACCTGCTGAGTGAAAGTAACACTGAAGCAACTTGAAATATTGTTATAACAACACCCACTGAGCAACAGGAGTCGAAATTATGGCTCATTTTAAATGTAATTGTATATTACCAAGAAATTACTAAAAGAACACTGACTTTACTAACTCTACAGTTTAAAGAGCTTATTCCAATAATGGCTACCCGCACAGTAACAAGGCACCAACACCACTGCTACAGCAAGACAATGAGAAGAGATATCAACCTGAAAGCCTGTAATGGAAGGAATTGCCCCTTAAAAATCTAACCAAGACAAGTATTAAATAACTGATCATAAAAAGAGAACCAGATTCTCTCAAAGCATACAACCTACATTTATAAACTTGGAAATACTCCATAATCCAACTAAAATGAGCACCAAAAAGGAATGACAGATCTCACTTATACACAGCCACTGTAACAGTTAAAATGTGTCAATATTACCAAGAGCAAAATTTACAAACAAATGAACTAATTTAAATGAGACATTTCAAAACCGTGAGTCATGCAGGCAGCATTAATATTGAAATATCACCACAATGTAAGCATAAGTACATCTTTACAGCCCTAAACACCACTATTCTAACTCTTCACTAGGTGGTGCCATCCAAGCAAAAACTCTAAAGCTGTCTGGAAAGTGGAAATGAAAGAATACCAGAAGTGATGAGGCACTGCCACCTAGTGACAGAGAGCACTCAGCACTGGGACAAGGCCTATGTCAATAATGGAGTCAAGTCTAGCACATGCACTGCCTACATGTCTTTCAGTATAAAAATGTTATTGTGTGGAGTCAGTTTGCACATTGTTTTATATCAACAAATACTACGGAAGGGAGCACCCATTATCCCATGATACGTCTTATTTAGTGTCCATGGAAGATGCAATAAACAATCTTCTTAAACCTCTATAATGGAGACTTGTTGTCCAGTGTCTTTGCAGTACCTTTTACAAAAGTGTTCACTGGCAGACACAGTCTAACATAGGCATGCTCTCAATTAGAGTCACGTATCTGTGTGTTCACTTTCCAAAATAAATCTGGGATGTTTTTTGTGCAGAGGGTTGAAATGATAGTAAGCACTAGACTGTAGCCACACTCCCATGTGGTGCTGGGTCCAGAGTCAGTGGAGAGTGGTGTGTAGTAACAGGGCCTTGTCATTCTGAAAGTGCTCCTCATCCATCAATCAGTGACACGTCAATGTGGGACAAATCAATCATGTGCCTGTATGGTAATGGCAATAATTATCTCCTTCAGTTATTACATACATTCATAATATTTAAACTAATTTAGCATTCACAAGATGCCACTGCAATTCTGGCAAAGAGTGCAACCATTCACTAGAATTGAAATAAATTATAAAAAGCAATAACAAATATTGATTACCTATGAAAGCTCATCTGAAAACTGGCTGCGTGCTGGGGACTGGAAAATCTTGCAATTGCTTTTCTCTGCTGGGGAATCATTTTTAACATCTGGAATACACAAATAGAAATGAAGCAATTAAGAACAACTCACTCGTCATCCACAAGAGGGAGTGAGGGTGGCGAAGCATAGTGGCGAACACGTGCTTCTGCCTGCTCTGCCTATCATATGCAGCAGAGGGCGCTATTGGATCACACAGTAAAACCAATTCTGTGTATACTGCCAATAATTGGCTATGTTCTGTACACAGAGCATACTGTGCAAAATAAAATTTAGACATTAAAAGTGATATTTGAGGATAAAGTATAGATTGAACATTAAAAAAGCACTAAAGGTGAGCCGGGCTATGACCTCTAGTTTGGCTGGCTCTTACCTCAATGGGACCAATGGATTTGAGAAGGTTCTTCAGTTGAATTTCAGTTGTAGAGGATGAGAGACCCTCTATAGAAACAGTAGATGGGCCATTTTCAGCTGCTTTTTGGCTCTGTCTGGTGGGCAGTGGACGACCTCGACCCACCTGTCCTCCTCTACCCCGGCCACGACCTGACACAACCACCTATACAACCCAAAATGAGGAGGTGCCCCAAAGCGGGGTGTTAATGACAAAAAAAAACATATTTCACTGTTACATATTTTTTTCCCACTATACTGGGCTTTATGCTGTTAATGCTACCTCCTTGTCAAGCATTGACATAATTGACTCATCATATCACTACAGAACATCAATGTCAAATAGATGTGGAGTGGCATATTCTCATAAGCCTGAGTGAGAGGTATGTTTTCTGAACTGCAGAGGAAGAGGAGGAGGAACAGTCTGAGAAGAGATGAGATGAGGCAGACAAAGTGTGTGTGTGTGTTTTGGGGTGTGGGAGCATAAAGGAGTGGAGCCATACAAGTGTTATGGTGGCTGCCTTAGCCTGTCAGCGTCACTGAGTATGGTAGCTGTGACAGCAGCCTGGCGGTGACAGGCGTGCAGAGAGGCCAGGGGACCTTGTGTAGCCCCCGTGTTACACTGCTTCTAGCTTGTCAATACTCCTGCACCTGGCATACTGTCCCGTCTTATTACCACTGCTGCTCGATTGGGACGTCTGCTGAATGCCAGCGTAGTGGCGCTAGCACAGGAGAAATTTACAGTAGATATTCAACTGCCATCATTTTAGAACTGCCATAATTTTAGAACTGCCATTACCGAACAGCTTCCTACAGAGTTATTTGATTGAAGTGAAATTTCTATACAGCACAGAAAACATCAATCAGTACTTTAAACAACTGCGTCTGCAGCTAATGGGCTAGATCTCCATTCATGCGGTCTTGAATTAAATAGCAATGAGCTGTGGTCAGCCCTAATCTAATCCTCGATTATTGAGTATCAATAGTAACAGTTTTCTTATTTGGCAACAGCACCTTCTAAAATAATAAAATAAAATAAATCACAAAAAATTATATTATCATTATCAATTATCATATTCTAAGGTGACCTTGATTTCTCCTTTTAGACAAGTTATGAAAGACCAAAACAACAGTTAGCCAGCAACAGGTGGACATCATGTGTCGGTGCCAGTCTAAAAATGAGTATTACATCGCTCTTCATTCTCAGAGCGCCTCTCAGACCTTAATCACTGTAAGCCGAATACATTCATGTATTATCCAGGTGAGTTGGTGTGACATTGGCATAATGTTTTTTAACCGATATGTTAATATACCAACATACCCGGTTTTGCTGAGTGTCAACGCCTCCTTGTTGAGGCTGCTGTGGTACATTTGGTCCCTGATGCTGTTGCCCTGCCACAGTAACCTTCCTCTGGATGCCCTGGTTGGGCGGGGTTGTTGACCAGGAGCCTTGTTCCTTCACTGGGACACCTGTGATCTCTGACCCCTTTTCACCCTGAAATGAGATTTTGAACATTAATTTAAAGGTTTGAGCCATCTTTACAGGTTCCACAAACAGTACCCATAAAGTGGACAACATTGAAAAGCACCTATCATATGTACAAATCAGACTGAAATCAACTGCACTGAAGCTGAATTCCCATGGGTCTGAATGTGGAGAATAAAGATCAACCCAACAAGGTGATGCTCTCATTATCAAATAAAGTCACAGCTCAAGTCTGATGACATGTGGGGAGAAATTGAAGGTCGCCTCTTCCCCAACTCTGCCGAGAGATGTGACAGATCAATACAGGGAAGAAAAGAGGCCCTATCTCCGACCTGTCCCAGTTGAGCGTAAATGGATTAATCCCTCCTATAGAAATCACAGATGCTGATTGCACCTATCAAATGCTAAGCTGCATTACACAGGAACGACAGAAGCTCGATGTGTACCCCATCCCCCCCAACACCTCCTTCTCTAGCTTTTGTGTCTTGCACTGCTTTGTATTATCCCCAATGAAAATATAATTTGCCTCTTATCAGTGAGTCTAAGCCATACAAATCCAAATCCTCAAAAGTGGCAACTTTCTTATACAGGTATTACAATGCCCCCCCCCCCCCCCCCCCAAACCCCCAAACCCCCCCCAAAAAAGAGATTAATTACAAAGAATTTGGATTGGCATTCTTTTGTTGCACTTGAGAGATTGGTTGATAAAAAAAGCATCCATGGGAAGACAGTGAACGTAAGTGAGAGAAAAATAAGAGATAACATTGTCAAGCCTTCGTTGATGACAGCAGAACAAAAGCATCCACCGAATCTTCTTTCAGCATGACTATAGCTATGGTTGTTTGTTACCACCACTCCAGCATTTCACATCCCACTCTGCTACATCAGATAGCTCTGCACACATTTCCATTACACCACTGACACAGTTATCTTCATCTACAACCAGTCAGCAGTTTCAGTTCTGCAGTGTGATCCTCGGGGATGGACAGAGGAAGATTATTTTGAATAGTATCAAACTTATTATGGGCTCACCAGTTTCCTTTAGTGTGAAACAGCCAACATTAGAAGAAATAAACTTTTGTGGTGTCATTCTTGTTTTACCCTGACCAAAACCTTCATCTCTAAAACAATATCTTTTGCCATTAAAAGAGGATATCAACCTTTAAGAGAAGTGATGAGGTGTCCTCAACTCCAGAGATAAATGTCATATCACTTTCTTTAATGCCTACAGCCTTTATGTCCGGTAAAGGTAAAAAGCATGTGGCTTAAATACCAGTCCTCAAAGCTTAAGGCAAGATACTCTTAACAGATCAATTTTGCCAAAATGACACAGACATCACAGTGTCATTCCAATAGGTTAGACATCTTTTAGATACATACAAAATAGGAAGTGTTAAGGGCTGTCTGTGGCATTTAGAACTACCCCATTTAAAAACTGTCATTTGTTATCTAGGTGAAATTAGTTGTAAAAGATCAAATAAATGTCGAGGTGAAAAAACACAAGAGCATGTTCAATAAGAGACAATGAAATGCTTACAGCTCCTGAAAGTTTGATAACTCGGACTTTCTGTGGCACCTGGACCAAATCATTGCCTGCATTTCTGGCTCGCTGCATCACAGTTCGTTTGGCTCCTGGTTTTGGTCCTGGAGTCTGAATTGAGGATGTTGAGGGGATGTTCTTTTGAGGCACTGAAGTAGCCTGGATCTGTGTAACTGGTCTGTTTGCATTCTGAAGAGCATTGCTCCTTCTCTGCTGTTGCTGCAAAGGCAGTGGTTGGTTTTGCGGCGTCTGCTGCTCGTCTGCACTGGTGCCAGTAGTCTGTTGTTGCTGGTTTGTGCCCATTAACATGGGCATCCGTGTCCTGACAGTGGGACGTGCTTTAGGAGTTTGTGAGGACCCGTTAGGAGAGATAGAGGTTCCTTGATTGGTATTTCTTAATGTTTGATTGGCTAATTGTTGTCTGGGTGGTATTTGTCTTTGCTGTGGTAGTCGTGGCTGAGACGGTTGTTCAGGTTGTTGCTGTGCAGACAGAAGCACAGGCTGTTGTGGTTGTGAGGCTTGAGTCGGAGAAGGTAGTGGTCCTTGGTTTTGACTTTGAGGATTTGAATTAAGACGATCCAGTAGCTCCTTTTTTCGGACTCCAGCTTGCATCTGTCGTCTCATCTCCTTTCGTTTTAGAATCTCCTCTCGCAGACGCTTCTGCTCCTCAATTTTCAGACGGTACTGTTTGGTCTCCTCGTCTTCATCAGGGTCCTGCGGCATAAAACAAACTGCTTGTTTAAACTCATTACTTTTGATCTGATTACTACTGAGTGACTAAGTGAAATACATCAAACACATAGGCTAGAAAAGGGGGTCAAAACATTCATCTTTTACCATTACAATGAAGCTGAAATCATTACCAAATTGGTGTATTTTTCAGCAGGACACCGAAAATATTTTTTGCTACTTACCTGAGCCAATATTTAATTGAATATTTAAACATTTATACCAAAAGACAATTAAACCATTAACTAAAATATTTTTAATAGCGTAGAGAAGGTGTTAAAAAGCTCACCTGTGATCTTTTGTTGGGTTTTGTGCAAATGGATTCATTCTGAGTCTGAGTCTGGCCTGGTCCTCCAAGCTGTGAGGTACTCCTGGCCCTAGCAGGGACTTGGCCACGTCCTCTGCCACTGTCGGACACCGGTTGAGTGTTTTGCCCCGGACGCACCACCGGTGTTGCTTTGGCAACAGGCTTGACGTTGGCAGCGGTAGCAGGGCGTGTATTGTTCATGTTTGTGTTGCCAGGTGCTACTGGGACCTCCCGAAGGTTGCTGTTACGCTGTGGTAGATTCTGCACTTGCTTAGAAGTAGGTGTACTCTAAACAAAGGTGACATGTACAGTTTAGATTTAAATCATTTCATATTTTAATGTTCTACATCCTTTTTAAAATAAAGTTGTTATTGCTGAAATATAGTGTGCTATTTCAACATTTAATATACATGTGGATTTAGGGAGAAAGTATTAGTTTATAATTTAATGTCTCACCATTCTCTGCCTGTTTGCCATATTGCGCAGCTGGGGGTTCTGAGAGCGGGGAGTCAACTGCCTGGGGCTACCATGCGCCTGCTGTGGATGGAAAGGATTCTGGCCAGGGTGCATCATGGGACGAGGCTCATTTGGCTGTTGTTGCTGATGATGGTGCTGCTGTGCGTGTGCAGAGTGGGGAGGATGGGGCACCAACGAGTCCTGGAGATGAGGAGGCTGCTGAAAACAGCAGGAGAGGACAGAAAACATTTAAAAACTGCAAGGCAAACTATTATTTAGGTTTATTCAAATAGGAAAAAGACTAGTATTTCAATTGCTTTAGTTGATGGTGATAAAAATAGTGAGTGACACTCACTAGAGGGAGCTGTTGTCTATGTCTCTTTTTAAATTACTAGCTGTCCTAAATTAATTTGAGTTCAGAATAAAGCATCCTATTTCAAACATTTATGAAAAAAGTGGAAATTAAACACTTAGAAATTACCAGGTGAGTTCCATATTTACCAAGAAAAAATATATTTTGATGTTTTGATTTATTTATTTTTAATCACTTACTCTTAGTCGTACCTGCATCCTAAATTGGACTGGAAGGCTAAAATGGTTGCGTGGCTGCCCAAAAGGTTGACGAGGGCCCATGAAATGCCTGGGCTGGTTGGGGGGACCTCCCTGATTTAAGCCCCCCATACCCTGACCTTGGTGAGCAGGGAGGCTCGGTCTAGGGGGCTCTCTCTGAAACAGTCCTAGCGGACTGTGGCCTGGCTGGTTGAAAGGTGGTCCTGGTGGGCCAAAGCCCATGTGCCCCTGGCTGGGCAGCTGCTGTGGGTGGAGGTTAGTGTTCATCAGAGGGCTGGGGCCGTGATGATCAAAAATAGGCTGCCCAGGAAATGGTGCCGAGTCCGTGCGTTCTGAAGCACAAGACCAAAAAAACATTTTTTTTTAATATTGCAATTATAATCTCCAAATGTAAAAAAGCAATGAAAAACAAACACAGCCTTACAATTTAGGTAGGTAAAAAACAAAGCATACAAAAGCAAATGTTGTTTAATTCTGTATTCTTAAATATAATCGGAAAGTGTATTCTTTAATGCAGTTTTCTAGAACTCATTCAGTTTTTCCATATAGACACATGCATATAACATGAGTATTGTTAACAGAGCAGCACCAGAAAGCTAGCAGCATACCCTGTAGGTATAATGCCAGAGGAAATGTCGAATAGAGTTAAATATGCTAAGAAAGGCTTGCTTCTCTTGTGAAGCCAAGGTATGGGACTTGCCTCCCATAAAGAGGGGTTCTCTGTCCTGAGGGCCTTGAGGTGGCTGGCTCCTAAAGGGCTCCATGTGAGGAGGAGGCCGCTGGGGCTGACCAAAATTGCTAGACATGTGCTGCTGGAAATCTCCTTGTCCCTGGGAAAACACAAAATTCAATATTACTGGAAACTTAATAATAGCAAACAAATTAAACTAATAACCAACTAACAAACAAAAAGGGGATGTTGTTGTCAGACATTGCAGTGGGTAACAAAAGAGCGGAGGTCATTAAAAAGATGCAAAATTGTACTTGCAAACATCAATATGCATGTTGATATTAAAGAAAGCCTTCAGCATGCACGTGAGAGCAAAAAAGCATTAATGCAACTGAAGGGATTGTAAAAAAAAAAGCCCTAAAAGAATGCCTCTAACAAGGAAAAGGGTATATCAGAAAGCAATAGGAGACCACATCTTTGTTTCAACCTTTGTGTATATTCAACATTTTTTTACTCTTTGCATGTTAGTCCCCACATCTATCTTTCAAGGAAAACTAGATAACAACCTTTTAATCCCTCCTTGGAATTCAAATCCCCTTCATAACCGCCTCTTTTTTTTTTTAAACATCTATCTCTGTTGAAAAATTAACCTGCTATTCATCATGTGGCACTTCCACAAATGGGCTTCTTGCCTCCTCCAAGCCTATTGTAAATTACTTAAGATGCTATCAAGGCTTAATCCATCTTTATTCCACTGCTGTGTGGTGGTATTTAGAGAGGAGGTGTGTTACGAAAGGTAGAAAAGTATCAAAACTTGCTTAATGGAAAGTTAATCAAAGGAGCTTACAGAGACACTGCATTGCAACAAGGCCTGTTTTAAAAGGTCAAATGGACAGGCAGGCACAATGAGCACTCTGGTGTCCATCTAATACTTATCGAATAGCACTGCTCATCCTCTATCTAATCCTCAATAAACAGGCTGCAGGCTAAGACAGATGCAAGGACAGCTTTCAGAAATAAAGGGATAACCTGAACAATAAGGCACAAAAGAGCCATTTGTGTTAACATTTTTTAGACCTCCAGTTAATTTCACAAATATTCCATAAATGTAAGTATATAGATTTTTTTAAAATTTAGATTTATATATTATTCAGTGCTTTTTGATACCATTATGAATTCATAAATGGCAAAATCTCACTTGATTACATTTTCTAAATAGTATAATAAAGCTTTATTTTATTTGAATAATACCAAGATTAATACCAAGATTAATATTTCAAAAGCAGACTTCACCGGCAAAAATTTAATGCAGTAATACTTCAGGCTATGACCCCCCATTAGGCCAGCCTTTTAACAATTAACTGTGATGGGATGATAATATATGATAATCACTGGTTATCAGGTGCCCAGTGGTAAATGGGATGTTGCCGGTTGGAATGTCACCTGCATTTCAAATGGTGTCCTTGGCAACTGCACACTAAACACGATTGACAGCTGGTGAATCAACATTATGCTGTTCATCAGCCACCACAGCCTGCTGGTAAAGGAAACACTCTGTTCACTTGCACCTCAATATCTACAGCACAATATCAACATTTAGCATAACTGGTTAAAACATATTCAACATCAGATATAGGATATTCTTAATATTGACCGACTGGCTTCTGCCTCAAAAGCCCATCTCATTTGGCATCAGGCTTTTAAATCCATGTGAGTGCAATTGGATGCAGATATTTAGGTCCAATTAATTTACATATTACAAGAAATGCACTTGCATTTTAGTGGAAAAAAGTCAGTACTGGCGGCACCTGATGCCTGGACATCATAATCAGAAAAGACCTTTTTAGTGTTTGTAAATCCAATGTATGCGTTAGACGTAAGAATGGTACCAGAAGTTAAAAACCATTAATGAATAATCAAGAGGATGTGAGAAACTGACAACCAATCATCCACATGGTGGGAATATCAGAACCTGGTTGGAAAGCATTAGAGAGTGCATCAAAGTTTACCCGTTTTATTTAACGCAGCATTTAGTGTCTATAATTAGTATAAGCTAAAGGCAGTTTACATTTCTTAAATTTTAATGGTACACTGTACAAGAACAGGGCTGGGTACAGTTAACAATACCTTGGTGGTATTGAAAGAAAAGTTACTGGCATCAAAAAATTTTTAATTTTTATTCTATACCAAGTTTCAATACCTTGTGGGACCTAATGTTCCTGTATGTTGCATGTATAAATCTACACAGAATAAATCATACAAATCATAAATCATAATCATGAATCATACTCACTGGTTTTAACTTATAGCTAGGAATTTTACTTAAAAAATGTATATTTTTTTCAATATTATTGTGTTTTATGGTATTGCTCAGATACTGAGCAATCGAAAACCAGGTATTGTTTTATCATGGGTATCTAAAAAAAATCTGAACAGTACCCAGTAGTATACAAGTAGTTACAGAAATATGGTAGTTAGTAGTTTCTCATTGTATGCTCAGATTTAGGCCATCAATCACCACAAATTCTGCTTTAATAAGTTAAAAGTTTAAAAAAGTCTAAGTTAATATTATTTTGCTCTCTCATTAAAATGAAAGGGACAGAGCGCTAACCTCAGCACCAAGCTGCGTGCGCAACTTATTCAAGTATGTCACTCGAACAAATGGTAGATCATTTCCCACAAATGAGTAATTATTTGGAAGATATTTCTTGCACACTATAGAGGTGTCCTTTGCAAGTAAAGTAAAAGTTAATTTTATTGGTGAAAAATCAATGACTTAAAATCCCTTTTCTCTCATGTAAAATTTGGCCTTGGAAAAATATAGCACAAGGCAGAAGGCTTGCACCACCTCTGCTAACCCTCATGTTTCTTAAATTCAAACACCATTTAAAAAGGTCTATATGCCTTTGGGACACAAACTTGTGGAAAGTGAATTTTAACGGCCAGAATATCCTGCTTTTACAATTCCATTATGTGCCAAGCTAGATAGTCTGAGCTTCAGCCCATCCATGAAAAGTTGTTAACCAAGTCCCGCCACTGCTTCCCTGACCTCCATAAGTCTATTGCCTAAAGCCCCTATCATACATTTACAGTTGTGCAGCCAGACATGTATCACTGTTTAGAAATCTACTTTTAGTATTTGGCCAGGGTAGGCAGTCTAATTGCTACAATGATATTGGCCTTATATAAAAGGATGCTAAATGTGTGGAGAAGGAGTGTGAGGTGAAAGGGGGGTAGAGGAGCAGCTGCTACTCACAGGGAACCTCGGAGGACCCACAGCAGGTCTAGGCTGGCTCTGAGCAGGAGGCATCAAGGGCACTGCAATGAGAGAGTGAGGAAAGAGGGGTGAGCAGAGGGGGAGGAGATCATGAAATCAGGGGCAATAAGAAAAGTGGAGAGTAGGAGACCGTTACTAACTTCAACTGGTAAAAACAATACAGACTACTCATTCAGACACAATTTTTATATTTTTAAAGAAAGAACACAAATATTTAGATTTAGCAGCATTTTAACCAAAGCATTAAACATTTTGACACTACACATATTCCAGTGACTGGAGATTTAAAAAAACTCCAAACATACCCAAACTAAATATAAATAAAAAGTATTACAATATTAAGACTGCAGAGTTGCATGAGGAAAAGAGGACAGTGGTTTTGAGCATGTTTTACAAACACATGATCAAAAGTTAACCATAACTTAAGTGTAAGCCAATATTAGCCTACCTTGAACAGATGTTGAAGGGCCTCTAAAATGAGGATTAATGTGGATGTTTTTGGGCTGTGGAGGTGGTTGGTGGTGGTGTTGGGAGAAGCCAGGCGGGGGTGAGCTCATCATTCGTGGCTCCATTTGGGAGCGCAGAGGTGGTGAGCGGTGGGCCATGTGTGGAGGGATGAGCGGCTGGAGGGGCTGCTGAACCAGTGGGCGCCCAGTATCATTGAAGGGAGGAGGTCCTCTCGGACGAGGATGGTGCTGCTGATGAGGAGGAGGCATTCTGGAGGCCTGGTGCTAATTGGAAAGAGATAGGGAAATGGAGAGGAGGGAAAAGCAACAACCTGTCAAAACATATCGCTTTCTGACACAAATTTGCCATAATGCACTGACACATCAACAAGTCAATTAAAAACAAGACTAAAGTTCCTATCCAGGACTGGTTTCTCAATGGTTTCTGGTTTCTTAAATTCATAATTAAAATAATGAAACCACATGCAAACAACCTTTAAACTGATCAAATAAATATTTACCTGCATGTTCATGTTCCCTATGAAAGGATATCTCTGGTCATTCATTCGTCTTCTGTTCCCTCTCATGTCTTGCATCCCATATCCTGGCAGGCCCCCTCTCCCTCGGCCTCCTCTTCCCCCTCTCCCTCTACCGTAGCGGTTTTGTCTCTTCTTCTCTTCTTGTTCTTCAAACTCTTTTAGATCTGCTTTGGCCTTTTCCGACAGTTCTAAACGCAAATTTATCAGAAAAATATGCATGAAAAAAACAAACAAAAAATAAATACAAATGTCACAATCTAAAACATGTTATCTAATATCATATAATCTATAATATTATTTGTTGACTCTTAGTGGGAATAACATGTACCAAGCGTTTCAGGAATGTTACTCCTTTTTCTTCCAGCATCAGCTAAACGCACAACTGCACCTTCCTTTCTTTCTGACTTGAACCTCAAGCGACCAGACTCCTCATCTTCCTCATCCTCTTCATTTGACTCCTCTCTCGATTCTTCTTCAGGCATAGCTTCACTTTCAACCTAGGGACAATTTGACATTTTACTTCTGCACTATGTATAATATACCGACAATTAGTGATGACTTTCTGGCAGCCACTCCACAACAAAAAGCAAATTCTAAATAAATAACGTTTACAAGAACCTTTCAGACATCTCTGACTTACTTTTATGTGTCAAATACCTGAGAGCTTTCAGCAGTGGAAGACACCTCCTCCTCTGCAAACTCCTCTTCTTCAGGGGCATCAGTGACTTGGTCACCATGTTCATCCATTGGTTTCTCATCATAGGATATTGAGTACTCATCATCCTTTAAAGAATAAAAACACATGCCAATGAATATTATTTGGTTACTAGCTATTATTTGGTTAATAATATGCTCTATCAACTCAGAGTTGAACCCCTAACCACTGATTACTGCAGGTACAATGACAGTAGTAGTCAAAAAATAAATAAATCTGAAGTCCATAAAAAATGTTAAGTTGTAATGTGTCTCATGTCCCTTTCCACACAGCTAATTGGTCCATTTTTGTTTTGCAGTGCCTGAACCAGAACTAAACCTGCTCTGGAGCAGAGTAGCAGTGTGGTGCAAGTCACCATGATGATTAACACTGCTCTAAACTGAACCCCTTTCTGAAGAAAGAAAACTCTTAGTTTCAAACTAAAACTAAACCTAACCCTGGCATTTAACAACAGGTCTCTGGACCTAGAGTAATAGAAATGTGTGCCTGTTTTGGCATTACCCGTATCAAATCGCCCTGTACTAGCACATATCATACCCTGTAGTGGAAACACACCTCCATACTACTAAGGTGCCACAAGATGCATTCATACATTTTCATTTTGTCATACAGGTTGATAGTACCTTGAATGAAATAACTGAAGGTCCAATATGGTACATTTATATTACCAAATAAATATTTATCACACACATGTTTGTTATAAAACAAAAACAATGTGTGCCACGTCATCATGTTTTATTAGGCCACTACTGGTTTTTTTTTTTTTTTTTGCTACTACTGCGTTTTTCTACCATGGCATTGCTTGGCCTAAAACATAAGTACTGAAAAGGATGAATCATTAACGCTTATTGTAATGACTGTTCCAATGCAAGTTCAAGAGAATTGGAGACACTTATTCAGTAATTGCAAACTATATGAACACAAATATTTAACAAATAATAAACTGAAATATTTTTACTTTGAATAGTGCAAAAATACTGTGCTGTTATGCATTTATTTTTCTTTATTATAACGCATTTATATAGTTCACAAAGGCAAACATTAAAATGTTATGGAAAGGATTTTGGCGAGGCACCATGTAGACCCCATACACCAATTACCATAACAGTGGGGGCAAGGCTTCATTACTATTCCTGACAGCATTTGAAATTCAATGAGATGTAAATGTTTGACATGATATACAGAAATACGGGCAGATAAAAACACTCCTCCCCGGTTCAGTGACGGTGAAAATATCATTGACTGACTCCAGGCAAATCGCTCTTTCACTGGCCACACTGTAAGTTCATAACACCATGGCAAAAACATCATAGATTTATCTATTGGGAGAGTTCACAGATAATTCCTTACTGCTTAGTGCTCTACATGAAATTTTCAATTTCAGCAGTATCCTTGTTTATGCAGACACAATATTGCTGTAAAACACCCTCAAACAAAAAATTAATTGTCAAATAAGGTCAAACTCTGGGTCACACAACAGTGTTTGATGTTGCGCTCCATTAACCTGCCAAACCGCCACACATATGAATGCAGACAAGAAAAACCCTCTCAGCAAACCAGCTGGATGGACAGGATGTCCCAAGGGAACACAACAGCTTAATCCTTTAAACTGTTCACCATTGTACTAAATGAAAACCATACTGAGCAAAAATGACCAGACTGGGCAGTTTTAGTGACCTTGTAATGGGTTATTCTGCATAACTCATACACATTCACCTGTAGACACTTCCACAGCTTCAATGCAATGTGGTGTCAGGCATATGTAAGAAGGTCAAAACACTTATCTTTATTTAGAAAAAGAAGGCAGCCCAGTATATCTCTGTCAGGTGCCAAACAGCATCACACTTTGCTAAATGGGCTATAACAGACATTTGCACATGGATCTGGTCTTATCTTTGATCCTCTTGGTCCAGGTTAAGAGGAAAGGGAAACAAATAAAAGGGAAACTCACATCAATCATTAGAAAACGGTATGGGGTGTCCTCAGGAAGGTCAATAATCTTTTCACCTGCATGAGACTTTATCAGATCCAGTCTAAAGACTGAGATAAAAGCCCCCCACATTAACCTACTTCGATTGGCAGCACATCTCCCTGCACAAAGCAGCTTCCTACTCCCCCAATGATACAGGCCCCAAGGTCACAATGGCACAGAGATTTGGAGGCGACAGTGCACCATTACCGTACGCCAAACAAGCTGTCAACACAAACTTTGTCAGCAAGATGGAGAAATTAACTGGCAGGGAGTGATAATGAATCTAATCCCCCTGGCCCAAAATGCCAACCTACATCTCCTTCTCCAGAATAGATTTTCAATCCTTGCTGTCCCCTCACCGAGACAGGAAAAGCGACATTATCTTTTGGATACAAAAGAGTTAAGACAGAAAGGGGAGTGGGAGGATGTGTGTTTGTGTGTGCAGGTGCAGACATCTAATGTAAGAAAGCCAACATGAAAACTCACTTGAAATTCACCATCTATAGGCTCATTGATTTCAAGGTCTAGCACTTCATCCTGGTAGCCATCATCACCCTGGGCTGGCTCTCCACTGTAATCCATTTGGTCTTCGGGCATCTGTGCATTGTCGTCCTGGCTGTATTGCTCAATGTACTCTCCTTCCCCCTCTTGCCGATACTCCTCCCCTTCCTCATAGCCCTCTGCACCCAGGTTCGCCGTGTCATCTGTGTAGTCTGTTCCCTGCAAGTTGTCCTGCTGGTTATAGGATGTGCCTATGCTGTAGGAGGCATTAATACTCAAATCCTGGCCACTGAAATAAATAAATAAATACAAATATTAACTTTCAATAGGTAAAAATATACCTGTTAAAATTGACAGAGGCCAAGTTTTACAACAATATAAATTATGACACAATAGTGTATTAAGTGTACCTGATATTTTGGTCTTCATCATCACTTTGTAGAAGGTCATCATTAAGCTCCTCATCTGACAATTCTGAAGGGTGCTGGGAAAAAAACACAAGCACAGTACATGGTCATTTTATGCCTTTTTCAGCTTTGTGTCCAATCTGTGCAAGGTGTGGGGGCAGGGGACCACCTTCAACCCCAAAGGATGCATAATTCCCATGTGGAGAAGGCAATCTGGGCAGGTCAACATGGCTCTTTTTTGTCCACTGTACTTCCTCCTGGTCCACATCAACATTTGCCCCTGTGGAGGAGCCACCTGCCACATCTCTACTGTTCTACGTATTTTCTGAATATCATTCTAGCGTTGCAAACAAAATGTGAGTTTAGGCAACAAGAAATTACCTTAGAGGAAAACTTACTTTTTTACTTGACGTCCATCCATCATCCCCAAGCAATTCCTCCTCCAAATCACTAAAACAAATACAGTAAGCAAACTCAACAAAGGTAAGAATACCCCCACAATATGATTATGAATCAAGCAAAATAATATCTCTGGAGATTTTACAGACCCCAAATTGTAATCTTTATATATTTGTATTGATATTTTATGTCAAAATAAACATTTCAATCAGTACAATTAGCCCGTCAGTAAAACAAACATGGGCTGCTCATTGAACAACATATTCTCATAGTTTGTGTTTAATGCAAAAAAACAAGAAAAAGTACCTTTCTATATCGTCATCTTCACCTCTTCTCCTGCGTGAGCGCTCAGCACCTGGTTTGTCATACTCATCAAAGTCATACTCTGTCAGACAAAATTAAAAAATAAATATGTAATTAATAAAATGTTTATCAAATCTTTGCTGAACAAATAGAGTATAGTGTACAATGGCTCAGAATCTATTGCTCTAAACTAGTTTGTTCCTCAAAAGTACTATTTTATAACTTATAGTAGACAATGTTGAAATAATGCTTGTAACATTTTGTCTCTAATTACATTTAACCATCACAGTGTTAAGAAGTAAAACAATGTCAACAGGATTGCAGTTTATTCATATATGATCACAGTAACATGTGACCACATGTTTACTATTGAAATGTAGGATTTTTTGGGGTTAACTTTAGCTAATTAGACCTCATAAATCAGGAGCTACCTGCTGCGTGTTCTTTGTCAAAAAGTGACTCTAAGAACCAGAAGATGTCTTTCAAATGCTGCCCACATTTATTTGAGATCAACATGATCAAAAATGCAGATTGACAGGAATAAAAAATAATGCATAGAACAAAATATAGTGGTAAATCCAAAGAACAGAATTCAGTCTCAAGACAGGAGCTTAGACCGGTGGCGGAGCCACCTGCTCAAGGTCCTCAAGCAGGTTTTAGAGTAAAAGGAAAGTATAAGAATGACAAATTTATGACTAAAGTCCATTCTATACATATCTTGTGGTTTTGGAACAGTAAGTCTGTTCTCGCCATCAAAAGAGCAGATACCGGACACTGGCCTGATAGCATAAATATGACAAAGCTTATCTAAAGGTATGTTATACAGAACTCAGCATGAGTTGTCATCACTAAGGAAACTAAATAAAGAGAACATACAGTAAGTATCTTTAAGCATAAACATATCAGTAATATGCTATGTAAATCAAGTACAATGAATAAAATTAATGATTAAAATGGATAAGTGGAGAGTCATAATCTAAGAAACTTTATTGGTACACACAGGGCCTAAACTATGGCAGATTATATGTGAAACTTTAGCAAACTAGATTTTAACCTTAGCATTAGGGAGTTTTTATATTAACTAGATACTATTGCATTTTGTAAGCCTCACATAAGGCAGGCAAATTTATCCTCTGCCGCTGTACCTGCTCTGCACTATGCCTTGTAATGGCCTATATGTCTGATGGTGCGGACTGTTCTGCTCTTGATGTCCTGTCCTGCTTCAATGATACTGACTGATCATTGCGAACTGTTTATGAATGCTGTCATGAATTTCCTTTTTGCTGAGACCTATGACTGCAAACTGAATTGCTCCCTGGGGATGAATAAAGTTTTTTGAGTCTGTAATGATGTTGAAAGATGTGTTTGCCACACTTCAGTTGAAATGTCTTTGTAAAAAACCTAAATTCTTTCATGGTTTTGCTTTACTAACTGACCACTTTAGAAACATGTAAAATGCTCCAAGATGTATTCCAAATTTCATGATGATTACAGTTGTTAGATCAAACACAATAAAGTGGTGGAATTGACAGAGTGACAGGGGGAAAATTATTATTATAATTATTTGTACTACTAGACGTGGCGGCAATATTTTTTGTAAGCAATTGAAAATATTTTGATGAATTGTGTTTCTCCTCCAATATTCTATAAGCAAAAAAATGCATAGTATACCCTATATTACGCTTTTTTTTTTTTTTTTGCATTGCTTATTACTTATTTGAAAAGTCAATGGAGAAAATCAAAAGGAATTTTAATTCCGGAACCAGGGGTGGGCAGGCACTTTTGAGCTCCACTGCAAACTCACCATAGTTTATAGCAGCAGTGCTGGAGCCTTCTACAGACACTAATGCCTCTTGATCATCACGAGTTTACATGTGAATAAAGTTGGGAGAATTTGAGTTCAGACAGGAAAGGAGAATGTCTCAGTGCTTGTACTGAACAATGTTGAATAGACAGAGCATGATATAATGGCTAATTACCACGAGAATTAGCAACATGAAGATAGAAAAGATAGCACTTAAATATTCAGGACAAGTTGTTTAATGGTGTATGTTCTTTAGAAATTTGCAAGAGTGCTTCAGCATACAGGATTACTTAAACATACAACTCCAGGTATGTTTTTGAGGAGGAAACAACACTGTAACATAGTCAAAAGCTCAGAAAAATCAAGTTAGCGTAATAAGTCCTTTTAAACAGGCAGTTAAAACTAAACCTATTGGAGTTCATCTGTCTGTCGTAAACCAAAGAGGGCTGCAGAGTTTAGGCTTTGAGTTGAAAGTAAAATGGAACTGTTTTTTTGATTGTTTTTTTGCATACATATATATATACATATACATACATACATATATATACACACGCACATATATATACACACACACATATATATATACACACACACATATACATACATACACACACACACACACACACACATACATATACACACATATACACACACACACATATACACACACACACATATATGTGTGTGTGTGTGTGTTACACCTTCATACTTCAAGTATCCAGTTAAGTATTATCTGCAGCTGAGATGTGCATATTTACAGTAATTGCAAGCTAGTGGTGTCCAATTTGTTTATTTATGTTTACTTCATTTTCATATTTTAATGCATAGTTCTAGTATATATTTTAATAACTAAAAGAAGTTTACCGGCCTTGATCTATTACAGTCATCCCACTTTCGCAACTATCACATTTGACACAGTGGTATTAGGCCATTTGGGGCTTATTAGACAAGATAACACAGCGAGGCCGTCATTTGAGATGTTTGAGCGAGGTCAATGTTTTTCATCCAAAATGGCCTTTAGGTAAAATTGACGAGGAAAGCCCACCGCCTGAATTGGGTACGAATATGAAAGCGTGTCATGAATTGAATTATATCGATTTAACATTTGTGGTCGGGTAGTACTTGAACAAGAAGCTAAATAATAATATTATGACGAAAATCATTTTCAGACAGTCCACACGGCCACAAATGGCTAACTAGCATTAGTAAAAGGCCTTTGCAGCGAAACCACAACAAGCTCATATTATCGGATTAATGTTGAGCAATCACGTTAAAATGTTCGGTTGATTGTTGCAAAGACACGTAGCCCTTTTAATGGTGTTTCAAAATAAAGACAAAAATATTTCGACGACACGTTAGCATTAGCTCCAACTACACGGCCTTGCATCTCAACAGCGGTGGCTAGGAGCTACCTAGCATCCAGTCTAGCTTAGCCTTCGTCTCGACAAAAACAGTGCGCACTTCTTACCTGTATCGTTGACTGACATGGTGCGAGGCAAGTCTCAGTTGGGGTTGTCTACAAATCGTGAGAATGTTTAATATTTCGTCGTCATGTTGGATCAAACCTAGCAAAACAACTGCCTCTGGGCGGTAACAACGTCCAACCACGGCCGGAGTACAAACATGGCAGAGCTCTGTATCCAGTAGTGATGCATTATGGGTGGGAAACAGCAGCTCCCCTCGTCTTGCTGCTCAGCGAGGAGACTTTCTCAAAATAGTAGCTACAACTAACGATGGGTAAGTCAGGTAAAGACATTTAAGATTGTGGATACATATCGAGTGTAGAACTAAAGGCAGGCATGATCATGGATTATTAATACTGCTGAGATTTTTAGAAAAAGGGGTTTCACCAGTACATTTCTATAGGGCTAGAGTTAATTGTCACACACATAAAGGCATTTCCAGGTAGTTGTCAGGATGAAGATAAGAAAGACCAATATGCCAGCCATACATAGTACACAGTAGTCTGCACAGATGTGCCCTACACGAGAACAAACAGGTTTCTAAGAAGAAGATGAAGATGATTTTAAGTGGATTGCACATGACCTAACACAGTTAGGTTTTGTTCTAAGGATATACAGTACACGCAAAAAGGTGAGAACAAGAGGAACAATGTTATGGACCATTTAATTCAAGTATAATTAGCCTATACAATAGACAACACTCTCTATGCACAGGTCAGTCACCTGTTTAGCACCTAACCTTATTGGCCTGGTAGTGATTTTTTTTTCTCATCACTACTTTTAGCCTAACAATAGTGTATAATTACATAATTAAGATGTACTCTCCATCTGAAGTGTGCATCAATACATGCTGCAGATTAATGGTCACATTGCCTGGAATAATTTAAAACAAGGTCTAATCTTTATTCAGGGCACCCCTTTGATTTTTCTTCCCTGTAAGGTCAAATCCTTTTTTTTTTTTTTTTTAAATCTCTGACCAAGTTTTTTTCTTTGTGTTGTCTGGGTCTACTACAGATACACTACTGCAGTCTTGAGCCGCCAAATTCCTCCTGGGCTGACAAACGTCAACAAAGGCCCCAAGAGACACCAAAGAGTGGGGAGCAGTGAACTGAAGCCTCATTGTATTGGCTCATTACAGGATCCCGCAGTGAGGAAGAAGCTATTTTGTAGCACCATAAGGTCAATATCTGAGGGGATCAGCTATGAGATCTTCAAATTTCAGAGAGAGAGAAAATGGATTGTGAATTCTGTTTATAAAAATAGACATTTTACCTAAAGTTTGTTATGGATCTTTAAGCTACCCAATATCCACTTTACCTTATAACTTTTTTTTTACAGGAATAATGTAAATAACCAAAATGTCAATTTTCTGCAGTCTGCATATCCTTAACTTTCTAATGTACATGTACATGATGTAGCTGTAGGAGCTCCTACACTGAATATGTAAGTCTTAGTGTTCACTATAAAACATTGACAGCTGTTTCCAAATTTCTTCCAGAATATAATGCTGACAAAATTCACTTTCCCAGGAATTTAGATTTTACCTCCAAATAGATGTGAAAGGAGAAGCTGTCACTCTCCATTATGGTGACCTCAATGATTCTGTGCCCTTATCCAAATCCAGCAGTTTTCCATAACAATGCAAATTAAAGGGTGCAAAGCTGAAAGAGACAAGACTTATTTTCCAGTCAAAGTACGGAGGTTTCTTTACACCAAACTCGTCTGTACACATTGTCTAGACTTAGAATTTGCTAACTAACTTGAGAGTTGTGTTGAAAGGCACAATTTGTTTTGGTGTCATTTCATTACCATTAGCAACATAGGAAAGTTAAACTAAAGTTTTGTTGACTAAGATAGATGCATATATGGCTTAATTTAACAATTTATTAATGCAATACACAATATTGTTTAAAAAACAAGTCCAGATGACTGCTTTTTAAACCTTTTGTTGAGATGCAATTACCCTGGATATATGAGACTCTTCACAGACATTGTTTAGAATAGGTACAATGGAACACCAGCGTTGTGTATGTTGTGTTCCTTATCTGAAACCAGGTAATCTAATATGGACTAATAATAATAATAATGATCTGGTAAAGAGTGTGCTGATGCTAATTATAAAGGAGTGCATTTAAAATCTCATTAGCATGTTTTTCATATGAACTTTTTTAATATGTAAAAAGGGGAAAATGGAAAGAAGAATAAAACAAGCCTATAATAACCTAGCCTTCCAAAATATTATAGCCTAGTAGGTTAGAAAATATCTCTGCCTTTCGTCAAAGAGAATAAGTTGGAGTCAGTGACCCACATTTCCTTCCAATGAACTGCTTATCTCAGACGGTTTTATTCAGGGCATCGTCAACAGACGTCTGCGGAGGAGGATGGGCGGAGCTTCCACTCCTGGGCCGCTCTCATTGGAGCGCAGCCTCCGTCTGCTCCTCCATTGGCTGCTCCGCGTGTCAGTCTGGAAACAGTATCACTGCTTCCCGCGCCATCCGCCGTGCACGCGCAAGGCAAGCAGGCACGTAACCGTTTGGAGACTGTCTGGAGTCTGTCTGAAATTGATAAAATTGGAGATGGAGTTTTACATGTCGCTGCTCATTTATAACAAAGCCGCCGGATAAAACTGAGAGTTTGGCTGTACCTCTGAAACGCCCTCGCCTCTGAAGCTCCAGGCGCAGACAAAATATTTCCGAGATAAATGGTGTGAAAGTTTTTTCTTCTGCAGTCTTTCAGCAGACAGCTCTTTATGCACAGGTAGGTGAGAGCGCCGGTGCAAGTTGTCTAATGTAGCCTGCAGTGGATACTGGAGCCGGCTAGTAGCCCACACAACTTGATAGCTTTAATTGCGAACATTAGAAATGTGGATTCACAGCGTATAAGGTCTGTGGTTTATCGACACTAACTTCAAACAGCACGAATGTTTTTGCTGACAAAACCTCGACGCATATGTTAGTCTAATTTCTACAGCTAGCTACATTTGTTTCGGAGTCCCGACCTCGATCATAGCACTTGAGGAAGATGCGCAGGTGACGCACCTGTGCTCACGTGAGGTTGTTGATTAAACACCTGCGCTTTAGCTTGGCTACCTGTTACTTATACAACCCCTAGAAGATGCACTTTTTTATCACTTGTCCATTTTCCGATCTAACCTGTTACTACCAGTTAATACAAATGCGCAATAATGTATAGGCTGCAGGCATATACTAAATATGTGTCTTAGAGGTGTCTGTGCAGGTGTACTGTGAATATGTGGTCAAAACATCACATCTCCCTTTTCTGTCATTCTTAGACCAGAGACTAAGCTCTAGAGTTCAAGAAGAGTCCACCATTCAGAAATCTGCTAGGACCAGCACAGAAAGGTTGGTTTTTGAACACTTTGTAGAGTGAAGGGGGCAGAGGTATATTTCTAATATATGCATGTGTTAATTATAACTAGTCCACTACTGTCATGAATTTGTATGCTACAAACTTAATAGAACTCCTATGTAGTGTTTTTTTAATTTTTTTTATCTTTACTCTTTTGGATATTTTTCCCCATGACTTCAGTACTGTACCATTAATCTTTTTTTTTTTTTTTTGAAAGAGCTATAATACAAATACTAATATAGAATTGATTAAAACTTGGTAATAGCAAATTACAGCAGCAGTTATAGCAATACCTATTAATTAAAACAGTTAATTATTCTTGTACCCGTAGTGACAAGGAAATACAATAAAAAGGAAAGTATTTTTTGTCATGACAGTTTTTTTTAATGAAATATGCAAATTTAATAAATTGATTGTGGAGCAAATCCCCAATGCGCTGCTGTCTCAGACTTGTCTAGACAGTTTTGCTCTGTCACTGCAGTTGTCTGCAGACAGTCATATGACTTGAGGAGTCTTCCTCCCTCCCCTCATGTCAAGATGGCTGCTGAAAGATTGTTGTTACTTTGACGTATAGGAAACATGCATGTAACAACTGAGTAATGCGCAAGACTATGCTTACCAATCTCCATTGCATACTGTATTTTATAAAGTATATTTAATTTGGTGTACCTCAGCCTTCCGCTCACATTTGAAGAATGTGATATTTTTAACAAGCAAATTGCTGTATTGTTTCTAAAACTTTGTACACAGTAATTTTAGCTTTATCTTGTGTTACTGCCGCCTTTTGAAACTGCTTCCTATTTTCTTGGCATGATCGGTAGCCATTTTGTTCTGTTATATTGCTGGAAATTGCAATTTGCATTTGTCTTGTTCACATTATGAGGCATTATACAAACATGCCATTGTGTCCACTGAATATTGAGTATTTAGAATGTGTAGATTTTCATCCGCTGGTAAGACTACACCTTTAACAGGCATATTAAAACTAAAGTAGTAAATTATTTTGTAAATGTTAGTACAAGATATTTTACTATTTTACTTTTATTTTACTAATTATTACTGTGCGGTGTGTATATGTTCTGCTGTTGTAAAACTATTTCCCCCTCAGGGATAATAAAGACTTCTTAAACCTTGAGGATAATAATAAAAATACTATACTGTATAATATGTAATCATAGATATTTTGCACTTTGGGCAATTTCATCCTACTTGGCAGTTTAACTTTTTAGATTGCAATGTTTTTTGAAATCTGTTTCAAATCATTTTAACAACTACCTTGTGGAAATACGTTCAGCTTGAAGTATTTGATGGTAAACAACACTTTTCCTGTCAGCTCTGAAGTAATATTAGCTTTGACTTCCACAAGTGCTCCGAGCTCAGCTTGACACTACAAGTTACTTTCACTCTGCGAGTCTGTGATGTTTATCTGTTTGCCCTATCAGTGACCAGCCTGGACAGATTTCGTCATTATCACTTTCTTAGGGCAGACTCATGCACTGGAAAGAGATCCTTTAGTCTAGTCTTGGCATAATCTTTAATTGTTTTTAAGTGCTTATTGATTATTTTTTTACACAAATTGAAAACATGCTCTGTTTGCAGGTTTGAGCCTAATCTCGTTATGTACCTTGATTATGGCAAAATTTATGAAATTGGAGCTTTATAAGGTAAGAAGACACAAACTATAGTAATTTTGAGGATAAACATTCAGCTTGTGTAAATCTGTTCCATATCTGATTAACCTTTTTGTATGGTACAGTTGGGTTCAGTGGTCTTGTGAAGTGGTATAATCTGGTATCAACTGCATCATTGTTAATGTGCATTAATTTGCACAAAAACTTTAAAATACCACTGTAGATTTGAAACGTCTTATGTTATGCTAACACACTTTAATAATGTTTTTTTTTTTTTTTGTTGTTGTTGTCCTCACAGAAGATCATGATTTTCCTGCAGCTGAAGACCTTCATGTCGTCCAGAGCATCTTCTCAAATGGTAGGTCCTCATTGACCTAAAAACCTACAGCACATTTAAGCCCATTTAAAGTTGAGGGAAACAATGTTAAGAATGTGTTAAGTTGCTGCAGTGGGTGAATATGATTGCCTGAGGGTAAGCAGTCTCTGTGTTTGCAGAAAATGAGCACTGGCTTTTTTACTCCATGATACAAGGGTCAAAAAACCTTATCAAATTCAGTGCTGTCATCATCATGTCAGCAGCAATCATTTTTTATTAACACAGATTTTTTATCTCTTTATAAGATAATCATGGGTATGGCCCTCATAACTTTCACTTAAAGCTCCGCTGGAAAATGCTGATGCAAGAATGGCTCAGAATGGTTGTCCTGTTTTTCGATTGGCTGGCTGTCTCCACCCACAGTCACGAGGTCTAGCATCATCATGGTGTCTGGAGAAAACAGGCTTCCATTTATAGGCAGTACGAATTTAGATTTACAACAAATTTATATATTTTTTTATTTCTGCAAACAAAGATTACATTATATACATTTTTAGTATTTCTGTGCACAGAAACTCCACCTGGTATTATCTGTAAGTGGTGGGTTGTTTTTTACTGTAACAATACACTTTCTTTTGACATGGGGTGGCATATTTTAAATCAAGGCCTTCACTGTATTTTAAGGACTCTTTTGGCGACATGCCAAAGCAGTGGACCATTTGTCTTCCCTCATGCAATCACAGCTGCACAGCTGTGGCTCTCTGCTGGTCCTAGCTTTCAATAACTTTACACAGCGTCCATTTTGAATTTAGGCACTGGCACGAAGAGATGAACAGTAATGTAGCCAACAGTACCAGAAGTCAATGTTTTTGGCAAATCTGATATTTAAATCCAAAGCTTTGATAATAACATTAATATGTTTACAACAGGGATAAAAATTCATCTTCTGATTGTGAGCTATTATTTGTGATATTGGCATTTACTGGGATTAGTTGTGCTTTCGCTTTAAATTTACCATTTTTGTTCAGTTTACCAAAATGCATTTTTTAATATTATTCATAATAAATAAATTGAGATTAATTTATGATAAATAAAGATACAAAATGTAGTTCTATTTCTTGCACGTACAATGTCCACCTTTACAATTTATTAAAATTTGTCAAACGTTGTATGAAAAGTATGAAAGTATTTTTTCCACCAGTTGTATGCTACCAAACGTTTGCATAATTTAAAAAAAAAAAATTCTATCAATAAGACTTAAACAGACATTGCACTCGCGAAGAAAAAAAAAAAAAATCAAACATATTTACAAAGTGTGATGTTTGTGTGCATCTATTTTGCGAAATATTTCGTCTGTACTAAAATGTCTGTCTGTACTACTGTCATTCAATAACTTATTTTGAGGTCACATAATAAAATTATTTATAAAAAAAATGTATTTAATTTAATCAGTTGCAGTGAGTTGTCCCTTTGGAAATTTTGGAAATTTTAGAATTGTTGTTGTTATGATAAAATATTGTAATATAAATTCATTTGAAATTCTATTTTGTTGTCCACAATACTATAATTGTTATTAAAGTACTTACAACTATATGCGCAAAATTGAACAATTATTTTTAGTGCATGTATTGTTCTTTATGTATAATTATTGTTGATTATTAATATGGAATCCTTATTTAATTTTTCTCAATTTTAACTATAATGTAATTAATAATGATGATTCTTCTTATTGCCCTATAAATGTGCTAGTGAACGTTTACATATGAACATTTAAAGATACTGCAGCACTGTATGTGATTATGTTACACTCATGCGTGCAAAAAATGTGTTTTGATCCTTCAAACAAGCTGTGGCTTTTGTCAACATGTTATCAGCTCAAGCACTGTTCTTTCAAATGACCCAGTATAACATCTAAATATTCTATTATTCAATTTATATTAATGTATTTACCTGAAAATTTGTCACAACAAATGAACAAAGATGCATAAACATGTTAACCACTTTTTAATAGTTTAGCTTTAATTTGTATTGATTACCTCAATCTGGGATTATACAATTGCTTAAAGTTATTTCAGAAGATAGAGGTCCTATGTTTTTAATAAAGTATATATAAAAATATATTGGTATGTATGAGATTACATCTTCATTTTATAAGAAAGGATTATTTCCTCCAAATTGATTGTATGTAATTCTTAATTGATGCATTTTTTGTTGTTGGCATGAAATGGTTTTGGTTCCTAATGCACCTGAACATAGCCTTAAATGCACACAAGTAAAATGTCTTTTGCCACTGTTTTGCCGAAACAGCAGTTCTGATTTGACTGTGAATTTGATGTAGATTTTTTTAGATGGACTATGGTAGCTTACAACACACTCTTAACTGGTACAGAGAGGGCAGAGGCCTGGATGACCACTAGTTGACAGAAAGCAGTCCTGCTGAAACTGTGCTAGAAGCACTTTCTGCTTTACAAACTTTGCTGTGAGATAACCCATGCTACTGTTCAGCCTTACGCTAGTTGATTTTTAGGCAACATCTCTCACATCTATTACATTATATTACACTTAAATTGTAGAAGGAATATTATGTTATTACTGTCTATGAGCATATGAAGCATTTACATGCTGTGATTTCCTTACTGTTTTTAGCCCCATCTGCAATAAATCCATTAACATGTGTTCTATGTAATTTTAATAGTGGTTTCACTATTCAATTATTATGTTTTATTATTACAATCTTAGCAACTACATTAGCCGTATCGCAAAAACTGCTTGTACCGCAGTAACATCCTGGTATTCTCTGTAATAGATATTTTGACATTTTGATTGATAACACTGAAGATGTGGAGAAACTAAATAAAACATTAATTACAATTTGAGTGGGAGCCAGTGTAGAGCCCTGTATTTCTTTTTGAATTCAGTGTAAATGTGATTTACACAGTAAAATTATAAAAGTATTACTGTTACCACATGTAACATAGTTATTTCATATTGCGTGTTTTATTTATATTTTGCAGCACTACTGCTTTGTCCAGTAAGCTTAACTAATTCTGATGTTGTTATTAGTACCAGTTATATGGCCTTGGTCTACTTCTGTCTATGGTTGATCAGTGTAGAAAATAAATGTTTTAGTGCCAGAGTAGACTTTGTTACTGTGCCATTAACCATCTTAGCTATTACTCAAATACATTAAAAGCAATTGCTCATAGTTTACGATCTAATTAGTAATTCTAAAGCACAAGCAAACCCTCCAGGTGTCCTGTTAGGCTGTAGGTAGGTAAGTAAAGAATTGATGCTGTTTGTTTAAAACAATTGAAGGCTTAAATCTCATTTGTATAATGTAAACCACTCTGTCCATCATATCGTTGGTGTTGTGCTTCAGTGTATTCAGTCTAATACAGATGTGTGTGAAATGCTTCATGTTTACAGATGCTCTAAAGCTAAAGAGCTAAATATTTTCTCTTGTTTTCAGGGTATTAAATGCACTGCGAAAAAACAACAGGTTTTGTAACCAACATTACCAAACACTGTCAATATCGAGTATAAGTACATATTTAATTAAAGTCCGGTTCTGTTGATAGTCCTCATTTCTTTGTTTTTGTAAATGTAAAACACTTGTGTGAGATTTAAATGTGCCCACTTGATGGGATTTACTTAAGTTCCTTCAAAGTCAGAAATGTGAGGCTGGAGGCTGTGCTTGCATTTTTACCTAATTGGGCTTCATTTGAACACACCTGGAGTACCTGTGGTCACTTTGCCATTTGACCTTTTGTGAATTAAGTTGGCAAGGCCAAGTTTAAGCTGGACAGCCTTATAGAACATCATAGCAATGGGAGGCTCCATGACTAATTAGTAAATCTTACTTTTTTAAGGTAAAAAGATTTCCTTTACATAGAGGCAGTGAGTTGATTAGTAAATGCCCACACGTACCGAGTTGCAGTAACCTAATAAGTCTCTCTGGACTTTAAAAGTGAATATTTCATATTTCGCTGATGACTAACAGCTTTTCTGCTTGTCTCATATTTGGCTCTCCATAAGCCCTCTGAAATGGGTGAAGGGAAATGGAGACTGCAGGCTATCTTTCCTGTCACACAATGGCGTGGAAAGGTCAGCCCTAATGAAGTCAGGGGAGTGACCCCTAGTATTCAGTGACTTTGCATGGGCCCCGTCCCACTGCTGCAACCATGCCGCTTAATCCCTTTTTGATCCTAATTGATAGGCATTAACATGATCCTTATCCAGGAGCTGTGTTTTGTCTTCCACAGCCCTTCTCTTTGGGTGTCATTGACTCAAAGTGTGAAAGCGTTAAACCAAATGTGAAATTGATATTTTTCTTGTTTGTGGGCTTCAGATGTGGCTGTGTTTCTAAACAATCACACAAAAGTGCACAGTGTTCAGTGTTTGCCCTTACGGTCTTAGCAGGACTTAGCACATGACCTTTGCAATCCAACTGTGGTGTGAAAGGTAGCTGTCCACTTCCAGTTTGTTTTCCTCAGAGTGCTTTTATCTTCATCACTAAGTGATTACTGTCTTTAACTGTTGACTAATTACCCTCTTTGAAACATTTGTATTGACTTCAGGCTCACGCAGCCTTTTTACACACTGCACACTTCAGTTGTATTCCTTGGTAGGAGTTTTACTTCAGCATGATGCATTATAGTGTAGGATTCAAATTAAACATCAAATAAAACATCAAATTTGTATTCTCTGAAGAAAGTGCATTAAATACAACAGATAATGACAAAAAGGAGCAAATTAACCAAATATATACTGTAAATATTTACCTCCACCAAGGAGCTTATGTTTGTTTGTCTGTTGGCAGTTTGTTTGTTTGTCTTTAACATGTTCAGGAAAGTTCAGTAATGGGCCAAGGAACAAATTAATTTTTGTGTGTGGATTTGGATCACCGTCTAGCTCTCCAAGTGCTAAAATTTACTTTTAATTTTGAGTTTAACATTTACAGGTAAATGTCTTTTCTCATGTAAACCTTCACTGTGACATCACTATAAGCAAGTGATTATTTTTTAGTTAAAAACACTTTCAAACACTAAGAACACACTGCCTATGGAAACATTACTTGAACAGAACAATTAGTTTTAAAATTATTCAAATACCTATCCCCTAGCAAAGGTCATAGTAACAATAATAAAAAAGTATAGAGATGCATGATTTACAGGGTCAGCCATTTTCCTAGTGTGGTTCACCAAATGGCTGCAGACTGTAGCCGTCACAGGACAGCTCAGTCCTTCCACTCACATCAGTGTAATTAAAAGTGTTTTTTCCTTTGTGCTCAGCAGTGTGCAACTGCCCACTTTAGCTGAAAATGCCAGGTGTCGTGTTGGTTCTTGTTGGTTTCACACGGCGACTCAAGTCCCTCCCTGGAATGCAGTTTGCAGGTCTCTATAGGATTGAATGTTGTCTCCAGCTTGTTTGTTGCACTGAATAATGAGTGCTTGGTAAGGCCTGATGACATAATTTGGAGATTGCTAAAAAAAAGAACTAATTATGAAGCTAAGAAACTACAGATTGGCATTCTGCTTGTGTACTTCACTTGACTGGCACCACCTGCCCTCTATATGTCACACTCACTTCACTTATTCCACTGTTGTGAAACCGAGCGGTTATAAGAAACCCCAGAAGACTCAGCCAATAGATTGCTGGTGGGATGAGCTTTATATTAATTCTCCTGAAGAAATATTCTTATTCCTGTTCAACTAGGTGAGTGAAGAGTCATTAATACTGAATAGTAGTGCTTTCTGTTTTCTGTTGACACAGTCAAGTCAGGTGCAGAAAAGGAGTGTGGAGATTATTCTGCAAATCTTTTATTTTATAGGTGATAATTACTGCTAGGTTTCTATGTTTGGTTTCTCTGTACACGATATATAGAATGTTCAACTGATGTGTTTTGTTTCTGTGCTATGCCTGGTCCAACTATTTTTGCTCAAGACAATAGTAATTGTTGTAACTATTCATCTTTCTCCTCAATCCAGAAGTAAAGAAACCTGGGCCTACTCGTCTAGTTTTACATTTTGCATACAATAAAAGCAGGAAGGTTAGCTATGTTGTTGTGGGTGGTGGGGTTCGGACACTAGGTCACAGATTGTGGGGCTAACACTAACTGGGATGACAAAAGTAAAATGGCGTAATATAATGTCACACATGCTGGAATGTAGTAAAACTGTGCAGTATAAGAAAATCAGTCAATCAATTGATGTGGCCAAACGAATAGTCACAATAATATGACCAGTGAAATAGTGAGTTTAAAGTCATAAGATAAGAAAAATCTTTTTATTATTGCAACTGCAGAATAAGAGCAGCATTAGCAGCGTGGGAATTAACATCACACGTCATCACAAGTGTTATCAAACAAAAGAAATTAAAATTGAAAACTATGCTAAATCTAAAACAGTACTATTTACAAAAATAAGTTTAAAACTATGCTAAACTAAAATAGGCAATGTTTATGTATATGTACAATACGCATAGTAATATATGTCATGCTGTAAGGCCAGAGATATACTTACTGTTATCCCAGGCAAGTGTCACAACACATACTTGTACTAGGGCTGCCCAATATACAGTTACTTACCAAATACCATCTTTTTACCTCCTATGATATGAAGTTTCCATTTACTGTGATAGTATTGAATGAAAGAAAAAATGGCACCAAACTAACTAAAAAGCAAACTAAAGTTGCTTTCCCTGTTGACTTTTTTGTTTGCTTAGCTCCTGTACAACACACCAAACATTATAACATTATAAATCTAAAAAATATTGTGATATAAATTTCTACGTACTGACAAACTTGTACGATGCATGTTACTCATCCCATCCTGCGTTCACAGTTGTAACTGAAATGCCACAATATGTTAATACTGTGAAAGATTTCTTCAAGATGATAAAACACAATCTCATCATCCCAGTTTGAGTTCCATGTGTGTTGTTGTCAGAGTCTTGTAGAGCAGTGTTTCACCTTTTTTTAGTGAACCTAACATTTCAAAGATCATAAGAATTGTGACTCAATTGCCTGGTCTGGTTTAAGGCTGTGAGGTCATGCTCTGTTTAAATGTATTTTTTAACTTTTAACTTGGGTAAAACTCGGTGTGACGTCAATTTGGTGCATCCAATAACAGTGCTGCTCCATTCAGACAAAGCAGTCGAACCCTACATTAGAAAGTTTGCCTAGCATACAGGGAAATCTAGCCCTCTTGATATGCTTATGATATCTAGCCATATGCTTATAAGAAGATTGTGGTGGTTCGGAACAGCTATATTAGCTGAGAAGGTAAAAGATAAGTGGCTAAATTGTGTTTGAAATAACTAGCCCCTACTGATATGTTTTGTGTAAACAAAGTACTACCACAAACTTTGTCCTGATTTTTGAATTGATAGAAATCTTTGGTGACCCAAAGAAAATCTTTGGCGATTCATTTTGTAGTCCTAACTCAGTCCTTGGAAACTAATCTATCCTTGGTGCAAAATATTTAAAAGGGTACTCAAGTAGCTTTAATATAATTTTAACATTTCACCTTCAAATCCAAAGATTTAAATAATAAGAACTAGTTTTAGCTAATTAAAAAAAATCAAAACTTGTTTAAGTCACTTGTGTGTATGCCAAGAAGCTGCTATGATGTGCTACGTAGTTTTTACAGAAAGGCTTTGGTTTTCCTTGTACTTGGTATGCTCTTCAGGTGAACTGTTTTCTCTCTGACTGATTTTATCAATAATTGCAAGGCCAAAATATTTTTGAGCAAACAAAAGAAAACAACCCCAGCCATCTGGATATGTTTGCTTTGTGTTGAAGGCTAAAGTATCTGGTGCAACTAGAACATCAGAACCACTGCAGCCAATGCACTGATTCTACTGTCCATGACTTATGACCACTGCTGGTGTGTTGGCAGGTCAAGTGAGACTGAATAGGAGCAACCTCCAAACCGTTTCACTCAGAGATGACACAGATGAAAAAAAGATGTAAAGTAGTTTGAGGATGTTTGTGTGTCACAGCAGGGATAAGAAGAGAACGCTGTCACGTTTAACCATAGTAACTTCCACTCTTGGCCAGATAAAGCTATCAAATGTCATACTTCACATTTCACACAGTTCAACTTAAAGAATATATTGTGATTTGTGTGAAGTCAAGTTTAATCTTTATTGTAGTTTAAGAGATAAAGCAGACTGGTGTTTCTGGAGGCCTTTAGTTTTAATGCAATCAATTTTCACAGTGATACTTGTGCCACTTGAGCATGCTACTCCATTTAACTACTACTCAGTGCTTCATCTTCACCTTCCTCTTGACAAAACCATTCAAGATCAAGGGCACCACCTTTGCAACTAATGAGGTTGTTTATTTTCTAAATTTCCTTGTGGACTGAAACTGTGAGAGAAAACAGGCCATGCATAGCAGAGTATAAAATTAGCATTAGCAAACCAGAATTTGAAAAACCCTAAGTTTGGCATTGTGTGACAACGTGTGTGTGTGTGTGTGTGTGTGTGTGTGTGTGTATATATATATATATATATATATATATATATATATATATATATATATATATATATATATATATATATATATATGTGTATATGTATATGTATATAATATATATATATATATTATACATACATATATGTATATGTATATATATATACATATACATACATATATATATATATATGTATATGTATATGTATGTATATGTATATGTGTTTTCTTCAAATCGTATATTTTAATTTTTAATGTTTAGTTTAATTTTTAGCCTTCACGTAACGTAACCTTCAGTTTCTGCTTCTAGTTGTGTGGGCCATGGCTGTATTTTATATATGATTGAGTGTTGGACAACCAAGGCTCGATTAGATTAATTGTAATAATAATAGGTTATGAGAGACACAGTTGTAGCCTATGTGTTTTGTCTTGTTGGTGAACAGCAGAATTGGTTTGAGATTAAATCCACAATGATTTGCAGGTCTGCTCATCAGTGCCCATGCACGCCGCTTTATTTGCTGATGTAGATTGGGTTCCAATCACTGCGTAAATGTATGAGGCTTTACTGTATGTTTGCTTATCTGTCCAGCCATCCCATCTATTCAAACAGCGTCCTTTTCATTTTAGCTGTGTGCTGCTTGTTTTTTTTCTCTGGGACCTTTTCTGTTATTTGGGACCAGATGGTGAGGGGCACGGAAGCACCTCTTTTGTCCGGGTGCCCCTGTGAAAAGAGGCCGTCCTCCCTAGTGTAATCAGCAGCACCGGAAGGGTCCGTTTTGGGTATGAAAGAAGACAATTGGGTCTGGACACCTCTAGATTACAGAAATAGAGGGTTCATCTCCTACCCCTGCCCCCTTTGACCAAGGCTCTGGCATGGAGCATCCTCATCTTTGATCAGTGGAGGGTAGAGGTAGTGATCTGAGCTCAGTGGGGCCAAAGGCCACCCCCGCCCTGTTTACCCTGCACTTGGCTGCGGCTGACACCTTCTTCCGGAAGGAGCCACAGGGCGGTGGGATGATTTGGGCATTGGGGATACCATGACCTGTCTAGACAACGTTGCACGTTGCTCTGGAGTTGCCAAGGGGATGTGATGAACTCTGACCTCAAATGCAGTTGGTTAGAAACCACTATGGTCAGATTTTATTTTTTTATTTTGAGTGTGGGGTGGGGAAACATGACAGGGTGCGGCTGTACCCCACATACTCCACAGTCTAGTATGAACTGAGAGCAAGACTGTTATTAAACCTAATTTTTAAGATTTTATAAAACTTGAGAAATATATGGTTGAAACAGTTTTTTATTTGACAAATATCAGTATTTATTTATTTTTTGCATTACCTTTATAAATATGATGCCTTTTACCTTGATTTTATCTGTGAAACTACTATTCCTCAACCGACATCTCACTACAGTGGTAAGTACACATGTTTTTTTCTGCTTACTAGTTTTCTAAAGTTCTTGGGTTATTAAACATTGTATTCTGCTTTTGTGAAAGTTGTAATTTGGACAGCAGCAAACTCACTCACACTCAAATTTTGCACTATACATTTTAGTTATACAAATATCTTAGCATCTTCTACACAATGTAGTAAGCTCTGGGACTAAACATTGAGGAAAGGATTATCAACAGCCTTTAAATTAATTAATTATGATTATATTATATATTTCACCATCGTTATAGTTTATACTGTTGAATGAAAAATTCATTGCCGTTTGAAGGCTCGTAAGGTTGATGAAGTCTTCATTTGTTTGTTTTTTTCACAATATTATCATGACTATCTTTGCGCTCTCTTTCTCTTCTATTCTATTTTCTTTTCTTTATGCACGAGATGCTGATATTATTCATATTTACTCAGTCACATAAATCCCAGTACCTACTGGGCCTGAACCACAACAAAGCAGAATATGTGAATTAGCTTTGATGTCGAGACTGCTCCTCAGGAGAGGGTGCAGTGAATCCACCATCATGGCCGCCAGGATCAACCCCGCCCTCTCGCCTGCCACTCAGGAACTGTTAAAATGGCTGGATGTAGCAAAATGAGTGAGAGGGAGAAAGAAACGCCCACTACTGTGAGCCGTGACATGGTCGGCTGAGCCATCCCTTTCCTTGTAGCCCAACTCAGATTGATCTAATTATTTTCTGTTTGTCTGTCTGAGAACAATGTAAAGTCCAGTCAGGCTGATGTTTCTCCCAAAACGAGTGAATGGGTAGTCTGCGGTGTCTGAGATTTTTCCAATTTTCACCAAACTGTTTAGTCAAAATATTTTGTTGAGTTCACATGTCATAAATTAATGTTATCATATGTTAACATGATTTATTGTTACCTGTTTAAAACAATGCATGCGGCATCCATCAGTATAACAAAATATGGTGATGCATTTAAAGTTTTTTTGTGCAATAAAATCTTTATACTGCATTAAACTGAAGCAAAAGCAGTATATCATTTGTCATATATTTTTGACGGTATTGTGCTACACCAGAACCAGACAATTTGCTAAGCCAGGAAACCAGACAGTGATTGAAAAAGAAACACAGTGGAGATGCAGCTTTTATAATTCTCTAAAATTAAGAGTTACACCCAGTCATTTTTGCATTTCTACAGGTCTACAGCATAACAACTCTATTGGAAGACACTCCTCTGTGAAGTGTGGGAGGTAAATGTCCAAACCTTCTATTTTTAGGTCTTCCCACTCTTAGTGAATGACATGTTATTATTGGATCCTGTGTGAATATGTTTTCTTCCTTCTTCACAGTGCATAGGCTTGGTGCTGGACTAGGAGGAAGATGTCATGCTTAGGATGGGTTTTGGTGATGATGTTGCTTCTGTTGATGCAGCATCGAGCTCTCACTTTGTGCCTCTGTCAGCTATGATGCGTAACCACCGAGTGACTGACAGGCTGGTCCCAGGGGACAACAGGGGGCCTGAGGTGAGTCAAATGTATCCTTGACCCTGTCTAGCTGCGTGTCAACAAGCACTACAAACTCAGTAAAAAGGCCAGCAGCAGCTTGGCTGTACATTGGACATCTTAATTCGGAATAAAGAAAATTAAAAACAAGAAACATGTTGATGAAGGAAAATACAGCACAAATATAGCACAAAATGGATGCTAATTTACAGTATTATTACAAGAAACTGTTTTGATACTTCGTTACTTGCATCTGCTCAATTGCTTAATCCAAATAATTATTTAAGGTATTGTGCATTGTGTCAATATGTTTATGACAGTTGCAACCCACAATGCAAGGGGAAAAAACATAATTTTGCTAATATAATTGGTTACATTAACAGCTTTTTGACTCACAATTACATTACATTACATACATTACATTTTTTAGTCTGAGTCTGAGAGTGCATAGTAAGTTATTTGTCACATTACAAAATTAGCAAAGAACATGGAAAGTGAATCTAGTTGATGTCCCGTTAAGTTTGTACACAAACAGTGTAGTTATTATTTAGCCCGAAAAACTCTGTTGCATTCTGTTAAATTACACATTGCACATTCTGTTCACCCAATTAGTTAGTATATGACAAACTAAAACAATCAAAGAAAATTGCACTTCACCGTGTCCTCTGTATTTTTTTCATATTCTAGTCTGCACAATATTTTTCTCTTTTCATCAGTCAGTATTTATTTCCAGTATTTGCTTTGTCAATAAACGCAAAATATAATTAGCATTCCAGTTAAATTGCACATAAGGCATCTTGATTAATTTAGCAAACTTTAACTATTATAATTTATTTATAGTTTATGTCGTGTCTTCAGTTTGTCATCAACAATTTCTTGGATTTATTAGTTTATGTTTTACAGATGTAACTTAGCCAGTACCCAGTGGTACATGATTTAATATTCAGCTGTAGAGTGCAGAAATCTTCCTTATATAGAAAGCAGGCGGGTGTTTTGTTCTGAATCTCACAAACTGAACAAAGAGAATCCTTATTGAAGAGTTTTGCATCTTTTTTTCAAGGGTCACTCAAACACCATGTGTGAAATGAGAGTTGCCTGGGTGTGACTTTTCCAGAAAGCATCCGCGCGCTATTGTCTGCCCAGTCAACTTCTGCAGGCCCCAGTGCCCTGACTTCCATACATGAGAGATCAAGGGTTACCAAGGTGCTTTTGAGGAGAAGGGCTCAATGTGAGAGGGGACAAACCAGTTCACAAAATACTCATTTCCTTTGCATGTTAGGTGCCCTAGTGGGGTTTCAGACAGGGTCACTGACACAGCTAGTGGGGCTGCCTTCTCCACCCTGGTTTGTAATGAAAACAGTTGCTTGCCTTTTCAGTGGCTTGTTACTGCTATCAGCTTTCTGTACAGTATGGAGCTTGATAATGTGCTGTATTTGGCTAAAAGAAAGTTTGTTCAGACTATGGCTGTTTATCCGGTGCCGGACAGGGGCACCTCATGTAGAAAAGGTAAAAGTGGTTCTGTCCACCTCTCATTCTCGCCTGAACGTTCAGTCACTGAGCCACGGCATTAACTTGTATTCTAACAAGATTAAAATATATTCGTCCTGGGGATTAGCATAGTTTGGTGTCCTTTTGCTTCTTTTTTCCTGAACTGGTGCAGTGACAGTGGGCTTTGATCTGTGTTGCGAGGCAAGAGTTCTGGCTTGGACCTAGCCATTCGAGTGCCAAGTGTGAAATTGGCCTGATGTCATCCCTATTCTTCACCTTTTACATCTTTCACCACTTTAATTATGTTTCCGCCACAAAGCCCAGGCACCTCTGCACAGATTCCACTCTGACCATAGGAAGCATTTAGAAACTGTGGGTAAATGACACAGTAGGGGAGGGGAGATGGTTAGAGAGGTCATAGCAGGATGGGGCCCTTTTGTGTTTGGGGCTAGACATTGATACTTTCCTCATGTACCCTCAACTTACTTCCATTTTCATGAACAGTACTTTTATTAACAGTAACTGAATTACTTCCTTTGACAGTGGCTTTTGTTCTCTACATTTAGGAACAGTGTGATTCATTTTACTTTGGTTATTCGTTGAAAGCATTATCATTCCATAAACATCAATGTAATCAAGTATGAAAGTTTTCAACTCAAGACCTACACCACCTGAAACTTCTTGTTAGAAAGGAATTATTCTGATGTTAAACTCCGATACTTGAGAAGTGTGCACTTTCAGATTTAGTTATTGTTCAAGCACTGGTGTCCCGATCTGAACTTCTGGGAGAAGTGGGATGCAGCAAAATGGGGAGTGGGAATATTTTGATGAAGGTTCCTACTGATGCACAGAATGAAGGACAAAAACAACAGGGGCGTGTTGCTAGGATGTGCATACGCAAGGATTGAATGAAGTGTGTTGGGAGGAGTGCGTGCCGAGCAAGAATAAACTAAAAGTGAGTGATAGTAAGAGGTGCAGATGTGTTTGTGAAGCAGAGGGAGAGAGTAGGAGTTGGTGAGTAAGAAGCTGTGTAGAGAATGGGTCTCTGAGGGCGGGAGGGGGAAGCAGCCACCTGCAGCCATGACAGGCTTTGACCTTCATTGCTCTCTCTCTTTCTCATCCCTCCCTCCTTCCCTCGCTCCCTTCCACTCCTATTCCTGCCTGTGATAGAAGCGCAGCTCTTTTGAGAGAGACTGACCATCATGAAGACAGTGCTGGGAGCAGCCCCATCCGTTCCAATGCTAGTCACCAGCCCTTAGACATGGCGTTCAAAGACTAGTGGTGCAAGTATGGAAATGCAGATAAGGTATTGTTGAGAAAACATGCCTGGGAATTGTTCAAGGCTCTCACTTGCATAATGTTTGGATGCTTTTGCAAATGTTTAATCTCAAAACCCCTGAATTGATCCACCATGAATCTGATCCCTAACCTAGAAGATGAGTGGGTGTCTGCATGGAAAAGGATTGTCATGCCATGAAAATTAATATTTGTCACAGCAATTGTGATTATTTGACGCCTGGCAGCAGTGTTGTCTTCTGCAAATAAAAGTTGTTGGTTTTTTTTGCTCAACTATAAGCTAACCTGAAGAAGCAGTGAAGAATATGATCCTGTGTTGTAAATAAAGACATGAAAAGTTTCTGTGAATAATCTTCAGGGTTTATTTACTCTTCTTTTGCAGTTCTCAGGAGGCAGTTAATTACACAATTAATACATGATACAAATTATGTACATTTATACCAAAGAATACTTCCAACATAAAATAAAAATAGCATTGTATTCTACAACTCTGTGTTGTCATTTTATTTAAACGTGTTTATATATAGATAGATATACGCTGATGAGTAAATTCATAATGTCGTACCAGCAGTTTTCATAAAGGCATTCAACTTGAATAGTCTGCATTTGAAGTAATACTGCTTCTCTGATTCGGCACAGTTCTGTTTCAAAAGAAAGTTCACTCTTGAACTTTAAGGCAAAGTGTGTTTCAGTTTGGTGGATTTTAATTCACACACACTTTTTGCAGATACACAACAAAACACTTTGAAAGGCAAAAAGTCCACATTTTGGTATGGATACAGTCTCAGCTCATACTTTCATCAAGAAAGACTTAAGTGTATAAACACAGTTATTTGCCCAAGTACAACAAATTGCAGCTTTCATGCAAAGGCCCCATAAACTATTTTCATTCACAAAAAGAAAACAAAAGAAGTTATTGCAAGATAAACAAGCAGTGTAAACACCTCAGATATCTACTCTAAAGCAACACTGGTCATTGGATAGATTTTTTCTCAATATAATCTATATAAATACACATATGAAGTCCTTTCAACAACAATAAGAGATTTCCAACATTTGTAATACAGTCACTGACGGTTTTGTGTTATTTTATGATATATGGATATGTAATAAAATGTATATAGAGAAAGATTTAACAACATCCAAAACCTGCATTTATAGACTATTCTCCATAGAGCTGCAAATGGTTGTCTTCATTGTCTTTATGCTACAGAGTTGTTTGTGTGACTTTAAAGGCAGCATTACAGCCTTCAATTCAGTTAGCTACAAAATGATTCATATTGCTAGTTAAAAATATAGTGGATGCACTGGTATAACGAAGAAATTACGCACGTAGTATGAGTTTAAAGGCTATGAGACGAGCATAGACACTGAAGCAAGGCCTAGCTTAGCATTTAAGTAAAGTGGCGTGTTAGAAAAATCGCTACCTCTCAGTCACATAGACCTGTACATATTTTTTGTGATTACTTCATTTATAAAACGTACAAAATTCATTGTTTGCCCAATTAGCTTTGACAATGAAAAAACATTTTCTTCATTATACAGCAGACAATCAAGAAAACTCAACAAGCGTGGAAATAAAAAAACAAAAACTGCGCGTTTTTAAATTCACAGTAGCCTGGATGCAGCAGAAAAATACTCTTTGGACTTAGGTGCGTTCACGTCACTGGCTGGTCGAAATGCAAACTGCCAGTTCGCGTATAGTGACAATCATGGATAGGGTAAAGCAGTAAGCTTATAACGTACGTGAGTATGTGGAACCTCCTGGGGCGAGAAAGACAGACAATGAGGACATAGCTTTATACAACATCTTTTATAGACGTGATATTGCAGAAATATCTCTATTTTTTTAAACAATTTATGCTGGTATTCTTTGTACACTGGCCCTTTATTCGGTGAAATTATTGCATTGTAGGCTTGATTTTGCCTCACATTGTACGAAAAAGCACTATAATATTCCTTCAGAGGACTATACTGCCTGGTCCAGTCTATTGTTCTTCTATAACTATAGTGAATCTGTGTGTATTGGATAGTATCATCGATATTTTCTGCTGTGTATACTTCTGCTGTGAAAGCTCTATATAAATCTGTCATAGGATTACTATAGCATGTTTTCGTCTTGAGGCTTCTGACTGTTACATTGTGAAATTCAATCGCTGTCTGATTTTTCGTCCTTCGTGACGGTGGCGTGATTGTACAGTCCCTGCGCCATCAGGTGCAAGGCCAGACTGTTTTTAGTGCCGCTGGCCTTTTTGATTTTGGCCCTCTTATTCTGGAACCAGATCTTGATCTGGGACTCGTTGAGGCCCAGCTCCTGTGCCAGGTTCTGCCGCCTCTGCTCGGTCAGATAGCGATTTGTCTGAAACTCTGATTTGAGTCTTTGCAGCTGCTCTGCTGTGAAGGCCGTCCGTGGTCGCTTGTCCTCTTTGCTGGTCGATTTCTTCTTTGGTTTGCGAGATCTGGGCCCTGTAATGCAGGATCCGGGGTTAGGATCGAAAACACTTGGAATGTATTATTAAGGAGACTTTAAATCAATTAATGAAAGTTATTATAAGTATGTCATTAAAAACGCTGTAATCTTGACAACAGCCACAACTATGGAACTTTTTTACTTTTATTATGTACATATCATATCCTGCTGCAAATATAAATACTGTCAGATTTTATGAAACATTGATCAACTCAAACAGTGCGTAACGGTGCGTAATACCATTAGTCCAAAGAACGTTATTGCAGCGAAAAGTTAGTCTGCCAAACCACGTAAAATTATGACACTTTTATGTAATTCTTGTCATAAAATTGCGTTGCCAGATTTGTACGCAGAAGGATAATAATGAACTAATCTGGTATCCCAAGGCATTAGGGGACTGTCTGTAAAGGAGGAGGAGGAATGAGTGAAAATGTTGACACATTCAGTGAAGAAAAACGAGGAGCTCAAACCTCCCTCCCTCCTGTATCTTCCTGACGCACACATCACTATGCCTCTGTCTCAAGTCATAAAGAATTATGAAGCCAGAGGACAACACAAAAAAACAGCGCTCACTGATCTGGGTTGAAATCAGGATACATTTCCAAGCAGTTCCTACTTTGCATTCTTGTTTTTGTGGCTCACTTCAAACGCTGCTCAATGAGCCAACGTGCTCTGAATTAGAGAAGAGTAGCTCACACTAGATTCTACACATCCACGTTCACTCTCTCTGAAACCTGGGTTTGGGTGGTTTGACTTTAGAGGGTTTGCGTTTTTCATTCGGTCAACTTTAGAAGAAAAACGCAACCAAACAAGGCGAGCAGGCCGCAAATTTACTGCTAACGAGGCAGCCGTGTGTGAGCAAGAAGCCCGTATAGCCTTTAAAGCTGTGCAGCGCTACAACTCGTAGTAGTGGACTACACCACACATAGCGTTACATAATGCATGAGAACAAGTTGTACTACACTTTTCATATATACTACCAAACTTCAGCAGGTACAGGTAGCCTAAGCCCTGAAGTTATGTTGACATAAAGAACCAGTGTAGATTATAACAACACAGCTCTGAGCAGCAGACCATAGGCTACGGGAGAGGTGGGAGAGTCCATACGCCAGCAAATAAATATTTAATTCATGCCAAGCAAAACTCGCATGTTCGGTAAGAATTTGTGCCAAAATGTCAGCTTGTAACACGCACAGCATATTGGCGCAATATTTGTGATTATATGCAACATTCATCATTAGTATTACATTTGTAACACGAGGACGTTTGGACATCACTGCCTGTTTGGCATTTATTTATTTTCTTTAAATTAATGCCAAAATTTATATCATATTACTATGATTTCCAATTTTTTTTTTACATATATTTATTAAGCAACTAATTTGTAAGTCTTAACATTTAATTTAGTGTTTTTAAAAAAGTTTTAGTACCCTGCTTGATTAGAAAAAGTTAAAAAATTAAATATAATATATTTTTCCACATTTTCAGAATAAAGTCTATGATTAATAATGTTTTCATAAAGCTTACTTTTTGCAAGAAATGTATTTAAAAAATACAATTAGCTTTGACGAGCCTCCGCGCTGCGCACTGCCTCCATCTGCTCTAGATAGTACCCTACTGACTGACTCTGCTCGGGAGAAGTCGGTCAAGGCATCCGGGGTCAGTGTTACGGGGTATTTCAGGTTACCGGGAGCAGAAAGCATGACCCACCTGAAGAAGGCCTGTCCGAGTAGCGGGTGCAGTAGACCCAAGCGGGCCACAGCATGGGCTGAGCTGCTTTCGGGTTGGAGCTGGCCTGGGAACTGTCTGAGTCTGAGCTTAGGCACTGGTCTCCGCTCTCCCCGCGGGACTTAAGCTGCTCCTCGGCTGGTATGGCAGGTTTCTTTGCAGCGTGTGGAGTGGAAGTCCCCTCCGCCGGTACCGTGCTGCCCACCGGCTCGGTCTGGGGGGCAGCGGGGCTGTTGTTGCTCTCCTCGCGACGCCAAGCCGCTCTCTTCGCGGTTTGGACCCGCGTCTTTTTTACGCCCGAAATCTGGCCGCAGAATGTTGTCGATGAAGAAGTTGGTGACCCGGTGCGGGATCTGCAGGTTCCCCGGCGCCTGCAACAGTGGCAGTATGGCTCTGTTGGACTCGTCCGCCGACTCCTGCCGCTCCTCCGCGTCCCTGTTGCCGTGCTCATTTTCTTCCATACTGATTCACTTTGCCCGCTTTACTCTCGTTAACCCCTTTGTCGCTCTCTCCGCTGCGAGAAAGACGTCTGACGCGAATTTAAATACTACGCGAAGTTAAAATAAAAAAAAAATAAAAAAAATACAACTCAAATAAGAATGAGTGCCTTGGACACCATGCAAAGCCTTGCGCCAGTGTCCTCCGAGAAAAGCATACTTTTGGTCCTATATGCCCTCTGTCTCGGCTTAGAATAGATCTCTATAAGCTAAAACCTGTGCCATTTGCGCACTGTCCAATTAGTCATCCAATTGGTGAAAGTGGACGGTAGCCTAGACCTAAACTAAACTAAGGGTAAATAAAGAGGCTGCTAAACTGATGCTCTAATACTCGCACTCTGGAGTTTTGTTCTTATTTTCAATACGAGCCCCACGAGTGACGTTTTCCCACCGTCCTCCCAGACACGTGCCTTGGACCAATCGGATGTGAGGAACCATGCCATGTGACACCCACTCCAAAGCAGTCCACAAACGCCCCTCCTCGCCTGAGTAAAAGGGAAAGAGTTCTGGACCGAGAGACAAGAAGCAGCTCATTTAAATCCGCATGCATGTCCCACATACTTCACATAATTCATGTGTGTTTATCAAAGTGCAACTTCATTTTGAGTACTTGGCTGTGGAGAACAACACCACGACGCCTCTCTCACCGCAGGTGCTCATTACAACAGGAGCTGGTTCAAGCTCCGTTTGTCAAAGTGGGTTGTGGGGACCCCCGGGGTTCCTTGTTGCAGGTCACCGAGGGATTCCCAACCGATAGGTTTTCACTGTAGAAGACCGTAATAAGTTTTTTTTTTTTTTTTTTTAACGATGAAACAACAAACTTGTCTTGCAAAATGAAGGACAAATCCAAGTCATATGGTTGTTGTGTTTGAACACAGGAAAGCTTGATTGCAGTGAAAAAGACTTACTGATTTGTTCAGAAGAATATGTTCACCATTCAGAAGTAAAATGTTACAAGTTGTGGGAATTAAGTTCAGTATATCCATAAGGCAACAGCAAAAACTCGTGGGTACAAGTTATTTGTCATATAGTCATGACTCATCCCGACCTTGATTATTTGCAGTTTGCTTTATGTGATGACATTTTGTTTTTAATTCAGGTCTGTGATGTTTGTTGCATTATGAAATTGAAACCCTCCAGCTCGCGTTTAGATTTGTCCAAAGTGTCATCTTGCTCTCATAGTTTACCACAAAAGAGAAATGCACGTTCAGTGAGTGTTTTAGAGTGATTTACATGGTGCAGGGATGCGTGCAAAGTGTTTTGGTTGCTCTCGTGTTTGCGTGTCATGCCGCTGCGGTCGACCCACAACTGGGTCCGTATCCCTTTAAAAGAAATCAGTGATGCAAACAAACTGTTTTGTGCACGGTGCTCCGGATAGTGAGTCGCGCCAAAGACAAAACTTTGAGGAAGTTTGGTGACCGGGGTTAAGTTTGCCTCCAGTGCTTTGGACACCACCGGACTGTGTGGACGGATCGGACGGTTCCGCGCCGCGTTCTGGAATGGGTATGTGCACAGCGTGCACCCAGCAGTACCACAAACAAGGTAGCCGTGAAATAAGTAATAAGTAAGTAATAATAATTCTCTTCTAAAGTTTGCTTAGGGAATCAAACTGTGTTTTTACGCAAACATTACGCATGTAATTGACTGGAGTCTAGAGGTAGAGTTATTTTTAATCATAGCCATCATTTATATTATTATATTTTATTACTGATATAGACTATCGTGAAAGTTAAATCACACAAAGATGTTGTGCATTGTGCCCAAAAGTGTTTTTTGTTTTGTTTTTTGTTTGTTTTTATTGGGCTTGTGCTACCTTAACTGTTTGGTACCTGGTTAAATTCCGGTCTGGTCTTAAAATAATTTTGTCTCTTCACTTTTACAACATACCCACTGACATTTACAGTGTTAATGGTTATTAGGGTTTATTTGTGTTTTCTTCAGATGCGCGTGGACACTAATTCAGAGACCACCTCTTTGGGTTTTGTCACCTTTGCAAATGATTTGTTTTACTTGGCGTTCGTTATGTTCTCATGTAGTTGTACCTTACCCCAGCTCACGCTCGGCGGCTGATGGAGTGAACGTTGGGATGTAATTAGACAGGCCACTCTCATGCTGCGATTGTTTCTCACTTGTTAGGGGAAGCGCAGATTAATGTTGAACGCTAAATAAGCAGCAGACAATAGGAGCACAGACAGGCCGCTACCGCCTGGGCTTGGCCTCTAACCTCACAGCAAAACAGGGATGTCTGGAGGAAATGACACCATCTCAGCCCTGCATTATGCATTATAATAAGATTCATACATTTCAATAAACCACAACCCACCTATATTGTTTTTCAAAAAACTCTAAATTGAAATGTATAGTTTTTGTTCATGTATAAGAATTACATGATCATTCTAAGCTTGTGGATGGATGGTCAAAAGAAAAGACAAAACTAAGTGATGCACGTCAAAGAAAACAAGCGTTAGAGTCGTAAATAGTGTTAGTCGGTACAAGCACATAATCCGACTTTTGTGGAGCTTGACTGTCAGCTCAGTCCGCCTGGCTTGTTGTGGTTTCCGAAAAAAGGACAAAACGTAGTGTCCTGTTTGGACAGAAAACCTGTCGCCGTCACCCTTATCATCTGTGTTTTTATTTTATCACAGTAGATCTCTGTCTTCTGGCACGTAGTCTCTTACTATTAATTTGTAGTTTGCTATTTTAAACACTGAATTTTCAAGGTGTGCAGTTTGGCGTATAGACTCGGGGAGACTGGATATGTTTTTTGCTAAGTCACTTGATCTGTAGTCTCTATTCTTGCCTTGCCATGTTTAAATTTATTCAAACTATGTTCTAAATGTTAAAATTTTTAAAATAAGTGTTTTTTTTTATATAAAAGCATGTTCAATTTAAGATGTTTTGGTGTGTAGTCTATTATGCTTCGCCCTGGCCTTTGCGTACTGACGCATAAATAAGCGTAGTTTGGTTGTTTTTGTTTTATATATATTTTTCCAACGTGTGCTCACACGGAAGACGTACCACGGGATTTATTTTGTGATTAGGTTTAGCTTCAGTACGCCTATTTGTAATAATACTTGTTTTTGCTACAGTTCAGTCATATTCTTTAAATGAGTCTGCTGATAGCTGCCAGAAATACACCCCAGTATTTCACCGTTGTTTATTTTAAAATATTTTGGTAATTAAATAAACAACTCACGCATGTAAAGTATTAAGGATAAAAAACTGCGCCTGTTAATTGCACAGTAATGATCGCAATGAGTAGAACAATATTGCTGATATGAACGTAATCTCTTGTTACAAGAAAACATATTGTGGAAATAATGGTAGTGTTATATTAGATGCCTACTTGAATAAAGCACGTTTTTGTTTTGTTCTTTTTTTCACACATTTCTCTGTTGTGTGTGCCAAAACTTGCACACACAAAAAATGTATGCACAGCAAGGGGTTAATGTATCGAGTATAAACCCATATTCACTTATCGCTCTCTGGCCCTCCTCTTTACGTACGCATCCATACATCCAGTCCCCTCCCACCAATACTACTACTATCACAACTCCTGTGCATTGTGCGCATGTGTCCTGTCCTTGAGTTGCTATAACCCATTTTTGCACTGCCTCTGTATTTTCTTTGGTAGGATTGTCTTACACGTCAGCAGCGCTCAATACTATGGAATACTACAAAAGGTGACGCGCACAAGGAGGATTTGTGAATGGACGCCGTGCTGTGTGCCAGCTCACAGATCAGAGGGCGGTGGGACCTCTGCAGATGCACCACTGCCCCCCCCCCCCCCCCCCCCCCCTCCCCCCCCATCCTCCTCCTCGTCTTCTATGCCCTCCCCTCCACATGAATGGGGCAAGAAGGAGGGGGTCCCCAGCCTCTGTCGCCATGCAGGGGTCACTAGCAAATCCTCGCGCTTCCTGTGCCTTTCAGGACCTGAAAGCGCGTCTCTCCTATTTGATGATCCCGTATGATTTTTCTGTTGTTGCGCTTTTGTTGGGCCTGGAAGCTCGCTGCCCTCTTTTATTCAGGCAGGGTCAGCGAGAGCATGGCGGGCGAAATGGAAAAGATTAGCATTAGGCCTAATTACATGTAGTTCTTATTGCACAAGTCACCTTATAAGAAATTGTTCCTAAAATTGGGAGTATTTTTAGCTCTATGTCAAATCATGATAACTGAGATTGCATTGGAAGGCATGTTTTATACTTAAGCGCCACAAATTAAACTACCTACTAACTCCCTTTCCCTTCCCTACACTGTTCCTATGGCATTTAATTGTGTTGTTGTGAACCTGTTTAGGGAGATTCCGCTTACTTCAGGGCTATGTTGTGGTCCAGTCCTTTATAGGTTTTAATAACTCCTAATCCGTCTGATCGGTGTGGCGTAGATAAGTCTCATTTGAATTGGGATTGTTCTTAAGGAGCGCCTCGTATTGCTTTCTCTCAACCAAAGCTTAGCACAAACAACTGCACCACCCTGAGCGCAATTAAGGCCTCAGCCAAATGAGATGAAGCCTAATTGAATGCAGCTCAGTTCCCATCAGCAAGCCCTCGAATGGATCACTAATGTGAGAAAAACGGTTGCTATGTCTGTTTTTACTAGGTGTTAGTAAATGGACTTGTAAAAGATCTCAAAGTTTAATTACGCAGAAAGCGCCTGTTCTGTCACATTCAGAGAAGGCCGTATATACTTACACTAATATTATCTAAGAGTTGAGTAGTCCATAGTTTTACTGTCATATGTGACTAGCTGTAGTCTTTGTTTGTGAAAGTTTCTCCTGTTTGGACCACTAGTATGCATCTCAACCAATTGTACTATTTACGCATAAAGGGGCGATCCGACATTTTGACTACTTCTGTAATAATTATATTATTATTAATGTAGCCTATTTAACGCTTACAATCTAGCCTTTAAAATTCTGAAAATCTTCTAGATTGCAATCACAATTTAAAGTCAAGTTTAATTGTTCTAAGCTATTTGTAGTGCTTGTAATTTACAGTTTATATTGCAAACAAATTAAAAATTAAAAAAGTGATTGGAATAGTTATATTATGTTTTAGCTACTTTTAATTTGTGCACAGACACGTGAAATTGCCCTAAACTGTTTTATTAAAAGTTAAGTACGTTTTTATAAACGCTGTCGCAGTGCGTAAAAGTTTCTTTTCGCGGCTATGTGATTTTAGGACCACTGTTCTGTCTAAGTTATTTGTCTGAATCGTTCTTGATCTGCTGCCCTTATTTGCGTGGGCTGTGCTCAGCTGGTGTCAGGCCCACTGACTTCAGGACTGACTTCAGAACTGACTTCAGATCCATTCTCCAGCTGCTCCGACGCCTTACTGACTGCTATTTCCGTCAGGTTAATAAGTTTACATTCTTCCTCATAAAAAAACAAATAGGTTACTATGCAACACGCTTTATAGGCATGTCTTAATGCTGCAGGCCAGGCACAAGTTTACCTGAGCACCCCCCACCCCCAAGTTTGGGTCCTTCAGCTCAGATGCTTCTCGGGGTTTGGATTTTCCTCATGGCTCATGCACCTATGCACTTGTCCTAGCTCCTCGTGCGTTTATGAGCAAGAAGGAACAAGTGCCACGCGGACAGGTGGGAAGCACTTGATGAGAAAAATACTTATCTTTTTACTTTTGATAAAGGTTTTAGGTTCTTTGCTTTATATTTTCAAGACTATGCCATACATTCTAAAAGTTCTATAAAACACTGTCTCTCATGAGAGAGAAACGGTAGTTCTGAATATAAAGTTGAAGTGATGTTTTTATCACTCATCTTTTATTCGCCTTTTTTTTTCTTTTTTTTTTTTTTTTCTTTTTTTACCAATTTAGTTGCACTAATTTTCCGTTGTAAATTCTTCGTCTGGATTACATGTTAGAAGGTTTTCATCGTGAGGATGTCCGCTTGCAGGTGCCTCTTCATTCCAAATGGGAGAAACAATCTGTGTTATGTCTCCTCCGCAGCTTGCAGTTTTAATTATAGGGTGCAGGGGTCAGCGGTACGCGGAGGCTCGACCCCTCTCCCTGTGTGGTATCGCGCCCTGTGCCGTTCATTTCGCCAAAATAGAACCGGACCTTCCTGGACGTGCCATGTGCAACGAGCTCCCTTTCACCCTATGGCACCTAAGTTGTTTTTACCCCCACTAGCGAAAATGCTGTGAATTTGTCACTTATCGGGGCGGTCTGTCAAAGGTCATTTTTGGTGCAATAACTTTCCCAAATGGGTTGAGCTTGTGAACTTTGTGCATCTCTCAGCAGCGAGAAAAATAGGCTGCGTGCCTGCTGCCTAGGTTTTCCACCTGCTAATGAAGGCTAATTGCACAACACCAAACTATTAACCCGAATAAAAAGTTTAAAATATGTTTAGATTTAGCATACTTAAGAGAGTTGAGTGGGTTTAAGTAGAGGACATGTTCTTACTCTGAGATCAGTGTCTTAAATGCTGTTGGAAATCTGCCTCATGGTTTGGATTAAATACACATATAGGCTTAGTTATTGAATAACAAAAATCTTAATATATACATATGCCTGAAAAACACCCATAAAAACACTAGACTTTAGACACAAGTCCAAATGTTAAATGTTTGCTACTTTGGGTGCAGCAGGTTTTGTTTGTGTGCCACTCAGAACAGATTTTTGTGATGGAAATGCTCACCTTGATTTATTCCATTAGCTTTTATTCACTTGTTATTACCCTGGTCGATTTGCAGAGGCTGATCTGGGCTGTAAGATGCGAGAGCTGGCTGTGTTTAATTTACACTGGGAAGGATTTGTTTGGTTGGCATGCATAATTTGCCATCACCTGAGGTTTCTGGTGTCATTTTTATATTGTCCTGCGGAGGAAGAGGGATGGCACACAAGGCTGAGTGTGCTGACTGAACTGATAAATACCAGTGAGGCATGAAGTGCTGTGTACGCTGGCAAATGTGATTCACTATCTTTGTCATATACATACATTTACATTGATGCATGTGGTTTATGATGTTTTGACCTAGAGCACTGAAGGACTGACCACTGAAGATGCTGCAGGTGAATCCACATTTAGATGATGAAGAAACGGTGTGAGCAGGAACACATAAAGCTGGCAGTGCAGCCTGAGACTGCCATTTGAATGGGATCTGAGAGGTAATTTGAGCTAAAATGGAGTCCATTTCTGAGGCACTCACGCACTGAGCCCCCCCATGGCATCCAGTGTAATTCATTATTCCTGGCCATCTCTGGGAGAGGCGAGGGCAGAGGACAGCAGAGAAGCCAGCTTTGGTGTAATGAACACTCAGTAGACCTAACACACACATGCACGCTGGCACACATGTGCACACACACAGCCTTTATTATATATCACAGGGAGCAGGACATTAATGCCACTCAAGACCTTTTGGCACAGAAATAAGAGTGTGCAATGATTTTCTCCACTCTAAATCCATTTCATTGACCTTTTCTATCATGCATGGGACTGTGCCGCTCACTGCACTGTGAGATAAATATTCCAAGAATAATATTACTGTCAGAGTTTGATAAATAATCTATCTGCTTTTCATTTTCATCAGTGTTTTAAAGAAAATCTATATCCAAACAAATGTTAGTGGCATTTTGCCCAGTGTTTCCTCCTATTTCTTTTATTGGTCATTAATACAACATTTGCATGCTAAAAGATGCACATTAAAAATGTACCGAGCATGTTCTCAATAATGCTTTTTTTCCCTCTTTTTCAGAGGATTTGTACTATATAAATTTGGGATGAAAAAGCTTTATTGTGTATCTATACAGCACTTGACTGTGTCGTTCCTTGTCCCATCGCTAGGGGTCCGTAGATGTCGTGGAAATAATGTCCAGACAAGCAGAGAGGATAAATACTGTCATCTGCTGGCAACAAAAGCCATCACTTCTCAGCAGACAGCTTTGTCATCTCATTCAGCATTACCCCATTGTAAGTGCCTTTATTGCCTCTAGTGTGTGTTTTTGCTTACTCAGTTTCAACATATACTGTTATAGCATGAATGTGAAGACCATGTTCATCTTGGGTCTGTCCTGAACGAATGTATTTTTAGCAAAATCTCAAACAAAGGAAGCAGTGGGATGGGAAGATGCCTGAGTAAGAGCTTGAGAGTGACTTAAAGATGTGTGACAGTGAGGTGACAGCAGCTCCCTCTGCCTTAGACTTTACAACTGGGACTACTGTTTAGAGACACACTAGAATCCACTGTGAAAATAATAGCCTACTATTAAGACTTAGGATATGTTTGTGACTACAGCTTACTTATCGATTGTTGTAGCAAAACATAAGGTCAGATATTTTTACTGGCAGACGAAATGCATCAAATTAGAGGTCAACTACCCAACATTTAAAAGTCACGTTCAAAGTCAGTGGCTCAAGGTGCTGAAAATAAACCAGTCTACCATGGATGGCACAAATCAATAGATCAGATAGGCCCATCACTTCTTGCCTCAGAGGAAGGACATAGAAGACAGCAAGAGGGGAGAATGGGTGTGAGGGGGGGCAGTTTTTGGCAAATAGAAGGCGCAGTAATGGAGTCTTTTAGTTTGCTGTGAATGAAAATGAAAGGATATTGAAGTCCAGCCAATTATTCTGGTTCAAAGAGGAGTGGGGGTGGGGGTGGGGGGGATTGGCGTGTGGCGCTGGACTGCTGCCCCAACAGAAACTAGTGTGGCATAGATAGATAGAATTTGCTTATAGGGACAGATATGGTAAAAACACAAATTTATCTCCATATGAACAGATATAAAGATAGATACATGAAATATAGACTAACTTACATAAACTATGATTATTATGAGGGGCTATTTACAACAGCCTACAGACATTGGCCCCACTCCCAGAAATTTCCCCCAGTGCAAAAGGTTAACTGTCAGTCCCCCACTAGGTATAAATAGAAGTCTGCCCTCCAGAAAGGCGTGTTCTGAGAGGGAGGGCAGACAGTAGCAGGAGGGGGCAGTATCTCATGATCCCAGTCACACACACACACAGGCACATGGGGTAAGTTCGAGGGGCTTTTGGGGTGGAGCCTAACAGACAGCAGAGAGGAAAAGATGCAGCCGGGGTTATGATAATGGCTGCACAGACTGACAGAGAGGCCAGACAAAAGAGAGAGCTCATCTATTCAATATGGCCCTTAGAGCAGACACAACACACACCACCACTGCCAAACCAGAAATCTAATTAAACTACATAAGTGCTATACATCGTTATGAGTAATGAGGCAAAATGTACACAAATATGCAAATTACTTGATACAAATCAATAAATCTATATCCTTTATTTTGTGTGAATAATTTCAAAAGACAAATGTTCACATTGGGTGCTTTTATTTTTCATTTGAAGTAGCAAAAATTATACACAGTTCAAATATCAGACACACAAAAACTCAAACAAACTAAACAACTGAACAAAAAGGTCCCTCGCCACATCAAAAATAAAGCTTCCCCTTTCGTTTAGCACACCTGAATGTTTTAAGATCTTTCAAGATCTGCCACAAAATATTTTAAAAAAATCATGTTTCCTTCAGTAATGCTACTAAATGTGATCAGTTTGACAAACCAAGTACTGTACTGTTTGTACAGAGTCATTGGTTTTAACTCTGAAGGCATAAAATCTTAAAACAAATACAATTGAAAACAAAGTTTTCAAAATCAACGATGTTATTGCTTTTTCATGAAACCACACTGCATATAATGTACATGTCATTGTCAGAAAAATAAATAAAGAACAAATTGGCTCACATATACTGATTGCACTTCATTCTCTAGACCCCTGACTACTAAGATACTGTAGGTCTAGTCTGGTAATACCTGTCTGATTACAAGTCAAGCTATATATAAGAGCGGTATCTTTATGTTGTACAAACAATGAAACAAAACTGTTATAGTGACAAAAGCACTACATTCTATAATACACAGGCAATCACAGATTGCAAATCTTCAAGGCTGAAGTAACAATGTCCTGCCCTCTTTAGGGGTCCGTCACTGTTCTCAAACTCTTATCACCAGGTTACAGTCACATGTGGGAAAGCCCTACATCACATAGGAAATATTTGTCTAGACAGGAGTCATATGTCCATTTGAACACTTGGGAAAAAAATGCCATTTACATTCTTTCAAACTATCAATACAGAGTGCAGTGACTGAATCCATGGCTTGAAATACCATACCACATTCATCTCAATAGTTCAGTTATTTGGCAATTACATAATTTCTCAAAACACATTTGTCAAAAAACTAATTGGCATCTTTCAATCTTGTCTTGGGTCATTCAAAATTAATACTCAATTTGGTGCGATAAAACTATGCCTTATACATTTCTATGTGAGTGAAGACATTAGCTTCCCCATTACATTTCCCTTCTTGTAAAATAAAAACATAACAAAAACAAATGCAACCACACCACACATCACACACTCGTGTCCAGAGTTTCTGAAAGACCAGTAGCCTTTCTCGAGAACAAAAGGCAGGTATGAAGGAGGTCTTAGTGGAGTAAAACTGTAGATGGGCTGTTTGGCCAAAGGGCTGAACAGAGGACATGGCACATTAGATGAGGGATTCTCTGACCAGTGACTTGTTATGAGAGCAAAGAATGATGGGAAAGTAATGAGTCTCTTCTCTAGTCCATCTCAAAACTTTGTCCATTTCAAACTGCCCTCTTGTTGCCTTGTTTTAGGCTGTTTTGCTCTTCTGCAGTTCAGTTTTCAGTCATTATGAAGTTTTTCAACTCCGCCCTGAAGGAAGACACAAAAGAATCTCGTTATTAACTTGTCAATCTAAAGGCTCAGGAGATAACATCAGTGCCACTTTCAGGAACAGGACCTCTGTTAAATTAGGTGGTCAAATTTAAATCTCTGTTAGATTTTTAAAGATCAGTGAAACACAAGCATTACTATTTCAAGTTTTTAAAGTTATCCAAACACTTCTTTTTTAAGACTTATTTACTAATACAAATTTTAAGCTATTTATGTGGTACTCCTTCTCCTTTCCTTACAACAGAACATTTTGTGCAGAAACAATTAAGCAGCTTTTCTTTAATCCATTAAAAAGTAAAGAACTAAAAACATAGCTCAATGCAGTCTTGTATAAAGATTTGACAACATGTTAGTCATACAACTTGTAATGAGTATCACAGCTACACTAGACAGAGGCTCACTTGTGTTATTTTGCATGGACTGCACTGCCAAACAGATTGTTTCACTGTAACTGGCTTCAATCCAAAGCACCAAAGAAAAAAGCCTCCAAAAAGAACTTTTGAGGCAGAAATGTTTCTTTTCATAAATGAGCCACTGCAGGGAAAGAAGGAAAAACAGGAACAAAAACTCAAGTCCAGGCTTGTGCCAGAATGCCAGGCCTCATCACAAACAAAACGACAAACAGCAAATGAGGCTCTGGTCAGCCCAGTCCTGACTGGCTGTGTGTCTCGGCACGACTGTGAAAAACAACAGCTCTTAATCTGCTTTCACGCTCTCACTGAGTCAAACTGAGGGAGTGACAGACTCTTACTTTACAGACAGAATGAGGTGAGCCTTGTGGGCACAGGCCTAATGAAGACATCAAAGCCTGTTGATGGGATAATTATAAGGCAAGCTGGCGTCCTGTGTACTTTGTGCATCTTTTAGCCTTTTGACAGGTTTATTGGCCATTGTGGTCAGCTAAGAACTAAAAAGGCATGTTGTTGGGAGCCATCCTTTCTAATTATGCATGTATATTTTTTAAGCTTTTATGTGTAATTTAACTGAGTAAATAATATATATTGGTGCTTTTTTTTTAACTGTATGTTATGGTTTTCTACTTTCAACCATTTTTGTTTGCTTGGAATTGTGCTACTGTATATACTGTTATTTCTCTTGTGGGTTAAAAAAAAATCATAATTACAACAAACATACATACATGAAAATAATAAATTGTGTCGCAGGCTAAGCATAGAGGACTTTGCAGTTTTGAAAAGGTTTAGATGTCCACATAAATCAGTACTAAACAGTCCCAATAATTACCATTGCAAGTTGGCGCCCGATGTTTCCCACAGTGACACCACCTGAGAAGAATATACATGGGAGCCAAGAGCGTACATACAAGAAGTCTGGAGAAGTGTACCTGAAAAACAAGGAAAAAAAAAAAAAAAAGCAGCTTACAGATTTGTTATATGCTGACCCTTGACCTACACATTAATTTGTAATATTCTGTAACAAATCAACATTACATAATTACTGTATTTTTCTTTACTGCATAAAAATAAACTTTAGAACAATCAGAGAGATTTATGAGTGGGGTAAAGATGCTGAAAATTAAATAAAATACAGCTATAATCATCTTCTGTGTCTGTGTGCAGTCTTTTATGTCTGTCTGTGTTAGTCTGCTTTTAAATCCCAAATTTCATGTCTCTTTTCTCAGTTCTGTGATTTAGATTTTTGTGTCATTGAAGCAGGTAGGGAGGCAAGTTAATTGGATTCCCAGCAACACCGGGACTCCCTCCCAAAAATACTTTCAAAGCTCTTCATACAAGGAATCAAATAGTCATCCCTTCTGTTTGCTATTGTATGACAATATGCACTTATGAACTGTTTATCATTGTGGAAGCTGTACTTTTTCAAAAGAACTTGCATTCTTTTTTGATCTTTGCAGTGCATTAACTTACTGGTAAACTCCATTGTAGACTAGCAGCTGTGAGATAACCGTAGCGAGAAAAGCTGTGGTGACACCCAGACCAAACCCACTTCTGGACCGGTCGAAGGTCCACCAAAGGCCCAGGGACAGGGCAGCAAGGGTTAGGGAGAGCTGGATGTTGTTGTCAATGTCCAGCTTCTGTGATGCGTGGCAGTTAAGGTCAATGACACTAGTGTGATGTTCATGTGCTATTCATTCAATATTTGATTAAAGTCTGGACACAGAGTAAAGCAAGGCATTCAAGAACAAGTTATATAATGGAGTACAACATTACCTAAAACAAATGAAATAACATTACAAACAACCTCTTTATTTCAAGTAATACTATGCAACTTTTTGCTAATCATTACATTGTGCCACTTTAAATTAATTTACTACTTAAAGTTTATTCTATATTTGATGAAAGGATACAACACTGGCATGGTTAATGCCGACGAACACAGCGATACATCTCATGACGCTGGCCCACTCCCGCTTGAACTTGTGTGGTTCTCCTAAATGGCTGTCCAGGCAGGGATACAGCAGGCCCACAACAGCTGCGGAAGGTGACAAACAGACCCATATTACACAAGATAAGCAGAAGTCCTGAAAAAGGCTACAGGGGAAAACTGGTGTGTGGAAGTAAGAAATGTGCTGAACATGTGTTTTCATGTATTACTCATATCTGACGTCTACATAGACATAATTCATAATTTATCCTTTTGAAGGCTCATGTAGCCATTTTAAATGATCTGTACTGGTGGTCAGAGCATGGCTAATAAGCAATTTAATATTTTAGACATTTGTACATAACATTTATCAAGGAATCACACCTGTGAGTATCTCATAATAGCAAAAGCCCCCTATTTTCTCTTGGTTAAAAATGGGAAAGAGTAACAAGCTTGCCCTACAAATATGCCTGTCCCTACAAACCTCCCAAGTTACAGACATTAACAGGACGTTTTAGATAAAGTACATAGAGGAAGGGCTTATCTTCCATTTGTTTTGTTTTTTTGTTTTTTTTTGCTTCGCGGCAGAAAAGGGAGGAGGAGCTGGGAACTGTTTTTCCCTCCAACTTCCTGGTTCTCAATCTCAGAGACCCCGCCCCCTCTGCTCACCCGTTATTACGCCAGCCAATGAGAGCGCAAAGCACCTCGTGCTCGGGTGTCCCGACCAATCAGAGAGCGACTTTCGTCACCATCTGCAGCAAGCCTAATTTTTTTTCCCCACAAGTGGCTGTTTGACAAAATTACAGTGCTTACATGTCTCAAACAAAGGTTATATAATAACTACACATAACAAAGCTGGCTAATCATCCATGACCACATGATCAGTAAAACCACTGAAAGTGCCATTACTAAATTATTTACTGAACACAGCCCAGATTCTTAGTAGTAGACTAGGCTACTTCAGAGACACGACAAGAAAGGGGGATTCTTAGTGACAACATAATTGTCACTAACATTATTATCACTGTATGGGGACGATGTATGTTGCACGGTAATCTCTGTCATTCATTCACCCTTTTGTATAAACATTGCACCAAATTTCTGTCTCACATTGTTCTCTGCACACTGTATCAGTGGTAATGGGCATTTTTGAAACTCAATCCTGAGCACTCACCTGCCCCTGTGCCGCAGCATGGAGGGATCCACCAGGCAGACGAGAACAAAGTTGTCATCACCTCCTCGGGAAACAGGGTGACGTTCCTCTGGATCTGCAGCAGATTGAGCACCAGTGCGAGGATCGCCCCCACAGTGAAGAGGACCAGACCCCGGCGGATGAGGTTGGCTGTGCGGACGTCGTGCAAAGAGCCATAGGCTTGGCTCAACATAGATGTGATGATGGACATCATTTCTTCAGCTTTATATACGAACCACTTCGCTCCAGATGAGTGTTTGGATGCACAGGAGCAGCTACAGCAGTGGTCTTCCAGTATAGGCATTTGGCACTTTGGGACCAGACAAGATATTGACTAAGTTAGCTGTTAGAGCATCGCCTACATAATATGTTGAGAATGTGACAATATAACAATGAAAGTAACAATGGTTTCACTATCCCTGTTGGTCTGTAAGTTAGAGTGGTAAAGGAAGTAGGCGGCTGGCTCTTACCTTGCTCTTCAGATGTCTTCACTCTCTTTTACAAATAAAAGTCCCCTCCTTTAAGCTGCTCTTCACAACAAGCTCCGAAGTATTATCGCCGTTTCCCTCACATCATCGTTAGCTCACACACGTACAATTGAAAAGGCTGCAGAGCCCGTGGCAGAGTCGAGAGCTTCCTCTGCAGAAAACAATCACAGCTGTGTCGGGTGAGGACCGCTGGCCAATCAGAGCACGGCGGATGATATGACGTGACGCCGGGGACCGCCTCTTTGGTTCAGCACAGACCAGACGCACAGAAGTGGAGGCTCCGAGTCTGAAACGAAAGTGAACTTAAAGGACCGCATGAAGTGACAAATAGAGGACCGTAAGACACGCATAGCAAAATAAATGGTTCAAACAAGTTAAGTATTGTACTAAATGGCGCAAAGTTATTCTGTCTGTTGGTAATATAGCTACTTACAAGGATGGAAACATATCCTCAAGCAAACATTTATAGTGCACTTTTCCAAAGCACACACACTTGACCAGACTAAAGTCAATGCATTGCCCAGGTGCCTTATATAGCCGTGTTTGGCCAAAATGAGGTCAGTGTCACAACTTTTTGTTATGGCAAAAAAGTTATTGAACTCTGGGTTACTTCATGGGCGATGTGTCCAGAGGAATGAGGAGTATCTGGGGTGGAGGTGGTGGGCCTCTGCATGTCACACACAGATAATGTGAATGAAAGGGTTCAATGCCCTGCTCATAGCCTGCAGAGGATGACAACAACATGAACTGTTTTGCAAGAGTCTTGTGTGTGCATGGGAGGGTGATAACACTGCACTGTAAACTTCATAAAGGCTTAAGGACGGTATGTTGGCCTTGTTTTGCTTCTCTCTGCAAACATGACATGTAAAAGTTGGAAAAGGTCAGCCACATCTCAAAACCACCATAGACCAGTAGTTGAAAACAACCTGCCACAAGTTGTTTTGGAGAATTTAACCTAATTACAAAAAGTTGGGACATAGTAAATTGAATTAAATTTAATGCTATCTTCTCTGTGATTTCAGGTTCTTATTTATTGAGAGATGTTATTTCTGAATCATGATTCAGCTCTAACTTACATTTGTGCAATCCGTGTTCAGAGACAATGACTTCTGCAAGTGTTCAGAATCATGCCTGTTTTCAATACAGTGCCACTTGAGGGCTCTGAAAATCCCCCCAAAATATCTAAAACAGCTAATACTTATACTACCCCCTTGTAAAAGTTATTTCTTATTATCTTCTTATTATTATCTTTTTGAGAAAATGGTAAAATATCTCAGTTTCTACATCCGGATTGCCTTGACCTACAGCAAACTTGTGAAACAAAACACAGAGCATATAACCAGATTTCAGATTCCTGTTAATTAAAATTTTGCATTATGGTGATGTCGCTGGGTATAGTAGTCAGTATTTTTGGTAATTATGAGACGCTACTACATGGGAGTTTTGCATTAAAAGAGGATGTGATGCTGGCTAAAGCTTGGCTTCAAAGCTTTGACTTCATAGCTGAAATATCTCTTTTATGGTTGATCTGACATGCCACATGCAGCAAGATGATGCCCCAATTACAGTGGATATTGACACAAAACAGCCCATAATTGCATTGAAAATACGTATTGAAGTGTTTCTGGCATGCTTGTCACTGTACCTGCAGATTTAGTAAAGCCATATTAAATTATTACCAACCACATATCATTTGAAAAATAAAAAGTTATAGATGGAGGTCCTTGAATGTTGGTATTCAGTTGTGGATGGAAAACTCATACATATTACATTTCTCGGTCCACATTAAAAAGAGACAGATTTAAATTAGTTCCACGCAAAAAGAATTACAAAAATGGCATCTCCAAAAAGGCGGAGATAACCAAATGTTTAATATATATGTCACAGTGCTACATCAGTGGAGTTGTTCCTCGGTTCTGTAGCAATTAAGCCAAGCATGAAAAGTGTTTTGAGAGCTGAAAAGTTCATTTTTGTCCCCTGCACATATTTCTGAGCGCTTAGACTTGTGTGTTCATATACGGGAAGCCTGGACAAATGCGGCATGTCTTGCAGGATAATGCTCATATCAAAGAGGAAATTGTGCATTTTATGCTGTTGAATAGGTTGTTTTTCATGTCATAGGCCACACCAGATCACCACCACATTACAAGCATTCACTCTACTTTTTCCATAAATAATACCATCACTTATATATACATGCACTTGCTAAGTTCAGGCCATGTGGCTAACAAAGATAAATATGCAGGCCTAGTACTTTGACAAAGGAGGAAGAAGACCACAAAGGGTACAGGAAGTAATGCAGCAATAGTATTCTTCAGTATTCTTGAAAACATTTCTCATGTGTGTTGGTTTCCCAAATGAATATGTTTCTTTCTGTGTAATTCAAGGCAATCCAGGAGCCTGAGGATAAAAGCCTACAGCGGAGAGTGTCTGCGGGGTGTCAGGGTGCGCAAGTCTCTTCTTCTCAGCGTGTAGGCACATATCAGGTTTATAAGCTTCCTGACTTGACCCATTCAGTGTTCAATGTAGCTGCTCTACTTTACAGAGAGCATATCTCAAATGCCCTTCAAATACATTCACCCTAGGTTCCAATTGTTAGCCATTACTGTTTCAATTCAAACACCATAATATACCCCTACAGAGGAGGAAAACAACTATATTTAGTCATATTGATTTTGAGTTCTTCCATCCGTGTTCCTTTATGCGCTGGTGCAGTGGTTATCTTGCCTCACAGCAAGAAGGTCCTGGGTTTGATTCCTGGACAAGATGGGGGCATGCTGTGTGGAGTTTGCATGTTCTCCCTGTGTCTGCATAGCTGCTCCGGTTTCCCGTACCACTAAAAACGTGTGGGTCATGTTGGCCCATAGTGGCAGAGCAGCTCAGTTGCAGTGGCTCAGAACAAACCCTCTATCTGATCGCTACTCCATTGTACACCTTGTATAATGACAAATCAAGCACTTCCCCCTCTTTTATCATTCTGTCACTTAATTGGGAAGCACTTTGGATCACATTATCCTTGTTGTCAATAAAGTTCATTGACCTATCAATGAATCCACTGGGTGTCACTACATTGAAAATGAATGAGTGGGTTTAGTGATAACAAAGACTCAAATGTTACTGAAAGTTAGTCAGGGGTTTTGGTTTCCACAGACCAATAAACAAACACAACATGGATCGATGAGTCACCTGTCACTGTCTCATTCAAGTATGTTCAGTTTAAATTCTTCAAGACTGGTGCTCTAGCGCATTTGGACCTTCCATATTTCCTTGTGTAAGAAGGCTTTCTGCATTTCTTGGCTTTTGTTTAAGGGAAAACACACAAATCTGTTTCTTAAAACAAAGAACTACTGAATGCCTGGTTTAAGCTTTATTTACACATCAAACAAGTGACATGTCTTCAGCCTTAATGTTACTTACAGTACATACAGTATATAGCATATAGTTATATCCAAAGACACTCCTCCAGTTGCTATATATATTTTTTAATATAAATAAATCTTTTTACAACACAGCTAGACACAGGGTAAAGATAGGTAGACAGGTAAAGATATAGTGCCCAGACCTTGGGGTAAATGCTCTATGCAGTGGATGACAAATCCCGTGTCTGAACTTGGCATCTACTGGGTAATCCTTATCGGCCAATGCCACGCAATCCTTTTAAAAAAGTCCTGTGTCCAGACAGTATTCCAGACCAAAAATTGTCCATTTTGTCTTCGGCCCATTACTACCCTTTCCTTAATGTGAGGTAAATATAATCAAAATCTGCCACTACTGTCTGAGTTAACATGCTCACCGACTAACCAACCAACCAACCAACCAACTAACAAACCTTCACCTGCAACAACATAACATTGGCAGAGGCAATAAATACCGCAGATGCATGTTTAAAATTTCCATACAAAAACACCTAAATGTCTCATATTGATAACACAGTGAAAACATAGTTGCAGCTCTCATTAATCTGTATTGCACTGACTGACTATTGAATTAATATGGCTTGAAATCCCATGCCTTCTGTAAGCTAATATAGAACAGCTATAATCACCATAGAAATGAGTCAAAGTACAGCAAACAGCTCTAGTGACTCACGGTGACAGTGCCGGCATTTAGGAGGTCTCTGCCACATCGCGAGATAAAGTGGTGCCGTGCCGACACTTCAAATGAATAACAGATCAAGTGTGTCATAGATTAGGCTGTTAGACTGGGAGGGATTGAATTACAGCTGAAGGAAAAGACTGCCGGAACAGCTCCTAAATTGATCTATCAAACTCAAGCTTGACAATTTTGTATCCTCAATCCTGTGTGAAATTATGAAGGGAACATCCACATCCACCCCCATTGGATGCTTGATGAAGACAAGTGCATCTTCATTCGGTTCCTCACGAGATCGCGTTCAAATGTTTGCCTCTGCGCATCTCTACAGGAGGTTTTGTTTTGCCTGTGTTGTTGGGTGGATTTGTTAGCAAGGTAACTCAAAATGTAAAAGTCAGATTTTGATGAAGTGGAGTAGACCTTTTACCACTGTGCGATGTACCAGCTTTGGGATTAATGGATGGAGCATTTACCCCTGAACTAGAAAATCATTGTTTCAAGTTCAGGTTTTGGCATAATATCTTTATTTTAGACCATTGCGAGATAAGACCAGATACTAACACCTGCCACAAGGAGTCAATAAAGCAACAGATTTTTAGTTTTAGTGGATTCTCTGCCATGGCTTTGTGGCTCAGTGGATGGAGCATTTACCCATGAATTAGCAGTGTGGGCACTATATCTTTGCCATTTCAAGGTAGGGCCATTGTTTCTGCAGAGATCAGTGCTTTCTGTGTGCTTCTAGGTCTTTTAGTTAGAAGTAAATCTAGCAATGATTATTTTATACGTCTGATCATTATGCACATAGTTATAGTTATTACCTATTGGTTCTCCCCAGTACATTCTCCTGCCACTCTTTCCACTGCCCCCATTGCCATAAAAGATGAAGAAGACGGTGGTGTATAGAATGAATCAAGGGTCTTAACAATAGTTGCCATATACTGTAGGCTCTCTCCCAGCCTGGAAGTGTGGCACTGGGATAAAATCTTCTTTCCCCTTTGTTCCTATAATACCTGGCTTCCAAAATGTTTTTTACACATTGCTTTTTTTTCTCACCCAAACCTGCACATTTCCAAAACGGCCACTTATAAACAGACACTTAATCCTACCAAACACCATTTTTCATTGTTGTTTAGCTTCTTCTGTCTCCATAACCTAACCCCTATGTTATCTGCAGTCGGCTTTTTACCATTGACCCTTTCAAAGCTGTCTTTGAACAAAAAACCTTGACTTTATCTGGCTCGGAAATTGCGCTGGTGATAAGTTGTATATCTGCAGGAATGGATACACGCTGCTTAATTATTATATGGAACTGTGGTGTAGCTGTTGTTACCTCTGAGATTATGTTTTTGCTGGTAATGGGGTCTGCTAGAAACTGTAATGTTTCGGATTTTGCCACAAAGCTCAGCAAAGGAACCAATTTTTTTAGTGGATTATTAACCATTGTGTGATATAAGGGCTTTGTGGCACTGGATAGAGCATTTACCCCTGAACTAGATCTTTACCTTTCCAAGATAGGGTCAAAGATATTTACTCCAGCCACAAAAAGTCAGTAAAGGAACAAATTATTAGTTTTAATGGAAAGGAACAAATTATAAGTTTTAGTGGATTGTTTACCATTGTGGGATATAAGGGCTTTGTGGCTGACCGGATAGAGCATTTAGCCCTGAACTAGAGTTTTATCTTTTAGAAATAGGGCTAAAGATACTAACTTTAGCCACAAAGACTCAAGGACCAAATAACTAGTATAATACAATTTGTTATGATTGTGAGATATAAAGGCTTTCTAACTCAATGGACAGAGTATTTACCCCTGAATTAGATCTTTACCTTTGTGAGACAGAGCCTTTGATTTTAGGACTTCCTGATTTTTAGCAAACAACATCACTTCTAATTTAAAAGCCATGTATAAAGACATTTGGCCGACTCACTGTGCAGCTCAGGTAACCTACAGCTGGAGTGTGTTTGCACAAAAGCCCCATTCAAGTCTGCTCTGGAGTAGAGAACAGCACAGCCTGCAGCAGCCAATCAGAATGCTTCGCCTCACTGCTCAGGTGTCCCTCTCAGCCAATCACAGCCCGTCCCACTGAGCGAGGGAGAGGGAGAGAGAGAGGGGGGGAGAGAGAGAGATTATAGCTGTTTTTTCAGGACAGCGGAGGTTTGCAGCTTCACGTAGGCTGTTGTATTGTGTTTGCTTTGAGCACAGTCACGTATTTACTCACAGCAAACAGTTTAGGAACAAACTGTAGGGATGATGTGCGGTCAAAGACAAATATATAATACGGTAAATGGTTTGGGAACAAGACAAATAGTTCTGACCAAGTTAATAACATGTTTCACTGCTAAACATCATTCCTTCCGCATTGTTAAAGTTTTTTAACAGAATGGCATGTTCTCTCTCCACCAATCATCTTCAGAGGGCATTACTCATTTAAAGTTCAAGACCTTGGATTAATTCTTCCCAACACGCCCCATGGAACCCACAAAGTCATGTGATCAAGGCAGTATCATGAGACGTCCAGTGATTGGCTGGATATTTGGACTGATCTGCCATTGTCCTTGTTGTCCCGCCATGCACTTGTCACAGATAAAGCCTTTGTAAACATGTGACTCTCTTTTGTTTTTTGTCATTTCGTCCGAGTTGCATCACAGCGTTAGTTTGCAAAGTATAAGTCGATGCCGTTTTTCAAGTGATAGTTGTTTGGGAAAGAATTATTGACTGTGAATGTGTAATGACATATTGTACTACTGGAGTTTTAGAAAGCATGTCAAAAGAGCTGCAAAATATTACAATAGCTGTCATATATTTCCAGAATGATGGCTGTGGATGCATGCTATTGTCTAGGTTCAATGAGAAGAATCCCATCAGTCCCATTATTATACACATTGGACTGTGGACACTCAGAGACACACACTGGTAGAAAACCATTCACTCTTATATTCATTCATTAGGGGCAATTTAAATAAACAAAATCATCTAACACATGCTTTGCTTGGGGCAGGGATCAAACTAAACCCACTGTTTTCTTGGTGACCACTCTGCCACTGTGCACACCAGTATTATTTTATTGGAATGATTTAAATGTTCAACCTTTAATAATACATGTTAATGTATTGTAATTAAAATAAAATGTTAAGTTAATTATGTTTATATTTTAATTGTCTTGTGTTGTTTATATGATATTAATGGAAACGTTTGCAGACTTCCAGCACAAGCATGGGCTGATGTCATATATAGGCTAGCAGTATCAAATGCAAAATAAATAAACACAAAATCAATCAATCAATCAATTAATTAATTAATTAATTAATTAATAATAATAATAATAATAATAATACACAAAATACATTTTCCATATTTATTTTATTATTGTATGATTCATTATTATAAAAACACTACTTTGACAATAGCAATAGCACAAAATTTAGTATAACCATACCCATCAAAAACACGACATTAAAACAACAGATTTTAAAGCTAACATTTAACATGCATTTTCCTGTTGCACTTTCTTAATTAAGTATTCTGGTAGCCTTCTCACAGTCTAAGCTCATTTATGAGACCATATCTACTGTGCAGGACTCTTATCCAGGCGTACATGTCGTTGCACTTTCTTTATCAGTGATATACAGCGACAGTTATTGCTCAGACACACACATACAGACTGTCCTCCTGATTCACTGCTGCAGATAAGTGTATGGCGATAGGCTGGGATTGTGTGAATATTTATCTCAGGCTGATAAAAGACAAAACACACGGCTTTATCTGCGGCAGGATATGACATTTTGCAGTAGAGGCTTGTTATTGCATTCTCGGACAGTAAACGTCTTATCAAATGTAGTATAGCGACCTCTAGTGGTCCTTTATGTAAAAATAATTAGCTGCGTTTGCATTGGAGGAACCAGCAGATGGCGCCCAAGTAAAAGCCACAGAACCTCATGGAAGTGCGTTTCCAAACAGCGTCTGCCACTTCTTTGTTACAGCTATAGAGTTACGTACACTGACGTTTTTATTGCTCTCAAAAAATGCAGTTGGTCCCATCAGGGCCCCATTGTTAGTGTTTTGAGTGGTAGGAGAAAGTCCTGTCCTGCCTGGAAATTGAACTCAAGCCTTTTGTGCAGTGAGGTAAGAGTGCTTTCCCTTTTAAAACAAGAACAGCAAAATAGAATAGCAGAGGCATTTCTAGAAACTTTTTGGCTGAAAGATGGATTCACATTGAACACAAGACAGTAACTATTAAAAGGTAAAAAAAAAAAAAAAATGTGTAGCCTGGCTTGCCTGACCCATTCACTTTCTGAGTTAAGTGAAGTGGGTCTGAATACCCACCTTCAAACTGTATTCACCTAATTCAGTCCTTTGTGGCTGGTCATTGTGGCCTGTTGTGATGCTGTGTTTCTTTGTGTTGATTGGTTATCAAAATCAGAATTCTTTGTTCAGAACAGAAAAATAACTAGAATGACAGTGCATGCACAGTGGCAGAGTGGTTAGCACTCCTGCCTCTCAGCAAGGAGTTTGTGGGTATGATCCTCCACTGATACACGTCTTTCAAGTGACATGTGTATGTCCTCCTTGTGTGACTGCTGGTTCTCTCTGGCACGCTGTGTGAGGACAAGTGGCAAATCTAAATCGCCTATTGTGAATGAAAGAGTAAATGGTTGATGAATGAATGAATAATTAGTACACTTATATGTTTGCAGGCCCCTTTCCACTTGGAAGCTTAGACAATTACCTGGTTTGGAATAGCTGGTCACCTATGTGCTGTAAAAGCTAAACACTATAAGATCAAAGTTTTACTCAACAATTTAACTTTATATTGCACTTAATAGCTCTTCATTTATTTTTGACCCCACTTAACCCCAGCACTACACCTCCCTCACACATAAACAGCCATCAGCATGCCCAATATTGCATACTAAATTGTAAATTAGAGGCGCAGACGGCTGCAGAATGTCACTGTGGCATAATTCTTGTCTAGGCATGATTTTTCCCTCACTGTGTGTGAGTGGCAGCAGACCTTTTCAATCTAGAGGTGAGATCTCCTTGGGTTCCCTTTTAAACATTCAGCTCAGAGTCCACACAGACGTACTGTATCTGTCAATAACAGCTTGTCTGGGGGCCACAGAGGTCACAAGAAAGTCACTCTCTATTCCTTTGCTGGTGTCAGTGGTGTTACTCTTCAATTGCAGCAATAATATGTTTTTAAAAGCCAACTACATACATTTTGATACAAGTTTTAATACAAATAGGCCTTCGTCAACAAGAACCATTGATTTCTGTTGACTAAAAACATCTATTTTAATGTTTTTATATTTTTTTCATAAAAATAAATTGGAAAGAATGCTACTCTTGTCTCCAAACAGCTGAATACCTCACTCATAGTGGGGTCTAGTAAATGCGTCTACTACTTAATCCGTCACCCTGATCCCTTCAAAGGTAATTGTTCCTCACAGGTCTTTTAGAGTAGCTGCTTACATGGGCACATTAAAATTGTGCAACAAGCAAAATGCAAATCCAATAATTACAGGCAATTACCACAAGATATTAAAACAAAGATGGTGATCTGAGGGCATATACATATCAAAAACCTGGCCTGCAGTGTCAAGTGGGTCAGCTCGATGTCAGCAGATAATAGCCTATCTGGAAGAAGTACTCAGAACCTCAAATAAAAGTAGTTACTTTAAAATCATGCTGCTCAAGTAGAAGTAAAAAACAGAAGTAAAGTAGTGAGTAAAATTCACTTATGCAGCTACTACTACAATTTCTACTTCTGCTACTACACGTACTACTACTATCAACTTGCCAATATTGAATCCATGATCTTGTGTTTGCAAGGCGAGCAAGCATGCCACTCACTTTGCAACAATATACTGTTATATACCACCGTTATATCTCACTACTACTACTAGAACCACTACTAATACTTTCATGAATGATAAAAGTGTTGTAAAAATGCACTTTATCTACTTTTGTAAAAGTATGTAGTCACTTTCCACTTCTTATGTGTTCTTAGCAGAGATAGACCTCGAGCTGCCGTTAACATTCATACAGTAAGACAGACTTTTCCTTATGTTTCTTTGATAAGCCCGGGCGCCTCTCCACACTGAGTTTCTTTAGGGTCATGACTTTTCATCAACGCCTGAGTGAGTTTGGCGGACGGAGAATCTCTTTGGTTAGCAATGAAAGCCCTAAAGGTGCGGTGGTAAATCTGACACCCACAGGAGAGAAAAAGAATGTATGTAGGGCCCTAGACATACCAGGGAATGATATTGATGTTCAAAATGGGCACACAGATGTCACCGGTACATTGCAGAGATATAGAGGGCCATCTTAAGTCCCAGAGAAAGTTGTTGAAAATTAACGCATTGTATGAAAAGATTAAAAGAGAATAAAGATGATTAGGCTCTTTAATCAACTTAGAGGCTATTAACAGATCAGAGAGATTAAAAGTGTTAAAGAACAGCCATTGGAAATTTAAAAAATACGGTCCGCTGGGATTCCTGCATACGGCTAATTAAAAACAGAGACAGAGGTTTGAGGATGCTATACAAGTGATAAGGGCTTGTTCATTTCAGTATGTTGAGTACAAATACTAATAATACTCTTGATCACTCATTTTACTATATGGGGTCACCGGATGTTTGTGAGTTGTAAAAAGGCATGGAAATAAAGATGCTTCAACTTGTACTAGTAATTTATTTGTAAAAGTATTTTGTGTGGCAAGATGGGAAGCACACTCACGGGTGTATTATAATACTAGCTGTAGCAGTAGTACTACTAGTAGTAGCTTATTTTACATTCAGTAATTTTTAATTTCTACTTTACATAATAAGTATATGTATTTTGATGTAGCTGTACTTTTACCATAACATGGCTTTACTAAAGTACTTCTGCCACTTCTGGTTGTAGGGAGAATAAAGCTGGTTTTACACACACATACAACACATTGCTCACAGGGTAGGACTGTGTCAAGTCATAAAAGACAGCCCACTGTGAGCCCAGTGTGAGCTGTAATAGAAGGGAGTGAGCTGCAGGGCTTTGTGTTTGGAGATGAGCGAACATACTACAGTAGCCCTTTACATACAAAATTAATAACATACTGCGCATTAGCAACTCTATAAAACATTTACAAATCTTTACATACTGTGCCCATATGTGCCACTAAGGTTACATTTGTGAGTCCAAAACCCTTACAAATACACATATATATTTTTAATGTACTATAGTTGCTTTTAGTCAGTTATTGCCATTTTCTTTTAAAACATTAGTTTCCGCTCGTGCTGTCTGATAGGAAGTGCAACACGTTTGTTGTATTTTTTAATATTTCAATGTTTTGCCTCATAAATTGCAGTCTTCAGTTACTATCAGTGAGGTTTTAACTCTGTTGTCACTGTCCTTTTTAATAAAACATTTTTCATTAAATGTGTATTCTCCCATCTCAATAAAACAACAGGCTCTACAAGCATTAGGAAACAATATATAATAATATAATAACAGTTTTTGTTTACACGTAGTCAGAAAAAAATCTACTGAAAAATACCCACATTTTTATCCATTGGCAAAGGAGCTGTTACATTCCTGCTGAAACTGTGCAAACAGTAATAAATCACATTTATGTTTTCTCCCCATGTAATAAAGAATTTGTCAGATTAAACTACATCTGAATGCAATCAGAAAGCACAGTACAAAGACCATATAATTACTTCTGATTTGGAGACACCCACTGTACACAGTGTAGAGGATAGTTCATGTTGTAAAATTTGATGACATTACCAAGGAAGGTCGGTTGCAGGCTAAAGAATATTACTTTTTACTTTTTACTTTTTGAGGGATTTCCTTACCATTGTGATTTCTATGTGAGCATTAACCCCTGAACTAAAAGATTCCTGAATCTAGTCCAGGTCAAGACAGGACTCACTCAGCATTAATCGTGTTACACATTGCAATGACCCCACACTTCACCTATAAATTCTGCATTTTATTACCTTTTGTGCAACCCCCAGCCCCCATCACCTTCCTCTTGTGCACATAACCAAGATTCTTTCCAATTATCCTGTAGACCTAAAAATCCAAAATACCGTATTCCCAGTTACCACACAGTATAATACAGTATAATTCAGTATTGATTATCTGACATTGTATTTTCCTCTCATCATGGATACAGAATGGCTCAGTGTTTTTGTGCTGCAGCAGTGTCTCGTGCTGCAGGCAGCAGCAGCAGCAGCAGCAGGTTGAAAACTGCATGTGTTGCTAATGGCACTAATGACGACTGTGTTCCATTTTTGTAGATAGATAGCAGTGTGCGCACTATTGTACCCCAAAGTGGAACACCTGAATGCAACACAGACATTAATTAGTATAGCTGATTAGGCCAGGTATTTTGCTGAGGCATGCTGCAGTGTGTCAGGTCAAAATAGTTTACGTGCAGATGTGTATGTTCCCAATTTGTCAAGAATTCAAACTATTCTAATAACTTTTAATGCTAAAAACCTTAACTGTATATAACTGGTAAAATACTGGAAATTTAATATCTGTGGTCTAAATTGGACAAAATATGTAAGACCTAAACATAACCAGACACAGTTTATATTGCCCCATAGATAGGACTTCTAGAATCCAGCCAAAAGGGTCACAAGCCAATGTACTGGTCCCAAGTCTGGATAAATGGAGAGAATTGTATCAGAAAGGGCATTCGGCATAAAAATCAATGCAAAATAAATATGTAAATCAATGTACATCTGAAGGCAGATGATATGCTGCAGTGACTTGAAGGAAAATGCTGGAATAAAAGAAGATTTCTAGCCTGTACACAGTAACCTTCATACTGACCCTAACCTTAATCATTGGATTTGAAGCAAAACTTACCATTAATGACCCAAAACAAGGATTCTGTGTATAAGAACTTCATGAAATTTACCAATCTTTTCCATAAGAGCATTTGGGTGACTGTTTTTTGTGGGGATGGTCCTGGAACAACATCCAGAAACATGTTCCCTGAATGTCAGCACATTGGGAAATCAGATTGTGCAATGTATTGTGAGAAGTAGGAAATATTATTGCAGGTGTAACAATCTTAAAAAGCCAGCAATCAAATCTTCAACAAGCTTTCAAAAAGAAAAATAAGTGTAAGTAAAAATGGTCTCCAAGCTTTTAAGCCTGATTTTATTGCGTCACATAAAAACAGACCCAGAAGTTAATTTCCTTCTGTTTTATTCAAATAAAATAAAGACAAGTTCAAAGCCTGTTAATCATTGAACAAATTGATCATGTAGTGCTTACTCAACATAATTCATACTAATTAACACATGACCCACTGGCATATTGATGAGTTATGATAGATGTAGGGAATAATTAGAGTAAATATATTGCCTTGGATTGGGCTTGTAACTAGACGAGCTTGATTTTAAGGAGAGACCTTTCACAGACAATAATGTTTACTAAACAATAAAAAAAACAAACAATGTAAAGCAGTTTTTAGTCTACTGCTTCAATTTATAAGAGCTGGAATCATCCTAAGAGCTTTGGGCATGAAATGGAGTACAGCCTTTCTTCAGTTACTATAGTAATTTAAATTCAATACATGTATGGTAGAGTTAACTACCACATGGTCAACGGTGAGAAGAGACTTTTTTTCCAATACAACATATGTTTTTCAACTTGATAGCAAAGAAAGCCACTCTTCTCCATGGAAAAAAATAGCATAACAAATGTATTTTGTCTTATATTGTAAGATGTGAAAGTAAGATTAGATGAAAACATACACAATTTATATAGTATACAAGTTTCAATTACAATTTAATAGGTTTTCAGCACTGTGGGTCTCAAACCAGTATGACATTGGTTGCACAAAACAGAAGGAATAAAGAAATTGTTTGTTTCTCCCCACTGCCTTTCATTCATTTTTTCCTGGCTCGGACCATGTAGCTTCCTGCAAGGCAATGCATCTTTATTAAGGTTTTATTTCGAAAGCAATGATTTATTAATGCCTTTAGATCCAAAGAATCTGAAGAATCTTAATCTGGTATGAGCTGACTGAAATGTAACAAGCATCACCCAAACCAGCCAAAAGTACAGAGAAAGTGTCTTTTTTGCATTACAAAACAAAGCTCCATCATGGTATTAGTCTGTCTTGTAATGTTCAAGATTTAATGCATTACCCAGACCTGGACTCCAACTGGGGACCTCCTAAAATGTTTTCATTTTTAAAGGGATTAATTTCACTGTAAAAAATATCTCTGATTTTTTTGTATAAGTTTAAAACTTTATAAAACAGCATTTGTGAAATCTCAAAAAAACTCTTAAAAAACTCTTTCTTCCACAAACTCTGTCCACCCATAGTTGATATTTTATTCTCAAAATTGTCCATAATCCTCTTTTTTTTTTTTACAGTACTAAACTTTCATGAAATTTTAATCAACATCTGACCAACAAAACCAACAAACCTAATCAACCAACACACCAACAAACTGGCGCTGACACAAACATAATCACTTGGTAGAAGTAAACGTTAGGAATACAACCATGGAATGTTTTACAAACAGGTGCGTAATTTCCGGGGGGGGGTTAGGGGGGTTATGACCCCCCCAAAAAATCAGGTCGAGTCAATATAACAACATTGCGATGAATACAAATATGAATTATTTTGCATGAATAACTCATCGATTTTCTGTATTTGTTTTGTTTGCCAGCAAAATAGTAATTAGTTTATTCAACCCCCCTCCTCGTGCAGAATACTTGGTACGGCCCACTGTCTCGCTCAGTCACTGGTGTTGTAGCGGTGAGAGTTGGCTGTCTCTAACCTGTGCTATTATGAAAAGAGCACTAAAGAGCCAGTCAACAGTTTTACAGTGTTGGTCAACTCCAACCCCAACGAAAAGTGCTAAAATAAAAGTACTGCCCAAGAGGAGGTAAACAGTGGTATTCAAGTCAAGTTAGCTGATTTGACTAAATTGCCAGTGTGAGGTAAAGCTAGGGAGGCTGCCACGAAATATGTGCTGTGTGCAGGACTAATGTCAATTTACCACTGAATGCTAATTTAAGTAAGTGATTGCATTATTTAATAATCGACCTTGCTGTTGTGGTAACACTGACACTGACACTAGCCTATAGTACATAGCTGAAGCTAAGTAAATTACAGTAAAAATATCATAATGCATTTCTACTACAGAAACTCCAAATTAGCATACTCCTTTTACAAAAGTACATGATTCAGTGTGTAAAAAAATAGGCGGAGAGTTTAACCCCCCCAATATTACACCCAAAGTTATGCCCTTGTTTACATAGAAATGTTGATCACTCAGTTCAGAAATACAATTTTAAGGTAATCTTGTAACTTTGGCGTGTAACAATTTTTCAAAAGCAACAACAAACAACAACAAAAGCAAGACTTGTCCCAAGGATGTTGTTGGGAATGAAAGGTGAGAGACAGCGACTAAGGGTATTATGAACTGCAGTGGTGTTATGAAACCCTCTGACACCTTACACACCTTAGACTTAGATTGAAGTAAAAAAAAAAAAAAATCTTTACAAGCTGCTACTGTTTATGCCCCATGTCCTGATCTGACACTGGGATCTAAGAGAGGGGTAACTAGAAAGAAAAAAAAGGATATTGATGCATGTTGCGTGCTGTCTTAAATGTAATCCAGTATTAGGAAACATCATTCAAACATTCATCAATAAATCTTAACACAGACAACACATCCATGATGTGTCACTCCCCCAAGGACCTCACCGGCCTAAGTTTAGGAGAGGACATCTCGCTTGCTGCCATTTGTTCTGACATGATGTGCTCACACCATTGGGGATGAAACACTTCAACACATAACCTTAGCAAATAATCCCAGCTTCCAGGCCCATATTTCTCCTTGCTTCTCTCACATTGCTTAGCCCCACACAAAACAAGACAGGAGCTGAGTGGGACTTGAGAAATGCATCGTATTGTGTGTACAGAGTCATCAGTCTGCTGGTGCTGCCGCTAGAGTCCCTTCAGGATAACTGCTTCTCTCTCCCCGAGTCACTTCCGAGCGCGGGCAGGTGCAGGGATGGTCTACTTTTGATGTGTCTGCAGAGTGCTTTGCCCCATGCCTTTGATTCATTCGCTCCATTTCAGTCCCTCAATTGTGTGGTTTCCTTTTGTGTCTCAGATTATTGTGGCGCTGCAGGCCAGGAGTATGCCTACATCTTTTCCATGCATGGATTTTTAAATAGCTTTTTAGGTGGGAACCTCCAACATGTTACCCTTTTAAAATGCTCTACTGCCTCTAATAAAGGACTGGAGCCTATCCAGGCTGCTTGAAAAAAAAATGTTTTTGGGGTCAATTGGGCACACCATGTGGGCATAGGATTTTTTTACATCATCTCCCATTGCAAGATAGGGTCAAGCAAACTCCAGACCTAAAGGTCAGTAAACACTCGATTGATAAGCGACCATCTGGCATGGTCAGAGACATGAGTCCGTTTGGTGTTTTCCGCACCATTGGACGTAGTAGGACACAGTTGGACCTAGCTCTGGCCGTCTGAATATGTTGAATCAGTGTCAGGCACGGGCATCAAAGGAGCGCTCTGATTGGCTATGTGCTATTACAGTTGTCTCTAGTTGATTGAGGTCACCCCATTGACCCTTTTGACACTTTTTGGGCCAACCAGGAGAGACGTAAGGTGACAGAGCAGTTTTCTGACTGTGGTCGGGGGTTGGGTTGGTGTGTCCCTAACTTAAGGCCTCGATACACCAAGGCGACTCCTAGACTGCCACCAAAAAGACGGAGTGACAGCTCGTCTCTTCCCGTCTCCTCTCGTTCCCTCCCGTTTCTTCACGTCGCATGACCTTTTTCCCTCTTCATACACCAAAGCGACAACTGACCTAAAGACTGTGTTTTGCGCATGCGTGTGATGTAATTACCCCCCCAAAGCGGCAGATGGCGCTAGCCAGTGAACAAAGATAAATGGAAGTGACACAATGTTTGCGGAGTACATATGCTTGTAGCGCGCCTTGGTCTGCCACTGTTCTCAGCTTGTTTGAACATTTGAGAAAAGTGATAATGGCCGGTTTGGACATTGTTTTGTGTGGATTAGGTGCCGCTTCTCTGTTACTTGAAGAAAATAACTTTCCGCATGGAATTGCGAAAAATGCAAAAGTGGTGACAGTACGCTGCCACAGCGGTTTTCACCTCTCGTCACTCCGTCACTTCCACTAAAATTCCCGTGAGCTGATTGGCGCGGCAGCTGTAGTGCTAGACCTATCAGAGCGCTTCATGCCAAAGACCAAAGACGCCATTTCAACAGGGCCAATCGGCAGAAAACTAGTCAGATGGCCTCCGTCCTGGAGCGATGGGGGCTATTGGCACATACATATTAAAAGGACGGAAATGAGCGACGTGGAAGAACCGTTAAGACGGCTTCAGATGGGCGATCGTCGCCTTGGTGTATGGTGGCCTTTAAAGGTAAGGGTCAGTAAAGCAGCAATGGTTTTAGTGAATTTTTTACCATTACAACATATAAAGGCTCTGTGGTTCCACAAATAGGGCATTTACCCCTGAACTAGATCCCTGGTTTCATTCCAGATCTGTGCACTATCTTCTTTTCCATGGTTTCTTTTTATGTTTCAGATTTTTCTAGCAGAGCAGGCCAAGAGAACACCAACGTCTTTTCCATTAAATAGCTATTTCTCTGGGAACCTCTAACATGTTACCATTTTTAGCTTTCCTGTTTTTCTGCAAGAACTGTTTAGCCAAATTTAACTGTTTAAATCATTCAAGGATGGTGAATATCTGCCTTGTAAATACACGGACTTTCTTGGGCCAGATTACAATTTGTGGAATATCATGAAAGATGAATTTTCTGACCCATGGCATATGAAAATCAATGAAACCTGCAAAAATACATGGCTGTCGATGTGTTGTTATTGATTGTGTTGATCAAGAAACAGAAGAGGTGAAATCACCCTTTGATGAACTCTATTCACAAAGAGCAGATTGTATTTCGTGGAACACACAGATCTGGTGAAACAGACTTGGACTATTTTCAGAAATGGAACACTTCCAGAGCCAAAAAACATGCAATCCTTTTCAGAATAGTCTTCACTCCATTAAAACTAACAATGAAAGTAAGATAGAGAAAAGCCATCACTAAGTTCTAAACAAGAAAACATCAAAGTTATCACAAATGCTTTTGCCAGTGAGGTTGTTGGTTTGTTAGCAATACTGGCCAAAAATTGAAAGTCAAATTTTGATAATGTTTTCAGGAAATATCAGTGATGGGCAAAAGAACAATTGTTCTCAGAGAGTGTTAACCTCATGTACCCTGTGGAGATAGCTAACTTATCCTTTTTCTACTGTTTGTCTATTAGGGATAGCTTGAGGCTTGGGGTGGAACCCTAGTTGCACCCTGTACAATCACCTGTTAATTACTGGACAGCAGACAGCGATTTACACTCACATTGATTCACTCAAGGCAACTAGGATTGATTAATTCTCCCACACATTCAAGTGGTTGGTCCATGGGAGGACATCCAGAGTGTACCCATAGGAATACAGGGAGGACAAACTGCATAGATAGAGATTGTATCATCATCTACAATTGTAAGAAAAAGTATGTGAACCCTTTGGGATTACTTTTTTTCTTTATGATTTGGTCATAAAATGTGATCTGATCTTCATCTATGTCACAACAATAGACAAACATAGTCTGCTTAAACTAATGCTGCAAAAAATGATATGTTTTCACAATTTATTGAACATTTATGTAAGCATTCACAATGCAGGATTGAAAAAGTACTGTATTTTTTGCACTATAAGGCGCATCGGATTATAAGGCGCACCTTCAATGAATGGCCTATTTTAATATATGGCCTAGTTTTTATATATAGGGCGCACCACATTATAAGGCGCATAGAATAGAAGGCTGGGGTTGCGTTATGCATCCACTAGATGGAGCTGCGCTAAAGGGAATGTCAATAAAACAGTCAGATAAGTCAATCAGTCAATCTTTATTAATAGAATACAAACCAGTTCTTACAACTCTGTTCACTCCCAAAACAAGTTAGTGCATTCACAATACGGTACCGTACGTACAGGTAGCTCTTATTTGCGCCGCCCTTGTTGAAAACAATGTATTTCCAACTCCATTTGTCACAGTTCAAAGCTACATGAGCAGCGCTGGAGCGCTCAGTTTTCTGTCCCCTTAATGTTGCAACTCTTCTACTAGTTGGAGCAAAGGCTGCGCCTCCTTGTTCTTTTGCGGCAGGATCCATAAACACGCCTATGGCACGCATGAACAGCTGAGACTGGAATTCCCCTTTACTGGCGCACTGTCGGTTTTTGAGGAAATTAAAGGCTTTTAGGTGCGCCTTATAGTGCGGAAAATACAATATGTGAACCTTTGGATTTAATCACTGGTTGATCCTCCTTTGGCAGCAATAACCTCAACCAAACATTTTCTGTAATGAAGCTCAGACCTGCACAGTGCTCAGGAGGAATTTTGGACCATTCCTCTTTACAAAACTGTTTAAGTTCAGGAATATTCTTGGGATGTCTGGAGGGAATCGCTCTTCTGAGGTCATGCCACAGCATCTCAATTGGATTGAGTTCAGGACTCTGACTGGGCCACCCCTGAAGGTGTATTTTCTTCTGTTAAAGCCATTCTGTTGTTGATTTGCTTCTAAGTTTTGAGTCGTTGTCTTGTTGCATCACCCATCCTCTGATGAGTTTCAGTTGGTGGACAGATGGTCTTAAGTTCTCCTGAAAAATGTTTGGAAAAAATTGGGAATTAATTTTGCTGTTGATAGTAATACATCCAGGCCCTGAGGCAGCACAGCAGCCCCAAACCGTGATTCCCCCTCGACCATACTTCACACTGGGGATGAGGTTTTGATGTTGGTATGCTGTGCCTTTTTTTCTCCACACATAGCATTGTGTGTTTCTTCCAAACCACTCAACTTTGGTTTGTCTGTCCACAAAATATTTTGCCAGTAGTGCTGTGGAACATTCAGGTGCTCTTTTCCAAACTCTTTTTTGCAGCATTAGTTTAAGCATACTGTGTTTGTCTATTGTGACTTGGATGAATATCAGATCAGACATTTTATGACCAAATCATGCAGAAATCCAAGTTAGTCCAAAAGGGTTCACATACTTTTTCTTGCAACTGTATTTCGGCTAATCAGAGAATTTTAAAGTTCATTCATTTCGAAGGGGCCTATCTTTGCAACTATGGGCCTAAGGTGAGGTACAACCTGGACAGAGGCCACTTAGTCACAGGGCTGACACTTAGACACATGCGCTGACAGACCTCCATTGACTCTCATTCATTCACTAAAGGGGTATTTTTTAGATTCACCAATTCATCTACATACAGAATGAATGTCTTTGGATGGTGGGACAAAATGTTAAATGTTGACACTTATTCAAACCTAAATATTTCTGAACAACTCTGTCACAACTATAGTGCGGGGGGAACAAAACAACCTGAGCTTCTCATTAAGTGACAGTAGATAGCATTAAATAGGTAAGGTGTCAGGGACCATTAGTAGTTCGACTTCATGGTGTGGATCAATAATTGCCCTGGAGTTAATCACATCAAAAGGCCTTATTAGAAATACAGTGGCTTCCTTTTCCTGCCAGCCTTTTTAGAGCTCAACTCTGTGTGACTTAAATGTTGTGGTTGCAAAAAGCATAGCATTTTGCATCACAGAGAGAAACAGTGTCTTACAGAGTTTGTTTAAAGGCCTCCATACACCAAGGCGATGATTGCCCATCTGAAGCCATCTCAACGGTTCTTCCACGTCGCTCACCTGCCGCTTTGGGGGGGGGGGGGTAATTACATCACGCGCATGCGCAAAACACAGTCTTTAGGTTGGTTGTCGCTTCGGTGTATGAAGAGGGAAAAAGGTCATCAGACGTGAGGAAACGGGAGGGAACGAGAGGAGATGGGAATAGACAAGCTGTCGCTTCGTCTTTTCGGTGGCAGTCTAGGAGTCACCTTGGTGTATCGAGGCCTTAAAAGTAGAGTGTGTTGTCTTTTCATCTCTGAATTTGTTTTATGTTCCGATGTGGACCATCCTTGTTGCCATTTGCAGCAGAGTAAAAAGCTCCTTCAAGCGGTGAATGAAAGGCTTTTTGTGGCAGTAAAAACACAGTTCGTTTTTGTATTCGCCAACAAAGAAATTGATTAATGTTCAGGATGGGTGATTTCTGTATTTTCCGAACCAATTTCTGATATTGAATGCCAGGTGTCACACAGAGGAGGGTGACAGTCTCTCTGATAGTATCATCAAATATTTATCACTTGTCTTTTCAGATCAATTTTAAATGAATGTGAGAATATAAAAGTTCCTTGTGTTCTTCCGTTTACTTTGAAAATGCAGTCACTTTCAAATAAAAGCATATTCGGTCATTTTGCGTGTGTATTGTTGCTCTGACCTTGCCCTTCTTTATCATTCTTCTTTACTATGTGGAAATGTTAATTTAAATCTTAGCTCATTCATTCTGGTTTTATCTTCCCATCGTCCTTGGGGAAATATCTGGCTGCTAATTGCTTTGTCGAGTTCACCATTTAACTTTGTTTCATTTCAGTGTAGGCCAGGTGATGTACAACAGGTTTATCAAGGTCTTTGCGCTTGAAAACATTTTTCTACAGTGCACACAGAATGGGCCCATTGAGGTTAGTGAGCCACAACAAAGGTAAGGCCTTGGAAGGAAAATAATAGGTTGATAAACTGAATATTATGCTGACATATTAGCAAAGGAAGAACATACATATTTGTTGCTTGAGTACAAAAATACATTATTAGCACAACAATTAGTTGGATCAAAAGTGAAACCCTGAAGTTGTACTAATAATAACAATAGCAAAAAAAATAAATAAAATAAAAAATAAAATAAAATCTATTTTTGGATTCTAAGATTAAATTACAATAGATAATAAAAAATAAGGCTACACATTTGTTGTTACAAACTGATATTTTGTCCACACAAAAGCATTTGGCAAAAGATTCCTTACCACATGTTGCCACTGCAAGTACTGAAAACATGTTCACTCGATAAATCAGAGCCTGCCCTGGCTGTGAGTTAATTTTACTTTTCCAGGGTGACTATCAGCGATGGCAAGTGATTCATTGTCCATACAATGACAAAAAAGCCAAGCTGACTGAAGGCCACTATCATCTAGAGCAGTGGTTCTCAAACAGACACCACACCAAAAACTCTTTCCTCCATGTTCAAAATCTAACCCAAAATCTGACCAAAATGCTGCTGCCTGTTAAGGGCAAAAACAGTCAAAACAGTCACAGTAAAAAGGAATTGTAGATGTAAGTGACTTCAAATGTACCATTATTATTACAGTATGACTCCTCTCAAGAGTAGTCATACTGAGTCAGCTGAGGTGGCTCGGGCATCTGTTTCGGATGCCTCCTGGACGCCTTCCTGGGGAGGTGTTCCGGGCATGTCCCACTGGGAGGAGGCCCCGGAGAAAACCTAGGACACACTGGAGGGACTACGTCTCTCGGCTGGCCTGGGAACGCCTTGGGGTGCCCCCGGTAGAGCTGGAGGAAGTGTCTGTGGAGAGGGAAGTCTGGGCATCTCTGCTTAGACTACTGGCCCCGCGACCCGGCCCCAGATAAAGCGGTAGAAGATGGATGGATGGATGGATGGATGGCATTATTGTATGTGCCAGATAGGCTGGTCTTATTTCAGAGACTGCTGGTGTACTGGGATTTTCATGGATGGGAAAATATACAGTGTTTGACCATTGAGTGGTAATGCTAGAGGTCAGAGAAGAATAACAACGCTGATTTTAAAGATTGAAAGGTAACTGTACTTTAAGGGATTACTATAATATCCTTTTTAAAATACTTAGACCACTGGCCCATTACCAACCATACCAGTTACTTAGATCATCTTTCAGCCCTATTCTTACACTGGGTTTGACTTACTGCGTGCTTATCTTGATAATGATTAGTAGATATTTGCATTTAAAAGCCTTTATCTAATCATAAGAAAAAATTTAATCTGTGTATTTTTCAATTGCAGTAACAATTCTTATTGCATAAACTGAATAACAAATCCATGTTGTACCAGTACAGCTATATTCTGTGCAATTGAGACTAAAGTGGAATTTATTGTCCTGAGCAGCCGGATGCAAATGAAGATCCTCAGAGAAACAAACCATTATGTGAAAGAAAGGGGAAGTGATGTGGAGCATCCCATTCAGCAAACTGTGTGAGTGGCACATGGGTTCACCTCAGCTCACCTTACTAAAAATAACACGCGCTTTTACGTTTATCAATCTGCCTTTGATGGCGGTACCAGGCTCCTGTTAAAATGACACCCACTTCACTGGCTCTGTCTCGGGCACAGCAGGGAGCTCCAGGCACCCAGGAAATATCGGTCTTAAAGGTTTTGGAATCAATAGTGTTAGATAATTACCATCCCTATGACAACAGAGGGGGACGCAACAGTGACAGTGACTGATTGTGTAACATGCTCTGGAGACACACGCATGAATCCACATATGGTGCTGGGAATTACATCGTGAATCTCAATTAAGCTCCTCGGCTGGGCTCACCATTTCAGTCATGCCACTCACAACGCTGGACTTTTTGAACTCTTACACAGCAGGGAGTTGAGAGATGTGTGAAGCTCAAGAAAATGGCTTCTCACGATGTATAGCCATTTCTAGTTAGTGGGCTTTAGGATGCTCTCAAGAGGGATGCTTCCCCATAGGACAAACTTTTTTTTTATTGAAATCTTTATGTATGCATGTTAAGGATAATGTGGAGGTGCTGATTATCATTAACTTACAATGCAGGTAATGCAGGGGAATGCAGGCGGTATTCACACTAGCCTCAAAAGTGGTTGGTTAATTAGTTTTATCCAAATTCAGACTTTATCAGGATCGCTGGGAGGACTTTTTTGTGGTGCTTCGTCCTGCAGCTCACCAGTCCCAGACGTCCACCGAATGCTCTCTATTCAAAAGCCAAATCCATCAGTTCATAAGCAAGGACCACAACCTCAGAATGATTGAGAATATTTATTTGGGAAAAGGTAAGGATAGACGGTGCATACCCCCAATACCTAAAAGATAGATGGAAAGAGAAAGTAATGAGAGAGGGGCAGGCGGGCATGAAAACAGAGAAGCGGAGCCAGGTAAAGAGCAGAAGGGGTGTGAGTGAGGTGTGGTCCTGCTCCTGAACTTTAGATAACTGAACATATCTCCATATTTTGGAAAGAATATAAGGAAAAAATAGAAAAGAAGAAAAAAATACAATAAAATAAAATTGAGAGCAGGTCAACATTTGCAACGTTTTTCACAAGGTGCATCTTTTGAATTTTAGGGAAGAGGATTAGGGTCAATATTTGTTCACTGTAAATCAAGGTTTTTATGTATAACTTCTAAAATTATGATGAGATCAGAATTCTTAGTTTTAAGTCAGAATTCTGATATTTAATTTGAAAATCTGAGATTAATATCACTATAACTATAACAAATATGGATGCCTGTAAGTACAGACATTGTAGGAGAAAGAATGCAAGATAAAGTAAAAAGTAAAAGTAAAGTAAATACATAAAGTTACACTTAAAGTGGAACTCAATAACTTGGCTTGTTTCTGTACTGTTTTGCCTCATTTTTTCCTATAGAGCTCCCCCTACAGTATGGAGTAAAGTACTATCATAAACACTCACATGTCCATTTAACTTGTATTGTGATCCCTCGCTCAGGTTTACTTTTGTTTTCCCCTCCTCATATCCAAACAAGTTTTTTTCTGCCATTTGGCTGCTCTACCATGTGGAAAATCAAGAATTAAAGCCATTGCTAGCTTGTTGTTTTGCTAACCACAATGTGCCACTTTCTAACCAGACCAGAGACGTCAGTGACACTGGATCAGAGGCACTCACTGTTGCAAGTGTCAGTGTTTGGTACAGAGACACCAGGGAGAGATACCAGACGCTTCATTCACCCCACAACAACTCATTTAACCCTCACACAGACTCCGAAACTGTTTAGTTAAGGTAAAAAAGTTACTGCGTTCTGCTTTAAACACTGATTGAGGATATTATTGCATTGTAGTAGGCAGCTAGGTTCAATAACTTTTCACTTTTAAAATATTAAAAAATTATTGAAATTGTCATTCTAAGAACTCAAATTGCTATTCTAGAACTCAAACCTCAATTTATTTTTGAAGTTAATCTAATCCTTTTTTGTAATATATATATATATATATATATATATATATATATATATATATATATATATATATATATATATATATATATATATATAAATATATATATACACACACACACGCGCACACACACACACACACACACACACACATATATATATAAATATATATATATATATATGTGCGTGTGTGTGTGCCAAGACCTTGGAAAAGAACATCATAGTGGGAAGATGGGATTCCTGATCATTCCTGACATGTAATGTTGCAGAGAATTTCTCTATGGCTTATTTATAAGATCCAAGGTAACATTTGGCAGCAATCACGGTGTTATGGGGAATAATGAGTATCCAGTTCATCAGCAGAGTATATCTCATATTCATAAGTACCCATGGAAGATGTAGTAGTATGGCTACATGGTGTGCATATACAGTAGTGTCTGTCTTAGCCCTGCATGTGGCCTGAGCATATGGATGCCACAAAGCCGGCAGTCAGATGATGAACACTCAGCTTTGAAGATTACTGTGTGCTTTGTTTGGCCCTGTGCATACATGTCCTTTGAATCACATCACATTTGATTGGCCCCTGTTTGCCTGCTGCTTCCTGTCTTAATGATGACAAATGACTCGCATGCATGATGTACTCATCGTCCAGTTCAGGCCAGTGTGTGAACCATCTGCACGCTCTAACTGATTGTACTTGCTCTTTATTTATTTCGGGTTTCTGGTAATTACAGGTTGTTGAGTGGTTTCTATTCATAGCCAGCATGAGGTCATTTAGTGGACTGTTATGAACATTAGCTGAAAGGGTAAAGTGGAAAAGCTCTAGTGTTCAAAATTAATAGGATTTATGTGCCTCATATAGTGTGTTAAATATATTAATCCATAAATTCTTTTGATGTCTAAGAGAAAAATTTTGATTAAACTAGAGTTCTTCCTTTCAGCAAGAATGTTGTGGATCCAACCAACAGCAATTGCTCTGTTGGAGTCAGTAAAAAAAAAATAAAAAAAAATCTGAAACATAAAATTTGTATTTATTCAAGTTTCTTCAAGCTTTTAAACTCCCAATATGCAGATTTTTCATACCAGTGGAGAAAATGAATGGGAAGCCCAGAGGTGGGTTGTCACTGGTCACATAGTGTTGTGTTGTATTTCTCAAGACTCAAATGTTTTTGTCTTTAAATTAAATGCATTTTAACTTTCCTCAGTCCTGGACTACTACAAACATATTTTGGTTATTATTTTATCATAATGCCTCCATGCGGGCCATCCCAAGCACTCAAACAGTTATGAGTTTGACAAAGTTGTGAGACTGAATCCAGTGTTCCCTGGTATCTCCTCAAATGTAATGTGTACTTTTCTTCAATCAGTCTTTCAGTGTATTAGATCTTTGTTGTCAGTGCTCCAAAAGTCTGTGTTTGCCTCAGTACACTGTGGTCTCAGTTACATTGGCCTATACACCTAATAACTCACACTAAAGATAGGTACATTATTCACAGCTATATTAGGGGCATCTACTGTGTGTATATTACAAAGCATTATGCAAATCTGAATGTAAGCACTTGACTCAGCTGTCAATCATACAGTCTCATTAGCATGTAGTCATTTACATATCAAAGGCAATTACAGTATCCAATTGAAGCAAATTAAAGTATAATGATCATTTAAAACAGTATTAAATGTGTTATCAAACCACAGCACATATCACATTCTTCTTTAAGTCGTTTTTGCAGTATCTTTAAACCAAGCATTTTGGTGAAGGTCACTTCCATTGTCATCATGTAACTACTCAGAAAGTCTTCAGAAAATATGATGTTACTTTGATATTACTCGAAAGCAACAATGATCACAATTCCCTAATCATTTGCAAGCAATCAATACACAGCCAGACTCACACAGCAGTCAGTGATATAGATCAATATATGATAGATATGTCTAGGCCTGACAGTACGGTCACACCTGATCTGTTCAGTGCAGCGAGAGAAAAATGTTTGACCTTTGCAGTAATCCCTATGTGACTTGTCTGCTATTTTATTTATCTTTCTTTATTTTATTTTTGCAAAGACAATTCAGTTTTTTATACAGGTATGCACTGAGAATTGAAAGGCTTGTCTGGAAGCAAATGTTTATAGCCACAAACAAATCTTCCACAACCTTAAAAACTCGAAGTATTAGGAGATCTCCGCCAAGGAGCTAGGCCTATCTCGTACCTGTAGTGCCCAGACCTGGACTCAAACCAAATTTGAGTTGGTTTGAGAGTTCTGCTCTATCTATCAAGCAGAGGACCTGCAAGAGGTTTTTGTGGCGTTTCTTCCTGCCGAATTCAGTAGATGGTCCACGTTGCTCAATATAGCATCCATTCTGTGAGTGTTTGTTGCCCCAAAACACTGAAACATAAAACTTGCTTTTACTGCATGATAAAAATAAGGACAGAAATGTCTCAGTTGGGCATCTGTGACCATTCCTCTGCAATATATATTGTGAGATGAACATAGAACTGGGTCAGTGTTTCACATGTGAAAGTTTCACTGTTGGACACCATGTATATCCATGCATGGTGTCTTCTTCTCCACTGGGAATATGCTGATAACTACTGTTGGAATAAATGATGTATAACCACCACCACAGTCACAGTATACTATACTATCCCTCTTAAGTGCTTATATGAATGAGAGCATGTATCTCGTGGCCATGAATGAGTGTTAACTGTGATTTTCTAAGCATTGAAGCAGCAAATGTAACAGTTTCTGCTAACAGATCTGTGCATCCTACACAAGAGCACAAGCTATTTTTACATCGACCATTGCAACGCCCACATACCCTGGCCTTTTTTTACATCTTTAGAGACAGAAAATGCAGCAAATCCCACCACTTAAACCTGCCCTAGAAGCACAAACAAGTGACCAATAATCAAAGAACATGACGAGTACAAAATATTTCAAAATGGCTGGTTGTTCCTTTGAGTGATGATACAGATCATACTTCATTATCTTTCCCATTCACACATTTCTTTGCAGTTGAAAGCATTTTAATGGCAATATACTTGAATGTCCTGCCCACTGGGTGTAAAGCTATCATAGTCTTTATGGTCATTGTTCTCTTCTCATAACACACAGGGTATAAATGAAGCTTTATATGCACAGTAAATTTGGGATTCGGCTCGTATCTGCCTTGTGATTGGGCTGATATTGAGTTGTCCTAAACTGGCACAGCACCGAGTGCCCAAGAGGACTTTCAAAATGTGAAGTGGCCTGGATAGATCAGCAGTGTAGCAGCTAAGAAAAGACACAAGCCAGGAGTGGTCAATAATGGTCAATTCCCTTAGCTTTGACCAAAATCTATGGTTTTCTCACATTTTTTCAGATTGCAGAGGGAAATATTTTTACCAAAGGAGGAACAATTGACTTCCTGTGGCCTGATTTGCATCAGTTCCCATATATATACTCGGACTTTGACCACAACAGCGCTAGAAATGATGGCATAAGACTTATTTGTTTGCTATTAGCTTATAAATGTACTCAGTAATGAAGAATTCTCCATTGGTCATGGTTAGCCTGACACATCATTTATTTCTACTGCGGTGGGTGACTAGCCACCAAAGCAGGCCGCAGTATGTTTTTAATGGATGATGTAGCGTTAGCCTGCAAATGGCAACCAACCAACTACCCATGTATAATGTTATTGCCGAATTAGCAGATGACTTAATATTTGATGTCACATGAAGCTACATGCAACAAGTCAAAGTATTCTTATGTTGTGCTGGACACACAGTTACAGAATCATAAGACCATGATAAATCCTTTTTTATCCATCAAAGAGCACAAATTCTATTTCATTTCAAGTAATTTAGGATATTTTCTTTATGCTACTATTTGAAATGAATTTTTACCATCATATCGACAACAACCACTCAACCACCATTTTGCCATCTAAAATGTTTACTTGTTTTAGTTTAGTTCAAATAAACTGTTACTTTTGTCATCAGAAATATGAACACAACATACTCTGCACCCACATCCAATCATTTTGGTTAAGTAATGTCAGTCTAATGATTTAATTGGCATCTCAATGTATTTCTTTAACTGTGTTGCCAATATGCAAAACCTAAACAACATCATGCAAAAGCAGCTGTCATCACTCAAAAAACATTTTGTTTTTTCTTTCCTATTATCCATTTAGTCTGACTGAGAGTTCACTCTGCTCCTGAGCAGTCCTCACCACAAAGATATGCTAATTTAACATTTGCTTGTGCCATTTCTCAAAAACTGCAGCACTTTCCACAGAAACAGATTAACAATTGGACAAGAAGCAGCACTGCAGTAGTCTTTAAAACCATTGTGAGATAGGGTCTTAGGTACTAACTCCAACCACAGTGGGTCAATAAAAGAAAAAAAAATTGGGTGTGCATCACTGTCGGGAGTATTTTCTAGTGTATTTTTCATTAGTGATGGGCAGATCAATACTGCTGATACTTGATACGTGATACTCACTGGGTACTGATTACTTGAATACATACCAATATTAATTAATAACTGTGAAATAAAAGTACATGCTTCACTTCTAGATATTTTAGGGTAACTTATCCCAGCGCCTTGTGCCATTCCCATCCAGTGGAGGTCCATTCATGTCAGGTGACAGGAAGAGCTGCACGTTAGCTATTTTGTTTGTTCTACTAGCAACAACTCCTTACTGTGCACATTTAAGCTATTTATTTTATATTGCGTACATCAAAGTTGTTAAACGGCCAGTACTATGTCATGTGATTTGTCTTTATGGGTTATACTATTTGTATTAAAAAAAAAAAAACTCATTGCAATTTATCAGTATTGATATTGGTACAGAATAAATTTCCCAAAAAAGTAATCTTAGTATCTTAGTGAAGTGTGGTATCGCCCATCACTATTCTTCTTCTCTGAGATATGTATAAGAGCTGTGTGGGTCAATGAATAAAGCATTTACCCCTGAACTAAAAGATCCACAGTTTGAGTCCAGGCCTGATATATTGTGTGTGTCAGTGGCTTTCCAAGTGCATGCATATACTGTAGTATATATTTTTATCTTTTTTGCACAATGCACCATAGCAACAAAACAAGATATTTCATGAGGACAACTATTTAAAACGACAGCTTTAGACCAGGTTTTGCACAGTGCAAACAATAAAATGCAAATCACGTACCTACTCCTGGAACATGTTGGATACTGTTGGGCTACAGACGTTGGGCTGACACTGTGCTAAATACTACACATTACAACTTATTTTTTAGTCTACTGTCCGTCTGACAGAGTGATCAAGTGTGTTTTTGTTCCCATGCAACACATCTCATTCATATTGAAATTATTCTTCAGGGGAATTTTCAACTGGAGGCTTTCAGTCCGGGTGTACATGTTCCTAGCGGTGATAAAACAGTACCGACAGGCACATCGGCACACATCAAAGTGAAGCATGCAAACATCCCCCTGGGCTCAGTGATGTGGAGGCCAACGCTGTGGACTAAAGCAACCCAGCAATAAACCAAGGCGATGGGAATACATATACTGTTTGTGAAAAATCAAGCTACTTTGTGCCAGGTATGACATCACCTCCTCCTGCTTGTCGCGCCTACACTGACTGCCCAAGAAAAGAGCCTTCATTCACTGTGCTGGCTGGGACTTTGCAAACATCCTGACACCAGAAGCTAAATATATATGCATATGAACTGTAATGTACTCCCGATCAGACATAATATGACCACTAACAGGTGAAGTGAATAACAGATTATTTCTTCATTATGGCACCTATGGGAGGCTGCAAGTGAACATTTTGACCTCAAAATTGATGTGTTAGAAGAAAAACAGGGTCAGAGCATCTCCACAACTACAGCTCTTGTGGGGTGTTTATGGTATTAAGTGGTCCCACGAAAAAAACAATGGTAAACCAACAGCAAGTGTGGTCTGATCCAGGCTACTGTAGCTCTATAAGAAGTTGATGCTGGTTCTGATAAAGAGAGGTTGTGTATCCAGTTGCATACTAGGCCTATGGTCATATACATAACATTATGACCACTAAAATCAGGGAAGTGGTCATAATGTTATGCCTGATTGGTGTATCTTCACTGCTGTGTTGTTTCGCTGATTGTCCCAGTGTACATCTGGCATTATATCCTATAAGAAGCTGAAAATATGCTGTACAATATGATAATGGATATTTGGAGCGTTTTAGATGGAGCAGGTCAAAGGTCATTTGCTAACAAAGTAGGTCCTAAACAGCCATCATTTGGACTCAGTGTTTGAAGGAGAGTCTTCATTGTCATAGCAACAGAGCACAGAGAAGAGATGATTTTTTTTAACATGATGTTAAATGTTGCTGGAAGTTACTGCTTTGGTGACTAACCATCACTGAAGGATGTTAGGATTAGCTGTAAAAGGCCAGGTGGACTCTATCCATGTGCAATGTCTGATCTCAATTCATCGGTGGCCCACAAGCAACTGTTCAAACCACTTACTTCCCACATGCTTCCCACATACATTGGATGAACAATAGATGGGCTGGCAGAGTGAGTTACCTCTGAAAATTAGCAGAGCAGGTTCAAATGAGAGCAACGTCAAAACAAAGCATGAGCAGTGGTAGTACGATCAGGAAAATTACTTTAATTCCACACAAAAGCCTGATAACTTCAAGGGATGTTTATAATAACACAAGGTGTTTTTTTTCCAAATGTAAAAGAACATTTCAAAATGACTGCAGCAGCACTTCAAAACAAGGCAAAAAATATTATTTATGGGTCCAGAAAATGTTTTTACCAAATGTCCTTGTGGCCACAGTTGAACAAAAACATCTCTCATGTTAAAAAAAACAACTACACAGGCTCATTAAAAGCTACCTCTAATACACACCTCCACTGAGGCTGGTGCAGAGAGCAGGGAAAGAGTGAAAACAATCAGCCTAAGTTAATCTGTTTGTGCCTGATCTCTGCAACCTTTCCACCGAGTTGCATAAAAATGAATGTTTAATTGTGCTGACAAACACAAACGGTAACAGAAAATGAGGTTTCAAGGAAGTGTAGTAACTCAGTATACTTTCCACAGAAAATCTTAAGCTTCCATTCATGCAGTGATTTACATATTCATTTAGTTTCACACTGGATGGCCTTTATCCAGACTTGGGACCAGCACAAGGAGTACACTGGCTAAGTGAACTGTATAGTGCTTTTTGTTTTACAAATGAGGTGTCAAATGAGGGCACAACGGCGCTACTGTCGCCCCAGTGTACAGCTATTATTACGAATAGGGCTAATAAAAATGTTTTGTTTTTTTTCCAGTTCTTAACACAAAACATGAATGAACATGACCTGGCCTCAAGTGAAACTCTCAGAAGTATTTTTTTTTTTTTTTTTTTGCCAAAAACCAAAATAATTTCTTATACAACAAACACGTTAACTCATGTTCTGTCTGGACAACTTTAAACACTTTTCAGAGTTAACTTGCCAGTTTCCTGAAATATTAAAGGTGAAACTTTAAAACCTCAGTAAGCACTGTCCATCCCTTATGTCCTGCAGCAAAAGAGAGGTTTATCAGCTTGTGGCACCTCTGGAGTATTTTAAAATTTCCAATTTCCTGTTCTCTACAATCACCAATGTTTTGCCCTGAGAACCTGAATTATAAGCAGGAGAGACAGATCGAGTGATGCTCTCAGTCAGATAGCACATACGCTTACCAGGATTCTCTCTTCCGACATCCTGCTGTGCCGTTTGTGTTTGGATAAAACCAAGCTGTTGCCCGATTCTAAGTAGAACAACAAACGCAGGCACTGTCTCTGTTATCAGACTGGGAGACACTGAGTCCACTTTGTTGTGGCGATAAGAGACAAGGTGGGGCGTCTGCTCCTGTCTGCCCAATGTTCCCCTGTGTCTACAACAAGCTTTTGTAATGGCACAGGCAGTTAGAGCACATTCAAATGGAAGGGACACATATTGATAACGTTTAATAAACTCAGGTATTTTCTCATACACTCTAACTCTTATGGACTGTGGGGAAAAGTCGCACAAATTTGATTTTGAGATTTATATATATTTTCCCAATATATACAGTAATTAAATCAATCTCTACCTGAATTTCATTTGTCATGAATAAAACTGTAAAAAAAGTGTAACCTACTAAACACTGAAGTATTTTATTTATGAATTTATATTGTCCTCAGATTATATTTTTATAGAAACTAACAACTGTCTTGTATTTTATTTTTCATAAAAACATGAGATAGTTGGATCAAAGAGGCTGAATTTTCATAATATGAATCAGATTTAGAGATGAAGATATCAAAACAGTTGGTGGCTGGAGTCTATCCCAGAAACTATGGGCCTTAGGTGGGGTACACCCAGATTTTTTCCTTAAATGCAGAAGCACTAACCCCTCTGCCACTGCGCACCCTGTGAATCAAAAAATAATTTTGATCTGACCAGTTCTGAAAATATCTGAGCTACTTCTAAAGTCTTATTGTTATAGACATGTTCTACTGTGTGCCTGCTAGCTGTGTTTATTGTCTACATTGTCATAAGTACGCTTGTTGCTTCTATTTTTATAGAGGAGCTAAAGCACAGGTTTTTGTCGCCAGAGGCAGCTGGGTCTAATCCGAAGTCATTTTAGCCAAGGTGCATTTTCATGCATGCTGTCTCGCCTGAGTACACGGATGTGCTCCTTTGAACAGCAGCAGGCTGGCTCTTGGCTCTGAATACACACACTGGCAGACAGGATGCTCCAATGCCTGCTATAAAATATGACCTACAGTAGTTGTCCAGTGATGATCCCAAAAATAAATTCTTATTAAAGCCAACCGTGAATCTCTGCCATGCGTTCTCCCTCTGTGTATCTCTTTGACAGCGTGCTAACAAAGATCTAGCAGTATGTTTGGCATCCCGACCTCAATTGCCATTTTTCCCCCCTAAGTTGTCCTGTCAAAATGCCAACTGCTTGACAGCGTATCGCAAATTAAGTGCCTGTTTATTTTCACTTTGAGGAAAACGTGCACACATGTAAAGAACACTGACACAATTACACATAAGGAATCACTCAAATTCTGCTCCTTTTATCTCTGAATACAAGTGTTTACAGTGATTTCTGCAGAATGACTTTATCTACATCTTTCTTTTGTACAGTGGTAACAGAGTGAGCTGGTAAAAATGTAATTCCTGAGCTGGGTCATCTGAAACACAGACAGAAGAGGAGGAGGAGTGTGAATAATTAGGCAACATGAAGAGCACAGTCATTTAAATGAAGGAATCCAGCAAAATACCACCGTCTCGAGTCAAACAGTTCATGCAATTAATACATGAAAGATATTCTAGGACCAGTAAGACCCATACAGCGCTTTACCAAAGTTGAAAATGCCTGTAGCACAAGATATGTATAATATAACTGACCATAAAATTACTATATCTTTTTTCACATATTTTTCCATTGTCATATGATACTTAAAATGTCTACCTTGGCATTTTTATATGCAGTGCTATGAATTTTAAACTATGAATGTTTCCATTAAAATACACACCAATCAGGCAGAACATTATGACCAGTGATGGGAGTGAATAACACAGATTATCTCTACATTATGGCACCTGTGAGTGGGTGGGATATACAGTATTACATGGCAAATGAACATTTTGTTCTCAAAACAGACATGTGTCAGAGCATCTCCAAAACTGATTACTGGTCAGTATCTATCAAATGTGGCCCAAAGTAGGAACAGTGGTGAATCAGAGGTCATGGGTCATGGCCAGCTCATTGACCAAGTGGCAAAAGCTGGCTCATATGTACATAGACTACAACTATTATAACAAATCTCATGTTAGGCACACACACCATTGTCTGTGTACAAAAGTATAAATGTAGATAAACAACATTTTGCTATTTGCTATAAAAGAGACATTATGGTGGGATTATGAAACATGTTCTTTTTAAATGGAGTAGAACATTTGGATCATTATTCATGCTTGGTTTCACACACAGTATTTCACACAGCAAGTAAACATACTGAATCCACACCAGTGAAAAAGTGTTTGCTGGAAAACAATATCATCTGTGGAGCCTGGTAGGTGTCCCTTCTTCCATAAGATTCCTGCTGCAGAATAACTTCATGATTTACACTTGAAAAGCTCGCTCAAGCATGCAGTATCATACCTGTGTGCTGTTTTTTTTCCCCCTTCAATTTTATTCCTACAAGCTCCTGTGACCAAATCTGCTCTGGCTTTTCAATGTATTTCCATGTCTTACTTCATTTATGTGCAGTGGCATGAAATGATTTGTCTGTGCTTGCCTATCCCTCTGTTATCAACTTATATGGTAGAACATTACATAGTCTGTTTACAGGATAACACAAAAAAATTATGGTCAGGTTTTGGTGAACATTTTTGGAAAAGGTCAGTAATGAGCCGACAAAGAAATAATTAGTTTTTGATGTGGATCTGTCAAACATGGTTTGTTTTGTCCATTAACTTTTTAAAAAGATTCTGTAGCATTGTCAGATGGGTCTCAAAATCCTAACATGTACCAACAGTCACAGATTAAACTACTTTTGTCTAGACCTGCATTGAGTGAACATATTGCAGCACCAATGAAAATAAAACTCTGGTTGCAAAAACATTTAGTTTAACCAGAATATAGATCCTACTAAATAAAATTGATGAAGGGGTTCCCCATAAACTAAAATGTGCAAGGCCTGTAAATAGCTTATGACCTGAAGTTGTTCTGTATCTATGGCTACACTGTAGAGTAAAAGTTATCTTGAGGATGACTGAACAAAAGAAGGCAATATAGCAGTGAATACTGAGTCATTGTTACTAATCTATTTTTGTCAAAGTGAAACACTGTTGTTAGCTCGTTGTAAAAGTCCCTGTTTGACATCTGTAAAATGCTGGTGTGGTGTGGGTGCAATCTGAACACAGCAAAAACAACATTTTAAAGCAACACTATGTAACTTCTCTGGATTTTGACCCTCTAAAGGAATCTGCACAGATGGAACTGTTGTATTTTCATGTGTCCCTTGTACAGTACATAACACACACATCAGAACTTGATTTGGTAAGATATGTGTTCTTATAATAGGGCAATGTGCCTCCATTACTCAGAAAAGCTGCACTCTGGGGTGCACTCTCTATAAAAGAGGGTTTATTATCTTCACCATGCAGGCTATATTTTGGCTGATGTTAATTGGTTGGTGTGTTAGTAAGCAAGATAACGCAAAAAGCAATAATTTCAAGAAATTTTTGTAATGGGCCAAGGGAAAAAATATCAGATTTATTCTGTACTGTTGTTAGATAGGGCCAAAGAATACAATTCTAGCCAGGAAAGATCAGTGAAAAAAACATTCATTCTTTATAACTGTGACATGCAAGAGCTTTGTCGCTCAATAGATTTACATTTAATATTAACTCATTAACTAGAAGATCCCTGGTTCAAGCCCAAGTAAGAGCAATATATCTTTACCATTGCATAATAGGGACAATGCCTTGGCAGAGGTCTGTGTTATCCGAGTAGGTCTAGTTTTCAGTTCTGATTTCTGGAGACATTAATATCACTCTGACCATATACTGTATATTTTAGTAGAAAGTTATACAGTGTTGTTTTAAAATAAAGTATAATGTGAAGATGGGTTGAGAAAGAACAAAAACAAAAGTTCCCAGTGGTGCAACGTAGCAGAGCAATAAAGTTTACATGCATTTCTCACTAATGGGTCCAAAAGGAGAAGCACTATATCTGCTACAGCCTGGATACAACTGTTTCTAGCTTCAGTCGTGCTGTGAGGTGCGCTCAGCCTTGGTGCTCAATGAGAGAAAACAGAAACAAACTGACACATATCCAATGAGGCCGTTTCCCACACAGCTTGTGGTTCTCGTGTGTCTTGTGGGTGATGTGCAGACAGAGAGGTTAGTCCTTTCCTGTCTGGAGGAGTAACACTGATGCTGGTGTAAAGAACTGTCTACTGAGCGCGCCCAGTGGATCAGCGCTGGCGGGAGAACAGGTTCCTCAGGGCATTGTTGTAGTTCTTGTTAAAGGCGGTGTATATTAGTGGATTGAAGAAGGAGTTGGAGTATCCCAGCCACAGGAAGATGCTTTTCCAGATGGGAGGGATGTCACAGGAGCACAGCGGCACTATAAGCTCTGTGATGAAGAAGGGGATCCAGCAAAGTACGAAGACGCCGATCAAAATGCCCACCATTAGTGCCGCTTTTTTCTCCTTCTGCTCGCGCCATGTGTCTCCATCTGTCTGGAAGGTCACGGTAGCGTGGCGCACAGTAAACACCATCTGTGGCTGCTGAGTTTCTTCCTTTACCTGCACAAGTGAGAGACAGCACACAGTAAATCTATCAGTGTATTGATTTAATAGTCTAACAAACAAAAACTGCATTTTGTCTTTCAAAACAAAGACAGACAGAGAAGCAATTACTGAATTGAAAAATCCATGGCTGCTTGACAAAAGATGGATTAGAAGTCAGAATCAACAGGTGGATCAGCAAACTGTGGGCTTATTTCTATTCATATTATTTCATATGCACGCAGACGCACCCAGTGTGGAGCTTAAAGCCTGTACCGTGTCTAAATCTGCACTTTTCACAGACACTGCCAACACAGCTATGAAAACATCCGCAGTAATCTTCTGGCTTATTTGTTCAAGGCTGATTTTTGATTTTGTTTAATAGGTAAAGTCGGGCTGGTCACTCTAGGGCCTTTTACCATCTGAATGTGTCTGTCTTGTGTGTACAGCTCCAAACAAGCAACAGCATGAAGAAACTTGCTCACTGCCAACTAAATATGTCTGGATCAATGGAGGTCACTGAGGCCTAGAGCTGATAAGTAAATCCATTTAAAGTGCAGGCCAGAGCTTATGGCAGGCTGCTGTTAGAGAAGTGGGTTCACAGTGAAATGAAAGTTTAAGCTGCCACCACATTATACACACAATGGAACAAAATGTCTGAAGATCATCTTTTTTCCCACTGATGTACCCTGCCTAAAGCCTATAGTTGCTAGGATAGGCTCCAACTCCCCACAACCTCTAACAGGGCTAAGTAGGGGAAGATGAATGAATATTTCACTGCTCCAAATTATGGCGTACTATGCAGGATTTGCTGGGGGAGCATTGTAAACAAACCTGTGGCCCACTTTCTATTTTTGTGCTCATTAGTGAGTACTTAAAATACACATATACTGTACTATCACTTTAGAATGAACTCCTCAGTTAATTTTTCCCCTTTCTACACTGTGCTGATACTGACTGAGAGCTACACACTTAAAATATACCCTCCCTATATAACCAGTGAGTAGAACTGTAACATGGAGACAGACAGAGGGCTGTTGAGCTGGATGGGGAATAAATAGGATAGGATAAATAGGATTTTGAGTTTATTTCATCTGATTGTTAAAATACATTGACTTGAACACCAGCTACACAAAATACAATAACTTTAATGCAGTCCTAGCAGAGTTTTGGAATTAGTATAGTACAATAACAGGTTTATACTGTAATGTAACACTGGAGTATGCATACAAGTAAAAGTACTGTTATCTCTAAATAATACTCAGGACTTTCTGGTTGTGAGGAGAGTGTACAGGTAATACTCACTTTGCCATTGAAGTCAAAAAGTACTTTTTTTCGCAACACTTTAGAATAGCTCACATTACTAAACAACACATAAATATTAGTAGAGGTTTAGTGAACAGTTAATTGATTATTTACAATGCATTACTTTTTTACATTTATAAACACCATTAAGTTATAAACATAGTTATTAATGTTTAAATCTTTAGCAATATGCTCTATAACAATTTAATTTATTTATTATGAATTAATTTATTTATTTATTTATTAATGCTTTACTACTGCTTAATTGTGGAGAGTTGTTCCAATGTGTTACTCTTTTAATTATTTAGAGACTTAAAAATGTATTCAATTAAAAGTAACAGTAACATTTTGGAATAACTCACACTATCAAGAAATAGCATTAGCTAAGGTTTAGTAACCAGTTAATTAACTGTTTACAAACTGTTATTTTTATAGGCACCATTGAGTTATAAACATTGTTATTGCTATTGAATTCTTGAGTTATAAGCTCATGCAAAATGCAAAATTATAGATAGCAGAGTTATTATATATTGTTAAATACATATGCTTTATTACTGCTTATCAAGTAATCAAGTAGTACCACTGCCTTAGTGTTGTTTGGAAATCCTAGAACTATAGAACTATTACTTACTTATTAAATACTACTATTACTATTATTAAAAGGACAATCTAATGACAATGTCCTGGTCCAAAGGGCACAAAGGGGATGGATGACATGAAGGCTAGTGGATCTGAATCCTATGTGGGCCACTTCCCTGCTCTAAATGAACACCTACGGGACGTTTGCAGAAGCACAATGTCCTCTACTATCATTATAAATAACAGAGAATGGCCCTCTGTCGCTCCTGTGCAATCAGGTGCTATAGAGCTGTCCTGGTGATGCATGGTGGCCCACAACTTTTGTGCCCTGTCACCACTTTGAATAATTCATAAAGCACATACACAGGCGCACAGGAACATAAGGATATCTGGAGACTTTGTGTTACATATTTAACAGAAACCTTTTTCAGCTTCTGGACGACTTTTAATGTGGAAATGCAAATATTTGGAATGAGCATTCACTGAGCATGATTAGAGTTATGTGACTAGTGTCTGAGCGCACTAAAGTTTTTGAAGGTCAGGTAATAAAAACAAAAGTGTAAAATAAAAACTTGTATCAGCAGTAGATGAATGATGCTTCCTGTATCAGTTAGGCGTTAGTTCTTAGCTCAACTGTAAATATGTCATTTCTCTCATTGCAGTGTCTCTGAGGTTTATCTGGAAACACATGATGTACCACACAACCTAAGAGTCCTGGTCCAAATCCCCATTCTGGCCAGTCTGATGGATGTAAACTCCACTATCTATCACTTGTGTGTACTGTATCCAAAAGGCAAAAAGATAATGAATATATTTTGTTATCATCAAAATCTCATACTTTTTATGTAAAATGCTGGTTACACAAATGCTGGTTACTCCAATGACTGGTCTCCATGTCATTTTTATATTAGCTAACATTTTGTGTCATGTATGAATATAGCATATTTATTTTACATAATGAAATAAAAGCCTGTTAGCCACTGTACATAAATTATTAAAATGCAGATACAACAAATCAGTGTAGATTCTGCATTTTAACTGATGTTCTAAAAATATTTTTTATCACCATAAACAAATACTTTTTCAGTCACTGATATTGTAGGTACCTTCCTCAACTGTCTTCTATAAATTGCAATTTCTGTGTAAGCTATTGTTTAATTTAAAAGCCTGATAAAATTGATATGTGAAACTATTAATTAACAGCAATAAATAACTTATTTTTGTACATTTATGATATCCTTTTTTCCATCCATACATCCTTAAATTTCCTCATTGTTGATCTATAGGCCTCCTATTCACTGTCCCTCCTCTGTCCAAACTATCTCAATACGGCGTCTCTGAATTTCCCTCAACTGCTCTGTGCATTTACTTGGCCTTTTTTCTCCTTTGTTTACATAATGTTTTTGGCCAACCTCAGCAGCTTTTTTTTTTTTTTTCCTTCACATTGACATTTCTAGACAACCTAGTTTATTGATAGTTCAGGACTGTGGGCCACCTGAGGCTGTGTTCTCATGTCCAACTTTACTCCAAATGCCATGCTATACTATTATGCCTCTGACCGTCTTTAAATTTGTATATCGTTTTTAATATGTGCATGTTTAATATGTGTGCGTAGGTGTTGCTGATGCATAAGTGCAGCAGGATTATTATCTGTGATACTGACGCCTCTGCTCACATCTCTCACTTTAAGCACTTAGCAAGGCTCCTGCGTGTGCCTCTCCTCACTGAAACACCAGTAATTGATGAAAATAAACTACGTCTGGATTATGAGACAATCATAAGGCACGTCGATATGTCTGCCCAAAATATAACAACCAATAAGCCAGATTCTGTATAGCTGCCATGGCTGCTGGAGTGATTGCTTGTGTAATTAGTCTTGACATAGAAACAGGTCTATCACGGCGGCAAGTCGAGTCTCATTTCGTCTATGGTCAGGATCCATCTTGACCATAACACTTTGATCCAGTTTATCATTTTTCAGAACATGGGTTGAAATTACAGCAACACATGTTACCCAAATGGAAAGAGCACCCACAAATCTGTCCAACATATTTCATCTATTGAAGTTTTGAAAATGTTATTAAGGAGCATTCGTGTGGTCCTCGGGAAAACATTTTTCTGAGTTAAAAGAAGCACTTGACCTTTCCAAGTTGGAAAAAGAACACAGGAACTTGGGTCAAATCCTGCTGTCTGACTTCCCCCACTTGACGTCAAAGGCTTCATGGACATAGCAGAAAGTAGCTGACTTATTCATTTGTGTTTTAAACATGAGCTCTTTGATGAAACTTTGCTAATAATATGAATTAACTAAAAGCTGTCGCTGGCATAAGAGTAACAGCATTGCGTTAGAAATGCTTTTATTTTATTTTACACCTAACATCCAAGCTCTTTGGCTAAAGCTGTATTTGCAAAAAAATAATAACATTCAGCTTTTTAGCAGTGAGAAGGCTAATGTTGAATCTGACTAGTTAGCTGTATTAAACACTTATTATTAACTGACCAATAACTGTTGGTCTACCAACAGTGACCAATATCCCGACTTTCTGAGATAAAAACACGTGAACATAAACAAGTCGGGAAAACGACTTCTCATGTCAGGAACTCATGAATGCAGCAAATTTACCTGATATTGGCAATAACAAAACACAGACCTTGTTTTAATGTCTATTTGACTGTGTGCATCCATAGAAAGTAAGTAACCTTGTTTGCATTTGATCTTCATTTGCTAAAGGCTTAAAGCTGTGTTTTTACTGTGTACTGTGTTATTGTAGTTCAGTGACTCTTTAGCATCCAATTAAAGAGCCATCTGCTAACTTCATATCTACCTACTTAAGACTTGCTAGCATTACATTGTGATTCAGAACATGTCTATCAGCCCTGTTTTCTAACTGAGATGCCTTATCATGTTGTTTGTATGCTATTTTCTATGTATTCAGAGCATTACTGAAGGCTGGGATGTTCAGTTTAAGTGCAGTTATGTTATACATCTCTATAGCTAAATAGCTCTTTACCAGCCCTGTAGCAGGCCTGTGCTTATATTTTCGTTACTCTGTGGACACCCTGGTTGTGTTTATTACAATGAGTGCTTGTGCGCGCCGGTACTATATTGCATTTTTTGTTCTCTTTCGTAGAAAACCACATATCAACAAAAGCATATACAGATAGACATTAAAGAAGAAGTTCAAACTATAATCTCTGGACCTGGACATTCTCTTCTTTAACCTGCACTCATCTGAACATATCATTGTTGTCCTGACCCCTAAAGTGACCAGCTACAGTCCTCATTACAAGCACCATCACAAGAAACTACATGTATCGCAGTAATGTTATGGTATGCCATTTGATAGAAATCCAATTCTAAATGCACCAATTGGGCATAACATTTTGACGACTGAGGTGAAGTAATTAACACAGACACAGATTAACACTGCTACTATGATCACTAATAATAGGCCAGTGGTCATAATATTATGCCTGATTGGTGCAAATTAGTTGAGTCTACTTCCATCTGTGATTGGGATTCATCTCAACACTTTGATCCAATTTATCACTTTTCATAATTTAGCTTATCTTTAGATTTGAAATTACAGCAACACGTTATTCAAATGGAAAGAGCATCTCTATTTCTGCACAACATCTTTCAGCTTTTCAGGAAGTTTCTAAGTGTGCAGCCATCAAGTCATTTCCAGCTATCTTTTCACAGGTGAAAAAAAAAACAAAAAAAAAAAAAACATGTCTTACAATAATCTCAAATAGTAGCTTTCTTCTTTCGGGGAGGTGTTTTGAGGTCGGCATTTTCCGGGGTTGGAAAGTAGGATTCAATTTCCACAGGGATAATTTGCCTGATTAAATGTTTTGCTAATGCTTGTCGGATGGAGCTAGACCTGTGTGTCGGCTGATTAGGCAAACGCCAAAGCCAGGAAGGTGCACTGGCCCATTAAGGATGCAGCAGGAGGCATTTATAACCCTCCTCCTTTTTGCTTATGCACATTAATAAGCTAGTGGTGATGAGCGGGATTGCTCCAATAATTGGTCCATATGCTCAGACATCAGATACGTTTGGTCTGATTGCCTCTGAATGGCTCATCAAATAATACAATCTAAACACACTTCTGAGTTGCAGACAAGAGTTGAAAATGAAGGCATGATGACATAATAATGATATGACCTCTTTTAAGTAGGGCTGAACAATAAAATCGCAAATCTATTGTTATTTTGATATTATATTGCTATAAAAAATATACCTTTATTGCAATATTGTTATGGTCTTCTATGCGACAGAAATGTTCATTGTCAAAATAAATCTTAAGCCTTAAATCAAAATATGTCAAAATAAAAGCTTCAGTTAAATCCTAGTTTTGTCCAGTAAGTCCAGAGCCTTGTACCTCTTTCTAAATTCAAATTAAACTGTGTAAAATATTACTGTGTATGATTAATAAAGCCTTAAACTCTATCGCTACATACAACGTACTTATTGCATAAAGCATGTTTTTGTGCAGCCCAACTTTTTAAAAAAAATTAAAAAGTAAATTAATTTCATAACTTTGAGAAATGTCTTGCTGGCAGATACTTGATGCATTAGTTCCTAAGAAGTGAAGTGAAAGCGTTGACACACAATTACTCAATACATAGTCATAGAGAAACATTTACACGCTTGGTTAATAATTAATTACAAATGTCTGGGAGTAAATCAAATGTCTGGTGTTATTTTGAGAAGAACGATCCGAAGAAGGTCAAATGCAAACTGCAAAAATTGCCATACTTTTGTCAAATGTTACTGTGGCCAGAAATGTTACAGTTCAGTTAAAACACTGGAGCATTATCTGTGAGATTTGTATTAGCAAATATAAGTGTTTTTTGAAATTACTGGCAATTAACCCATTTGATGAGGATGAATTGCAAAGTGCATGCGTGCTTATGCAAACAACAGAGTATGTAATAAAAAATTACACAGCTTATCAAAATTGCATGGGTTATGAAGTTAAACTAACTCGGCACTATAGCACAGTTATTGTGATGTAACTCTAGCTCTGCAATTCAAATGATTTGCTCTCCACAACAATCTATAGGTCAATTTTATATGTGCGTAACTACTTGGTGGAAAAAAACAACAACTGCAAGACTCTCAAGATTAGACAGGGGCCGCCCAGAGTTCTTTCAAGGTGTATAAAGTTATATGATGTTAAAAATAATAATATAAAAATCACCTCTGCCATTGGTGTGATGGTGTTGGTCTTGCGGGAGCCAATCCTGAACTTGGCTGCCTTGTAGATCTTCCAGTAGACAAAGAGCACCACACAGAGGGGCAGGTAAAAGGCCCCAAAGGTGGAGAAGATGGTATAGGATGGCTCTTGGCTGACCTGGCACTTCATGCCCTCTGAGTAGGTCTCACCCCAGCCAAACAGAGGGGACAGGGAGATGATGGAGGACAGTAGCCACGTCAGGGCGATCATTATGTTGGAGATTTTCTTGCGTGTCTTCAGTGTGTACTCCAGGTGCCTGGTGATGGACCAGTAGCGGTCCAATGCAATGGCGGTCACGTTCCAGATGCTGGCAGTGCAGCACAGCACATCAAAGGAGATCCAAACCTGGCACAAGACTCGGCCCAGTTTCCACAGTCGGCCGTTCAGCTCATGAACCAGACTGAGGGGCATGACCAGAGCTGCCACCATCACGTCTGAGATGGCCATGGAGGCCACCAGGTTATGTGGCACGCGGTGAAATGTCCGCACCCTCAGAATAGTCACCAGGACCAGCAGGTTCCAAACAAAAGTGGCTACGACCAGCATAGCCAGTAAAGTGAGAGTGAGCACACTGAAGACAGAGAAGGGTCTGTAGATGTTGCCTCCAGAGTCATAGCCCTCTGAAGTTCCACTGGAGTTTCCTGTCAGGATGCTGCTGTTGAAGTGTGTCATGGTCGCTGCTCACAGCCCTGCAGCCACAGACCAAGATGAGCTCAAAACACTTCCTCTAAATCTGTGATGCATTCTGCAGAACAGAAGATCAGTTTTAATGTACAGACACCAATACATGACATAAACTATAATAAACCATGAGTTCTCTCTGCCTTCTGCACGATAGTGTTAATGTTAGTGGATATCCTTGTGTCACTCAGCGAAGAGCTACTTTAGTAATTTGCTTACAATAGTAAAAGGCTCTTGAGTTTGAGCTGTCACGTAACCTGCCTACAATATTCAAGTGCAATTTCATCTGCAATGAAAAGTATTCTGGGATTTCACTGGGTCTGGAAAAGACCATAAATATTCAGCTTCATCATTCCACTAGTGCCCTTCGATTTGCATCAAAGTCTGTCCTCTGATACAAAATGAACAAATTAGAGCGTCTTCATTGTGTGCTCATTTGGGGACCATCTCTCTGTCATATTAAATAGTGAGATTCCTCTGTTTTCTTTGTATGTTTCAAGTGCTTACAATTTGTAAAATTTACAATTTGTGCAGACCATCAGTGAGTTCCTTTGTATTTACATGTCCTTGACATGCCAGCCTTATCAATAGCATGCGAGAGGCTGTAGTAGCTGCAGAAACACTGTTCACCAGAGCAGAAAAATGAATCTCATATCAGCAGGCACTTCTGTAACTGTCAGAGTGGTGTTTCAGGGTTCACATTGATCTTTGCAGCATGTAAACATGAAAAAAAAGACGCAGTAACTTAATTAGGAAAATAAAGAAATTACATGAACGTTGTACATAATAAGACATTTCTTTTATGAGTTGTGACATTCAAAATACCTTATTAGGATGACAAAACACATTTTCAAGCAGGATCACTTGGGGAACTAATAACTTCATGCTTTGTTTTGAAAATCATATTCAGATTCACTTGATTAAACAACCTCTTAAGGCATTTTATCAATTAATCATAAAAAAGGTTGACTTGTATTCTTCCAAATGCACTACCAAGTACTTTTTGGCTTTAAAGTCTTCTTTCTAATGATCCCTGACTAGTTAAAAATACATAGTACATTTTCGGACCCCCTACACTGTCGACTTTGAATTAAATTCCCCCCCCCCCCCCCCATAATCCTGAATATGAAATGATATCATTTACTTTACATGGCTGTTCTTGTGACATGACCATGAGCAAAGCAGTGCGACTTGCTCAGCTTTCCTCTGGGCTCGGCCTAAGTGCCTGTAATAAAGGGAGCTAATGCATGTAATTCAACTTAAATATTTGGGCCTAATTGATTTTGATTTAAATTGGAAGACTCAATAAATATCATCATATCCCTGTAGCTGTTTAGTCTGCTGCTTTTGACTATATGACTAAAATATTAATGTAAGGAGTATGTTTGCAACAAATTATTATTAATTGCGGTTAGCCCTCATCATGTTGTGTTAGAAAGCTGAACTCAGCCCAAAATACATGAAGAACAATCATTATAAGGCAGTTTTACAGGTAATTTGTTCTGCATTTATATCCCAATAAACATTTTTTAGGTCAATAAACATGTCAGCTTACACTATACTGCTCCTTTTCATTGTACAAATGTTTGAATGGGCAAATTTTATTCTACCTATAATCAACCTATTTTCTTTCAGCTTTTGCCTTCCAGGGTCACCACAGCCAATATGCTGTCTCCTAGCATGCATAAGCATATGGATTTGTCATAGGTTCTATGCCAGATGCCCTTCCTGACTCAACACTCTCAATTTATGCGGGCTTGGGACTGGCGCACGAAGTACCCGATTTATGGCTGAATTTTCTGACTATCACACTAATATCAGAAAATACCTCTTAAAATAAATTGCTTATGGGATTTTGAAAACATAATATTATTAAACAAAGTTATAGTGCATCTGCTGTGTAGCAAGTTAAATTCACCTGTACAGCTTTTTGTTAAGAAAAAGGTTAAAAATATTTAATATTTTACAAGAAAAAAATATTTAAAATGCAGATTAAAAAGAACATCACCAACAGCAAGTTTCTCTTTCTTTTAATAATTCTGGGTGGGTCAGATCTGACCTGTACCATAGATGTCACTTTTTAGAGACTAACACATCTTTTTTCATATGTAATAATGGATTCTTTCTGAGGATACCATGAACTTTTGTTCCTTTAAAAAATAAATAAATATGACTATTTATACAGCGCTCAGGTATGACAGCATGACCACTGACAGGTGAAGTGAATAACACGGATTATGTCTTCATCAAGGCATCTGTTGGTGGGTGGGACACTATATTAGGCAGCAAGTGAACATTTTGTTCTCAACAGGAGAAATGGGCAAGCAACAATGGAGAAATTTTGATGGCTATCTTTAAACTGTTATTATGCCTAATTAGTGTATGTTTCAGCTTGTAAATACTTCAAATATGACCCTAACACAATACAAGGGTACACTAGCATTTTTTTCCACTGTTCCACATCTGTATCCTGGTTTCTCCACACCAGCCTGGCCTGCAGGATAACAACAATGAGCATATCCTGTGAGCGGGTGCATTTATGTGACATGTGACAACGCCTCTTAGCATCACAAATAGCACTCCCTAATCAAAGAGTTCAAGCAGCACACGCAGTTGGGTCCTCAAATCTCTCTCTTCTCGCCGGTCTTATTAACAAGCCTAATAGCCATGAAATTGGACAACCATTGTAGAGGGAATAGGCTATCAAACACATCGTCCAGGTGCTCATCACTGTCACCGCTGAAAGACAAAAGGTGTCGGGATAAGCAGATGTGCATATATCAGAGGTAGTGGACAGACTGACAGTGATGGGCAGCATGACAGGAGAATTACTCAAGTCATTTTCACATAGGCTTTCGGGGAGAAAACAGTCGGATTTGGTCAGTTTTATGTCTCGCCAGATGTTTCTCTGGCCTTATTTGCCCCAGAGTCTTGGGGATTTAAGTTAAGTGTAAAAAACATGAAAAGGTCTCAGACATGATTAGCATATTGTTTCTTATCTGGGTCCTTTGACTTCTCAGTGCGAGGCGATAGAAGAAAATGGAGAAGAGGCTTAAACTGGCAGCAAAACTCATTTCTGACTTAGATTTAAAAAAAATCAGTAACTTTGTTCTGAGAATTTAAATTAACTTTAGTGGAGAGCTTAGATTAAAGTATTGCATCTTGTCCAAATTACATATCTCTCATTTCGGGGTGGCAGTAGCTCAATTAGTAGAAGGGTTTGCGGTTCGAGCCCCATTGCTGAAATTGCATATTGTTGTAATATGATGTAAGTGTGATGATTATGGCGTACACTTAAAAAAAATAACTCATTCATCTTCTTCCACTTTTTTCTGCTGAGGGGCCTGGGTGCCTGGTGCATATCCCAGCAACTATGGGCCTTGGGCAGAGTACACCCTGGACATTGGCCAATCAATGATATTAATTATAATGCATTGAATTTATATACCACCTTTCTAGAATTCAAAGCACTTTACATTGCATTATTCATTCACTCCTCAGTCATCCTTTGTGGTGGTGAGCTACTTCTGTAGTAGTCACAGCTGCCCTGGGGCAGAGTGACAGAAGCTTGGCTGCCAATCTGCATCTATGGCCCCTCCGACTCCCACCAAACACTAACACATTCATACAGGCAAGGTGATTGAAATGTCTTGCTCAAAAACACAATGACAGTATGCAATGTTGGTAGCAGGGCTTGAACCGGCAACCTTCAGGTTAGTGAGCAAATGTCTCTACCAACTGAGTACTGACACAGAGACACTCTGACAGACGACCATTCCTTCTCACATTCATTCACTTGGGGCAACTTAGAGTCTCCAGTTCTCCTAACACATACCTGCCTTTGGACGGTGGGAGCTAGAGTCCACTCCAGAGAGACTGAACCTGTATCCTCTTTGCTGAGAGGCAGGAGGGGTAATATTTCAGTATCTCATAAAATTACTAATGTTACATAATTTTACATACACATTCATCATAATCATTACAATTAAAATAAATACATGCTTGAAATACTGTATTTCACTGTTTGTGTGTGTAATATATATAATCTGGCCTATGTCTTTTAATTCAAATTGAACTATTTTCACTTCTCCCCCAATTCATTTAAATGCACCTGTGTTAATGTGCAGTTCCCTGAATGACTTTCTTGTGTGTGTGTGTGTGTGTGTGTGTGTGTGTGTCAACATCCAGTTGACAAAACAGTTCTCATTCTTCCAGTGTCACGTCCTGCAATATCAGGTAAAGATTGCTCTGATCTATATTTCTTCTTTGTCTCTGTCCAAACACTCTCAAAACCCTGATAATGAAAGCAGACAAAAAGTGAATGTTTTTTGCCCTTTCCCAGAGCGAGCCCTCCTCCATACTAAAACGACCCCACAAATGTTAAATTTAGACTTTTCATTGAGGCTTAGCACTTCGGTGACTTACATTTGCAGTTCAAAGACAGCACGGTATATGTTGGTACGTCTTGAGACTTTGAAGGTAAACACTGTATCCATTGTGGTTTTGCGGATTAAAAAACAAAACAAAAAACGCCGCACTTCAGAGAGAAACAACACAGGTCTTTGTCTGTCGTTACCACCATCACATCTTACCGGCACTGCAGAGTGAAGTGGTCTGTGAGAACACCATAAAAGACATTAAACAACATCTGTTTACGCTCCTCCCACCCGACCAGGCGCTTCAGGTCACGGCACTGCGCGCACAAATACACTTGACAAGAGCTTCTTCTGAAAAGCCCGAACAAGTCAGACATCTTCCTCTTGTAGTGACAGACTGCTGTGCTGCTGCTATCACCGGAATACACGCAGAGCCCTTTAAAGCAGCGCAATATTCCTCACTACACACTCGTGCCATTCAAGTGTCTGTAGTTCTGTCACAATCACCTTTACCGCTCTCATTGCGCGTGGCAGTTTTACGCCCCATGCTGTTGCCCCGTAGACTTTTGCACTACGTTTAATGTCTTATTCAGTGTGTAAAGTCTAAGATATACATAAAGCAAATGCAAATTTCTTTGGAGTACGATAACGATAAAAAAAAAAAAAAAAAAAAACGTGCATTACTTTTAGTGGGCTTTCCTTAACGTGGCTTATTTTTACGCACTTTTCCCGTCTCGTTCATTTATTCTCAGCATTGTCTCCGTCAGATCAAATGCACTTGTTACACCACTCACTGACACATATTCACTTTGCAACACTGACCAAACGCGAACGTCTCACAACTTACCCATAAACAGTTCACATGGCGCAATCCAGAGCTTAAAAAATCGCCGCTTTCTCTCAATCCCCCCATCGACAGATACTTTCACTCAGTCAAACTCGCCGGAGCGGGTCGCGTGTTGATGACAAATACAAAAAAAAAAAAAAAAAAAAAAAAAAAAAAAGGAGAAGAAGAAGAAAAGCAGCCTGCTCGCCTTCGCATCGCGATGAAGACATGGATGATACAACGGTGTTGGAATGAACCATGCTGCCTCTCCGGAAAGGGGAATCACGCGATAAACAGCGGGTTTTCTGGTCTTTGTGGTGCCCGTGTGCGTGTGTGCGGCGTGTGAGTGTAACAGACTCTTCGGGCAGAGTGGGAGAGTGTCGCTGCTGCGCGGAACACGTTTTAATTAGGCTCATTCTGCAGCAATCACAGGTCGTGAGACACGTTCCCCGCTGCTTTATGATGGATGATACGTTCAGACGACCACCTTTAGAGAATACCACAGTGCAGCCTGTCTCCCCCACTTGTCAGGAATACGTGATTAATCTGATTTGCAGTTACGTAATGAAATCTCATTGGCTGACAAGTGTAAGGCGCTCTATAACTTGTAGAAGTTTTATTTCACTTTGATTCTGTGGGAATATTCAGAGGATGTAAATATTTTACATAATCCTGATCTTATCTAAGTAACAGCCATCTAACACAAACGCATCCGATTCAAAATTAGCCAACATTTTACCTCAGCCAGTCATTTATAAAAAAAAATACCAATGCCAAAAATAAAGCCGGGAGGGTTATTGTCAAGGTAACTGACACCAAGTTGTCTCAATAGACCGAAACCAGCAGCAGCAGCACGTAGCCACGCAGTTGCCATAGACACACTTCACTAAAGATGAGGCCCTGCATTGTCATGTGAGGATTTCAGTAGAAAAGTTGGTGTTTCAGTACCACGGACAGCGCCGCAGGAATCTGTTCAGTCAATACAAGGCCTTACCCAGGTGCTGCTGTTCAAGGACTGTTCCCTAGTATTTAGAGTCCTCATTATAACAACTAATGAGCTCTGACCCAGTCCTTTTTCAGTCTTCTTCCATCATTCATTCACTCATTCATTCATTCAATCATTTTCACTTAACCTAGCCTGTTGCTTACAGTATTATACTATTCTTACTTATTATTACATTTCTGCAAAGAACTTGTAGACTTATAAATGATAGAATATCTGTGGAGAGATATATTTTTGACTTACACAGTTCTCCAATTGTGAAAATGATTATGAAATAAATGATCAATAGTGCTAATAGTGCTACTGGGATGAATTTATGATTGATATATTAAAAAATCTTTTGTGAGGCGACAGTGGTGCAGTGGGTTAAGCATTTGCCCTGGAATCAGAGGGTTGCCGGGGCAAATCTTGCCTGAAGCACATACTGTTGTTGTGTCCCAGGGCAAGACACTTCACCCACATTGCCTGCTCCAGTTACTGTATGTCACTGTACTGGTTGCAAAAGGAAAAGCATATGTCATAAAAACCTGCCAAATCACCGTGAGACTGGTTTGCTGTGGCAACCCTGAATAAGAGAGAAGCTGAAAGGCAAAAAAATCTTTTGTCATATATTTATACAAAACACACAGTTTAGCAATATATAAATACTGCATTTCCATTTTTCTTGTGTAAATATGGGCTAACCTGTGTGCAGTTCCCCAGTCACAGTGCGTGCAGGTGGCTTACTGTGATGTCAGTGACTCCCCTGAGCTCCTTCCTCTTGAGGGCAGGATAAGTGTTTATCTAATTGTTGCTTGTGCTAACTCTTATTAACACTTTAATCCAGGGATTTGTTTTAAACAGCTGCTCAAAGCCAACGAGCGTGGGTTGGGAACTAGCCGTAAAATATGCACCTGCACATGTGTGTCGGCTCGCTGACCACATTTATCACACCCTTTTACCACTAAAGAACAACATTTGAGTGGGTCTAGTGCATGCTCCTTTCCTCCAGACCTCCCCCTCTTTGCTCTGTGCTTCCTCACAAGGTGATGCTGGAGCAGAATCAAATCAGCTTAGCAGTTGCTGGCATTGAAAAATTTGTGTCCTGCTAATTATCAAGCTGGGAGGCAATAATGCTCTTATAATTCAAGAACATAATCATAAACTTAAAATTGGCTGGGCAAAACCTCTGCCTTCAGCCTTTTTCCAAAATATTTTATGAACCTTTTTTTCTTTTTCTTTTTTTTTTTCCTTTTTTTTTTTGTGGCAGTGGTGGTGAGAACAGTTTGTATTTGGCTTAAAATAACATTTAAGATGATAAAAACAAAAACATCTTCATGTGAATATGAAAAAATGTACAACTCCCATTCATTACGTCAGCTCTTTTTTAAAGTACCCATAATTAACACAGAACTTGGCAGAACTGCTTTTTCTTATGCTGCACCTTGGTCACGGAACAACATTCAAAACTCATGGCAGCTTCAGTATCTCATTCCCCTGGGTGCATTTAAATCCTCACTGAAAAACTGTCTGACTGAAGAATGTACTTGTTATTCTTGAGCCAGATTTAAATGATTTTATATGGTTGACTGTTGTATAATTGTATTGGTCTGTCTTTTGTAACTGTTACCGGTGTGCCTCTTGGCAAGGTCTCCCTCGAAAAAGAGATTTTATCTCAAGGGACTTCCTGGTGAAATAAAAGGTTAGATAAAATAAATAAATAAATAAATAAAATGTAGCTTAGCAGAACCAGTATGTGACTGTGGAGTGAATGAATAATAGAAAAATATAAAGCTCTCTGAGAAGCTTGGGCTTGGAAAGTTCAATATACTGTAAATTTAATCCATAATTATTAAGACCAAATAAAAGTATTTGGCCTGATTTAGTCTTGATTCCTCAGTATAGCCCCAAGTTTAACCTTGATTTAGTCCTGGTTTAGAATATTACTAATATTTCCAGTTAAGGTATTTTGTTACTGTGATATTCATCATTATATTGGAGTGATATTGCATGTTTTTCTAATATGTGCAGTCTTAATGTTTCGAAGCCTTATCATATTAATTTGTCTATATTTCCCCTCAAAGTACTTCTTTAACACACACAGATTACCTAACCTTAGTACAAAGTGCTTTGATCAGAGTTGACATACTGTTACAAAACGCTCTGCAGAAGGAGCTAACAGCAGAAGTGTGCACTCTCAGACAGGTCTTATTTTAGAAAGTCACAAACAAGAAACAAAACAAAATGGTGAGGATTAATCAGAGTTTATTTATAACTCTCTAGGAGAATCACACTGTGCACTGCTGTTGACGTGACTCACCTTTCTCCTTCTCAAATGCAAACATCATATTTCCTCTTTTAGCTTCTCTCTGCCTTTTCTCTGTCCCTTTGCTTCTGGCACATTACTGTAAATCACATCTTTGACCTTGTCCTTGCAGGCGGCTTTCAGGCCTATAAAGAGATAGCCATTCATTATGCCCGTTACCGTCGGATATAACATGGCTATAACTTGGCTTTGCAGGAGGAGGAAATGATCAGAGTGAAAGATGTCGCGTGGACTCTGCAGGTAAACCGGCTGTGTAAATTAAGCTGGATGGGTCGGTGTGCTTGGCTTGTACTGAGTGTGCTATGAATGACTGAATGGTAAATAGAGAATGGCGTTATAAAACTGGGGACCTTCTGTTTCCGCTGCCGTCTTATAAGGTCACATGTGGATGGTAAATCTTAACAAGCTCAAGATTACAATTTTTCATTTATAGGCCAGTTTTAGGGGACGAGGTTGTGTGGATTTAAATGAAATATTTTACAGTTAGTTTGTTGGTTGATTTAGCTGCAGATTTGTTTGCCAGTTAGCACAAAAAAGTTATGGTCAAATATTGATGAAATGTTCAGTAAAGGTCATAAATGTGCCAAGGAAGACTTTTTTTATTTTTTTCTGTGGATCCAAAATACTATCTGGACTTAGGATTTGTTTTACTATTTTCAGGAAACCTTCTGTACCTTGCAAGTTAGGGCCAAAGATACTAATTCCAACAAATTATTAGCTTTAGTGCTTTTTTACATATAAATAAAGGCTTTGTGGCTCAATGGAAAGAGCATTTACCCCTGAATTAGAAGACAATCTTTGATAACCATCTGGTCTCCACAAGTGCTTCTAGTTTAGTTTAGTACTCAAAATGTATGCTCATGTAAGAGTACTGTAATTTAAAAAATACTATTACATTACATTATAAGTAGAAGTAAAAGTAGAATACTCCACAAAATTATTACTTGAGTGAAAGTAAAAAAGTACCCAATCTCAAGTTTATTTAGGTACATTTGAAAATAATTTGTATTTTCTTTTTTATAATCACTGAAAATTATGCTACTACTACTACTACTACTACTACTACTACTACTACTACTACTACTACTACAGGTACAGTCACCGGTTACTACCACTGTCCCAAACCTGATATGAACCAACAGACTTTTGATTGCAAGGGAAGCACACTACCCACTTTGTCTTTATGATCAAAGAATACTTTAACTCATTCCTACTCTACTAGGTAAATTACTTCAGTAAAAGTGACTAACTGTGTTGCACCTATGATTTTTTTGAAGGTTTTCTTCCAACACCAAAACCCTAGAGTAAATAATGTGACAGGTGCTGTGTTGTATGAGATAAAAAGACAAACATTTTGAACTTCCCTGGCTTGTTGTCCCCTCAGCACTGTGTCAAGGTGGATGCTGTCAGGTCCCTCTGTTATTTGTCGCTCAGCGTTAATGATATCTGTCTGAACTGCATCCCACACACCTAATTACACCATGAGTTTGTGTCAGGAGATGATGGGGAGGCAGCAGTCGTTTCAGTGGGACAAGGTGTGAGGCAGTGATTTGCTGAGGCAGGCAGCTCCCCCGTAAATGAAGGGAAAGAAGTGCTTTAGTGAATTGTCAGGATGGATGAGAGAGGAGATTTTTGATGGGACTGTTGGCAGAGTACAGGCCGCAGGGATTCCAGCACTTCAGTGAGACTTCATTCTGAAAAATGTTTCTTTCTAATCCCAGAGAAGAATTGCATATGGTTAAAATAACAAATTTAGATTTTAAATTGAGATGTGTTTTTGTGTGTGCATATAAGCAGAGGTGGAAAAAAAATCCAAATGAACCTAAATGAAAGTATTGTTACATAAATAAATAGTAAATACAGTAGTAAGTAAGAGTAAAAGTACTCTACCAACAAGAGTGCTAGGCTTAAGAAAAAATACTTACTGTTACTACCAGTACTAGTACTACTACTGCTGCTTGTACTACTTCTATAATTCTAAGATAAGATTGTAAAAATAATACTTGAGTATTTTTTTCCCTCCAGCATTTACTTTTTAGAGAATGTAAATATTCTTAAGTATCTAGTTTCTTTCCTCCTACATAAATAGGATAATAATAAATCAACAGTTCACAAGTGGTTTAAGGCCCAAAAACATAATTTTAAAAGTCAGTCCTGTATCAAAATCTAAGCAGAACTGATTGCTATCATAGTCCTCACAGTCTTGGCCCTGTATTTTTAGTACATTACATCTGGTCAGCTGATTGTATCTCAGCTCTTACTGGCAGCTGGCTGCTGTGGCCAGGCTGTAAGTCTCTGCTCTGTTGTTGTAACTCACGTCCACCTTCCCCTTGTTCATTCTTTTACACTTCTTATTTTAATCAATGCCATATCCAATGTTAATGATGTTTGGCTTACTCTATTCATTACGTCATTGATTTTGGCTTTTTTTAAAATATGTTTAGAAGGCCAAAGTGAATTCACAATCAATTGTACTATTGCTGATTTGATCCAAATCAATAGTATCTGAGCTTAGATGTGGCTTGTATAGTTGTTAATACTGTATATGAGGTGAGGAAAGTGCAGATTGCTGTTCCTCTCCTCCAGCTGTTCAGGGCATGTGACAGCCATGGCACCCCACAGGGACATGCTGTTGTCCATCAACAATGTGAGCTGAAATATATTAGGATGATTATTTCAGTGAAGCAAAATTAGGTCAGTTCATAAATGTAGCTAGCCACTGTCTATGCAGCAGGTGTGCTCAAAAAGTGTGTGAGCATCTGTTCCAGCACACTGTGTTTGTCCACACTGGGCAGGAAGTGATGCAACAACAACAATCTGGATGATTTTGCAACCTGGTAAAAACAAAATGGTCTGGTTTAAAAAAAAATAGAGTGTTCCACAAAATCATCTGGCAGGGGAGGGACTGTCAGTAGAGTATTTGGTGGTGATGTGACCATGAGCTTTGATGAAGCCAAACAACAGACCACTACCAGAGTAAAACACTGTAATAAAAATGCCGCCGTGTTTTTGCATGCTAGGGGCGTGTTTACACGACAACTCTGCCCAGGAAAACTCAACAGTCCTGCCTCCTCCAATTCACATTTACACAACACAGCTGAGGTATGAGGAAAACGATTGTTAACTGTTGTACCTGTGTTTGTCCATCAGGTGGCGCTGTGGACGCTGCAAATGCTCAACATCACACACTGAGTAAACAGCAGAGGCAGTGATAGCGCTTCCCTGTATCTTTCCAGCTACTTTAGGGTCTTATGGTTTTCTCATACAGTCTCACATCAAAGTAAGTAGTTACACAGATATTACTGACAGTTACTGGACTAAATATGAACGTGTGAGACATAAAAACCTTGTATTTTGCGCTCACAGGTCAGCTGACAAGCGCCTGGCAGTCATCCAATCACATTTCAGATTGGGTCTGTTATGTCATTGTTTTTAAAGAGTACTGTGTTTTCACAGTTTACATGAGAGCGGAGTGGCTCCCTGCCTCAGACAGTTTTCAAAAGACTGGGGATTCAGAAAATGGAAACCCCATCTTCGTGTAAACAAAAGGCCAAACTGCAATCAAACCTTTGTGGATCTGGCAAAAACATGTTGTTGTCTAAACATGAGGCGTCTGGCGCGAGTGATTTTCATGTTAAGTCTATGTAAAGGCGCTCAGTTCAGACGCGAATAAAAGTCCTGCGCTGCGAATGACGCGAACTGAGCGTTTGACGCGCGAGTCCCGCGAAGATGCAAATCGGCGAATGACGCGAACACCGCAGATTCGCGTCCAACGCTCTGTTCGCTAAAGTTGAAATATTTTAACTTTGGCGAATATTCGCGGCGCGTTAACCAATCAGGGACCTGCTGTAGCAGTGACGTGGTTACGTACGACGTAACAGGAGGAGATCCCCGCCTCAGAGATCCAGCAAAACAATCATCGAGGCTTCAGAGTGAACCCGGAGCTAAAAGCTACAGCCTACAGCAGCTCTTCTACTTTTACGAAAACAGCAGCCAAAAGAATCTATTCCCAAAGCAGCCCCGATAGAAAACACTATAACTATATCCTGTTTAGGTTCTGTGTGACTGTGGTTAGAGCTGTGTTATATGTGATACGAGCCTGTGACAGAGGCTCGCGCTGATCATCGTGACGACAAGAACACATAAATAAACACAACTAAATATAAAGTGGGGTTAACTTTACCAAAATGAGATGTGCTCGTTATATTAGCAGTTATTGCACTCTCCAAAACTGGAACTACAGAACTGTGACTATTAAACCACTAGAGAGCGCTAATGTACCAGAAATAACCCCAGACTGTCTCAGCTCTGTCTCTGGGGTTAATGCTGCTGTACAGCAGCAGTGTCCTGGGGACAGGTCCCCGCAGCCCCACGGGACACAGGTAAGCAAACTGAGACAGGCTCACTTGGGAGTAGCCCTAGCAGCCATGGCCATGAAGCGAACACTTCGCAGTATCGAATGAAGCAAGTGAGTTCAAAATGTTCAAGCGTCCAACTAGACGCCAATGACGCAAATTTGACGCCACATTACATGTACAAGTGATCACCTGCAACACTGCGGCACCACTGGGTGAGCGGGTGAACTACCACCTGAACTGATAGGCTGGTGCTGAACAAAATGGCCTTTTGTTTGTGAACTCAGACTCACAAGAATCCAGCTTCCTGTTCAAGGCAAGTGAAATCACTGTAAAAAACAAACAAACAGACAAACAAACAAACAAACAAAAACAAACTGATATTCCACACATTGCAGCTTTGGTTGTTTTGGTGTCTAATCTGAATTCTTCCCATTACAGCTATGCGAAGGTGTCACATGAAAGAGTTACCTACATGTGCTACACATTAAAATTGCAAAATATACGTTGAAATGTATAAACGTTGAAACGTTGAAAAATCATGCAGTGCTAACTCACCTAAATCTCTTTACACACAAGTTTCAGATTTTTCTGGGTTCTTTAGTTTTACTTTTAGTTATTTTGGTCCTACAAACTCTGATCTTCACCTCAGTGAGCTCTTCCCAAATGTTTGTCTGTTCTGAGATTTTGGACATAATGCGGGGGCAGAGGTGCTCATATGGTGCACCAATCATTTTGATAAATTGCTGTGACCCTGAGCAGCATTGTAAACTTGGCAGGTCTGCAAACACAGCCCGCGATGTCACTGGAATTTTAAAAGATGCTGTAAATGAGAGAATAGGGAGCTCTATTCTTCATAGACATTTTCCCATCAACAACCCACAAAGAATGGGCAGATTTTTACAGCGAGGCTACATGATGTGTTGCTGTCAGCGTCCTGTCAGTATAGAACTCTTTATCTTCCTGCTTTTATGTATTTATGACATTATACAGAGGAGATCTAAAGCTGAACGGACTGAGTGTTTCTAGGGAAAGGCTGGCCTTTTCTGCCTTTTGTGTGGATTTTTAAGAGTGCGGTTCCTGAAAGACTAATTTCTCTTGCGGTTGCCACAAATTACAATCTGAATGGAGTCAAGGTAAATAAGCATAACGGGAAATTGTGTACACCAGCGTTTAGATGAACACAATGGTATATTCAAGTCTAATTCACACCCACAGAGATGACACATGAAGCACTATACAAACTACAAAGACACAATGCATGATTTGTGTATCTTTAGCCATTAAAACCCAACTGAAAGGCAGAATATATGTCAGTGTGACAAGGTAATCCAGACTATTCTTTAGTTATTTTGGTGTATAAGGCTTAAGGTAGATAAATGCCATCTGCTTTTTTGTTTTTTGATGTATGGTTTGTTTATTTATTCAAGATTTTGAGCATACAACTAAATGTAACATCACAAATAATGGTGTACTGTTGAATTTACTGTGGTTGTCCTAAAAAATGAACAAATAAAAACTTGAGTGCGATTAACTTAAAGGTAAGCAGCATATGTGCTCCTACTGGTTTGAAAATGTTACTGCAGTATAAATCAAAACGATGGTCTTTGGGTTCACAGTCTTTCTGGTTTTCTGATTGGATGATCAGCAGTGCAGGGTTTTAGAACCAAAACAAAAAATGTAAACATAAACAACTTGGGTGTTATGTTTATTTTATTTTATTTTAAAATTGTGAATAAATCAACTGTACCGTTGTTATCATTAAAGCTAATATTTGATTTAAACATGTTTACCTTATATGTTGGGACACATGTGGGTAATTTTTATAAAATATAAAAATATATATACTGCTCATAGCACCTTTAGCTGCAATCAAGTCAACTAGATTTAACTATTTTTTTTAATCTGTTTTAATAGCTTTGCGTTCAGTATATACTACACCTAACGTTTCAAGTTTATTTTAAAGGTAATGCAACTTTGCTCGATTGATCACAATTTGCTCAAGAAGAGCTCCCCTTCATTTTAAAGTAAAGCATCTGCCTTTTGGCCACTCTGCCAAAAATCCAAGAAATAAAGAGACTAACTAGTTAGAGCTCCGAGACTTCTTCTTTAAGTTTTACAGTTACTGTACTTAAATTCAGTGTATTTATATTTATCCCAAAATGGAAATTTTACTGTTAAGTTCCATTCAGACTTAGTAATGCAGACTTCATCAGGATTGTTGGGAAGAAGGAGTCTCAGTTAAATTTGAGCTAGTTTCTTTTTAAACTATAGACTCTGTGGAAAGGTTTGCACTGGAGGACACCACAATTTGATGATGAATGAACATGCTTCAGAACAGACTGCCACAGTTCCTCACCACTTCTAACTTTATGACTTTCATTTACTGTTATATTGCTTGGCTTTTAACATGCCATCATTATTCCTCACATTTTTTACTTTCTATCTGTCTGCTTACTTTTCCCACTCCTCTTCAAGAATGCGGTGTTCATTTGAGCCTCTGAGCTACAGTCTGGCTTTTTGATCCTGCTCTTTGCTGAAATGACCTCTCCTTCAATGAACCCAATGCTAAAGTCTGAGTCTGTTTGTGAAAATGTGAAGAAGGCATTCCTCAAGTCTTCAGCTATAAAAAAACAGTTTGTTCCAATATGACACTACTACTACTACCCAAACTAAAACTAAATAAGCAAGTAATGCCTAGAAAAAAAAGGACTACAGAACTAGAGGCACATCTCATAAACTGGGCTCTTTTAGTTCAGGGGTAAATGCTCTATCCACACTACAGTAACTCAACATGAACAAATTAAAAAGAAAATGATGTGGATTGTTTTTTTAAATGTAGTAACCTTTATGAAAGATTGTGTTTTCAAATAAATCTTCTTCTCCTGCAGTGCTCAGTTTGTCTGCTTTAGTATTAGACTGACTGGAACTTCCACTAGTTATTTTGGATTATGAGAATGGGAAGATCATTATTTTGACACTGTTGTGTGTTAATGAAAGCATTCATTCCACTGCAACATTTACACAAAATTTTAAGATTTAATCGTTTCAAAAAACCAGAACCAGAATTGGCCTTATGGGGAGACACAACAGGAAAAACACAATACCGGTTTTGTGCCAGTTTGCTTCTTTAACATGTACATTTTACACACAGGTTAAAATGTGTTAAAGGTGTTTATTTACATGCATTTAGTAAATCTGTGTCCATAGATTTTCTCACACTCACAGTTAGATACTGTATCTCCACTGTAGTAGCACCCACAAGCACCAAATGTTCTAGTCTTGAACTTAACTATATTTTGAAGGTTTTTACTGTGTGTGTTTTATTTTTTTAATTATAATTTTTTTATACGGTATAATTCCTAGCCTGCTTTATTGGCCATTTTAAAATCAAAATAATTTTTTTTAAGGCTATTTTCTAAATTTACTGAAAGATAAAATATGCACGGTGGCAGAGCAGTTAGCGTTCTTGCCTCCCAGCAAGGAGGTCGTGGGTTCGAGCCCCGGGCCGACCAACACACCATCACACGAACTCTCTGGGTGGAGTCTGCATGTCCTCCCCGTGTTACCGTGGGTTCTCTCCGGGTTCTCTGGCTTCCTCCCACCGTCCAAAGACATGCATGTGTTAGGTGAATTGGTGACTCTAAATTGACCTTAGTGAATGAATGTGAGAGTGAATGGTTGTTTGTCTGTGTTCGTCTCTGTGTCAGCCCTGCGACAAGCTGGCCCCTGTCCAGGGTGTACCCTGCCTACGGCCCAAAGTTACTGGGATAGGCTCCAGTCACCCGCGACCCCTAACAGGAATAAGTGGTAGAAAATGAATGAATGAATAAAATATGCAAGGCAAGTTTATTTGTATAGCACAATTCATAGAAAAAAGACAAGTTAAAAGTACATTGACAAGAATGACTATTAAAACAGTAAAATCAAATAAAAAATATAAGGGGTAATTTAAAATTTCAGTTGTCCTGTGCACAGCTAAAATGAAGTTTTAAGACAAAATTCCCTCTGTAAAAGTTTTTTTATGTGACATGTTGACAAAATGAATCAATAATTTTAAACCTGTATATATATATATATATATATATATATATATATATATATATATATATATATATATATATATATATATATATATATATATATATATATATATAATTTGCATATTAAAACATTAAAGGATTCAAAACTTGCTATACATTTTCCGTATATTTAGGTCAGTAATCTGCAGGAACATTTTCGCATTGCTATCTATTAGTTTAAAAAATCCCTATTCACCTGCAGTGTCTCGCTTTAATAAAAATCACAGTCTGACAGCTACTAAAATTGTCTCGTGAACTTTTAGACTCACTGAAGCCTTGTGGATTTATAAACTTTTTTTTTTTCATTGACCTACTTTACCCTCTCAAGACTTATATCACTAAATGACTAATTGAAGAAGGTGACTTACACTTGAAACAATAACCCTAATATAATTGTATTAATTTAATTATTCGGGCTTAAGAATATAAAATTAAAACTCTTAATGAAATAACGCAAACTCTTTTTAGGGAGAAATTGCCTCATTTGAACTAGGCCTCCAGTGATCCCCTGACTTATCTTCTAGGTGAACAGCCCGAGGTGCTGCCCTAAAAAATAGGCACATTAATAAAGTGCTCAAGGTCGTAGCGTTCATATTAGCCATAACTATCCTGCAGCAGCGAAAGGTCCCATAAATCTACTCAGGCATAAATAAATATGCTGGGGTAGTGTTTGCTTTTTGGCCAGGACGTTGGGATTTTCCTGCTGATTCATAGATTTACTCAAGTAGTTCATGTACAATGTCACAACCACAAATCATGGGTTCAAGTATGGTAGTAGCAGTAGTAGTAGTGGAAGGATTAGCAGTGAGAGCATGAGTAGTAGCAGTAGTCATTGTAGTAGTAGTAAGAGTAGTAGTAATAGTAGTAGATTTTTCAGTGCACACCCAGAGGATCCTGGGTTCTTGTAGCATAAGTAGTAGTATAGTACTACTAGTAGTAGAAGAAGCATAAATAGTGGTAGAAGCATTAGTAGAAGTATTATTATTAGTAGTAGTTGTAGTAGTAGTAGCATCAGCATTGGTAAAAGCATTAGTAGTAGCAGAAGCAGTAGTAGTAAAATTAGTAGCAATATTATCAGCAGAAGGATTAGCAGTAGGAGCAACAGTAATAGTTTTAGTTTGCAGTTGACAACTAGAAATTCCTGTGTTCAACTATGGTAACAGAAGCAGCAGTAGTAATACTTTCAGCAGTAGGATTAGTAGTAGCAGTAGTAGCAGTGATAGTAGTAGTAATGGGGGGAGCAGAAGTAATAATATCAAGTAGTACATTTTGCTGTGCAATTACACAAACCTTTGAGAATAAATTTGTAGTAAACTTAACATTCAATGCTTTTTTAACTTTTACTCAAGCAATAACTTTCCTCACTACTTCAGTGTTCACTACTTTAGTAATATTATTTTGAGGTAGCAGTACCTTTACTTCTTCTTCAGTATTCATTTTTGCGTTTTCAGACATAAAAATCATCCCAGAGATGAACATTCACAGGCGCATATACTTGCACACTGGAGGAGAGACTGTCGCTGACATTTCCAAGAAGTACAAAATTAACAAGGATGACCATTAGAGATGTCATAAATATCAGTAGAGAAGAAGTCCAAAGTTAGAACACCTAAATATTTCAGCAGGAGGCTCTATGTCTCTTCCCATTTGCATTGGTTTCCAGAGTTTATAAGCCGCAGTTTTCTTGAGGACTGATTTAAAATATTTTATAACAACGCAGACTTTGATTTGAGATCAATGTACTACTGCACTGTATGTGTGAGCTCTACAAGTTTTAGTATTTCAATTTAGTAATCCTCTCCAGCACCAAGGAAGCGTCATAAACCTACAGTGATAAATAAATAATCTGTAGTTGTCTTAGCTTTTCTGTCATATATTCCCGCCTGCTTTATGCGTCTGGCACCTTGAATCATCCTCTCACTAAAAAACAACAAACACAACACATACACACACTACCAAGAAGGACAAGAGCAGCCATCAGCCCCCCTCTCCCCCGCCACCTCCCTCCCTACGCACACACCATCCTCATCTCCTCTCCGACACCAGCGTCACTGTGTTAGCCAGCACTTGTGTAACAGTATGAAGGGCTCTCTAATCTGTAATGTGCTGCAATCAGAGCCCCCGGAACCTTTGGGGTCCAATGAGTCACACACTTGAAATTTGATCCCATCGCGACACACCTAACAATGTGTCCACGCTGTCCTATTTTCTTCTCTGGCCAAAGTCTGACATACTTGGCTGCCCCATTGGTAAATCAATCCATAGAAACGTGCCATGAACATCTCTGTCTTCATCTGATGAGCTCTGTGACCATTAACACTGTGACATGACTTCATTTATCAACAGCAGATGGCAGTGTTGCTAGGGGCATGAGGAAGAGATCACAGATTAGCATATGGAAAACATCTGTATTTTTGGCCACAGTTGAAGCATTGTTCAGTAGTGTTGGGTTGTTCAAACTACACACATTATACACGCCATGATACTTATTTTTTAAGATATATTTTTTGGTAATTTTGGGCATTTTTAGTGATAGGATAGAGTATTGTAGGAAATCAGGGAGAAAGCAGGGGAAGACATTTGGCAAACTGTCAGAGTCTGGACTCAAACCCACGCTGAGGCAGGCTGTATGTGCCCAGTATATGCAACGCAGCTGAGCCATATGAATCTGTGGAGATTAATGAGTTAAAAAACTATAAATGTTACTTTTGGCCATTGTAAGGTAACAATGAGGACTGATTTTCTGATGCTTTTATGCTAAGAATTAAAGTAAAATGCTTCTTGTTTTTGAATATATTATGTATTTTTTATTCTACAAATCTATAGAATCAATGTCTTCATGCAATCATACTTTTTTTTTCCGTTTTACATAATGAGATCATATTAAGATCAAGAAGAAAAATAACACTGAGAACCTTGTAGCAACAACCAACGTAACGCATGTCCTTGATTCATTCGCCAGAACTGGTTTTATGACAAAGCCTAACATATTCAGAGTTTTCTTTATCATTCTGCTTACATAGTGGCTCCACACTACTAAAATGGTGTCTCTTCAAGTCATTCTTCATCTTTGGGAGTATGAAATCGTCCAGGCTGTAGGGTGAATGGGAAAACACTATCATGTGTTTTTCAGCCCAAAACTCTCAAAGCACTGCCTTTTGGTGCGTTGCTGTTGTAATGAAGGATCCAAGTTGAGGTTTGAAGGCATTTCCAACCTGACTATAATAGAACACACCTTTAGTGTTTTTTGCACTTGTTTTATAAATTGTGTAAAAATACTTTAATCCTTAAGAGAAACTTTGTATTTGATTCACATAACACCAAATGTTTATAAAAGTTATATGTGTTAAATGTGTTGCTATGCTTATATACATGTGTTGTCCAGTTGTTTTTTACATATAAGGTTTGGAGGTGCAGAACAAATCGTGGTTGTTCAGGTCAGGCATGGCAGGTTCTCTTTTAAATCAGGTCAGGCGAGTGACAAAACATTCTAACCCATGCATCACTAACACACAAAAAGCTCTTTATCTGAAATGTGCAAGAACGTCCTGGTACAAGTTCTCAAGGATTAAGAATGGTTTGAAAGGACACAATTTTGGTAGTGTGGATGATGTCCAAAAAGCCAACAGGCCAGAAGAATCTCATATTCTCTGGGAGCACTGTGTCTACTCATAAGGTGCATATACTCTGAAGAAGACAGTGTTCGATTGTAAATTTTGTCAATAAAAAAGTTGTAAAAATATCATTACTTTCTGGACACACCTTGTATAGACACTCCGTTCTTCTACGATTGTAAACAAGCTCCAGGAACAAGTTAAGTGTGTCAAACTATCTCCTTACAGCTGCCTAACGTAAAGAAATCATAACCCTATTAATATTAATACTTGAGTGCAAATGCATTTTTCTTGCAGCTAAAGTAATTTCGGTTAGAAACATGAAAAATGTCTTGGTGATTTGTAATAAACATAATTAAGAGTCCACAGAAAGTGCATTGGAGATCAGGCTTGAAAAACAAGTGCATGAATTAAAGAAAGGCCTTGCACTGGGTCATTTACCTGTAAATGGCAGAAGGATCTGAATGTCCTCTATAGGTCTGGACTTAATGAACCGAAAGCAGAGAGATACAGAACATCAGGCAAAGTAAGGGAACAGCTCTTATGTGATATACTGTGTGACCGGGCCATTTGCACGTTCTAGAAAGTCACATCTGTTATCTGAGCACTGCACATGCAGCCCATTATCACCCGAGGCTCAGACACTCCTAAATAACCAAAAATAAATAAAAAACAACACTGTGTGCTGGGATTCTGTGAAATTGCAATCTTCACTTTTTAGAATATCAAGAATTGTAGTTTGTTGAAACAAGTTTGGGGTGTGAATGAGAGTTTCTATTTCTGAGATTTCTTTCCCACAGTTTTATAAATATGCAGTTCATTTTGTTGACTAATTTGTATTCAATAATCACATATTACATTTATATCTATAAGTGCTGGTTAGCTGTAGCCACCTCTGCAAAGTGCCCCTCTTCTACAGCCTCCCACTGCTAATGCTGACAGCTTTTCATTATCTGCCATTTGATAAAGCTGTTGTTCTTTTCTTGTACGAACCTGTCCCGAAAACATATCCTCACACAAACCTTAACGCAGACTTCCGACATTGTTGTTATTATGTAGTTGAAATCATTTCCAGGCAATTTTTGCTCTTAAAATTATCCCAGTCAGTGACTTGCAAAGTGTTGCACAGGCGCTATGTATTGATTTTGTGAATGTTGTTATTTCACTTGGTTGCATACACACAGTCAGTATGATAGAGATATAAATGCTTGGGGCCAACCATAGAGTTTTCCAATATCAAACATAGATTTTATTGAGTTATGAAGCACTATTTCAGCTCATAACCATAATATCATAATCATAATCTAGAGGTTATAGCTCTCCTCATAGACCTGGCACATTCATTAGTGGAAACTGTGATGATTACACAAGATTAGCCTTTTCTCTATAGTGGCGCTGTTCTCAAGGCCAAACTAGTGGCTTTTTGTTCTTTTAACTTCATTCATTTAAGTTGTACATAGTAGTTGTAGTAGTTTTTTTTTTTTTTTTGATAGTTTTTATTTTGAGCACAAAAAAAGTAAAAATAAAAAATAAAAAAATATAGTGTATATGCATCTACATATTATGCATACTCGAAAGAGAGTGGGAAGAAGCTCAGCCTTTATTCCATATAGCTTCCTTTATATGACAGCATAATTATTTAAATATATACAGTATATACACACATACCCATACATTCATAAACACACATACATTACATACCCATACATTCTTTTACTTGTACATAAAATCATGTCATTATATCTCAGTTATAAAACAATTAAGTTATTACAATAATAATATTAATAACCATTATCATAACTATCACTATCATTGCTAACATTATTGCTGTCATTAGCACAATAATAGTAATGATAACAACAACTATAATAGTAATAACAATATTAATAAACCTTACAGTACACCATTAGTAGTATTAGTAGTAGTAGTGGGGGTGGAATTAGTAGTATTGTAGAAGTTGTAGTAGATGTAGTAGTATTACAAGAGGGAGGATGAGTAGAAGTAGTTGCTGTGGTAGTAGAAGTAGTGCAAGGTGCAGTTGTAGTAGTAATACATTGTAGCAAGTAATAGTGATAGTATTTGCTGAGCATTTGCAGTAAATTGAAATGTAATATGTGCTTTAGTAAACATTACAGTCAATTTTGGTAATATTATTTTAAAGTAGTAGTACTTTTTTTATTTTTACTTGAGTACTCCTTCCATAACTGTTTTGGCTTTGATTTGAGAGCTGAGACAGTTCAGAATGGACAAATATATCTATAATAAGTAATAACAAAACCACAGGCAAGACTGAACCATCAAATCAATGCATTGCACTGTGCACGAGGTCTCAAGTATTCCATTTAAATCTTAATACCCAGCCTCTTTTAGATTTCTACTGCTATTATTAATACATTCACACTGAAAGAAGAATGATTGCACTGTTGGAGAAACTGTTCCAGGAGGTTAGCTAAAATAAAGCCAGGTCATTTATTGCGATCAGAGCACTCCCATGGGACAGCAATCAGCATAAAAGATGGAGATGAGATTCGGCTACTGCACTGAACCTATTGGTGCACTGAGGGGTATTGTCATCACATCTTTGTCCTTGTCTCAGCCACACTTACAGGAGGCTGCAGGAGCTGACTGGACACCTTACACAGAAGTACACAAACATAATGGTTGTAGTAGTAGTAGTATGTCATTTTGATCACGCAACCATTTTGACAGGTCTCATAAAGTATAGTCAAATATAAGAGCACTTGATGTATGCTGATAGCCAGGGGTTAACAGTGTCCTTGACTGTGTTTAATGATTTATGGGTGCTGTAGAGAAAAGAACAATAAAATGGACTTTCCTCACCTGTTTAAGAGAGAAAAGTGAAGTCACATAGATAGTACATATTTATTTTAATCACATATCACAAAGGCGCTGAACTGTAATTAACCATGTCTTATATTTATACCACTGTCATTGAAGTACTGTCAGAGAGTTACATAATATTCTCCTACACATGCTCTTTCCTTATCTGACATTTGTTTGCTGTAGAAACTGTTGCTTTATTAGAACCTGAGCTGATAAAGGCAGTGCTTGGCCATTAACTGCCATAAGGTTTGTTAATGAATTTGTTATCATCTATTTTCTTAAAAACTCTACATGCAATGTTCATTTAGGCTCAAATTAGAAATATTTATTTACTGATTATAGGTCAGAATACACCAATTTAACAAGTGTATTTTTTCATAAACAACATGTGGCAAAAATGTTTTCAGTCAAAAGTGACCTCAGAAGTTTGGGACACTTCAAACTTTTATACAGCCACAGCCAAAGTTCTTCGGCCAATTGGCTCTCCTCTATAACCTTTAATTAAGTTTCCTGTGCAGGAGAGTGACGCACTAAGCACATTTACTATTCATTCCTAACAGTAGTATCAAATGTTTGCAGTTTCTGTGGCTTATATCTTAAACAGGAACATCCATGAAGAGATATGACTCAGCTTAGTTTTATTCATAGATCTCCTTGTTAAGTTTAAAGGTCAGGTTTTCTCACAAAAAATTGCATAAATCTAGACTCCAAAGGATTTCCTAAAGGCATACAATGAGGATTTCTTATAAGGTAATATTCCTGCAAGCTCACGCTATTTTATTCCAAACCTATCAACAATGTAGAATTAACAAAATTAACATATATCTCAGCATCAGTATGTTTTGTATTATATAGGTTGTTATATGAATCTGAATGAACCCACTTTGTTTTGAAAATTAATGGGTCTGGTTTATTTTGGGTTTTGGTTTATTTAATACTACCATACAAACAAATTCTTTCATTGCTTTCCTATTTTTACCCCAAATGGGACACAGTAAAAGCCTAAATGAAAGTGTCAATAACTACATCTCCCTGTAGAACTCATACATTTATAACATTTCCCATTCATTCAGGCCAATTATTTTGTCATGGATTCCTTTCTCGCAGCAGTATCATCAAACATAATTTGGTAAATGGGGCTATGGTGGTAAACGTTCAAAGTTGGCAACTGTCTCAAAAAATGACTTTGTTAAAAATGACTCAAATCAAGATGAATAGAACATGATGCAAGTTACTCAGACACCTATCAGGAACAAAGACTCTCTATGAGAAATTGCCTCTAATTACCTCCTTCAATTAACAACACTTGAAAAGAAGAGCCTCAGCTTCTGCTTTGAACACTTTCAAAGACAAAGTGCATTCACGGTCCTCGTGTAAAAGTACTAATAATAAGGTAAGGTGAGTTACACTGTAGGTTTCTAAGTGACAGGGCCCCCGCTGCGCTACATGAACTGACTCGCCCCGAGACTAGACCTGAATTCGCAGAAGTGTGTTTTTAAAAAGACAAGTTAACTGGAAAGTGATGCACCAATCAAACAAATGAAATCTCAGCCGGCAGACATGTTGTCAGCTGTCAGCTCCTCAGAGTGTAGCTCAAGAAAAAGTTGAAGTTGAGTCTCCAGTTTTGTAAAGTGGAACTCAGTAACCTTGCCTGTTTTTTGGCTGTTTTTGCCTCATTTTGGATATTATGGAGCTTGTGATCAGAGTAAAGCACTATCGTAAACACTCACAAGACCAGTTGACTCCGGTGTAACCCTTCGGCTCAGCTTTACTTTCACCTCTGCATATCTGCACAAAGTTTCTCCTGCCATCTGGTTCTTCTGCCACAAAGAAAATCAAAAAGTAATGCCTTTGCTAGCTTGTTGCTAAGTGCAATGTGAAGCTTTCTCATAAGATTCAAGACTTCTCTGTCGATTTCGGCCCTGAGACACTTCATTTTAAGTTCAAGTCATGCTCAAGTACTCTGTGTTCCAGTCTGAGTCTGAGTCAAGTAATGAGAGCTTGGGTCCAAATCTGAGTCACCAAAAAAATTCAAGTTGAGTCCGAGTTGAGTCAAAATGAATGGAAGGAGTCATCAAAATTTTTAGGGTGCAACACTGACATTTTAGTTTTGTTTTCAATAATGTTTGTTTTTGCTCACACTTACAATACTGTGCAAAAGTCTTAAGGTGAGTTTTTAAGAGAGCATAGACCTCTGCTTAGGTACTGGTTCTATCTCACAATGGTAAACATATAGTGCTTAGACCTGGACTCAAACTCAAACAAGTTCTTCAAGTTCAGGAGTAAATCCTCACAAAATCTCACAATTGTAAATAATCTTCTAAAATCTTAAATATCTCAAAATGGTACAGAATACACTAAAACACTCCTGGATCTTTACAGTGACCTAGACCCACACCAAAATTTATAATCTTTTCCTTGAGCTTTCCTGAAATTTTCATAGCCAGAAAAAACAAAAAAAAACAAAACTCTGCTTTGTGCAACTAGTACATGACTACAAAGACATCCACTTGAGAAACAGTATAATTAACATTGCTCTTAATTACAACAGTAAGTAAAAATCTGTGTGATTTGATTAAAACGTACATGTTCCTTTATGGTTTGCTTGTGTCCTAGAAGACTGAGAGAGACCACTAATTAGTCACAAGTAAAAAAAAAAAAAAAATTTAAAATCAATTATATCTTAAGCATTTAGTCTTTGATGTGTGCATGGTCTGAGTGGCTTTAAATATGGAAGAGCAGGAGTTAGAGATTACCGGCTAATTAGTGTAACCGTGTCATGGGATTAATTAATTCAGGACATTTACATATATTCAAATTGCCCAACTAAACTAATTGGCATCACTGTGGCAGACTTGTTCTGATAAGTATTGGTGGAGCTGGTTTGCCTTCAGCTGTAGCGAGTATGTCAAGTTTTCTCAGCCTTGTTGTTCTCGTCTTCTTTTATGGAGCGAAGCGAGCGTGGAAAGCCTTGGATTTATTTATACTAAGAGGAGATATATATTCAAGTTAGAGTCAGGAGAGACACTTGTACTGGTAGTGTTTAATAAATGACTGTTTAATCCAAGTCCTTTTGTTTGCAGCTGGCAAAAGTAAGTGCTTAGTTTGAAATAGGATAAGTATTCACCAACTGTGCTCAAGTAAAAGTATTTGTTAATTCCATATTATTTTACTTATGTAGAAGTAAAAAAAAGTAACATAATGTATGGACAGTATGTAAACGTGACTTTTTAATGTATTTTTTGGCAATTGCTTAACATTTGCCACTCTCAAACTTTTCTGCTATGTTATAATGTTCCCTCATTGAAAACATACCTGAATTGTGCTTTGTTTTATTCATGCCTGTTTGAGTAATCCTGTAGTATCTGGCATGGCCTTTCTGAGGACTCAAAAGGCTTGGTTCCACAAACTTTGACACCACTTTCACAAATCCCCCATTCCTTTGTCCAAAAATGGTGTACAGCTCTGTTTCCACTCATTCCTCACAGCTAGTTTTCATTTTGTAGTAAAATGGCACCATACAAAAAGCGTAATATAGCTGCCCTCCGCTGGTATCTTCACCTGTTTCTTTATAGCAGTATTAAAGTAATTATTATCTTTTTTTTTTCTTTTAGTCAGATAATGTTAATAGCCTTTAGGTAAAAGAATTTACTTACAAGTACAAAGTATTTGAAAGTTAGTTTTTTTTTTTTAACCACAGCTGGTACTACAACTATGCTAATGCTGCTCACACTACTGCTGCTAATATATAATAATATAATTATGTGTGTTTATGTTTGATGAACTGTTTGTGAAACCGCCTGAGGCGACCATTGTTGTGATACTGGGCTATACAAATAAACATTTTATTGAATTAATACTTCAACTGCTGCTGTTGCTACTTCTACTACAACTACTACAAATACTTCTTCTACTACAACTACATCTTCAGCTACCACTGCTGCCATTATTACTTCTACTGCTAATACTACTACTCATACTTGCACTGCTGCTCCTATAACTACTATTCCAATCAACTAATATGGCACTACTACTATTACACTGAACAAAAATATAAACGCAACACTTTTGCTTTTGCTCCCATTTTTCATGAGATGAACTCAAAGATCTGAAACTTTTTCTACATACACAAAATAACCATATCTCTCAAATATTGTTCACCAATCTGTCAAATCTGTGATAGTGAGCACTTCTCCTTTGCCGAGATAATCCATCCCTCTTCACAGGTGTGCCATATCCAGATGCTGATGAGACAGCATGATTATTGCACAGGTGTGCCTCAGACTGGCCACAATAAAAGGCCACTCTGAAACATACAGTTTTGTTTTACTGGGGGGGGGGGGGGGTTTACTGGGAGGTCTGGGGACTCCAGTCAGTATCTGGTGTGACCACCATTGGCCTCATGCAGTGCAACACATCTCCTTCGCATAGAGTTGATCAGGTTGTCGATTGTGGCCTGTGGAATGTTGGTCCACTCCTCTTCAATGGCTGTGCGAAGTTGCTGAATATTGGTAGGACCTGGAATACGCTGTCGTATACGCCGATCCAGAGCATCCCAAACATGCTCAATGGGTGACATGTCTGGTGAGTATGCTGGCCATGCAAGAACTGGGATGTTTTCAGCTTCCAAGAACTGTGTACAGATCCTTGCAACATGGGGTCGTGCATTATCATGCTGCAACATGAGGTGATGTTGTTGGATGTATGGCACAACAATGGGCCTCAGGATCTCGTCACGATATCTCTGTGCATTCAAAATGCCATCAATAAAATGCATCTGTGTTCTTCGTCCATAACATACGCCTGCCCATACCATAACCCCGCCGCCACCATGGGCCACTCGATCCACAACAGTGACATCAGAAAACCGCTCACCCACACAACGCCACACACGCTGTCTGCCATCTGCCCTGAAAAGTGTAAACCGGGATTCATCCGTGAAGAGAACACCTCTCCAACGTGCCAGGCGCCATCGCATGTGAGCATTTGCCCACTCAAGTCGGTTACGACGACAACCTGGAGTCAGGTCGAGACCCCGATAAGGACGACGAGCATGCAGATGAGCTTCCCTGAGACGGTTTCTGACAGTTTGTGCAGAAATTCTTTGGTTATGCAAACCGATTGTTTCAACAGCTGTCCGAGTGGCTGGTCTCAGACGATCTTGGAGGTGAACATGCTGGATGTGGAGGTCCTGGGCTGGTGTGGTTACACGTCGTCTGCGGTTGTGAGGCTGGTTGGATGTACTGCCAAATTCTCTGAAACGCCTTTGGAGATGGCTTATGGTAGAGAAATGAACATTCAATTCACGAGCAACAGCTCTGGTGGACATTCCTGCCATCAGCATGCCAATTGCACGCTCCCTCAAAACTTGCGACATCTGTGGCATTGTGCTGTGTGATTAAACTGCACATTTCAGAGTGGCCTTTTATTGTGGCCAGTCTGAGGAACACCTGTGCAATAATCATGCTGTCTCATCAGCATCTGGATATGGCACACCTGTGAGGAGGGATGGATTATCTCGGCAAAAGAGAAGTGCTCACTATCACAGATTTGACAGATTTGTGAACAATATTTGAGAGATATGGTTATTTTGTGTATGTAGAAAAAGTTTCAGATCTTTGAGTTCATCTCATGAAAAATGGGAGCAAAAGCAAAAGTGTTGCGTTTATATTTTTGTTCAGTGTATTTACACCGGGATCAAAAATATTTATTACTAATTTTATACTAATTCTACTGATTTAGGAGTAACATTCTTCCCACATAAAATTTCACGTCAAAATATAAGTACATTGTTTTTCAAATGTACTTTATTAATTAATTAAAAGTATCCAGTTACCCCTGAGTTTACCAAATGAAAAACCACTGTAACCAGATGAGAAGATTACTTTTGTATGTTGTCTTTAAACTTTAGCAACTGTTTTTAAAAACACTGCTGATCCCAAAAGACTACTCATTAAAACGTCAGTGTTAATTGATGCTAATCTGTGCCTTGGTATATACAAACCTCATTTTACCCCCTCTGAGTGACGAGATGGGAGGGGCGCAGTGGGACGACGGGTTGGCACAAGGTAAGACTTCTCAGAAAGAGCCCATCTCCGTTTTGAAGCATAATTATATGGCTTAAATTAACTGGAAACACGCATTTGCATATGTGGGTTATTTCTCTGTAAAAAAAAAAAAAAAAAAAAAAAGTAGCCTTTGGAGAGAATGGAAACAATTACAAGTGAGCCAGACGGTAAAGCACCTCCAATTCCTCCTTGGGCAATGCATTTTTCTTCAGGGGATGTGTCCTTAGTGCTCCTGAAAGAAAGTGTGATAAAAAACATATGTGGGGCTCTATAAAGCAATTTAATAGACTTTGCAGCCATCTTTGAAAGCCACTATAACCTGGTATTTGAAATGAGTTACTCTGAACACTTGTGTGCATTTGTAAAAAGGCAACAGGCTTGAAATTAGACTGTAAATAGATTTGGATTGGACCGGTGCAGAATGATACCGGCTGGTGAATGCAATGGAGGGGATCTCATTTGGGCCCAAGTTAATCACGTTGCCCAGTGTTACAAAGGGCATTTTTCTTTCAGTAAGCCAATGTTCTGGGCCAACTTTAGTGAAACACAAATCTACTATAGGCTGCGTGGTTACTATATCCATCAAAGAAAGTTAAGTCTTTTATTTTAGAACTGTATTCTGTTCATTTTATCTCCAAATCCAAGAGGCCTCAGGTAACGAGTTGCTTGTTTCTTTGTTAAAATGGCACTGGTGGTCAATAAGTGATGGTAATCTTTTGAATCCTAACAGAGCAGCATAAAACCACATCATATTATGGAAGGTAAATGTTGAGTAACATGATTATGCAGCATATGCACAGAAGAGTAAGCTTCGCTATGATAACCATTTTCTCCTCAAATTGAACACTTTGGGGATTTAGCAAAAATACATAAAATTTGCATAATTATGCTAAATAGGGACTCTGCCTAAACATTTGTGTACTAAAACCTCTTTAATTTGCCTTTGTTCACTTTATCTGCATCACATTTGGCCCTGGTAAAGGTCAGGAGCTCTGCTGTGGGTTTCGAGGTTTTAGGCTGCATCATTAAGATGGGCATGTACACTCTACAATATTAACATTTTATTAGGCAGAAATGTTTTTTTTTTTTTTTTCTGTCTGTGTTCTCTGTTTATTTACTCTAATCCACTGACATCTATGTTGATAATTACAAATCAGTAGAAATCCCAAATATGTTATCTTTTTATAGATATCAAGATTATTCATGTAAACCAAGGAGTTGCAGAGATATAATCATTTTATTTTGGGGCATGTTGTCTTCAAGCAGGGGCCTAACAGTGTGTCTTTAGTGCCTCTAGGTACCAACAGAGTAAATGAGTTTGTTTTTGTAGCACTGAGAAAGAGTCATTTATTTTCTAGGCACCAACAGTTTTACTCAACTTACTTACTGTGGTATTCCAGAGCTGTGGTATTCCAGAGCTGGGATAACACAGATGGTTAGGTGTTGGTTTGTTAGTTCAGTGTTTTCCAAGCAGGGGTACAGGGACAGCTAGAGGTACACAAGCATGTTGCAGGAGGTATTTGTATTATTAATTATAATAGTAATCAAGATGATAAGAAAATATTTGCTGCATCTTGATAATATACATATTAATGTTGAAACTTATTAAAGAAAAGCATAAGTGTCTCATTGACTCATGTAAAGGAGGTGGAACTGTTAAAGAATAATATTTGAATACCATATTTTATTACATATTTTTAATGTTTAATTGCCTGGAAATTCCAGACTCACCGCTGTACCAGCGGATGAGTCTGGTCGCCTTAGAATCAATTCGATTTCTAGGGCGGAGCAAACCCGAGTTAACGGACAGCGGAGTTAGCCAATCAGAAAATGGCGGACGTGACGTTAACAAAGCGACAATAACGTGAGAAAGTAAACAAACGGAGTAGTGAAGCCACGAGGGAGGAACGAGAGAGTTATTTCAACATTACCGTACCATACCGCTGAATGAAACAAACTCTCGGCTCCTTGGTGCGCCATCTTTATTGTTGTCGGTGAGGAGATACGTACGAGTGACGCTGCTCGCGAAGAACACGTGACTTAAATAAACCAATCAAAATGCACGGTACGGTTGGGATTTGAGTAAACCACTGCGGACGGCGTGGTGACCAGACTGATATGTCTCTGTAGAATAACACAGAGACATATCAGTCTGGATTTTCCAGGCAAGATGTTTAATAGCTTAGTTGAAAGGGGAGTTGATTTTTATTTTTTTTCTTAGTAGGAAAAACATTTTTTAATGATATTTTAAGATAAAGATATTTTTATGTTGATATTCTAAGTTTTTATTTAACATAAAATATATAGTAAAATAAGTAAATGCATAGGACAGAATTTATAGAATTCCATATTGTTATATTTTATTTTAAAGGCAAACAGATTTTTGTATATCTTAAATTTAAGTTTAAAGGTCTTATATTGTGCTTTTTCAGGCTTTTTAAAATAGTTTTAGACATCTTTGCATTTGTATTTCACATTTTATAGCTGTTAGCAACATGACACCAGATAAATTAGTTGATTGCTTCATAGTGACGACTGAAATGATGGGAACAGTCTGTGGCTTCACAGGTGTATATAGGCTTTAGAAACACAGCACAGGAGCTCTTCCTGGTGCACAGCTGCGAAACTGAGCACTTCCTGATCATTAGAAGTGGACGGGCTCTGCATACAGGATTACTCACACATGAGAATGAAAGGAAATACTACTCCAGTCTGCAGGTATGTTTTAGTGGCATGTTAAGCTCAAAAAAGTAAATTTACCATAATAGGGGACATTTAAAAGAAAAAATGCAGTGTGTGTGTGTTTGTGTGGGTTGGGGGTTTTGGGGACTAAAGAGATCGGGACATCCTAGCTGCTATGGATCCTAGTAACAAGGCGTGAATAAATAAACAAAGGGTTACATTTGGTGTGGATTTTTGTAAGCTTTAAGGGCTTTGTGGCATAATGTATAGGAATTCTGACCTAAGCAAAGAAAACAAGTCCACATAATAATAATTCAATTCACTCTCATTTATGTTAATGGAATTCTAATTAAAGACAAACTGCTCAGAAACACCAACAAATCCCAATAAGGCACAATGCACTCGAATGCTTTATGTTATTACCAGTATAAAATGCTTTTATATTGTGATGTAAAAAGTTAAATCCACACTAATGCATTTTCAATTAATGGCCTCTTAAAATAAAAAAGCAACTGTGATTAAACTTTCTGCCCACACAAGCCTTTATTAAGATATGTTGTCAGTAATTAAAAACAAAAACAACACAACCGTACATTACTGGCATTTTATAATTTACAAAGTGTTTGTCAAAAATATTTAATTGTTTTCCTCTGATGCTAAAAGACAATATGACCAAGCAGACAATACAGAGTGATGCACATTAAAAGAATCATAACATTAATGTCTATATAATATTTAATATAGTATAGTTTATGGATTGCATATTTTACTATCAAATAATTACCCAGATGTTGTGGTAGATAATTGGCTCACTTGGTGCCACTTCATGACTCCACTTTCCCCTGATTAAAACTTTCTAGCTGCACGCTCCACTTCTTGCGTTGGGAAAAGTTATTCAGCATCATAAGTAAGTGTGACAAATGAATAAATGATCAAAATGTGTTTGGGAAAATCCAGTGAGTTATAAAACTAACTACATCAATTAAAATTTATGATTTTTTGTTTTGTGCATCCCCTGCCTCTTAGCTCTGAAAGTATTTCTGAAAAGCAATAGAACAGATAATAACATTGTGCACAGTTTTCTACAAATGAGAACAGTGTGGATTAATGTCCAAGGTCACAGACATCCACCCACTGCACTAGAAGCAATTTTCATTCCGACAAAACATAGCAGGGAAACACTACGTACACCGTATTCACCATCTAGTATGGACGCGTCTCTATTGTCTTCCTGTCTCTCTGTGTTTGTGTACCGTTTGCTTCCATTCAGCTCAGCCTCCTCATCAAAGGTTGAGTTGTTGTTCCCTACACTGGACCTCCGTGTCTGATGTCCCATTCTTTGAGCTGAGAGAGATGCCACTTAAAAACTTGAGTGTGGTTATCTCTGCTGCCTTACATCAGTTGGACAGGAGGGGCTATAGACGGGAATTTTACAAACCCAATTTAGAAAAAATCGACCGTAAACAATACATAAGGTGATGGAACTGTGATGTTTGAACTTTTCCAAATTGGGATTATATTTTTAGAAAATGTCATTAGCTTTCTAAAACATAAACCAGAGAGTGAGAGACTGAATGCCATTCATAATTTCTCAAAAGTACTAGATGTGCGTTTTGAATTATTAAAGTATGACTATTGTTATGCATATTTGTTCAGACCATCTGTGCCATCATCTGGTCTCATGTTCACAATGACTGCATAGTGTGAGGTGGATAAATGCTGCCCCCTGGTGGTCATTCTAAAACTATTTCCTTGAACGTAAACTGGTCATAATCAAGATGTTTTATTTCTCTAACATATATTTAGAAGTGTTTTTGTGCATTTGCATGTCAGTGATGTTATGTGTGTTTCTGCCCTCAGGTTGGCACACGGTCACACAGTTCTCCAAAGTGAGACCAGGTTCAATCACCGGAGTGTTTCTGGACCTCTCTTTGTACATGCAAGCAGCAATCAGGTGGCTGCAGCTCAGGACGGTGGTCAGTAGCATGAGAAAACCTAAGGACAAGATAATGCTTACATGTGGTATAATAAAGACAATGGGTAATTATGTTTTCTGACTATATTAGGAAAGAGGTTGAAATCCCTTTGAAAATGCAGATAGATCATGAAAAAGACATGAACAAAAGCTAGGGTGACCAATTGTGCTATTTGGCAGGACAAGGAAGGACAGACTGAGAAATAAAAGCTTTGATACTGACTAAGCTTTGATACTTCTAAGTCTAAAACTCATTTAAATACAAATTGCTACAGTTTAGGGCCCATGAAACATTTGATGTGCTGTTTTCATCCCAAAACCAGAGACATTTTGCAAAGTAATGTCTGCATTTTCTCATCAACACACCAGCTCACAGCTTCATGAATACCCTGTCCTGAAACACAGGAGCAGCAACACACCAGCACTATACATCAGCGCCGCCCACAAATATTTATTCTACATTACCTATATTACTTTGTTGTTCTATAGCTTTCTTCCTATCTAAACCAGCAGAATCTCACTTTTTATAAAATTCTCTAAGAACCCATGAAAAAGTGGGACATTATCTTAATAAGTGGGATGGTGGGACAAATGCATAAATGGCTGTGCAGTACAACCAAAAATGAGACACGTGGTCACTCTAACAACAAGTTTCTCTTTCTCTCACATGTCATCACCTTAGTGCTTTTCTTGGTGGGTCAGATTTGACCTGTGACACCACAGATGTCACTTTTTTGTTTGTTACAATGGACGTTTTTAAGAATATTTTAAAGTTCCGTTAAAATGTTATATTATAAAGTTCTATTAAAAATATAAATAAACTCCACTTTTTATATTTAGCTTGTAAAATGGTCAAATGTGACCCCTGCATAATATAAGGATTAAGCATTTTCACAATGAAAATGAGTGGTATGTGTATAATGAAAAATTAATGGGGTAAAAACATAACATTTAAAATAATGTTATTACATTACATTACATCCATCTTCTTCCGCTTATCCGAGACCGGGTCGTGGATAAGCGGTCGGGTTGTGACGTTGCTCGGTAAGGCGCAGCCAGGGCCCCACCCTGGAGCCAGGCCTGGGGTTGGGGCTCGAATGCGAGCGCCTGGTGGCCAGGCCTTTGCCCATGGGGCCCGGCCGGGTAAAACCCGAAAGAGCGACATGGGCCCAACCTCCTGTGGGCACACCACCGTAGGGGACGGGTGCTATGTGATCCGGCATTACATTACATGCAAAACAATTTACCTTTGAGGTTCAAAATACCAATTATAATGATGATTTTGGGGTATTTTGGGAGTTAACTCATGGGTCAAATTTGACCCCCTAACACAAAAGACATGGACAGCTTTTACACAATATGAGGTTTAAAGACAGTCAGGCTAAAAGGACATGTTGAAAGTTAGTTACTGTGCTTACCGCAGTAGATAGAGTTGACAGTCATCTTGTTGACTTGGTAGCTCCTGGTGAACATGGCCCCCAGACCCAGGATGATAATGGGGTAAACAGTGAAGGTGTAGCGCATGTACTTGAGGAAGCGTACGCTCTGTAGAAAGAACCTGATAAAAGTGTGAAGTGGACAATGTTTTTGGCCAAAGGCCAAACATTCATGTTGTGATTCCACTGTGCAGTCCTTACCAGATTCCAGCAAATAAGAGGATGATGGTGAGGACAAGTGTGCTGACTCCTGGGTCCTGTACTCCAGCCTTGTACTTGAGCACTATTCCAAAGTTAACCACAGCTGTCAGGAGAGCCCACCAGGAAAACAAGGCCAAGCCACTCTGAGTCTGTCCAACAATTTATCAAGATTCAGAAAGACATTATTTTGTTGAATAATCTTTGATAAATTTTGTCTTACCAGATAGCGTATCCACCAAATGACGTTACGATTGTTAATAGCAAGCCAGGCTTTGTGCTTGTTGAGGTTATAATAGGACATATAGAGCATATAGAAACTGAAGGCTGGTTGCATTGCAGACAATATAAATGCTGCCACTATTTCACTGTAGGAACAAAAGGTCACTTTGATTATGATGAACACCTCTTTATGCTACACATCAGTGATTCTCAAACTTTTCACTCCTGGTGCCACCTCAGAAGATTTCCAAGTACATCCAAGTACCCATAAATGAGCGTAATTCATTACTAATCCAGGTCTAAACCAAGTAATAATATACGGATTAGACAAGAATAAACTAGGACTAAACCAAGACTAAACCAGGATTATACCAGGTCTAAACCAGGTCTAACCCAGGACAAATCAACAACTAAACCAGAAGTGAAACTGGCTCTACATGAAACTAATGAAATAAAGACTCCAATTTGAGAACCACTGCTATATACTACTATGCTACACACTGTACTCCTCATACTTACTGTCTGTTCCACAGGAGCATGCTGCAGATCCGAGCACTGTTGACTGAGGCCCATATAAGGTAGAACAGTGGAGGGTGCAGCTCCGGGTTACAAGCTTCAGGACCAAAGACATTTCTATGGAACCGATAAAACAACCACACTGTTACATATGACCCCTACACCTTTACTGTGTTTGAAAACCTTACATTATTACTGACCTTTTACACAATCTGAACACTGCTTCCATCAGCCAAGCCAAAGACCAGCTGTCAATCATGAGCCAGTTGTTTTGGGCCCAGCGGTCCATAGTCACCTCCAGGCTCAATGTCTCCGACAGGTTCCCAGATGAGGTCTGAAACACCGCTGCAAAGACAGGAACACAAATACTTTTCATTCATCGCATCAAAAGAGTCCTGGGGCTTGGTGTTTATGTCTTCTAGCAAGAAATATTTTTGCTTTTTCATTGAGTGACTATGACTCAAGTGGATGCCATGGTTTGTAAGTTGTGGCACTGTGTAAGATGGAAAATAAAAACAAAATGCAAATCTAATAAAGCGGTAGCAATCCTTACATTCATTTATACTGCATTATGCTTCAGCCTAGTAATTTGGCAGACATGTTTGTTACTTTTATAGCACTTCACTGCTTTTATTGGCCTACAGTTGCTTGAAAATTATGTTTTATTATGTCTTATGAGGCAAAGGTCTCCCTGAATTTCCTAGTGTACCAAACTCTTGTCTGTTAAAATAATGACCCACATATAATACTGATGACATTAGTTTCATTTTAAGCCTCTTCCAGTCTTGTACAGTCCTGACTTGCCTAGTACAAAAAGGATTTGAGTGACTTACCATTGGGAACATTGTACTCCTTAGCCAGAGCAAAGAAGACCACTGCACACACCTGGGTGACGATGGCAAGGGTAACGGTCCCGGCATGGAGCAGCCCATGACCAGGACCTCTGCCTGAGAGAGGAGACATCTGGGCACTCGGCATAGTGTTGGATCAGAGCTCAGTAGACTGCTGAGCCTGTAACTGTCCCAACATCGCACCATAATGTTGTACTTTGGATGACTATGTGTTTATCACACCAGTGCAATAATTTACTTGATGACCTGATAATTATGTTATCACAGGTTTATGAGTGTGAATGACCTGTACATAAGGTGAACAAATCAAACTTAACGTGAACTTACAGTCATACGCAAAAGTTTGGGCACTCCTCTGAGTTTGCATAATAATTTACTCTCTCTTCGCAAAACAAGATCAGAGGCATGTCATTCATTTTCTAGTGACATCTGACATCTAGGGTGTTTTCCTAACAACATTTTTTAGTGTAGCAGTATTTATGTGTATGCAATTAAATGACAAATGAAAAAAAAAGTCAAAAGTTGCAAAAGTTTGGGCACCCTAATAAGTTTGCTGATTTCAATGCATGTGACTTCTTAAAATGCATCATTTGCCCAATCTTCATGTTGTGTTTCCATTTTGGTAAGCCAAGCAAGAAACCTGCCCTACTCTAGCCGGCTAAAAACACATCAACCCACCAAGGTGCATTGTGGACCGGTATCAACCCAGTGGACACAACACTGTTACAGAGTAATGTTTAGTGTTACAGACAAACATAGACAAAGGTTTGCTAAACAACACAGAATTAGCATAATACTGTTAATATAAAGTCAATCAAACCAAATACTAACTACAAGCACTTGAAGAGAGCATACCTGTACCAAGCCATTGACTCTATCTTGCAATTGCCTTCTTTTCAGCTGTTCCCTTTCAGGCTCCTTCTCACCCTACCCTCTGCATCCTCTCCTCTCACAAGATATGGTGAGATGGTGGCACGTAGTTTTCACAGTGGGTAAAATATAGTGCCCAGACAGAAACTGGAGATTTTCTAGTTACAATGTAAATGCTTTTGCCATTGAGGCACAAAAACAATTTATTCCTTTCTCACACAATGGCCCAAAATATTTAAAACTACTACTACTGAATGGTGTTCTAGATCCACAACAAAAACAAATGATTTTTTTCCATAAAAATCTTTCCTGAAAAATGTCAGCAAAATCGGGACATTACTTTTTGCATTATCTTTCTAACATTTCATAAGGCATTACCTCCATGGTGAAGGTAAACACAATCTGAGAGAAATAGACAAACACCTCCTACATATGATTTTTAAAACATTTTATTGACAAATCTGCAATATTTACAATAATTTCACTGTTACACACAAAAGAGCATTTTACAGGCCAATACTTATAGAAAAAGTTTGCTTTGTGTCAATGCGATTTCTACTGGGGACAAGCTGGGTTCAGTGTCTGTGTACAAGGGTCTTTTGAGGTGTTTCCATGTGACCAGGGCGAGACGGGCCAAAAACAAGAGGCAGCAAAGGATAAGAATGATAACTGAAACAGATATTTTTAAAAATAATATCAGATAAATCATTATTACCATATTACAGATGGCATTTAGTGTTGAACTTTACCTGCAAATATAAAATTGTTAGTGCCAGGGTTCAAATTGTTGAGGTTTCCAGCTAACCACAGGATCACAACAGGGTAAACTGTCAAGATGTAACGCACGTGTTTATCAAAGAAGAAGTTCTCTAACAAAAACCTGGGAGCAGATAGAGACAATTCAGAGGGGAACACAAACAGATCCCAAACGAGAAACAACAGCAGAGAGCGGCAGACAGTTACCACACACACAGCTCCATGAGCAGCAGCAGCTGGGCCACAGAGGCACAGTCACATCGGTACGCTCCTTTATCGTGCTCCAGGTAGATCGTCAGGTTCAGCAGAGTGGACAGGGTCCCCCATGTCGCGTACACTGCCACTCCGTTTTGCACCTGAGTGAACACAAACAGAGGTCCTATTAGTAAACAAGAGTAAAAGACCTTGACATTGGTTGCAAAGAAGGTAGCAGTAGCAGCAGTCGTAGTAGCAGTAAAAGCAAAATTGACTTAACTTTTATATCTGTTTGAGTTATATTATTTTGAACTAGCAATACTTTATAATACCTTTTAGGAAACTTCAGGCTCAATTGTAAAATCTCCTTCACAGTAAAATGTCTGGCTTTAGTTATGATATGAATTTGGCATGAATGCGCCAAATGGAATAATGAAAATCAATTGTAGGTGTATGCTTTTTAAATCCTATGACAATATGGTAAAAGGATTATTTCTTGGCGGAACACTCAGATTCCCTGCAGTGTTTCTGTCACACTTGCAGAAGGTTACCAAGCAACAAACTGAAACTGCACACAACCTGACATTTTAGAAAGAAAATTGTTATAATGAATTTACTATGTCTCACACACTCAAAAAGTCACATTGTACTCACTTTGTGTTTTATCAATAGAGCTATTAAACAAATTTTCTAACAGGCTCAGGCTTTTATTTTTTTACGACATACACCAATACGTTTATTCAATGTTTAGACCCTCTTTGTGTTTGTAAACAATGGTGCCATAAGTTATGAGCAGACCACAATACATTTTTAAAGGGCAGTTATCATTAGCCACTACTAATGCAATTTATACATCAAGTTATGGCAACTGTCAGTTAATCAAGCACATGTTTATAAAGTAGTGGTGTAACTTTAAGAGCCCCATTTAGGAGTTTTAGGCCCACTCCCAGGGGCCCCTAAACCTCCTGCACCCCAGTGTCATGTTATAATGTCAGATCCTAGTTAACAATTATAGCATATATACAGTAGCATATATAAGCTAAAGGCTAAATCCAGCCGTCAGAAATCAATGATGCCAGTCCAAAGAAAGAAAAGGGAAGAGTCAGTTGTGTCAGGAAGTTCATCCAGCGTTAAACCTATGCCAAATCAATATGTAAATCAAATGGAAAGAAGAAGAAGAAGCTAAAGGATAAACAGTAGGCTATAGGGTTCAGAATTTCAATTTCATGCAGGAAAAAGTAAAAAGTAGTTAAAGAAATATGGCTGCCCACAATAGTTTGGCAATGAATGCTCAGATTTAACCCATCAATCACCACAAATCCTACGTTAACTTTAGAAAATGGAACCGATTGTCAGATTTGTGTGATATCACCTCAGTCAATTTTAACAAATGTATCAACAGAGTTTATTTTTGCAGTCTAAAACATCTTATTCAATTTAGGTTGTCTATAATGTTTGTGTTTAGGTTAGCAGATAATTTGCAAGTGATTTCCATGTCAGTTGGCGATATTCTAATTCTCTGTCTCTAAGCATCAATGTGACTCCAGGAAATAGTCTGCCTCATGGCCTTATCTCTCACTTTAAGGTTATAGCTGCCAGCCCAGAAGAGGATGGGAAAGCAATCTCTACATTTTTGTAATTGTTTCAACATGGTCTGCTTTAGCTCCATAATCTCAGGCCATGCTCACCCACAAGGACTGGGCTCCAGAGCGGGGAGGCACTCACAGATAGACGCTGTTGGTTATGAAACAGCCAGCACAGCAGCCTCAGGGATAGCTATTAGCATTAGCTTGTTAGTGTTGTGCCACTGACAGATGATGCATGACTCCAAGTTCAATAAACATTTTAAAGTGAGATCTCTGAGTGACTCTAGTAGGATATATAACTGAACCAAGAACATGTGGAAATGCAAAGTGCGATGTCACCACTAGATACCACTACCTTTTACTTTTTATGTAAAGACATAGTTTTTAGCCTGGCCAGAAATCTTCTCTACAAAGAAATAATCTAGTTCTTATCAATTTAAAATGGAAAACTACCTCTAGTTGAATTTTGATAGACATACAACCAGAAGAATCAGAATTCAGAAGGCAATACTGACATAAGTAGAACTGCTTTGAGACCAACACAATTTGAAGAGCAACTAACCAATCAGTAAAAGTAAGCATTGCAAAAAGCCAATCATTTTTAAATAAATGGATATGATTGGTCAAGGAGTGATTTGGGGGGAAAGGGTTTTAATCAGAGAGTTTCCGGACTTACTTCTTTGCTAAGAAAATGAATGGGTCTGTCTGTTAGGGCTACGTACTGTATTTATAACTTAATCCTCAGGGCCCCCTGGCTTCCTTTTAGGATTTTTCAAATGTATTTATTGCTCTTATTTTGGCATTTCTTATGCTAGGGCAATGATATTTGACAAAGAGGTTTTATTAAATAATATAATTAATTAATATATGAATTTTAAAATTTCAGTGTCACAGCTTTAAAAAAAAAAAAAGAAGAAAAAAAATCTACTGTCTGAGCAAAAAACTCAAATTCTTCCTCTTAAAGCTGTTTTTGGTCCTATTGACTTACATTAAAATCACTTATTTTAACTCTCCTGCCACTGCAATACAGAAATGTTAAAACATGTTAATTCCTCTGTAACCCTGTCAGTCAGAGGCAAAAATAAATAAATAAATAAATAAATAAATACACAAACAAAAAAATCACCACCAGAAAAAAACATTTTTCTTATTGCATTGTGGAAAGTAATTTCCTTATAATTCCCATTAGATAACACAGTGACTGTAGCCTAGCCCTCTTAGGGCTTTAAGAGGAAGAACATGAATTTTAGTCCTTTTTGTGTGATTTTCTGCCCTTTTTTTGTAATGGCACAAAAAGTAAAAATGTATCAAAATCAGTTTTAGGACTAATCAGTGACTTATTGGAGGCCAGTAATTCCTGCACAGACAAAAAAAAAATACTTTGCATCTTTAAATAGCAAATAGTGCATGTTTTATTTAGAAATATGTTGAAAATAAGTGAACCAACTGGCTTTTAGAGGGTTAAAAATACCAAAATGAATTCTCTTTTGTTATGTATGATGAGGACAGAGGTAGACTTAATTAAAAATTTAAAAAAGAAATTTTGTCTTCATGTTTTATATTTTTAAATGTGACCCCGTGACCTAAAAGAGTTATAAAAGGAAGAATATGATTTTTTAAAGGCCTGAAGGTTAAACACTGTTGCTTTAAAAGTTTGTTTCATCCATTACACATGCCCCATGACAAGCCATAACTGTTACATATGTACTCAACACTGAAAAGTTCTATGTCAGTTTTCTTATTATTTCTTCAGTTTTAATTGAGCTATGTCTATTGCTAAAGGAAGCTATAAACTTTGAAGCAAAGATAAATCTGCATGCTTTAAATATTAACGTTTATATGCTTGTGTCCAACTCCAGAGAACATCTGCACAGTATATTTACTCAAGTTTTACAAGTTTGACTGTTTTCATCTATTCCAAAGTTCACATGTAACTTACCAGTATCCTGTAGAGCCAGAGGTCTTTTTTGTGGTACTTGTTCAGCCACGCTCCATAGATCTTCATCCCATGGCAGGAGAAGAAGAGGATGGTGTAATCAACAACGGTCATGAGGCCTGAGGTGACCAGCACAGAGAACAGCACCCTACAACCATACAATAACTGTAACGGAAATATGTCTATGTGATTTTTAGAGAAACGTGTTGGAATGTTGCAAACTTACTCTCGGTCAAAGAGGAACAAAAAGGTGATGTTGAGGCATAAATTGATTATAACAGAAATGTGAAATCCATAGGGGAGCGTTGCAGGGGTGGTGTACATCCAGTCACAAGCGCTCCTGTAGAAGACAAGCATTTTTAAGGAGGCACAATTAACTGAATGACCAAAGTCTTCATACACAGTGACTGTAACTAACGTATATAATGTAGAGAGAAGTTGTCAAGATAATATTACTCAAGTGTCCTTAGTGTGACTGAGTGATCTTCATATTGATGCCCTTCCTGAGGCAACCCTCTTCATTTATCTGGGTTTCGGAATGCTACAGAAAGTACACTTACTACTGTATTTAAGTGAAAAATATTGTGGAGTTCATTACTGTAAGTACAGGTACACTTGAATTATTATTAATATTATTTTTGCCTTGTTTTCCTATTTCATGGCAAAATCTACTACTACTACTTGTAGGACTACTACTATCCTCAAATCTGTGACCTCCTAACTGCAAGGCAAGGTTACTCAATTTTGATCAAAGTCAATAAAACGCTTGAGTAAAATATGATAAATATGATTTTTTTTTTTTGTTCCAAAATGTACTCTAAAAATAAAAGTACTTTTAGGAAAATGCAGATTTTTTTTTAAAAGAGGTTACGTTTAAGTTACTTTCCACCTGATCAATTGTTCAAATTACTAATGACTATGGATGAGTTTCTATGGGATGTTTTGTAATCTAGGGACAAAAAAAGAAAAATGCTTTACCTTCTGCAGAGTCCAGTTATAAAATAAACAAACATAGCAAAAATCCAAATGTATATGAAGTCCCACAAAAAAAAAGTCCATAGTGCTGGAGTGAAAGGAGTGCTGTACTTCAGAATCACATCCTCTGTACTCTGTCTAAAAATACCTGCAAAACAACAGAACTATTATTATGTATTTAGTAAAAGTTGCTAGATGGATTGGCAAATACTCACCAGATCTGGCACCAAAACCTGACAACGTATTAAAAGTTATTGCTGCTAAAAATGTGAAAAATCCAGCGTGCATAAGCACAATCCGTCTTGATTTGTGGCTAGGCATGGTGATGTTCAAAAGGGTTAAAATCCACAAAAGTATAAAATGTTTTACATTAAAGTTTTGCACAAAAGTTTCCACTGTGAGCGTATCTGTGACCACCAGATAATGAGACAACCTGGCCCGTCATAGCCTGTCCAGGTATAATAGATTGTGTCGTCTTTTTATGGGCCTGCAGTGAGAATCTGTTATCTTCTGTGGCCATAAACAATCCACTGTTTACTTTTTAAACCAGGGCAAAAGAGTAAAGAGCACAATGTGGAAAAGAGGGACAAATTTTCAAGTGTTGTTTTGCATGCTTCAAAAAAATATAAAAAGGTATTGTCCAAATGTAATACAGATCCTAGTGACATAAGGCATCTTTTATGAGGATTATTCTTTTGGAGATATCTAGTGTTGACTTAGTGTTACCCTATAAACAACTTCCTCATTCAAATACCCTGTGAACTTGGACAGTAACATCTATGATGACATTGAGGAGTGTCACAATATTGTCATGTGATCTGAAAATTATGAGTTATACTCACTGAAACATTGTAAAATAAAAGCATTTAGTATAGTAAATTGCCAATTTGAGAACTTTTTAAATCAACCACTGTCTAGTACAGAGGTCGTTTATAGGCGGACCGAATCCGGACCCAGATGCCCTCCCATCCGGACCCGAACCTCTGTCCACCGCGGTGAAGTTGGTTGGATATTGGACATTCAGCAGATATTCGCTCCGGGAAAAACTGCGGCACTCGAGCCGAACGGGAAGTCTGTGAGGCGGATCGTGCAAGCAAGAAGTGCCGGCTAAAGTTTTCCGTTCATATTTAGGAACCGTCAACAAATTACTTTACAAAACGATGCCGCAAAAAAATAAAATATACATTATTCAAAAGCATTTTCTTATGGGATCATATTACAATAGTGACAAATATAATATAATTATATAGCCCCAGCTCAGCAGTTTAGATTGGGTTTGAATGCTTTTTATGATTTTTAATAATCTTTTTAAACAAAATGTTGTTTTTTTTCAATAGCTTTTAAGTCATTTGACCCACTCACCCAAAATTACTCTGGAATATACTACTAATTAAGAAGTATCGGGCTCAGCAGTTTAGATTGGGTTTGAATGCTTTTTAGGATTTTTAATAATCTTTTGCAGCAAAATGTTTTTTTTGTTTTTTTTTTCAATTTTTTTACATTCCACAGTAATTTTTGGGTGAGTGGGTCACAGGACTTAAAAGCTATTGAAGAAAAACAAGAAATTAAATTTTTCTTTTTAATTATTAAAAATCATAAAAAGCTTTCAAACCCATACTAAAATGCTGAGCCTGATAGTTCTTAATTAGAAGTATATTCTAGTGTATTTTTGAGTGAGTGGGACACATGACTTAAAAGCTATTGAAGAAAAAAAAGACATTTTACTGTAAAAAATTATAAAAAATCATAAAAAGCATTCAAACCCAATCTAAACTGCTGAGCCTGATAGTCCTTAATTAGAAGTATATTCTAGTGTATTTTTAAGTGAGTGGGTCACATGACTTAAAAGCTATTGAAGAAAAAAATGAAATTTTACAGTAAAAAGTTATTAAAAATCATAAAAAGCATTCAAACCCAATCTAAACTGCTGAGCCCAATAGTTCTTAATTAGTAGTATATTCCAGAGTAATTTTGGAGTGGGTCAAATGACTTAAAAGCTATTGAAAAAAAAAAATGTGTTGCAAAAAATTATTAAAAATCATAAAAAGCATTCAAACCCAATCTAAACTGCTGAGCTGGGGTTATATAATTACATTATATTTGTCACTATTGTAATATGATCCCATAAGAATATGCTTTTGGATAATGTATATTTTATTTTTTGCGGCATCGTTTTGTAGAGTAATTTGTTGACGGTTCCTAAATATTAACAGAAAACAAGCCGGCACGTTTTGCTTGCACGATCCGCCTCTCATTCGGCTCGAGTGCCGCAGTTTTTCCCGCTGAATGTCCAATATCCAACCAACTTCACCGCGGTCCTCTGTCCCACTCTGTCCCCGAACCCGTTCAGCCTGTTCACTCCCCGGGAGCGCAGCTGCGCCTCTCTCAGAGCGCGTCAACAGCATCGTATCCTGGTGCTTTAAAACTTTAACATGAACAGTGCGGGGTTAAATCAGCTGTGTTTTCTGTTACTGTCCAACAAAATGAGGGGAGTAGGTCCAGACTGAGTGCGGAGGGACAGGACTGTTCCGTTTGCAACAGACTTAAGTTTTGTTTTTACGGAGTAGCGAGAGAGGAGGCGACAGGCTGTGAGCGGCTCTCCCCTCTCGGTGTCTCTCTGTCGAGGCTCACCCCTCTCCTCTCGGTGTCTGTCCCTCTGTCCCACAGAGGACAGAGCTGCCTCATATTCACCAGAGAATTAAGAGGAAACCTGTGTTTTGAGGCGCAGTACGTTCCACTTTAGTTTTAATGGGTGAATCAGACGAAAAGAAAATCTTGCGTGTGACGCTATCAACCAATCAGATCTGAGGATTTGGAAACATATGGAGCGGTGACTGTGAGACAGACAGCGGAGAAATGAGAGAGACAGATGTAGAAAGGAACAGAGGTCAGCTCTAAACTCCTGTGTCTCCTGTGTTCTGAGCCAAGAACCATTATCAAAGCATTTTGTTTGATTTTTTTTAACTGTATTTGATTAACATAAGAAAAAAATTACTTTTTAAATTATTTGATATCCCCTAGTTAGTTTTAAACTAATGCTTATGTTAGCAAAATGCTATTGCCATAATGTAGACACTGATGTAGCTACAAGGATTTTATTTATTTATTTGTGAGGTACAAATCAACATTGTGATGCTCCGGACCTTTGCGCGAGAAAATTTTCACCAATTGGACCTCGGTGAATTTTAATTAGTGACCCCTGGTCTAGTACATTCAGTGTTTGCAAACTTGTACAACATCTTACAGGCATATAATTGCTAATTGCTAAAACAGCCCTTTATTGCATGTTTACGGTTTCATTTTCAAAAATCGCCAAATATACTGTGTTTGCAGCATCCCACCACACTGGGGCAGTGTTGCATGGTAACTTTTATAAGTGTGGGCCAACGGCACTGTATTTTATCTTTTACACCTTTGCAGCAGTATACTGTGTAGTGGTGTATGCTGATGTAACAAATACTAAGCAATAATAGCTTCCACTCAATCACAGAAGAACTATTATTTAATCTGTGCATACAGCCTTTTTTCAACAATAGTGCTGCTGAAGATGTTGCACTTAACCTGTAATGATTCTCCCACATATTTTTCAATTGTCTTCAGGTAAGAAAAAGTAAAAATAAATGCAAGTAAATTAACTTACATTTCACCCACTTCCCAGAGAGAGCAAAACAGTGACCCAATGCAGCAGCGAATAATAATTTTAGTGTTATATAACACAATACAATAGGCAAGACAATCATTACATACATTTATTCTCCGTTATCTTTTTTATCCAATATACCATGCCAATATGCAGCACACAATCAGTCTGCTTTCTTAGCTGTTGCTCAGACCAAAAGTGGGTTGTGGGAATGTTCTTATCAGGCTGTGGAGTGAAAGAAATTGTGTTGAGGAAAAAAGACTTTGACATCAGAGTAACTAGTGTGCAGTATATGCAGAACTGTTTGCACTGACTTATATATGGGATACATACAGTATATATGTTTTGTAATTTCATTGTCACTTGTGCCCCATATTATGTTTAATTACTGTCATTAGCTGATAAACAAAGGGCCATAGTTAGAGCCTAATCCTTGCCTTTGTCAAGTCTGTGTTCTATCATTTTCTGATTCACTCACCTGTTGAACCAAATAATCCCAACCAGCCATAGATCCTGTTTACACGTGTCACTGTCCATATGATCCAGTTATTCTGTTTGTGTGTGTAATGCAGGTGGGTCACAACACTACACTAGTTTTTCTGAAGGAAGTACTCAACCCAGGATGCCATACACTTGACATTTTCCTTTAGCCGCGACCAGATGTTGTCTCATTAATACACTGTAATAATTAATGCTAAGCTTTCACACATCTTATTGTATACTGTATAAAAATGGATTAAATGAGTCATAACACCTGATACATGTGGGAAAATATAAGAGTAATCGTACCATCACAATTGTTCCTGACCATAATGTCAACAAGCTCTCCCAAAGCTAAGTTTAGCTGAGCACTCTTAACACAGTTGTTGACTCCACAGCAGCATCCACAATTGTATTTTTTTATTTATTTATTTATTTATTTTTTGGTTCTATTTTCTCATACACTTGCACTGTGTCTCTGACTTTTTTGAGTGATTGCTATGACCCACACTGCGACAGAGGACAAGCCCCGATTTGTTGGCTGCTCATCATCTAATGAATGGAATCATATCCAATTACATGCTCGACATCTTTGATCGCTTACATTATGAAAGATATGCGTATGATGGTATTATACAAGATCAGTGTCACTTTGGTAATGAATTATGATCCACTTTGTGACATGAGAGTCTTTGCAAGTTTTTTTTTTTTTAAACAATTGAGATTACACTAGTAAAATAAAAACACTTGGAAATGACAGTTATCTGCCATGCATTAGCCTTATCTCGCAATGGTGAAGACATAGTGCTGAGATTTCTAATTCAGGGGAAAATGCACTATCCACTGACCCACAAAACCCTTTTATTTCACAATGGTAAAGATATGTATAATACCCAAACCTGGACTCAAACCTAGAATCATCTAGTTCTGGGGTAGATGCTCTACTCATTGTGCCAGACAGCATACATTTCACAATAGTAAAGAATCCACTAAAACTAATCATTTGTTCCTTTGTTTCCTTTGTGACTGGACTGGAGTTATTATGTTTGGCCCTAACTTGCACTGGTTAGTTCTAGATCCACACAAATATACTGTATTTCTTCCTTGGAGAACCTTTAATGATAATAGTCACAAGTATGTGTAATCATTGTGCCAGTCCTAAGCCTAAATAAATGTCAAAACAAAATGCAAATCACTCCAAGCAAACCACCATGGGTGAAAACCAAACCTCTTAAGGTAAATACTATTTTAGGGCTAGAAAAGGAATAACTTTTATGTGACAGGAATTTAGATAAAGTTATAAACAAGGAGACTTCACTGGTGAGAAATTATACAGAAAAATATTTGAGAGCATCTTAAATTCAAATTCATGCCGGCAGCCTCCCTGGCATCGTTCCTGCACAGACTAGATTGGACAATTGGGACATTTCTACATGAACCGTTTGGTAATTAGGAAGCATGACTAACAAGCTCTGCGTTTTTGGACTGTTTATCTCCTCGTGGAACGCGCTGAGTGACTTTCACGCTGGATTTGCACATGACATTTTGGGATCCCTAAAGAACCCAGTCACCTCCTAATGTCACAATTATACCGGCGTGACCAATAGTGGTGATGAGCCAAACTAGATTAACAAATGAGAATGGCAAAGGACGACAAAGGTGAGTACGGCGGATATTAACTTCTAAATGCAATCAACCTTTTCTCCAAGTCCCACTGCTGCGTTATTAAGAAGCTGATGACACAATTCATTTAAACATACTCAAAAACAGAGCTCCACACCGGGGACCATTTAGCTGCAATTTGCATGGGCCAGTGTGACTAAACGCTAAACCGTGGAGTGGTGCTTACAAATCTATTTAAAACACCAGGAAGTATTGTGCGTGAGGCAATGCCATTTGGAGATTCAAAGCTGACGCAAGGATTTGTCATAAGGCCACTTTTCCTTGTACTTTTCTTGGGCCATTGGCAGGAATAAAACATTCATTTCCTCTTAAAAGAAAATCATTAGGACCCCACTGTGTCTCTACAGTAACACATTACTGCTGAGAAGTGTGCAGGCAGGGAACCAGCAGGTAATCTGGAGTTGGAAAATTAAAGACTAATTTTTCAGAAAGTTTACACTAGTGTGAAAGACGGTTACATAACTGACATACAGGGCACATTATCACCACCTCAAGCAATAGTACCTGATTATTTATGAAAGGCTTTCATAATGGAGAAAGGGGGAATTTTCATAACTAATCATTTTTATTCTTAAAAGTACTTAGAATAAACAAAGTACTGCTCATAGAGAAAGACATTCACACTTCTTTTTGAGCACATAATATTGCATTAAGACATTTAATATGTTGGTTAGACAAAAGCATGCAGGGTTACCACCCTTAAAGAGGTGTAAGCTGGTGAACAGCAATCTGCACTGTGATGTCAGATAAATTATGTGTTTCTCTTTGCTTGCTTTGTGTCTTTCTAAGTTTTTTCTTTCTTTCTGTGTAAGTGTTAAATTAGCCACCTTATCTAGGGTTATCCATTAATGTTGTGCCATAGTGACAAAGCAGTTAAAAGAGTTGTTTCAAGGCTTGTTTGTTGACTTTTTAATTCTGTGTCTAATAAAACTCTATGATATTTTGCTGCTTGTGACCACACACAAGTCAGATTCATCACTCAACTGTTGTTTCATGACGTAAGTTCCCAATCTCTATATATAATTAGCAAGAGAGATATGTTTAAAGAGTCAGAGTTTATTTTATCCAATAACTTAAATTTACATGCCTAAAAATGAGCATTAGTGGCTATGTGAATTATGTGACCATCTATATTCTGCACCTCCATTGGCAGAACTTTCTCTCTCAACAGCTCTGTACTAGATGTGTATGAAAAACTAATAAACATTATAATTGCTTCTAATTATGTTGTGTGTACTTTTTGAGCCATACATTTAATTAAAGGAACTATAAAAAATAAGTACTAATGATAAAATAAAGCAGCTGAATGCACTGTGCAATTGAACTTTAGAAAGACACATTTTGTGATACTACTACCACAACTACTACAACTACTACTCACCATGACTGTTCTGAAGCAGGTTTCCTGTGCCTAAAAGGCCTCAGAAGTGTGCTCCTGTCTCAGGAGTGAGTCAGACTGAAAGAACTCGTGAGTTCTTGTGCTTGAGCCATTTTGGACACTTTTCTTTTCATATACAGGGAACATTTAAACAACACAATGTAACTTCAAGTCAGTCACACTTCTGTGAAATCCACCTGTTGTCTGTCTATCTATCTATCTATCTATCTATCTATCTATCTATCTATCTATCTATCTATCTATCTATCTATCTATCTATCTATATATATATATATATATATATATATATAGATATAGATATAGATATAGATATAGATAGATAGATAGATACTCCAGGACAGTCCCGTCACAAGGGTAAGTACAACACAAAATCTGTACTCAAGTAAAAGTGCTGTTACTTTAAAAATCTAATATAAAGTTTATGTACGTATATTATAATTACTGCTACCACTACTATCAGTACTACTACTACTACTATTAGGCTTCTATTACTGCTGTTACTACTACACTACAGTGGTACTACTATAGCTACTATGACTTCTGTTAGTATGACTGCAACTAGTACTACAACTTCTATTATTACTTCAACTACTACAGCGACTTCCACTCACTTGAGAACCAAACTAAAAAATACTTTAGCAATTTATTTTTAGTTCTAGGGTACTTTTGTGTTGTCCCAAATTGAGGACATAACCTGCAGCCCGCCAAAACAGAGGACAACTGTCATGAAGACGAACTCAATCCAGTTTTCACTCTGGAGGTCACCCCAAAGAGACCAGCACGCCCGATCTGGAACCCTGAGAAAAAGGCGATACTCTGAATTTCTACAAAAGGTCAAAGAGATCAGTGGATCTCCAAAAAGAAAACAGGTCAGGTTTATTGAAGACAGAGCAATAAAAAGAGCAACTCCCTGCTCGAAAAAAGGCTCCCAGTACCAACTGTGCCTCCGCAGAGAAGAAAAACAAGATAGATGGTGGCAACTCAGTACAACCCCAAAAGTTAACTATCCATCTAAGACATTCATCACAAATCTATGTGTATGTATCTATACTTGTGTGTTGTTATGTGGTGTAGTAGTAAGCAGTATTTTGTCCTCTCCACTGTGCCTCAGAGCTGCAGCTCAGACCTGGCTCAGACCAAACAAACTCAGGTCCAGCAGCAGAAGAAGCCGAGGTTTCAGCTCAGATGGAGAACTGTCAAAGAAATCATTGCTGCTGTCTCCAATTAAACTTCAGCACTCATGTAATAAAAAGTCATTTCAAATGCATTTCAGTAGTTTCAGGTTGAATTTATAATATAATATAAGGAATATGAGCATAATATAAGCACTAATATAGGCTAGACTTTTTACAATATAGGCTACTTGTTTTCTCACACCATTTGAAATCTTTAACTGTATGTAGTTCAGAAGTAACTAAATTAGAATGGGTTGCTTACAGTCTTCCACCAAGTTCATTTCTAAGGAGGTCTTCTTTTTGTAAATCACTGCAGATGTATTATTAATTAATTATTATTTATTAAGATATTTAACATTCATTTAAGGCAAACACCCGTAACAGTAATATGTCAGCTCCCAATGACTACTTACCACTTCCTGTATATCAATGGCAAAATAAAACAAAAAAATTGTTGTTTATTCAGTGATCTGTCCCAATGGTTCCCAACCTTGTCAGTCTCTTCTACCCCCGGTCTGTTTGGTCATATCATAAATACCCCCCTTGTGATTCTTCAAAAAGTAATTAATTTTTTTCTTTGGCAATATAGTTTATATACAATATCAATCGCGAAAAGTATTAGCTCATCTGAGCTAATTCATATTGGCAATATAGTGTATTTATCATTTACAACCTAATTACATTACAATAATTTCATAATTTTTATAAACTAAAATATTTAAATAATAAAAATAGATTATATGTTGCAGCCTTTATTACCTTGTTAATTTTTCAAAAACATGTCAAGTTACAGTGTATAAAATACTACATTGATTAGCCACAAAAGTGTAAATAGAATGAATAGGGCAGTATGCAAAATTACTTTGATGTAAATGAAGAATTAAAAAAGAGAGAGTTTTCTTAAAATTTGAGTTTTTTTTTGTTTGTTTTTTTTACATTTACTGTATCCTACTGTATAATTAATAATATAGTACGGTCATTTAATTGTATCCTACTAATAATTTATTAAACCATAACCTGTGCCTTACATCACTTTTTTAATGATAAACCTGAATATAAGTTAAAAATTAAACTCAGAGTTAGTTCAGCCTGCTTTATGAAACAGGGCCACTGGTTCTGACAAGTGACCATACAGCAGAGGTTGAGTGATTCATTTATAACTCCATAATAATGATGGACCTTACATTCATGTTTTGTCATTGACACACTTAGGAGAGAACTGAGTGTATTCTGGAGGAGCTGTGTGTCTGGTGGCTCTACAGACCAATCAATGGGAGCTTAGAAAATACTGTTTTCTTTTCACAGGTGACAAGTATCACAAATAAAAGAAAAAAAATCAATGTTTAAAAATGTAGAGCTTACCATAATAAAATTGTAAAATAGAAATATGAGATTAAGATAACACAACTTAAAATTCCAGTTCAAATACAATCCTGTGCCAGGAAGCCAGAAAAAAATATACACAACTTACACTTATATACACCAAAAGCATCTACATTAAAATTCACTAAAAGATAATAAAAATGGTCCCATTTACTGGGTACATAATTGTTAAGAATTCTCAAATCACTTCTTCTAGCAGATCCAACTAACTAATACAACCTATTTTTTCAAGTGTTAGCTGAAAAGTAGTGATCCCAGTTATAAGGAGGATGTGCTTATTAGGAGTAAGGATTCAATATTGCACATTTCTAATAACTGATAAATGTGTTGTTTTGTCCTATAAAACGGATAATACAATGCCTAAAGGTTCTTTGACTATAAAAGTAAATACTGTAGCTCTGGCGATTGCCTAAATTTGGGCTCAACAAAACAGTTACAAAGCGATACGTTTGTTGTGAAAACAGAAATAATTCACCTGGAGTGTGGAGTAGCAGCAGACACCATATTTTCAGCTCTGATGAAAGTGTCCCAGGGATCACATCCAATTTGACTCACCCCTATCCACAGCTCTTCAGCCGAGACAAGCCATCACCACAGATACCCTTCCACATAAGAAACCGCTATGGTCCATAAGAGTCTGTCAAAATAATATTATGCTTCCACCAAAGGATACTGGTACAGCCTCTGGTGACTGTGGTGATCTAGGCTTTATCAAGTTCAAGTTATGTCTGTACAATACATAGGTCCACTGCCGATTTTTTTTTTCATCCTGAGTGCTTCTAGTTGAGTGTGAAGGTGGAGAATGGATCACAAACTCTTCAGACAGGACTGATAAAAATATGTATCAGGTTTATAAGTGGGTCTGAGTCACATAGGGTGAGCACTATCACGAAATGATGCACATACTCATAGAGCTAAAGTTACATCCAGTATCTGATAGTTATGAGCAAACCAACCCAATATCAATATTGGAATTGCGTGGTGACACTATCATGTTATTTTAATATGGTAAATCCCCCTCATGGCTGGAGGTAGTATCTCACAGTAGTACAGAACAACTTTTTTTATTTGTTCAACATCAACTCTCATTTTTGCTAGGGGTTGTGGAGGGCTAAAACCCATCCCAACTTCTTTGGGCATGAGGCAGTGTACACCCTGTACAGTGGGCAGGTATTTGCAAGGCTCAAAAATAACACTGCAAGCTAGAGTATATTCAAATATTTTGTTTAACTATTTTCAAACAGGTTGCAAGAAAAATATCCCTATTATCCCTAGTTCAGTTAGTACAGTAATTATTTTGACATTCCCGGTTGAAGGTTTATTCTGTATCTGTATTTAGCCAGCCTATTATTTGGTGTCTTGAGGGCTTCCTATTAGGAGCAGTGGGCAACCACAGGGGACCAAAATAAAGCTGTCGAATCTACTCACACACAACTTTGACTCCAAGCTCTGTATATATATATATCAGACTGTGATACTGTATTGTAGCAAGATATTGCTACAACAGTATCTCAATCCCTGCATTGCCAATCGTCCAATCAGAAAAGAGGAAAGACTGACCACCCACAGACCTTTGTTTTTAGACTGCAGTACACTTTCAAACCAGTAGAGCTGCTTACAGTACTTTTAAGTAATTCAATTTAAAAAATATTAAAATATTATCAACCATTTATTTATTTTGGTTGCAATGAATATGCAATATTCTAATTTTATACTAAGACAGTTATTTTAGGTTTTCATTAACTGCAACCTATAATCTTCACAATTAAAATCAAATGCTTTCGCTCTGCTGTATACTAAAAGTACTGTATATGTTATAAATTATACCACTATATAATGTACTATATATAATATATGTATTTTACATTGAACTGAACTACTGAAATAAACAGACTTTTCCATAATATTCTAGTTTATTGACATGTCCCTGTATATGTTGTACTCCAATCAACAAAAGCATTTTCTATGGTTTTACAAGTTGCACAAATTTAGACAATATCATAGCTTTAACAATGTTCACTATGTGTTTGAAGCACCATATCATTTATTGCCAGGCTCACTCTTATGCCTCAGGATTATATCAGCCAGCCCAACTCTTTCATCTCTCAATTCACTGCCATCACTTCTATAGACTCCCAGCATCTGAGGCAATGCTTGCTTTAGTGCCATTGTTAGATTTCCTGTGATGTGGATTTACCCAATTCTACAAAACATTCACAGTTTAATTTGTTAAAATGGGGGCTATACATGAAAGTGCTTTGTGGAATCTATTATTATACAATGTTGAGTTTTGGACCCCATTTATGCCAGCATTTCTAATCGGTAAATCTTTTTGTCCTCAGCATATTGAAGTCTTAGTAGATAAAGCTTGTGTCTTGTTGTGGCTTTGCTATTCTTTAATTTATTCAAAACCAACTGGCAGCTCCAATTCTGTGCAAGTCTTTTGAAAGCAAAATACCTTTTTCAAAGCCTGATATTTGACAGAATTTTCCAAATTTTCGGAACCTGCATGCTACGCCCCAGCATTTCAATTGTATAGTGAGTGACAGTTCCGCCTTTTGGTTCACAAGTCTGGGGGAGAAGAAAGATGTCAAAATGAATGTGATTTTAGCTGACTTTTTTCCAAGGTTAAATTGACCAAATCTTCTAGTTCAGGGCTAAATGCTCTACTCAATGAGTCACAAAAATCTAATATGTCACAGTGGTGTTGTTCCCTTACTGACCCCCTGTCACTGTACGGCAGTATCTTGCATGGTACCAAATAAAATTTTAATACATTCATCTTTAAATGTTATTCTTTTAGGGGTTGTGGTAGACTGAAGCCTATCCCAGCTACTTTGGGCCTGAGGCGGTGCACGCTCTGGACAATGGCCTGTTAATTGCTCAAAATGAACACTCCACTGACTTTGCACAGTGCTATATTCAAGAAGGAAGATGTCAAAAATGAATGTGATATTAGATGACATTTTCCCAAGGTCGTAGTCTTTTTAGAGAATATGAGGCAGCCCTTCCTGACTCCTGTCACTGCAGTTGGGATACAGTGAATTAAGGGCGCAGAGGTAAGAGACAGACGGAGGGAGAGAGGGTAAAGAGCAGGCGAGGTGCGGCAGAGCAGCAATAATGTAGTCACAGTCTTCACCTTCTACCTGTCAGCCAATGGTTCGACGGTAATCCTGTAAAAGACATGGCAGATACACAGTGACAGACAATAACGACATAATTCAAAATCCCTCTAAGGCTTTTCAGAATATTGAAGTTATCAAAGGCTGTGCTGAAATGTTTAAATAATGCAGCGTTCAGATAAAGCACTAGTTCAGAGGGAGGGCTCAGAGACTCTGAGTCTGCACCACCACTTGAAGGTCAATGCTTTTTTTGTTATGCTCCCACATACACAAACAGTCAGATGTCAGTGTCTTGGTATACAATGAAAATGTAAACAGAGCATGACTTAATTTTAACTAAATACTGAAGTAAAAATAGTGTAGTTAATAGAGCAAAAAAGTATATTTTACTCTAAAAACATTTAACAGAGAAAAGTGTAAGTCTCAGGAACCTGGAGTAGAGGGAGCAGTAGTAGAAGTGGTGCTGTTTGGTATTCATAGACTACTTTGTTACTCCTTGTTACTTATTCATTTTTGTTTGCTACTTATAGCTGCATTTTCCTAAAAAAAAATCCATCATACTAGCTCTGGATTCATTACAATTATAATCATAAAATGCATGACCAATGTTGCTTCAAATGCATACTACCCTATAAGTCTATATTTTAGTATTACTATCATAATCTAACAGTACTTTTACTTAAGGATGGATATCGACTACATTCCCCTATGTGTGATTCTGCAAGCAAGCAAACAATGGCATGCCAATCCCCAAGTCAAGTTTTGCAGAACATTATCCATTCAATGCAGGTAGAAAATGGCTACCTCATCGTAAAATTGTATAGATGTGATGTTAGTCACACAAAGCCAATGTGATATAATAGCCTAAAGCCTGTATTGTTAGTTCTGAGACTTGTGTGTTTTAAGCTGCACAATACCACACTGTCTAGACTACTGTCAAAGCTTAGTTTCAATTTAGAGATAATACTGATGTGAACAATAACTTGACACCTTGATTATCTGACCCCAGTGGAAAATATGCACGCTTATCTTATTAAGCATCCAAGTATTATTCTGTATTGAAGCTGGATGAGCCTGTGAATGTGAATGACTTTGATGAAGCTGATAATAAAATAATAACTGCATTCATATCCCTAATTCACAGACACAGTTGTAATCAGCAGAGGACCCAACTGGCTGCTTCTAGCTTTAGCCAGACAATGTTTTTCTCTTTCTTCTATTTAATGATAATAAGAGAAAAATAGATAAAATAATTTAATTCTTATATTCTAGGTTAGATCTAATACAAAAAGGCAGCTAGATCCAGAGATCCATACAGTTTGTCCACTGTGCCGACAGAAAATTACTGTATACTTCCTGATCTATTCCCTTCAATATTTAATGCCTCCCTGAGAATTTCTTTTGTAAAGTTTAAGGAAGTGTGAAAAGTACAAGTCCCAACACAGGAAAAAGAGGGTAAATATGGGATAGAGAAGGGCACATGCATGAAGGTTCTCTAAGCCAAGATCAATTTTAAAACATTCGCTGAGCCAAGCATTTAGATTGGTGAGCAGCAATCCAAATTCAGCGCCATGTAACTTTTTTCTATCTTTTCTATTATAGTCATAGTAATGTGTTTGTGGATCATGTGGATGTTGAAGTTCTCTTTGGAAGTGACAAGGATAGGACAGCTCATGTTAGATGTTTTGGAGATAAAGACCAGATTCAGACATAGAGAGGGGGGATTGTGAATTTAGAAGGACGATGAGGTCTGAGCGTCCATGCAGGAGATCTAGAAGAAGACCAAAGAGATTAATGGATGCTGTGAAAGATAACTTGAAGTTAGTTGGTGAGGATGAAGAGAGAAGAGTAATTAGTATTTTTCAATTAATATAGTTTTCCAAAATGGGGAAGACTTTGTTTCTTATCCTTCAAACATTATTTAGACATCCACTTTTTTGAACCCTAATGGGAAAAAAACTTGTGTATTCCCCCTCATCTCTAAATTATTCAGCTTCATTGCCATTTCTATTCTTAGTGCTTCTACTACTGTTTGGTTGGCTGCGGAAGAAGCAGATAACATGCTTACACCGTCCCTGGAGAATACACGGCAAGAGTTTTATCTGTTCATTAGTTTCACCTCATTAACATTTTCATGTGATTGCTTGGTTAAAAGGATTCACTTAATTTCACAAAAATTAGTGGAAATAGAAGAGGTTAAAAATAACAGTAAGTGATGCTTTGGTAAGCTCTCTTTGAAAGCTTGACCTCTGTACAATGATTGCAATGTAAAGAGGAAGTCATTGTGTTCCCAATATAGAGATCATGAGAAACTGTAGATAACAATTAATCTTCGAGTCAGAAAAGTCTGTGTTAAATCAAGTCAAAAAGCAATATAGTCTTCAAAGGAGGATCAAAGGTTTGCACGTGTTCCCTTGGGCTCCTTCATTGATCCAAAATACTGGGTGGGAACATGCCTTACAGTAGGCCACCTCACATCAGCTTTTGTTGACCTTGTACAGTAAGATGGATGGATGCTGCTATATATTTACAAAGACGGCAGAAATAAATCCTCTGTCTTTTTATTTTTAATTTATTATTATATATATTATTTTCATTTTTATTTCATCATTTCATTTTCCTATTGTAGCAGTTTATGTAGTCATTGCTATCACTGAATAAAACAAATTATGGTAGGCGGTCTCTAGCTGCTGCTTTGTCCAATCACCTTTCAAAGTAGTGTACTGCCTTTTCTTTGCAAACACTTTCAATGGGAGTCCTTCGGTGGTTCTGTGTAAGATTCTGTGTGTGGAGCAGATCATCTGGCTTTTGAGGATTTGCATTACATTTCTGAGATGTCTTGCTGCTATAAAACTAGAAATAATGTTGATAATAATGTTAATAATGTAAGGTTTTTCATGAAATTGCACAAACGTAATTTTCTCATTTTCAACACCTGTTTATGTATGTCACAACTTTTTTTGGAATCAGATGTTTCATTATTTATATAATGTTGTGACTGAAAGTTGTTTTGGTTTAGTTGCACACACTCATTAGGCTTTACAAGGCTGTCATTGCTTCGCAGCATCAGCAGAATTTTTAATGATGCAGAGTGATTAATAATTCACATTGATTAGGCTTGTGCTTCATCTGCCAGTGTCCTAAATATCATTAATTAAATAAACTGTGATGTAACTAAAAAAACACAACATTTCTCTGATGTTTACACACATAAGCCAAGTTGCACATTATAAAGACACGGGGTAATCCCTTTGCAGCTTTGAACTCAAAAGAAGCACTCTCTGGCTGCAATTCATTTATGATTTAGAAGTAAACACATGAGCCAAATATTTTAATAGTTACTTTGCACTCTCTGTGTCATCTTTCATATGTTTGCAACTACCTCCTTTGGTATGAATTATTGATAAATAGCTGGCTGTTGCATGCTGTGCCACTGAGAGGGGTAAAATGTGGTCTGGATTTGTAAAAGGAAGGAACTGTCAGTAAGCTGTTTGATTGGACACATAAGGAGGTTTGGATGCTGCATATTTTTTATTTGATCAAAATCATATATTCACCCTTTTGTACAAATGTTTTGCCAAAATACTCAAGGGATATATTTCTGACAGTCTATGTGTATATTTTGCTTCCACACATGTTGTCATAGTCCCGCTACATAATAGAATTTGACGTGTAAGCCAGCATCATGGATGTACTTGAAACATTATGTGACACAAATAAGATCACAAATGCTTCCTAAGGGAATCTCTGCAGCACCACAAGTTCCTTTAAAAAGATCCAGCTTGCAAAGCAATCATGAATTTTGAAGACACTGAATACTCCAGAGCAGTTTAATGCTACGGACGTCATCAGTGTTGTCTTGTTGTTCTCTGGGGATAACTCCTAAAGATTTACTGCGGTCAGCTCTGGGTGACAACCAAGTCATCCCTCAAGGAAAACCAGCCATGACACGCTCAGATCAAACCAAATGAGAGCATTCGGACTGACAGGGAAAGTCTACAAACAAAAACATGCCGCAAGCAGAAATGAGCACTATGCATAAAATTAAGGGCAAATTCATTTAGTTTTAGGTCATTTTTAATGTTCTACTGCCAGCACAGCTAATCAATCGTATTTGCATACAGTGTGAATGTGGCCACTCATTACAGCTCAGTTTTTCCCCATACATCCATCTCTCCCTCTTTCTCTCTCTCTCTCTCTCTCTCTCTCACTCTGTGGCCTGTGTGTTGTGTCATGGGGGAATATTGATTTCACTGGAACTACCAGGGAACGCCTTTATTGACTGACTGCCACCAATAAATTGTTGATTGCTGCTTGATGAAAAGGAGCCTGGGTACAGTAAATCCCACTATCATATCACTCTGCACAAAATGTTTCCTTTGCATATCACATGCAACTACCTTTGTAATTCTAAGTACATTTTTCAAAGAGACCAATACAACTCTGATCATTTAAAGTCCAGGATAACACATGCTGGTAGCCAAAAGCAAATATTCTGTACTGCTGCTGCTGTTGCCAGGGTTATTCTATTGAGGTATGCAACCTTGTTATTAGATCTGGGCTGCCTGGCAGGCACAAAGCTAAAGCTGCTGCTTTGCTGCTGGTAGTGCTCTCTCCGGGCAGAGTCGCCTCCAGTCATTCATCAGTTCCTCTGCTCAGAGTGACGCAGAGAGACACACAAGGCTGATGTGCTGCACAGCTGTCCCTCTGGTACTAAACTTGTGTTTAAAATGAGCAGTATCACAAATGGCTGTGCCAAGACTTTGCTCAGCAGCTGGAGCTGGCTGCTTTTATGCACAAGGATGCTTTTTCCTTCAAGTACATGCCTCTTTAAAACCATTCTATTTTGGTAAGAACCCGCTAATATAAATTGGTCTATTATTTAAAAAAGTAGCTGCATACATCAAGCAGTATGGTGAATTACAAATCGGCCTTAGAAAAGGCTATTGTGGGGGCCTACATGCTAACACACGTGTTTAACAGGCCATTCCTCTTTCTTCGATTTAATCAGTATTCAGTTGGAACATTTCTGTTTTTATGTTATTATGTTATTTTCTAAAGACTAAATACATTAAACTTCAAATTGTTGTATATTAAACAAAGACAAATAAGCTTCTTTATTTCAGTAATAATAATGATAGGCCTAAATATTCGGGAGTGACTTTGCCACGTTTTGACATACGCAATGGGTGATTGATGGAAAAATATTAGCTACATACAAGTCAACGGGACTGTATGCAAGAAATGACAATAAGGTAAAACTGTTTCAATTTGGGCTATTTAGTTATTGGAAAGACAGATTATGTTTATACTTTGTTGTTTTTTATGTGTACTGACATTATTTGAAAGATTAAAAAATAAATGTTATAAAAAAGAAAAGGTCATAATAATGTAGGCAGGAGCGCATTTTTAGGTGAGTGGCTAACATAGCACTAGCACAAATTAGCTTAGCTTCATTTGGCCAAACACATTGAGTTTTAACGCGTGCATATAAACGTGACATTAGACAGTACTCGTCTTGTTTAATGTTGTAAGTTAATCGACATCACGGAACTTTGTACTATTAAAATAAAATTCTGCCTTTCCCGGAGCAGCTCACCAGAGAATCCATGTGGAGGACTCCATGCCGGACTTTCCCTGTCGCCGTTCATGTGAAGCGCTGGTTCATACGTTCAGTGATGCCTCTGCAGCCCACAGACGGAGCGATGCAGGAGGATACTACACTGTATGGGACCTTAGCATCAAAGTGACATCCTATATGACCAATTTTGACTTGTAGTCGTCGTATGAAAATAGACTTCTTTCATCGAAAGTGTGAGCATTGCTCCTAAAAGCGCCTGCTGGACTGCTGGTCCACTATCTTCATAAGGTTAGTGGAAAAATGCTTAAAATGTTTTCATTCATTCATTCTCCATTGTCACCTTTTTGCATTTGTTAAAACCAACGCATTGTCTTATTTTAAACCATTTTCTTCAACTTTTAAGTATATATGCAGTGTTTCTCAATGCGTAGTTTTGTGTCTTGGCAATATTGTGCATATTGTGCATTCGCCACAAGTTTGATAAGGAATAACATAGGCTTTTAACAACTGTGCGAAATGTTTAAACTTAACTGACTGCTTTTCATTTTTATTTCACACTGCATTATGAAGCGGGGTATAGTAGCCAATCAACCCATTCGTACACCTTGACGAACAGCCGCGTCTGCAATTGCGTTAATGGCATGTCAACGTTAGGACGTGCAGCGTGTGATTTTGCAGCACAACTGTAGTCATTGAGCACAAACTGCTCGCGGCTTTCTCTTTGTGGATTCATTGCGACTGATTACCAATAGAACATGCGCATTCAAATGTGTCTCTAATAGCTTTGAGGTGTCAGTATGAGCACATCGTTCTTGCATTATTGCCTCGTTGGCTGCATACATGGCTGTTATATAGTATTGGATCCCTATGCATATAGTGAAGTCGATATTCCTTCGTTTAGGCTCTGGTCCAGTAAGTCTCCCTGTAAATTGGTGTTGCATGTGGTCTGCGCGAACATCAGTGCTCCAGAGTGGTTGTGTGAAATTCAACTGGCAGAGTAACATTACATCTGTAAATTACTCTCTACACTAACTCCAGCTGTTATCTGAATGGATGACTTGCTTGATGAGAAAGCACCAGTAGCTTGTGCAGAGATTAAAAACAGGGTTAATAGCTCCTGGTGTTGATGAAAATTATATGCTATTAGAACACACTCTGTTATTGCTGTATGTATGTGTGTGCGCAGGGGCACAGAGCCAAAAGGGGAAAATACAATTGCTATTCTGACACAGGCATGATTCAAGACACTGGAAGAAGGCTAAAAGACACTGGAGTATGAAGAAGTCATTGATAGCTTTGCAGAGTGAGTTAAGTACAAAAATAACACAGCCATGAGAGCAGCGTCTAGATTTGCACTACAGAACAAGAGGCATATTTAATAATTTTCCCACTGATAAATAACTTTCCCTATTTTCCTCCTTAATACAATGCTGTCTAAAAGACTGATTTTTGAGAAAGGTACTAAAATAAACAAAATTGCAACAACACAAAAAGAAAATTCAAAACTCGCACAGAGAGCGTAGACCTCTGCCAAGGTAACAGTCCTATCGCGCAATGCTAAAGACATAGTGCCTAGACCTGGACTTAGACTCGAAGATCTTCTAGGGATCTCAGGGGTAAATCCTTTTTCCATTGAGTTACAAAACCCTTATATCTCAATGGTAAAGAATCTATATACTAAAAGCAATAATTTGTTCTTTTAGTGGGTTAATAGGAAAGTTAGTGTCTTTGGTTTGTATCTCAAGATGGTACAGAATCCCTTATAATCCTGGATCTAAACTGTGATCTCAAAACATGGTTCTGCAATTTTTAATTAAATAAGTAAAAGCATTTTTACAGCCCACTAAAATCTTTGGACAGTTCTGTATTTTCCTTTATCTTTTAATTTTTCCCGCTGATAAATGTATTGCAAGACAGACATTTTTTCCTAGTCTTATTGCTAGGAAGCATGGAACAAACCTGCAATCTGTTGGTCTTCACTCTTTCTTTTTAACACTAAACATGGCTACTCTCCTTTGTGAAGCAGCTTCCTACAACCCAGTGCACCTCACAGCAGTGTCTTATACCACTATGTTCAGATGGTCATTAGTTGCCTTTTCTCTTTCTCTGTCAGATAATGATGGGTTCTGTGCTGAACTCTCAACCCTGTTCCAGTGCTTCATTAGCCCCCCTTCCTTTTGTCTCGATGCTGCTATCAGTTTTAGGAACTCCCTCCTGTATAATTCACCTACCTCACAGGTTATGGTAATATAAAAAAAATCCAGACATTAGAAATGTTTTTGTTGTTTTAGGTTATCCAAGTGGTAATTAGTGGACTACTGAACTTGTTTCTGTTTCAGTTGTGCTGTTGAACCTGGTTCAGAAAGGGATGCTATCTGCTGTAATCATAACCTCAGTCCATTGTCTGGCAGTGGATATTAAGCATGATTTTAAGTCGAAGCAAAGTATGCTAGATAATTACAGCTGTTTGTCAGTTAAAATTGAAAAATAAATAAGTAAAACACAATTAATTAGTGGAACCTTGAAATCACAAAAATGTCTTCTTGACTATGTATAATTATTATAATATTAATGTAATGGAGACTATTACAGGCGGCACGATGGCTTAGTGGTTAGCACTGTTGCCTCACAGCAAGAAGGTCCTGGCTTCGATTTCTGAACCATGTGGGGCCTTTCTGTGTGGAGTTTGCATGTTCTCCCCCTGTCTGGATGGGTTTCCAGTTTCCCCCATCAACCTCAAAACATGCGCAATAGGCTAATCCTCCAGCCAGATACTTCTGATCAGGATCCTCGCTCTAGACCTGGAGAAGGGTCCCCGGGCACTGACAGGGTGCCCCAGCGGCATTGAATGATGGGTCAAATGCAGAGAATGAATTTCTCTACGGGGTTAGAACCTTATTTGTAATGAGTGGAGTCTGCATGTCCTGCCCCTTTTACTGTAGGTTCTCTCTTGGTACTCTGGCTTCCTCCAATTGACATATATGTGTTAGGAAATATTGTGAGTCTTAATTGACCTTAGTTAATGAATATGAGAGCGAATAGTTGTCAGCCAGTGTATGTCTAGTGCTAGCTGTGCTACTAACTGGCCATTGACCAGGCTGCATCTTGCCTGATGCCCACAGTTGCTGGAATAAGCTTCAGCCAAATTTCTATACTGTTTGTATTAAAAAATCCAGGTTAAACTCTGTAACACACCAGTGTTTATTCTTACTTTTCTGCCCAATACATCAGATTTTAATGTAAGAGAGATAGTACTGAGACAGGACCAAAGATGCAATGCATTAGGACAATGGTGTTCCCAGCAAAGTTCAACAGTTCCTACCATGTAGCACTTTTGATGTTTAAAGAATCTTATTATCTACAGATTTAAATAAAATTTACAAGTACCAAAAAATACATGTTAGTGGCTACATTAATCTCATGAGAATCTATATGCTGGACCTTCACTGGCTCTACTCTCTCTTTCAGTGGCGTTAGAAGAGCTTAGAATTTAGGCAGCACAAGAGCAAGCAAAATAGTAGTGGCCCAAATATTGCTTTCTAACCCCACGGGCTTTACAGTAACAAAAAGGGATGATGACGGTAAAGAAGATTTTGTGATGTGCAGTGATGACATAGCTGTTACTAATAACTCGCCCTGAGGTTTGATTAGAGAAGCCAGCAGTCTGAGTAGTGCAGTGATGATGTTGAGGAGGACAGCAGTAGTGAGTCAGCTCCAGCAGTATTCTCCTATGTGCCGATCCTTAGATCTGCTGTGTTTTAATTACACTGTTGGAGTTTTCACACAGGGACGTCATGTTCGACTTGCTGCTTTCCAGGATTTTTTCTCAAATACAAGAGTGGGACATTTTCCATTTCCAAACTGTATCTCTCAGGCACCAGTGACACCTCACTAGTTTGACTTGAGGGGGTTCTTGAACCTGTCCTGCATGGTCCTCTAATCTTAACCTGTACCTCTCTGCTCCCAGGATATGTCAGCAGCAGGCCAGTTTAATTTCTTTGGCTTTTCTCTGATGTAATTGTTTTTAAAGCACAGAGAACAAGCTGCCCTGGGGTGATTAGTGGAGTCTTGTGTGTTAAACTTTATGGACACCTCCAAGTCTTTATGGAGCCTTTACAAAGAGGGTGAGCCGCTGCCTATAGAAATATGCTTTACCATTAGCTGCATAGACTGGTTGTTCCTCACACACAAACTCATTTGATATACAATATATTCAGGTATTTGTTTTATTGTTTATTGTTCCTCGATTCAAATGGCATGACTAATCCAGCCACAGATGGTCACAAACCAGTGTACTCTTTGTGCCAGTCCCAAGCCTGGATAAAGGGAGAGTATTGCATCAGGAAGTGCATCTGGTGTAAAAACCTATGCCAAATCAATATAGGCACTATGCAAATCACAGCATGATAAAAGGTGGTTGGCCCTGGAAGTGAATGCACTTGAAGAATTTCAAATAGCATGACTATTCATTTTATTCAGTGTTTTTATACTGTAGATGTGAGTGTAAATATAGATGTTAAATATATTGCATTAAGTGTATTGCTTTGCTAATCTGTGCACGATTATTAGCTTTGAAATGTAAGTGCTGTTGAATTTGTGATGAAGAGTGATGCTCCTCTTCATGCTTGCCGATGCCTGCGGGTCTTATATTGGAGTTTTTGCCTGGGGCTTCCTCTGTGTGTCTACAGTCAGCTGTGTAGAGTATGACTCGTCACATCATTATCTCTACACGGTCCTGTCAAACATTGTGCCTTGTCCATCTTTAACCAGAGGAGAGCCTCACAGCCACAGCTATCCTACCTTATTGTTATTACAAACTTGGCTGCCCCTTCTGTATGTGATTCTATTCATGCCGCAGTAATGCTCTGCTTCTGAACTATATGGTGTGATTGTTGGTTTTATTTGCTCTTCACCAGAAACTAGGACACTCATTTGTTGATATAAAGACATACTGTAGACCTGCATTTGCCAGGGGGACAATGTCAATTCTAGTGGGAGACCTAGTGACGGGGAAAGAGAGGCATGTTTGTATGGCTTCCAGCTATTGGAGCATGCTCTGCCTGTGAAAGGCCACTGCCATTGTTGGGTAACATAATCCACCAGGGAGGCCTTTGGCTAGACACTGGGCTGGACTCTCCACTCTCTCTCCCTCTTAGCTTCTCTTAGTACAGATGCATATCACTTTCTCAGAATGCTGAACAGCGCCCAGTGTTTCTGAATTTGTGTGTTTAAGGATGAGACACACACTCATTGGATTAGTGTTGTTATTCTCACTGCAAGGCCTGAACATTTCTACAGATACCACTAGCCATACTTTGATATTTTCCACCAATGCCAAGGCAAGTGGCTGGAAGGGGAAGACACACCACTATCTCATCTGGTATGAGAAGCAAGGCGTTCCAGAGATAACTGTCTGTGGTACTTTTAATGAAGTGGTGTATGTGTGTGTACAGTGGTGCTTATGGTCACCTGAGAAGTGCAGATAATAACTGTGAAAAATGAAATTCCTCTGTGCTATCAGCAGCTCATAATAGATTAAAAAGTGTGCTCCACGATCAGATATCCTGTGATCTAATAAATCTAAACACTATTTCTCCTTATCAAGTCCTTATCGAGTCTACACATAAACAATAAAACCCACATAAACACAGCAGTAATACAAGTTTAGCTATAAAATTGCTGTGCATGCGTGTATCTGGTAAATAAAATATGTTTTAGAGAATTAACCTACTTTCATTTACTATATGTGTATAAAAAAATCAGGGTTCAAGTCCAATAAAAGGTTAGGTTATTCTGATAGATTTGAGAGAAGAGAATTTTGTTGATGTAGAATTTTGTTTTAAAATTATATATAGGCAAAAAAGCATTAAATATGCAGCATCCCTCGGATATTACAGAACAGTAAATGAGCATACATGTAAATGAAACTTAAATCTTTTGCTTTTAACAAACGTAGATTGTGTCTGCCTTTTGAAAATGTGCATTATTTAAAGAAAAATGATACACCGTAGTTTATCAAAATCTGTCTTATATCTAAGTAACTGCTTTAAATTGTACATTTAAATACTTTGTAATTTTTTTATTTTTAATTTTTTTGCTTTTTTTTGCCTCATTTACATCTAAAGAGCTCCCCCTACATTTTGGAGTAAATGTAAATACTCACAAGTCCAATTGACTCATATGACTGCTCACTTGGCTTTAGTTTTGTTTTCCCCTCCACGTATCCGCACATGTTTTTTCTGCCATTGGGCTGTCATTATGAGAAACCAAGAAATAAAGTCTTGTCGTGTGGCTAACCGCGTTGTGCCGCTTTCTCGAAAGACTCATATTTGTAGGTGTTGTTTTCAGCCCAGAGACATCAGGGGAAGGGGCAGGATGCTTTATTCACCCCACAACAACCCATTTAACCATCATATGGACTCTGAAACTGTTTATTTAAAGTAAAAAAAAGTTACTGTTCCACTTTAAATGGGAGTAATGTGATGAGCTGCCATTATCACTGCTGTTTTAATCTTTTGACCCCTTTAGCATCATCAATCACTGTATCAATTTACAGTTACCATCCATGTGAGCCCAAGTGTCCAGGGCTGATAATGAAAATTCATACAAAAACTATGTAGTTGATGTCTAGTTTGTATTGGGGTTCCTGCTAATTGACGAGTGCCAGCTTGTTAGTCACAGTGGCGCTCTGGTCAGCATTGGCTTGGTGCAGGAGTGTAAGCTGCCAGCGTGTCTTGAGCAGTGGCCTATAGCAGCTGGCCTGGCTCTGACCAGGAGGATGAGGATGAATCAGGGCCATGACGAAAATCTCTCTCTGATCACCCTCTGACTGTCACGAAGTCAGAGCATGTGTGATCTCACTTACGTTACATTTTACAGCTAATAAAAAAAAAACTGTTCTTCTACAAAGTTGGAATGCAGTACTGGTTATGCCACTGTTTTAGCCTGGTACTGCTGTCTAAATTCGAAACATTGGAGCACATTACTGCTCCTCCCTATCCGGTTTCATGGGTTGCCAGGTACAGGAAGCATCCTCTCTTGTATGGCCTAACTAGCATTACACTTGTACACCATGGTAAGTGTCGAGTCATACACTGTAAGTTGCAGTGTTTTTTGTAATGAAGTATTTTGCAAATGGCTCTTTAGCAGAGTAACGTCTGTTCTGCTCAAAGGCATCCAAATACAGATATGTTTGCGTCTTTTTATATTTTTTCATAGCAAGGCTAAAGGTTTAGTACCAACTGTCTATTTTAGTTTAGTTAGCTTAACTTGTAGTTTTTTTTTATTTTTTTATTTCATTCTCTTTGGCTGACTGGTCCCTGATACTCTTTTAATTTTTAGTTTGAAACTACTTGTGTGCTACTGCTTAATGCTAATGCTACTCTAACTGTACTTATGCTTTTGCAACAATGCAGTTTCCCCACTGAGGGATTAATAAAGGTTTCCTTATCTTAAGTGGTTTTGTAGTGCTGGCGTTAGTTGCATCCATACCTTACAGTTCTCACGTATGCATCTGGCAACTCTCTCTCTGCTTTTGTGATTGCACAATTGCACAGTGAATAAATCGCCAGTACCGTTATCAGCAAAACTTCTATACGATTTAAAGTTTTATTTACATACACACATTTACATATGTGGACATTTTTTTATGATTATTCAAACTAATTATTACATAATTACCTTTTAATATTTTAACTCATCAAAAGCATTAGGCAATGTTGTCTCATGTTGAATAAATAAGTTCATGTAAAGCTGCCGTCTGCACAGAATCCACTGTTGTGGCAATAACATGTCACATGCCTGTCTGTGTCTCTTTCGAAGGTCAGGTCATGTGACTCGCCATTGAAGAAGCCTTCTTGAGTGCAGCACCTGTTTATTTAAAGCAAGGAGATTTATTTAAGAGGCCGTTACTCAAGATAAGCTTCAAAAGGTACAGCTCAAAATGGAATAGTGGAGGCTATTTTAAGTCCACATGAGCCTGGCTTTAGGAGCTGCCTGAGAGATGAATAGAGAGACAACAAGGAGACAATTGGTGTTTTAAAGCTTCATATTCTGTGATTACAGACTTTAATTTATGTCATAACTTTTGAATTCAATGTAAAATGTTTTTATTTTTTTTATTTTTATTTTTTATTGAGCTCAGCCATGTTCTGACACGGCTGTCATCTCAGCTAAAGTAATAAGTAGGGCTGGGAAAATTACCAGGTTAACCAGTGCGTTAATTTATTGATTTAATCGCGTTAATTTCAATTAACGCATGGATTAATTTGATCACAACAAAAATATTACGCCGACACTGACAGAGGCAGCAACACGCCGCGGGTCTTCCAGCGGGGCAGAAATGCACTGCGCGAACGTGGAAGATGACACATTTCCGTTTCCATCCATCAGGCGGGTTCGAGATGAGCCAGACTTGCGCAGTTTCAATCAGTGTCGGTCTGTGCGCAGTGCACGGCGGTCAGATTTGTGTCCGACTTGTTCCCGACTTGCTCCGATGCCACAAGTGCGACGGTCACCGTGAGATCCAAACGACACCAGCGCCTGAGCCGCCGCAGTTCATCAGGAGCAACTGTGGAGGCTGCACGGCTCAGTGCATGATGGGAAAACGCCCACCTGTCAGCAATGAACGGACAGGTGATTTCATCTGACTTCTGACGCACGACACTTCACTGCCCTACTCTCCTTCTTTCCCCGCCTCTTCTAAAAAAAAATTCAGACTAAAGTTACAGTTTTGACCTGTATAAACCAACACACGCGAGAAGTGGATTTCGTGCGTGATGGTGCGTGATCTGAGCCACAAACTGTCCGACTTCAGTACAGGCGTATTTCCCCTCCTCTCATTGCGGCCGTGCGCTCTCGTTCACAATCCAGGCGAGGCGCAGTTGCCTGGAAATTCCAGACTCACCGCTGTACCAGCGGATGAGTCTGATCGCCTTACAATCAATTCGATTTCTAGGGCGGAGCAAACCCGAATTAACGAACAGCGGCGTTAGCCAATCAGAAAATGGCGGACGTGACGTTAACAAAGCGACAACAAAGTAAGAAAGTAAACAAACGGAGTAGAGAAGCCACGAGGGAGGAACGAAGGAGTTATTTCAACATTACCGTACCATACCGCTAACTGAAACAAACTCTCGGCTCCTCGGTGCGCCATCTTTATTGTTGTCGGCGAGGAGATGCGTACGAGTGACGCTGCTCGCGAAGAACACGTGACTTAAATAAACCAATCAAAATGCACGGTACGCTTGGGATTTGAGTAAACCACTGCGGACGGCGTGGTGACCAGACTGATATGTCTCTGTAGAATAACACAGAGACATATCAGTCTGGATTTTCCAGGCAAGAGGCGCAGTTCATCTGTAACGAACCTAATGCAACAAGTGAACGAGCTAAAGCATATGGACAAATGGACAATTCTGCTTCAAATCGTCACCAGACAGCAATATAATCAAAACAAAAGTTATGTGCAGTCTTATGCAAGGATGAGTTCAGTTACCACTGGAGTAACACAGTTCATAGTATTTACACTGTTGTGAACCAGAACAATTGATATTAATTGAAGAATTAAACTTATTTTTGTTGAAGTTCTAAAAGAGATTACACATGCTTTTTTAGGTAAGTTTTGTGTATTTGTTGGTTGTACCTTATTTAGGCAAGCTTTGTCTGAGTTACAGGTCTCAAAGAGACTATTAATTTATTTTCTTTGCAAGTTTTGTTTGCATTTCACAAGTTTACAGTAAAGTATGTGGTTAATTCAAAATAAATGTTCTAAATTTACAATTTTGTGTTTGTACGTGAATTCATAATACGATTAATCGCGATTAATAACTGGTAGTTATTAATCGCGATTAATCGCAATAAATTTTTTCAAATTTGCGATTGATTAGTTAATTTTTTTTATCGATTCCCTATTGCCCTAGTAATAAGTAAAATAAAGTTACAATGATGGCTTTCACACCAGAATAGCACATTCACTTTACTTTCCTTCATTCCACATTGCTGTCACTTACTGAAATGTGTTGAAAGATTTTTAAAAGCAATGCTCAGTAAGAACAAGAAATTGTCACTGTTGTGGATCTTTATTGGCTGTCACATCATCATTCTTTGGCCTCTGAGAGAAAGCAGCCAAATAGACCTGCCACTACCATGGGCAACCTGATTCATTGTTATGTTGAATTACTCACAGCAGTTAGTAAGTATGACTGCTTTGTTGCATGAACCTTTTCTTTTTATCACCTGTAGACATGATATACTTTTTATTTTTTAGCTTAATCCATAGGATTAATCAGGATTAAGAAAAATAACTGTTTAACTCAAGAAGACTAATCATATTTTTAATAAAAATCCAAATCATTTTGATTGGCACCTTAATATGTATTATACAAATGTTGTGTACAACTTAAATAATAAACAAATTGTTTGATGACCTCACATACAAATAATTGATACAGACCAACAGTGGTGGACGTAGATGTAATCATAACATGCACTGGAGTGTTATATAGGGCCAATCCGCTGTGGAAAGCCCATGTGAGGAAAGGCAGGGCCTAAAACTCTGCCAGATTTCATTTCACGCTCCACAGAGCACAGCCTTTGAGACGGTGACATTTACATGGCCCTCTATACCACTGCCAGTGCTGCAGGCCCAAGGCTCAGGCTAAATCAGGCACAAGGGCCCATGAATGAAGAGGCAATGAGAGCGAAGAACAAGGAGAAGCTAATAGGCTGCACCAAGGCTGCTGCTGCCACACAGGACTATGCAAGTTCTAAAAAAGTGAACAGGGCTGGCCCTGACTCAGGACTCAACTGACTGTAAACTAAAGTTCTCGTGATTCTCTGATTCTTTATTTAATATGCTGAAATACACAGTTGGTGTATACTGTATATTCAGTTATGAACATTACATTGACCTATATCTCATCAATGCAATGAGAGCTACATTATCTGTACCTGTTCTGTACAATTACTAATGCATTTTGCATTGCATATAAACAGTCATATAATGAGTACATTTAGGCAAATACTGTAGCTTGATGTCAAAATAATGAAGTGAATGTAGAACAGTAGCACTGGCTGTGAGTGGGGGAGGAGGTCATTGTTCAGACTGTAACCAGCTTTTCCAGGGATTATCTGCTGCAAAGTCCAACTGGTCATCTCACAACTAAAAGGTCATCAGGCTACTTTGAATGTCGGTCGTGGACTCTCATTGTGGTCTAATGTCTCTCCTGGTCTACTGCTTCATGCCAAAGGTTCAGTTCATATTAAGTATTATTAAACTTTTTTTTCCTCTTAGGGCCATAAGCAACTGCAAATTTATATGAATTGTTTTCACCGGCCTTTGAGACTTGGCCATCATTTCGCTTTCTCTAAAAGTAGTTTGTTTGGCTCATCCAGGATTTTTTTGTGTTGTTTTGCCTTTCTTAGCCAGTTGTTGTGGTGATACATTTACCAGGTGGTTGACTGTGGTCCTATATTACAATGGTTCTCAAACTGTGCTACAGATACCACTGGTGGTACACACAGGCAAAAGAACAAGGAGGCCCGGCCTTTGCTCCATCTCGTAGAAGAGTTGCGACATTGAGGGGACAGAAAACTGAGCGCTCGAACGCTGTTCATATAGCTTTGAACTGTGACAAATGGAGTTGGAAATACATTGTTTTCAACGAGGGCGGCGCAAATAAGAGCTACTGGTACGTACGGTACCGTATTGTGAATGCACTAACTTGTTTTGGGAGTGAACGGAGTTGTAAGAATGCTGGTCTGTATTCTATTAATAAAGTTTGACTGACTGACTTATCTGACTGTTTTATTGACAGTTCCTTTAGCGCAGCTCCATCTAGTGGATGCATAACGCAACCCCAGCCACTACAGTAGCTTCTATTCTATGCGCCTTATAATGCGGTGTGCCCAATATATGAAAACAGTTTTAAAATAGGCCATTCATTGAAGGTGCGCCTTATAATCCGATGCGCCTTATAGTGCAAAAAATATGGTATGTATTACAGATGATATTTTATGTATATATGCTCTATATAAACATCTTCAAGAAGCATGCTTGTAGCTTTGTCTGAGTTAATTTTGTAAAAAATAAGTGATTTTTTGTAGCATTAGCACCAATTTTTAACAAAAGATTAATCGATTATCAAAATAATTGTTAGGTACAGCCCTACAAATTACACATTAGAGCAGATAATTAGATCAAGTTTAGTCTTAGGTAAAATCCTGTTTTTCTCCTGTGCTAGTCCTTTGGTTGTGCTCTAGTTGTTTAGCGCTTAGCCCTAGTTTAGGCCTATTTTAGTCCCAGATTTAGTCATGTGTGCAGGCGTATTGGAACAGCAATTTAGTCTATATCTGTGTTTATTCCTGGTTTGACCTGTTTTTTTTGTTAGGGTTTAGGCCCACTTAAGTCTTGTTACACGAGTGAAGGAAGGATGGAGCATGAGATTTACAGGCTGACTGGTGCAGCATCTGTAGTAATGTGGTTGATGTACTGGTCTGTTGTGGTAAAGAAGGAGCTAAGTCGAAAGGCAAAGCTCTCGATTTACTGGTCAATCTACGCTCTTACCCTCACCTATGGTCAGGAGCTTTGGGTCATGACTGAAAGGACATGATCCTGTATACAGCTATCTGAAATGAGTTTCCTCCATAGGGTGGCTGGGTGCTCCCTTATGATGAGGAGCTCAGTCACTCAGGAGGAGCTCAGAGTAGAACTGCTGCTCCTCCGCATCGAGAGGAGCCAGCTGAGGTCAGCCATTTGTTTAGGATGCCTCCTGGACGTCTTCCTGGGGAGGTCTTCAGGGCATGTCCCACCGGGAGAAGGCCCCGGGGAAGACCTAGGACACGATGGCGGGATTATGTCTCTCGGCTGGCCTGGAAATGCCTTAGGATTCCTCTAGGAGAGCTGGAGGAAGTGTCCAGGGAGAGGGAAGTCTGGGCACCTTAGGCTGCTCCCCCCATGACCCGGCTCCAGAGAAGCGGAAGAAGTATTTTATTTATTTTAATTTAAACTTTGGCTTAGACATCGGTTAGTCCTGATTTAGGCCCACTTAAGTCAGTTTAAGATGGTACTTGGAAAATATTTTTTGTGATCCTCAGAGGTTGCTGGACAACTCAGAAAACTGTGGAGATGTACACAGAGTCTTTTAATTTGACCAAAACACAAGCCTTACCATATAAACTGCCATATAATCAGATGTATTGGAGGAAGAGGCAGATGGAGCCATGACGGCAGTAGCAGGAGCAGGTGGAGGTCAGTGTTGCCACCACGCATTCTTGACTGGTTTGTTCGTCACATCCTGGCAAATCGATATGGCTGTCCCACAAATGAGTCCACACCACCAGTCCATTATAAAGGTGCAAGTCAAGCTATGGCACTTAGTAACTGCCGTAACGAGGCGGTAACAAAGTTATGGAATCATTAGTGAGCATGTGTCTCGGCGGGACGGCCAGGGAAAGCAGAGTGACAGATGGTGGCTGTGTGTGTGTGTGTGTGTCAACGTGTGAATGAGTGAATGTTTGCTGCCGTGTTTTGCTTAAAAACAAGAACAGGCTGAAACAAAGTGTTGTTTAGCTAAGCTTTTCAGCCGTGATTTTGTGTTGTGCTAAACAAACAAAACAGTGGGTTTTTGATATATTTTAATAATTGGACAAATATTCAATTCATGGTGATTTTTCTAAAAACAATCTTCACCATGTAAAAGCACAAATAAACATAAGCAGACACGAGCCTATTTTTAGCCAATCACTTAAATAGTCCTCTCTGCCTAATGTTGTAGAGTATTAGAGTAGGGGTATTAAGGCTTATTTTTCTGATTTTAATAGAGGCCATTTTGTTACATGAAGAAGACACAAATATTCCAAGTTTTTCCTGTATTTTCTATAGACAGCCACATCAGAAGTGAGAAGTTCTTAGGTTGTATGTAGGAGAAGAATAATTAAATGGTCTACATTTTTGCTCACCAGAAACCTTTTGGTCAAGGATATTGAAATAGTACACTGATCAGGCATAACATTATCACCACCTGCCTAATATGCAGCCCAACACGTAACAAACTGAAATGCACTTTGTATTCTGACACTTTTCTATCAGAACCACCATTAACTTCTTCAGCAATTTGCGCTGCATTAGTTCATTTGTTGGATTGGACTACACAGGCCAAGTTCACCAGGTTGATACTGATCAATGCAGACCAGGAACACCCCACAAGAACCGCAGTTTTGGAGATTCTCTAACCTTTGTCTAACCATCACAATTGTGCCCCTGTCAAACGTGCTCAAATCCTTACACTTGCCCATTTTTCCTGTTTCAACAAATCAAATTTGAAGACTAAATGTTTACTTTCTGCCTTTTCTATCCCACCTACTAGCAGGTGCCATGATGAAGAGATAATTTGTTTTATTCACTTTATCTTACAGTGGTCATAATGTTATGCCTGATTGATATGAACAAATTATTAATATTTTCTTCTTCAATGAGGCCCACAGACAAATCTCCAGTCATTGATGTCATCTTGATTCTGTTTTGTCTTTTGTTCTCACCCACCCTCACACTCTTTGGTGACATACAGATGTAGTGTCCAGACATATTAGTAATTTAATTATCAAGTAAGTAAAAAGGTCACATGTGTGGTAAAGAGTGAGAGAAAGTCGTTTGCTAATTGAGCACAAAATGATCCGACAGCTGGAGGTCAGGCGTCAGTCTGGCCCTGTGAGCTGTGAGCTGGACGGGCTGCGGTGGAATTAGCTACCCTCTGCCTGGTATTGGTCACCACTTTTCAGGTCACCACTCACGGCGCTGAGCCTTTTCAGGGACATGCCATTTTTAGTATAGATAATCTAGATATACATAATAAAAGTGGTTTGGGATTGAAGTCAGATAGGCAGATTTGCAGAGAGATCAAAATCTGTTTGGGCTGAAACTAAGTGCTGGTGAGATAGAATCCGAGACAAAGATGAATGGCCCAGAAAAGGCAGTTATGAAGGAATGACTTCAGCACCATGGACAGCACCTCAGACTCTATGCATGTAACACTGATGTTTTTATCACAGCACTCAATATCGTCCCACACATAGGCGCAGAGCCAGTAGAAGGCATTTTAAATGGTTAAGATTCAGTTCATGAGTGTGGACCAATGACCTGAGGATAATTTTTAATTTGCATATTGCTTGATACATTTCCATTGCTGCCTTTGATGTCTTACTTTTGGAATAATAAGGCAGGTTTTTATTGCAAGTACTTACAGGCAGCAAAATTGTTTCACAAAATAACAAATATACCTAACATAAATTACTTCCATTGAACGTCTGAAGTGCAATAGTCAGCTACTTTTTTCAGTAGAACTTTTATTCTTTCCTTTCAGCTTTTTCTCTTTCCGGAGTCACTACACCAAATTATCTTCCGGCTATCGATTTGGCGTAGGTTTTATATTGCATAGGTCCAGACACAATTCTTTCCATTTATGCAGGCTTGGGACTGGTTCAAAGAGTATATTGGCCTGTGACCCCTTGAACTGTTATGGCTTGATAAGATTGCCATTCCTAACATACAGTATACAAAGTTACACTGCACAGGAGTTAAATACCAACCTATACACCCAAAATTTGAATTTCACCATAAGGACATTACAAATCATTAAAACACAGAATCACCTGCAGTCTCTTTTGTATATAAACAATTGCTGTTGTATTTAAGTCTGACATTGGCTGCCTGTGCCTTCTTTCTGTCATGATGCCAGGTTAAGTGAGTGTGATGCCAGATCCTCTGTCAGCACTGCCCAGCGGAGAGATAGAGCTGATCAAACCAACTGACAGAACGAAGATCTAGGGACTCATCTTCAAGAGGTTTTATCTCCACTATAATAGAATATTTATTTCCATCTCAGTTACTTTCCTGTTTCCTTTTAGACAGGCGTTTCATTGCACTTGAATGAAACGGCTCCGGCCTGGATTATACGTTTAGAATTTCTGGCCTCTCTCTCAAAAAGCATCCATCTTTTCAGTATTAAAAGTGGAAAATGCAAACAGGCACCTATTTTCTCACTAATTTAGGATCAAAAAGCAAATGAATTAATTGCATTGCATTCATAATGCCATGGATCCAATGCATTATGGACAGAAGGTGATCCTTTTATACCATAATTAGCAAGTAGCTGGAAAGTGGATGCTGGTGGGTTCTCTTCGTTTAGTGCTCTCCAAGCCGACAGACAGCGCAAGGGTGCGTGTCTGAAGCATGAAATACTGGCATCTGTGAGGACACCCAAATCTCCTGAGCGGCTCTGGCAGGGAGACGGGCGCACAGGCAGCAGAAAATGGCTTAGTCAGGGTCATCACCAGCCAATAGCTTTGGATAGCTGTGACGAGCCAGGGCATTTTCTCAGGCTCCAATAAGCTAAGTGAGAAAAGATCTTCTGCAGGCCATGTTGCCAGCAAACACTGTTCTCACGCTCTTTATGTGCTACTATTATCTTGTTTTTGGGAGATGCTGTTCTTGCTCTCGTTGTGTTGCTTGATTTTTAATACGCATGTTGACGGATAGATTGACCTAGGCAGTTGATCTATATTTCATGTGTGCTACAAATCCTGATAGTGTAACAGCTGTGGCCATAGGGTTTATGTTTCTGGGTTATTCGTATGTCCTCTGTTAATTATCATGAGCTGTGGAGATTTACAAGAAATTATTACATTAACACAATCCGATCAAAATATGTTAAATGATCTTTGTGTTAAGGATTAATATAAATTGTTTATTATGCTTAGTTATCACATATGGGCTGTTTTTCTAATATTGTGTAGCCCTAATTCTGATCAAAAATATTAAATTTATGAATGGCAATATGGTGATATACTGATAATGTTCAGTAGAATGCAATACTATTTTTTGGATGTGAGTGCTGTTTCTCTTCTTTCTCATCTCTGGAGGTGCAGATAAGGTCCATCTGCTCAGTGGCCTGCACAGTAACATATGTACCTTCTACACTCCCAAGACACGCAAGACACTACTACAATATGCTACAGCCAAACTTAGACCAGTTTAGACCAGATGAGTATTACACACATTTGCTCACAAAAACAAATGCATGCAAAGGCACCAAACACACATGAGGTCATTTGTATAATCTGCCGGAATCTGGGCCAATGTTGACGAATCAGCCGGCAGCGGGATGAGCAGTCCCTGTCATAATAATTTTTTTGTGTAGGAGGGCATATATGGAAGCACAGCCAGTGTTATTTTGGTGGGTGTTACAGAATATTACTGTATACAACCCTGAAAAATGTGGGACTTTTCAAATGAATTAGTTAATGGACTGGTCAGTAACATAACACTAACTTTATTTTCTATTATTGATATTGTATTGGATGCTCATGATTTGGGGCTGCTCTGGGCCACTTAAATCTATATTCTTCAAATTTTGGTTTCATCTACCCATAGAACAATTTCAAATTTTGCTGCAGTCCATTTTGAATGAGCTTTGATCCAGAGAAGTGTTCCTGGATCATGTTCACATAAGCTGTCTTCTTCTTTGCACGATACAGCTATAACTTTCTTTGGTGCAAACTATGTTCAGAGACATCCGGAAGTGTTCTTGATCCATGCATTGATTTCTATTAGAATCATACTTTTTTTTAGCAGTGCCACTTGAGGAAGATCATGAACATTCAATACACCCAACACTTGATTTGTTTATCTTACATTGATTTTTTTTTTAAAATTGGGGTTGTATTTGTATGTGCAAACTTTTAGAAAGATTTATGACATTTTAGGCGAGGAATTACGCTGTGTATGAATTTTTTGTCTGCAATCAGATTAAACCAGTGGAAATCGCAGGTGATTTTGAAGAACCGTTTGTAGCTGGAAAGCACTGCAATCAACCAGCCACATTTCCCCCACGCCCATACTCAGTGATTTTGTACTTGCCCTTTAAATTCTGGCATTACTTGTGACGTCTCTTGTGATTCCAAATGCCAGCCATGGATGTGATCATTACTACACATTTTCCTGAAAAAAAAAGTTGGTAGTGAGCCACAAAATAAATGGAACAAAAAACTTGGAACATATCCTTTAAAAATTGCACCAAACATTTGGGCATGTAATTACGCACTTCCCTGGTTGCCAAACATTATTATGCTAGTATAGTCTGCAGATGGAGTGAAATGAAAAAGCAGTTTGTTTATCCAGCACATGGCGACCTAATGACTGAAAATGATTAACACATTCATCAAAAACATGGCGATGACCAATATCCAACTCTCTTTACGTTGACGTGTTAAAACTGCCTCGGGTAATACATCGATAGTAATGGGATCTGCAACAATCAATGTATGTCGATTGATCTGTCCACCTGCCCAGTACAAACTAGACCACACCATCGCGATGCGTCAACATCTTGTGATTGCCTCGAAGCACACATCAATAGGAATTATTAAGAGACTGCTGTCTGGAAGTGAGGGCAACAGGAGACGTGTTACAGCTTGAGCCATGTCTGTGTGTTTCTTGGTTTACCGTTAGATGTGCCAGGTAATGTGAAGTCATTTTAAAATGTTTGTTATGGGCTGCAGCTACAGGACATCTTAACATGCTGTGTTTTTCTATCTAAGGTTTAAAGTTGTTTTTGTGTGATCCATTTTAATAAAGAGGTGCTTTTAGTTCCTGGTTATAGTTATTTTTTGCTATGCTAACATGTATTAATGGTTTAGAGTTTTTAGACCAGCTTTGTGTCTGACATAGTCATTTGTTAATGCTACTAAGCCAGGCTGCCTAAAGGTCATCAAGAAGTGCTTTCTTAAAAACACTTATTTAATGGGCACTAGATAGACCAGGGGTAGGCAACCCCTGGCCTGTGGGCCAAAGTTGGCCCTCGGTCAGATTAAGTTGGAACTCAATAACTTTTCAGCTGATATCCACTTTTATTAAATGCTATTACTTGATAGCATTTAACCCCATGGTACTGCCAGTGAATGAAGCCGCTGTAAGACTCTATTTGCAAGCATACACCTCTCTGTCATGGTTTCATGGTTTTAGTTGCCTCAAACCAATAAATAGCAAGCATTCTATCATGTGACCTGTGATATTAGTCATACGTGTGATATTTAACATGAATTATCACTATAATGAATAAAACGGACTGGATTATTGCAGCTCTGTGCCTTACGCGGGGAGGCTGAATGCTGGGTAAGCAAACGTTAGCAATTTTACACTGCATCGGTTTATTTAAGAGGTTTTTATTTCTGATTACGACGTGACAGAAGTAAAAAAGGCGTTTCTAAATGGTTTCATTCAGACGTGTTGTGTACAGTTTAAAGACCTCTCGGGGTCCCGCTGTTCTCCTCCAAAACTCGCAAAGCCTGCTGGTCTATACTTGTGATCATCGCTGTCCACTACTTTTCAAAATGCATTGTGGGAAATTTTGAGGGCACTATTTATTATCTATTAGACATTCGGACACTACTACAAAAAGGCGTGACCACTGTATAGGTCACTATAAAGGGATTAGCGAGGACGTTTGGACACAGCCCTAGTCCATCTAGGCCAGTGATAGTCAATTGGTTGCCATATCTGGCCTGCCAGAGCTTTCCATTCAGCCCCCAGAAGCAAAAATATTGGGTCCCGAGTAGAGCCCAATTTAATCAATATGCACCATTATGAACACTTATTTTCACCAGGAAAGTGCTTTGGGTAGTCCTGAGAGCTCAGAGTCCAACTCAGAGTGTTTCCAAGCACTGTGGTATGTTATACTTCTGTTCATAGGAAAGAGGCAAAATTGCCTTTCTTGACGTGAAATGGTCAAAATGTCAATAAAAAGATTTAGCTCATTTCTCTGGCAGAGAACTTCATCGAACAAAAAAATCGAAATTCATTTTGTAGCTCTCCCTAAACTTTGATTGAGATCACCTCAATATTTGTATTTATTTAGTTTTAATGAAAGTAAAGTCGCTCTTCCTGTTACATCTATAAATGGTTTTACATACTCATTTTATCTACAGTAATTTTTCACAGATATCTTTGTTTGGGCTTTCCCACTCCCCAAACAATAATGCATCACCGTACTGTCAACAGAGAAGAGTGTAAATTAAGCTCTGCTGATATCAAACACACAGAGAGAAATTCTGGCTCTTGGACAAATGAGGTTGAAGACCCCTGAGCTAGGCTTTAAGATAAATGTATAGGATCTATACAGTATGGAAGCTTTGGCCAATCACATGCTTGCAAACGTGATTAAGGGACACTCCCATTGGTTCTTGGTGAGCACTGAATACATTTCTGCTGATAATACAGTGAAGGCATCGATTCTAGTGCGGCTATGTCTGCTTACAGAGCAAAATAAACAAAACAAAACCAAAAAAAAAACACCTTGTTAACATTCAATCAGTGGCTGTTGATAATACATAGAACGTGTCTATTCTGGAGCTGGTTATTTCTATTTAACCACTAAAGTATATTCTCACAATAATGACAGTAAATTGTAGTACTAGAGCTTCTAGTACTTCATCTGACAGCCACAGCCCTACGTCTGCATGTGTTTACTGTGCACTGCGTGTGTATAGCCTTCCTCCTAAGCCTTATTTTGTTCAGCGTGTGTAATCCCCTTTAAATTCCCCACTGATATCCCGACTACCTTCACTTCCGATTAGCTGAGGTACAGATCAGAAGTGGTTCCTCTCACTGGTGAATGTAGGACAACACAGAGAGTACCCGTAACTCCACATTGCCAGTACAAAGTCAGAAAATAAAATACATATGGTGTGTGATGTAATGTTTATAATCCTCCTTCATGGTCACAACCTGTGTGTTTGTATCCATACGATTATCTGCAAGCATCTGTCTAGCAGGGTAATGCGCCATATTGTGTTGAGTAATATTTAGGCCAATAAACATAAATCTTTACCATCAACTTAGTGCCCTTCTGTGCCAGCCTTCCTCCCACGCTGCATTAATCATATAACCCACACTCTGTTGTGAACAATTACGCACTAGGTAACAAGTTAATGTCAGCCAGCATAGTGTGGAATGGCTGATGGGACGGCAGTATGTTCATCTTTGGGGACTTTGGAAAACTTGATAAGCCAGATGGAGCACTCACTATTTGGGCTGTATGTCTCAGCAGATGACACAATGTGGATAATAGTATGCAAGTATTCACAGTAGCAAAAGTACTGTTGATTCAAAATAATATTACTCAAACTGAATTTAAAGTAGTCAACAGAATGATTACTTGAGTAAAAGTAAAGAGTATTTGGATGTTAAGCCTACAGCAAAAAAGAAATTTAGAAAAGGGAAGCAAAATTGAAACATTCATACAGCAACTACTACTACTGCTAATTTTACTACTCATGTACAGTTTTTGTTTGTGAGTTATTTCAGGACACCAAAAGCAGCTTCTTTGCGGACAGACCTTTGAACATGTTATTTTCTCATCATTATAATCTTCCCATGCATTATCTATGGTACAGTGGACAGCACAGTTTCACTCGAACATTGAGTGTTCAGTGATGCTGTTTACCAGTTTTATAAGGTTCAGTCGAGTTTAATGAAATGCAAGAAGCGAGATCTCTGAGTACTTTGGAGTATATGAAGAAAGAGCCCCAGGCCAACTGTGCTACTGTACAAGGACGTGTGCAGAGCACGGCGAAATTATGCAAACATAGTAGCATAATAATGACAGTTTATGATGTCAAGAGAACAGATCCTAATGTTTAATTAATCTGCTTACTTGACAGTGGTGTGTGATGCACTTTTAAACCCTTTTCCACCAGGGTTATCCTTGTATCTGCTGATGGCTGGAACAACTTCACATCCGCTCACTACACTCACCTCACATCATTACTCATCATCATGAGTCTTTTTTTTTTGTTGTAAATTTTCTGCTTTTTAGTGTTTTAACACAGTCCTCCACCACAAATCCATTTTTAATATAACATTTAGTAATAATGAAATAACAGTATCCTAAGCTAAGCCTCCCAGCTGACAACTATAGATTATAAATAATTTAGTCTGTGTTTCTTTGCTCATGTCTGTTTCTCTAAACTTCTCTAAGCTAGGGATGTGCTAGTCACTGTTGGGTATCTAATAGAGACATTAACAAACCAGAAGCACATATCCCTAAGCATTGCCCCTATTTGAGTTATAGTGGCCAGACCTGGTCTCCAACCGGGAATCTTCCAGTGCAGGGGAAAAATGCTCAAGTCCCTAAAACTGAATTCACACCAAAAATTAATTATTGCTTCCTTTACTGACCTGTGGTCTGGATCTACTTAGAAGCTATTAGTTTCTTCCTTGTCCTATTACTGACTTGTCCTGAAAAATGTAATTACTTTTTGAGTTATTTTGCTAACAAACTAAAAGACCATCAAGCAAAACAACTAACAAACTGACATCGTAGAAAACATAAACTATTCCTTTAACCATTGACCTGGCTCTTTGTTCTAAATAACCAGTCAAAGATCAAAACCTTTGCTATCAATAGGTTGGCTTGTTTTGTTTATAGCTCTAGAAAAGGGAATGATCCTGTGATATTTGTTTTTAGCCAGTGAATTCACAGTGTGAAAATATCGCTGACGTCATCTGTGGTTTGATAAAAGCAAATCATGTGTTACCCAAGACTTTCATTTTGTTTTCATTGCAGAGTGGTTTCCCACATAAAGACGGACAAAATCGTTACCCTGGTAACAGGATGATAGACAATTATCTGCAACAGTCCAGGGAGCACGGAAAGTACCCAATTGCTGCATGTCTTATGCCAGGTCTGGTAATGGATTCAAATGTTCACTCAGTGTCTCAGAGTGCATTTGGTCATACCAGGTAAAGCTAACAGGGGCTACAAAAAGGTACAAAACCCTTGCCTGGAAAATCCAGACTGACATGTCTCTGTATTATTATACAGAGAAATATCAGTCTTGTCACCACGCCGTCCGCCATGGTTGGATTCAAATCCCAACCGTACCGTGCATTTTGATTCGCTTATTTAAGTCACGTGTTCTTCGCGAGCAGCGTCCGCAACAACAACAATCAAGGTGGCGCACTGAGGAGCCGAGTTTGTTTCATTCAGCTGTAAATTCCAGTTTTAAATGACCAAAAACATATTGAGTCATTAAAACCACAGCAGCTTGCAGCACTAGAAGCCTTTATATATATAAAAAAAAAAGTTTTCGCGTTGCTTACTTTCTTGTCGTTTTGTTACCGTCACGTCTACCAATTTCTGATTGGCTAACTCCACTGTGCGTTTACTGGGGTTTGCTCCGCGCTAGAAATTGAATTGATTCCATGGCGACTCACTGCTGTACTAGCGGATAAGTCTGGAATTTCCAGGCAAACAAAACCCTATTTTTAATTTCCCACATTTTACATAAATTTCTATTGACATGACACAATGGTGATTTTTTTTTATTTTGGGTGAACACATTTAAGCATTAACTTGGAATCCAGGGGTTACAAGCCAGTGTACTCTTTGAGCTTGTCCTAAACCTGGATAAATAGAGAGGGTTGCATCAGGAAGGGCACCTGGCCTAAAACTTATGCCAAATCAATATGCGAATCACTGCACACACTATAGGAGGCAGCTGTGGTGACTCCAGACAGAGAAAAGCCGAAAAGAAATGTACACAAAGCATTAACTTGGCTGGCAACGTACAAATTTTTGTCCTTAAATGACAATGCAAAGCAGCGCTGGCTTGTCTGCTGTAAACACTCTTGTAATCCTTTATTTATTCTCTTATGTTCTTCCAAATTGATGAAAAGATTAAAAGAGCATCAGGCTTTCAAGAAATCTAGAACTCTCTGATGAATTTCACACAATCCTTATTCTCTCTCCAGCATGTTCATATTTTTCCCTTTACCTAATCTGTTTGTTCCTTTGTTAGTCCTTTGTGCTGTGCATTTGTCTCTCAGATGTAACCTGTTGATTGATTCTAGAGTAAAAATAAAAAAGGGGTGAATGTAAAATTTACTTTAAAAGTACATACTACCATTTTGCTACTACTACTGGTACTACTGCTTTTAGTGCTGCTACTAATTATAGTACTGATATTACTATTTCTATTTTATTATTGCTATTACTATTTTTACCATTACTACTGCTGCTACCCATTTTGCCACCAACTTTAGAAAATACTATTACTCATTTAGAGATTTTAAAAGTAAAAGTCTTTTTTTTTTTCTAAAACAATATTTAATAAAAGTATGGTTTAAAAAATATGAAAAATGTATTAATCAAATCCTATTTTTCATAAATGTATACAGTATGTCCTTGTGCTTCAGGGTGCTTTGTAAGATGGTTTATTTGTCTCGTTCTTGTGGATAACCCGAGCTGGCCTGGCTACTCCACAATTAATTTTCACTTAATGCCTTGTGGTGAGGCGAGGCCATGGATACAGTGAATAATGTTTTGCTATGCTTTATTAAATAGGCTACAGCAAACATGACGGACACTTCTCTCCTTCACTCAAGCATCAGGGTGATTCATTCCTCTGTCATTTTCACTTCTTATCAAAAAGCGTTGGATGGCACACCTGCTTTTGTGGACACATCCTGTAATTCAATTACCTCTATAGTAATGACACATGATGCAAAATATCAAGTTTGTGGTCAATGGGAAGTTACTCAGATAATAGTCATCAACTGCTTATTTTCATTAGGGGATGCTGCTATTTGGAGGTGTACTACACCCTGGACAACGACCTGTTAAGTGCAGGGATGACCTATACTAACTCTAAATGAGCATTTGCATTTGTTTGCTGTGGAAAAACTAGACATAAAATAACATTACAGATCCATAGAAGCATAACATTAAATTCCTTTTAACAGTCTGTGAACAATATATGAAAACAATCAACTTTTTTTTTTTTAATAAAACATTTTATCAGGTTTATATGCAAAGCTGACTTTGTGCTGCGTTAATTACATTCTGTGTGTGTTTACTCAAAAATAGTTAGGAAAGCTGCAGGAATAGTTCAAGAGTTATTCAATGCTGAAAGTAAATGACAAAGCAAAAAGGACATAAGGCGCAACCCAAGACTCTGGCTGAGAGAAAAAAATCCCCTAATCTATAAATGCTTATATTGTTTTGCGCTAACAAAATGCATTAATGCTAAAAATGATGTCCTTTACAGGAAGCTTTCTCATGGGTAAATTCTGATGTCCATGTGGCCTGCAACCAAAACTCTCAATCACTCCATTCACAGCTACTACTTGGACATAAATTAAATTAGGTTCTGGCCGTTGAACCGCAGTTTCTTAATTGGCACAGGATTAGTTCACATTGATTTGGCCTGATTGGAGCCCTGCGCTTGTGTTGCCACTTAATCACTGAGCACACTCGTCTTTCCAACCACTATTTGCATGCGTCCTTCCGCTCCTGTCAGTCACTCTGAGCCTGTGGCAACCGAGTGCATGAGATCACTGGGTTGACTATCCGTGTTCTTACTGCAGTAGTGCCTATAGTACGCAGTGTTAATGGGATTTCTTGGTGTTATTATTACTACACTGTCTTGGTACACTATAGCAAAAGCTAAGGCAGTGCCAGCTCCACAGAATTGCCCCCCGGTTACAGAAAGCGCTCTGATAGATGGCTGCTGTTACTCTGACTGAAGAGTGGAGACCGATGGAGAGAGATTGTCTCCAGGGGAAATAAAGCGGGGACAGGAAAGAACACAAGATTATGCACGAGAGAGAACAAAAGAGTGGAAGAGAGAGCAAAGATCACAAATAAGGTTGTGGGAGCAGCATGCACTGAGAAGGACCAGATAAGGGAGGCAGTTCTGAATGACGAGTGTAGTGAGAAGATATAATAGAGCTGAGACGAGAAAACTATAAAGGCCCACAGCCATGTCACCATACATTCAAAATTTATTGGATTAGTATGAGAAAATAAAAGGTAATAAGGAAGCCATGTCTAGAGCCATTTTCAAAGAATTCTGCCATTAGGTGCTTTCAAAAGCACATTCAAGCCATTCCACTTAGTACTGCTAGGGCTGAGTGATAATTTGTATTTGCAATTAAATTGCAATAAAATCATAAAGTCCATAAGATAACATTTATAACAGCTTTTTTTTCCAAGTTGTATGATACTGGTCAGGTTGGTGCAGCACAGTTTATAACCTCTGCTTGTGCTGTGTTCAAGCGTCTGTTATGTAAACAGTTATACAAAAGCTACACAAATTGGTTTTCTATAAGAAGCCAACACAGATATATTGCCAATGACTAGAATAAATAGGAATGTAAGAAGCTGCCGTTAGCTATAGGAGAGGAAGAAGAACATTGTGTCACAGCTTTCTGTGTCTTTTTCTAGGAACTCCCGTAATGCAATTCAGTGCAGTGTATTTAATTTATGAAGCAATAGCTCTAACAGCATACACTAGCTTTGATTGTTCATAAAAGTACAATATTTAGTATTCTTGCTGTGGAATCATAAGACGGGCTACATTGAAGAAAACTGTTGTCACAATAGAATTTTTTATAACTTAAATATTGAAAGTTACAAAGACAATGATACAAGGTAGATGATAACAGTTTGAATCCAAGTCCAAATAAAAGGAATTTTTACACCAAACAGTTTTGACAGACTGTATTGAAAAGATGACCTGGTGTCAGTAAAACACAGCATTAAGCCATTACAAAACACTGTTTGTTCACCTCCATTCTCTAACTGGATAAAGCTCTTATTTCAGAAGGCAAACAGACAGGTATGGTTGAGTGTGTGTATGGTATCATGGAGGACGCATGCACTCTGTACATGCATTCAGCCTGTGTCACCAAGCCATTGACATGATTGGCCTTATTTTAGGCTCTCTGACTCACTACAGCCAAGCACTTCCAGCTGGGTAATCTCACTTTTCCAGACCTGCACCAGGGACACACACTGACAATTTGGACAGGAAAAGACCAGGTTGGTTTCAATATCCCATTTGAGTCATTTGTCATCCAGGAGTGAACAGAAGCATGGATTAAAATAGAATGACTTATTGTTTATTGTTGCCCTTTGGTTGGTATTTAATTTGCTTTCAAGGGCTGGACACCAACATTTTCTACCTTACCTAGATGTTTTCGCTGGCATTGGTGTGTTGGTTTATTTGTCGATTAGCAAGACAGTTGCAAAAGTGGTGGGATTATAATGAAATTTTAGAGGAAAGGTCAGTAATGGGCCAAGGAAGAAATTATGTATTTGGAGTATTGCATGGGATATTTGGAACTCTTACCATTGTGAGAGGGCTAAACATACCAACTCCTACCACAAATGGTGAGTAAAAGAACAAATGATTAGCTTTTACCATTGTGAGGAATAAGGGCATTGTGGATCTGTTGATAGAGCATTTACCCCTGAACTAGTATATCCACAGCTGTAGTCCTCTATAGCTCTATATCACAGTTCTCTATATCTTACGTTCCACAAATAGATCCTTTCCCAACCACACATGCATTTGCTTGCGTACATGTTTTTCACATTTTTTCTCCCTTTTCCTCTAATGCCTCTGATTCTCCACCACCCTTACCCCTCTCCGATATATTCTGATGCCACACTTGAAAACCACTTATCTTTACCATGGGGCCAATGTCTTGTCAGAGATCTACCCTCAGCCTCGAGTTCATTAATGCTCTTAATGGAAACCTACAGTATAGTATGGTATGAATGGTAGAATAAAGGCTTGTTCCCACTTCTATCTAGTCACCCAAGACTGTATTACATACGTTTCTTAATACACTTAATACACACAGATCATATTGGTATTCAGTTCAGGTCTTAGCTCAGTGCATTCACACAGTTGGCCCTAATGTACCATATGTCTCTTTTACTCTTCCACAACACTCACTCCACAGGCCTCCGCAGCCGTTGCCAAATGTTGGGCTTAGATCTGATTGCTTTGGCTGCTCTTCTTATGTATTCTAGGATTTAACCCATATCCTGCTCTAATGTGAACTGACAGCAGTGTCAAAAAGGCATGTGTTCATGGAGGGACAATGACACAAGTTATTGTATCACTCAGTGCCTGTAGCCATTTTACAGGTCTGACACTTACATTTTTCTTTAAGTCTGGTAAGAAGATAGTTTTTTCTCCTGCATTGGTGTATTGGTTGTTTTTTTGTTAGTTGTCGTTGTTTATTGTTAGTCTGTTAGGAAGACAACTCAAAGATAGTGGTTGGATGTGAATGAAATTGTCAGAAAAGGTCAGAAATGGGCCAAGGAAGAAATTATTTAGTTCTTTGGTGTGAATTCTGAATTCTGTACCATTTTTGAAATAATGCCAAAGGGGAAATGGTCAATTTTGTGGAATTTCTTTTACTCTTGAGGCCTAAACCAATCAGCTATAACATGACCACCTGCCTATTAAGGGTGCAGCCCATACACAACAAATAGTGATGCACTTTTTATTAAAACCAGCATTTATTTTTGCTACACACATGCTTCTAGTATTGTAGTACTGTTTTAGACTTCATTACAAATTGAACTCAAGCATTATGTTTTTCCACACCTGTGTTTTAATAAACGACTACCTGTCATCTGCGTGTGGTTCTCCGATTACGGCGCTGTGAATTCATTAAGTGTGCCCTTTGGAAGCCTCGCTAACCAGGTGGGGTGCCGTCAGCCCGCTCAGGCTCTGGATTACGCTCTGCATTTCAATTGCAAATATTCTTCAAGTCTCTGTGCCCTTGAAAAAAAACAAAAAAAACACAAAGGACTCCCATATCTTAAAGCCAAAAGTTTAACCTAGTGATCACTGTATTTTCACCCTCAGGAGCTAGCTGTATTTGTTTTGTTCTTGGAAATAGAAGACAGATTTGAGCTTCACATACAGTAGTACAAATGTAATCACTCTGTACTTTAGCAAAATCTGGACTTCACACAGAGATTTAGGTGCATTTCGAATGGGATTAGTGTATGTTTTGTGCAGAAAGATGAGAGTCTGTCCCTGTCTTTTTTTTTTTTTCATATATTATGTATTGCTGTGCTGTGGCCTGCAGGTTTTGCATGGATTCTGCTGCGCTGGACGAGACAAGCAGCAAAAGGATGTAGCTCAACAGTAAACATCCAGTCTATCTGAAGTAACCTAATACACTGTCCCATCTTATAGCTCTGGGACCAGTGTGTGTACCTAATATAATGGACAATGGGGGTTAGGTTGTTGTAGTGCCATATCTCTACTTCTTCACAGGCTCTAATCCTCTTTGTTATGTAGCGCACCCCTTTGTCACCAGTGCCAATGTCTAACAAGCATACATTGTCCACAGTAGGTTTACGTGCACTGAAAAAAATGATATGTATACTTTACTTGAAAAAATACAGGAAACCAGTTGACTTGAAAAAATTAAGCTTATACATTAAAGTGAAAATAACTCACTAATTTCTAAGGTTTACTTGAAGACCAGTAGTGTTAAATTGATTGTTTCTATTACTAATTAGTTGCACATTTCAAATTTTCAAAGTTAGTGTTACCTAACTTATAAGTTCTACTTACTAATAAAATTCCAGGAAACCGATTGCCTTAAAAAAACAAAAAAAACAAAAAAAAAACAAACAAACACGTAAGTACAACTTAAAATTTTCAGGTAGATTCTCCTTTTATGTATTGACATTCTCACTACAGCAACAGCACAAAACAGTTTTAAAAAGACCACAAAAATGGTCAAAGAAATTACACAAGGTTACATAATACTGTGGTAATACTGAAAGCAAGCTGAGCGGCAGGAGACGACCAAAACATGAATCGAACTGGCTTTAAACTAAATTAACTTTATATTTATTAGAGAACTACGGCACTTTAAAATTACTGTATGTACTTTAACCACATATGCACTTTATAAATAGGCACTTTAGATCCCGTGGAATGTGAAATTTTTATGACTTGTTGAATTTTGTTTATTTGTTATATCCTGTCTTACATGTCAAGGGACTACGAATGAAAATTAGCTGTACGCTAACTTCGGCGCATTTACACATGTATTTTTTTACTGGTGTTCATTAATGTGCATTTTCCCTTTTAAATAAATAAATAAATACATAAATAAATAAATAAAGTATCAAGCACCAGTACTGAAGCCTCAATGTTCTGAAAGACCCATTGTCAGTATCAAAAACAAAGTATTCCAACAAGGTACTTTACAGAAAAAAGTGTAGGTCATGTCTACATCCTTGCCAGATGAATATAAAATTGCACTGATTAGCATTGCATTAATTAGAGCCCTAGGGCTTTGAACTGTACAACATTTCAGCTATGTACAGTATTGGTTTTGTGGTAAAAACACTATTTCACACTATTTCCACAATGAACTGGCTCAGAGCTTGATTAAAAAGGCCACATTTAGTGGCCTTGCACTAAATAAATTAATGAATAACAGGTAAGGCAGTTGTAAGATAAATGCATCTAAGTAGCTGATATGTAACACACACTTGCAGTAATATACATTTTTGAAGGTCTGTAAGCCTGATTAGTTGCTATAAAAGTATATTTTCACTAATTCAGTGGCAGTTATACATAAATTAGTTTACAAACCTGAGTCATGCCATTCTTGTAGATGCTGTTGACTGAAGGCATGCTGTGCAGAGCGAGCAGTTGCCATTTTTAACTCATCAGAATAGAGTATTTCTACAGTGGTTCTACTCTGTGTAGTGTAGTGGTCAACTGGCATTGGTCTGTGTAGTTTGTGGAGTTTGTTGAGTAAAGTTTTTCTGAGCCTGTGAATGTGTGTTTTCTCTTAGGAAGATGGCTGAGAAATGAAAAAGGTGACAATTGGAATCTCACTTAAAATGCATCATCAACATTCTACAGTTGAGTCACATCGTCATGGCATTATTCAAATTAGACTAAGGACATAATAATATAGTGTTTAATAGAAATTAATGAGAAATTATTCGCTTATTCTGCCTATATGTGTTTATATCGGGAATCAATAAAAAAAAACAAAAAACGAATTATTTGCAAATCTGAAAAAAATTAATCGCGATTAATAACCACCAGTTATTAATCGTGATTAATTGCGAATAATCGTATTATGCATTAACATACAAACACAAAATTGTAAATTTAGAACATTTATTTTGAATTAACCTTCACATAATTTACTGTAAACTTGTGCAATGCAAACAAAACTTGCAAAGAAAATAAATGAATAGTCTCTTTGAGACCTGTAACTCAGCCAAAGCTTGCCTAAATAAGGTACAACCAACAAATACACAAAACTTACCTAAAAAAGCATTTGTAATCTCTTTTAGAACTTTAACAAAAATAAGTTTAATTCTTCAATTAATAACAATTGTTCTGGTTCACAACTGTGTAAATACTATGAACTGTGTTACTCCAGTGGTAATTGAGCTCATCCTTGCATAGACTGCACATAACTTTTGTTTTGTCTATATTGCTGTCTGGTGACGATTTGAAGCAGAATTGTCCATTTAGCAATGTGTCTTTTTGGTCACTCATGTTGCTTTAGCTCGTTCACTTGTTGCATTAGGCTCGTTACAGATGAACTGCGCCTCACCTGGATTGTGAACGAGAGCGCACGGCCGCAATGAGAGGAGGGGAAATACACTAAAGTCGGACAGTTTGTGGTTCAGACCACGCACCATCACGCCCGAAATCCACTTCTCGCGTGTGTTGGTTTATCCATGTCAAAACTGTAACTTTAGTCTGTTTTTTTTTTTTTTTAAAGAGGCAAGGGAAGAAGGAGAGGAAGGCAGTGAAGTGTCTTGCGTTACGTTTCTGATCAGCACTAAAGTCAGATGAAATCACCTGTCCGTTCATTGCTAACAGGTGTGCGTTTTCCCATCATGCACTGAGCCGTGCAGCCTCCGCAGTTGCTCCTGATGAACTGCGGCGGATCAGGCGCTGGTCTCGTTTGGATCTCACGGTGACCGTTGCACTTGTGGCATCAGAGCAAGTCGGGAACTAGTCGGGCACAAATCTAACCGGCATGCACTGCGCACAGACCGACACTGATCAAAACTGCGCAAGTCTGGCTCATCTCGAGCGCACCTGATGGATGGAAACGGAAATGTGTCATCTTCTACGTGCGCGCGGTGCATTTCTGCCCCGCTGGAAGACCCGTGGCATGTTGCTGCCTCTGTCAGTGTCGTCGTAATATTTTTGTTGTGATCAAATTAATCGATGCTTCAATTGAAATTAACGCGATTAAATCAAAAAAATTAACGCACTGCGTTAACGCGATAATTTTCCCAGCCCTAGTTTATATGTATTTGTGTTTATATGTAATAATATTATTATCTATTTAGTCAGGACAGTGCACATTAATCAACAATCACATATATGTGTACAGACTGTAAATGAGCCAGATTGTAGCATAGTAGAGTCCCTAGGGTGATAAAACAAAAGAGAATATTAGCAATGTAAAGTTCGTTAAGATGATCACATGACTGACTTCTTTTAAAAGTACTGTAAGCACCATATGCAGTCAAAATCAAAACAGTGGTCAGTGGGTTGCCAGTCTTTCCGCTTTTCTGATTGGACAATTGGCAGTGCAGTTTTAGAACATAAACAACAACAAAAAAAGTAAATATAAACAACTTGGCCTTTGTGTAAAATATATTTTTAATTTGAATAAATCAGCTGTACCATTGTTATCAGTAAAACTAATATTTACATCATATCTTGTTGGTAATTTTTATGAAATATAAAAATATATACTGCTCATGGTGCTATTAAGAAAGTTGATATGTGGTACATTCTCTAATATTTGTCAACCATTCCAAAACGGACTTCCTCTGACTGACAGTACAGATTGTCCAAATGTAGTTTTTCTGTGTGGGATCTCAGTATTTTTCTAGTAGTCTATGTTTTTACTAGAGCCTGACCGATATATTGGCCAGCCGATATTATTGGCTGGCGGACATTAGATCCGCTGATATAAACAGTACTATTTTTACTGTGTGCTGGAATAAGCTACTGTTTACTTTACAAATAGCAGAAGGCCATTTGTGCAGCAGAGAGCGTGCTGGTGTTTCCAAACAGTTGGGCTTTTACACTGCAGTTTATAGGAAACAGCCCAAATCGCCTTCTCATGGCCTGAAAAGCTCAAAAAGGCAATAAAACCCTAACCCTGGCACGCCATAATGGTAGTATCCTTGATCATAACAATGCCAAATTATTTTAGCATTTACAATAATAAAACTGAATAACAATAATAGATTCATGGATTGGCATTATAATAGGTTGCACACGCTTCAGACGTTCAACAAAGTGCCCCACAACTTAGACCACAGCTCCTTCACATCGCAGACAATTTACAATGCTCCCAGCAAGTCTTTGATAGAGAAAGCCACATTCTTCCCTAGACCATCTTCGAAGCCTTTTAATAAGTTTGAGGCTCCTTCCATGTCCAGTAGATCAAGATATTCCAATATCCATCTGTCTTTGGAGAAACAGCCTGGCTTACACTCCTTCCAGTTCATTAAAATTATTCTTTTAATTGTTAGACATCCCAATGTCTACATGTAATTTTTTGGTTACTCCAGCTTGGTTATTCGGCCAAAGGCCCAGAATGCAGGCAGTGGGGCAGACAGGGAATTTCACCTTTAGGAATTTAGATAGTACATACATCCCTTCAAACCAAAATGTTTTAACGACAGGGCATTCCCAAATAAGATGCAGCAAAGAACCTGTCTTTCCACACCCATGCCAGCAGATGTTGTTATGTTTACTGTCCATTTTCAATAGTCTGGTGGGGGTAATATACGCTCTACACAGAACCTTAAATTGTATAATCCTGTATCTCACACACTTTGCTGTTAAAGATGAGCGCCAAATTGTGCTCCACTGTGAGTTAGACAGGGACATATTGAGGTCCTGTTCCCAGGCCTGTTGTATATATTAGTTCTTTCAGGCCTACAAAGTATGCCTTGTGTTTCTTGTGAATCACTTGACCATGAACTTGGTGGCACCACTGCGCATGTCAAAACAACTTGCTGAAGCTGTTCAAGTTCACCTTAATTACATAATTCCAGTTAGAAACTTTTTCACTATGAAAAGCCTAAATACTCACTTTACACTAGTGAATTCAACTGTTTAACAAGAGACTAGTAAACAACACAGAATATATTCAAGAAAGCACAACTATTACTTTTTTCAGTGTGTAGATAGTGAAATTAATATTATTTTCTTAGTCTGATTATAATGTGTTAAACCAACTGGGATGGCAGTGATGACAGTGAATTGCATATAGCTTAGTGCAATACTCGCGCATTTTTAGATTGCCGAAGACACCATCAGTGGGTCACTGAAGTGTTGAAGTGTTCCAGTGTAAAGTGTGAATTAAGTCCATAGCACTGCCTTTATCAAGTACATGCTGTAGATATTGTACAGTGTATTTGGCACTTGCTGCTTGTTGCCTTTTTGCTTACCACATGAATTCGCTATTAGCCAGAGTGAAGCTAATGGTAGTTTGGTTCTCTCTTGTGCATGTAAATGCGGACAAAGTAAAAATGTTCTGTGAGGGCCGTATGTCCTCTAAGTTCATATGCCTCGTTCAGCCAGAATTGGATAAAGACCTTAGCCCAATGTGGTCTCTTTCCTGGTAAAGATGTCGACTGCTTACTTATTCACATTAGCCTTTGCTCCACTAATTCCATCTTTGTCCAAAACATTAGATCCACATTCGACTACGGCGATGCCCTGCTGTTTTGAGAAGCCAATAAAGCATCACATCATCAGTGTGAAGCTGAATAATGGCTTTGTACAATGGATGCATGCTCCTCCACTGTGCACATTATGGATCATGCGGGCCAGGCAGGCAGCCCGCTGGTACTGCTGCTGCTGCTGACTCAGTGCTAGCACTGCTCCATTCTTGTGGGGGTTAATGCTGCAGGGCCACTGGCTGATCCACAGCCCATCCTCATCTGCCAAAACTTCAAAGCAGGCTGTGACAGGGTCTAAACAGCCATCTCCCAGTGTCTCCTTGCTGCATCCCATCCCCCACAGAGGTCACACCAGCCTCATCTTTTATGTATCTCTCCACTGATTGCACTGTGGCAGATTCACGAATACTGAGGGACTATTTCCCTATCACACTCCAACACATTGAGCATTTAAATTTTTATGTTTTCACACTGTTATTTCCCTTGTTTCCTTGCTATTTTTCACCTGAGCCACCTATTCCTCAATCCATATCACTCTTGAATATTGTTTAAAATTAAAAAATCATTAAATTCATTCACAATTACAATAAATGCTTGAGTAATATCATAAAGGTTGTAGGGTTTTAATGCATTTAGAAGCAAACGTCAGAAATGGGACTAGGGAAAAATTATTTTGCTTTTGCTATGGATCCAGAATTCTGTACCATTGTGAGATTAGGCCAAAGATACTGACTCCCACCAGAAGGATTCACTAAAGGAACACATGATTAGTTTTTGTGTATTCTTTACTCTTGTGAGACATTGTCTTGGCACCTTATCTTACTTCTGTCAAAAAGGGTCAATGCCTTAATAGAGGTCTGCTTTCAAGTGCTTGTAGTATTTATTTATTAATCTTTTTCTACTTATTCCCATTAGGGGTCAACAGCTCTTGAACCTATCCCAGTAACTTATGTGGGGTACATACTGGAGAGTGGCCAGCTAGGGCTGACACTGAGACATGCACAGACAGACAACCATTTTCTCTCACATTCATTCTCTAGGTCATTTTGTCTTCTGACAGCATCTCTTTTACTTTTCCCTTCTGCTATTTTTGGGCATGATGAATTATTGACTACAGTGAATATGGTAAATATAGGAGATATCAGTTGACTCTCAAGAAGCCACTGGATATGAGTAACTATTTCCAGAGTCGTATATATCTATGGCTAGATTCATTCTAACAATCCAGCCACAGAGGGTCAAAATCCACTGCACTCTGTGTGCTGGTCCCAAGCCATCCAATAAATGAAGAAGGTTGTTTCAGGAAGGGCACCTGGTGTAAAACCTATGCCAAATCAATACACAAGACACTGCACACCAGGAGGATCACTGTGGTGATCTGTAAAGGAAAAGCCAAAAAGACAGAAGATGCTGCACATATTGTAGCAGTGGGCTAAAGAATACAAAATGGTTATCATGTAATAAACATGTTAATAATTAATCATGAATATCATTAATGACATGCATTGGACCGTTTTCTTTAACATCTTTATGCGTGCAACTTTATTAATAGCAAAGATGTGTTAGCAACAGCAGGTCTTCATTTATCTTCCTCCTTAGGTTGTTTACTCATTCATGAATACATATGTTGATCCATTCTGAAGTCCCACCCACAGCACCGCGCCTGTGTTTAAGTGATGTGTGTGTTATGCACCCCAGCCAAGTGTGAAATTGAAATTCTCCGCTGCAGAGGTGGCATGATTGACAGAGAGGAAAGGACATGAGAGATGTGAAATCTCATCTGTTACTAAAGTTGTTGTCACCTCTCCCCGCTGACTCCAAAGCAGTTTATTTCGAGACACTTTCATCTCTCATCATAATATTACAGTAAAGTATAGTTGTAAACATGTTTACATTAGCAGCGTTCACCTCATATGACACTAAGATTAAAACACTTTTTGCATCATTACCACTCAGAAATTCTTCACTTTGATATCACCCATAAACTCTGAATAGGTTGAGGAAGCTGTGAAAATGTACAGTCTATTAAAAACAATAGATTACCTAATTAGAAAAGTAGAGGCTCTTTGGTTCACAGACCACCAATTCATTAGCCGCATCCTGCAATTTTAAATATATAGTGTCCAGACCAGAACTTGAACTGCAGATTCTCTAGTTCAGGAGTAAATACTTTATTGACTCAGCCAGAAAGCCATTATAACCCATAAAGTACCTAACCAAAAAAGTGATAATTTCTTTACTGACTCCCTGCGACTGGAGTTAGTATGTTTGGATCTATCTACATGACTAATCATTTTTTTCTTGGCCCATTATTGACCCTTCCTGAAAATTCTGAACATTATTTTGTTATGTTGAAAGCCAACAAACAAACCAACCCCAGGAATAAAAATGCTAAAAATGTCTGGAAATATTCAAAAAGTTGTATGTAGCTAACTTAAAATGTATAATTATTTCACTTACTTAATAATAACTTAGTAATTCATTTAAAACTCTAAAGCAGGCAAACTCTTGAAAGTCATCAGGCTGCACATTGTTTGGCTTTTAGCAATACTGGTGTCCCTGTCCTGTTGTCATGTAAAATGTCCCCCCTGGAGACTCTGTGCCCTCCCTCTGACTTGTTTTGTTTGTTTGCCTGTGCCAGCCCCACGTCCCTCATGGTGTGTCCTGGACGGACCACCATCTGCTCAGTGCCTCCATGCTGTACAACATATACTTTCAGATGCTCAACAATTCTTCAGTCAGATTTCTTTTATAAAGCTGTGTAGCTTGTTACATAAGCCTGTTAATATGAACTTGCAATCACCCATAAGTTGACAAGGATGTTCTTCAGAGAAGCACTTCATCTTGGTGAGTCACTGGCCTGAAAAAATGGGTGGATTCACTGTGCATCAAAAAACCTCTAGGAATGAATGCACTAGATTTAAACAAATGCAAATAGGCTTAAAATGAATTTCCACCCCTTCTCTCTTCTTTTTTTTTTCTCCTTCCAGCAAAGAATTCTCCACACATGCCTTCCTTTTGTGATATTTTTTTAGATGTTCTTTTTTTAAATGACACTGTTCAGGCTGAAAACCAACATGTGGTTGCTTTGATTTTACAGTGAGCAGCAATGCATATATTATTAGTGGTTTTAGTGTTTAGTCTTTAATATATTCTTAAGGTTTGCTGTAAAAAGACTGTAAAAATATTGGATTGTTAGTTTTTTAGCAAGTCAACTCTAAAACTAAAATTCTAACACAGAAGAAATGAGTTGATTTCCCAGAACATTATCTAGAGCAAGGATTTAAAGATTCTGCAAAAATGCGAGATAACTCCAGCCAAAAAGAACAAATTGGTGCATTTACTGTACTCTAGTGAGATATTCAGAATTTATTGCTCAATGGAATGGGCATTTACCCCTGAACTAGCAGATCCCTGGCTTGTGTACAGGTCTTGGCACTATATCTTTACTATTGCGAAATAAGGTCATTGCCTCAGTTGAGATCTGTGCTCTCCAAGTGATTCAAGTTTGTTATAGGATATGATAAGTTTTAATGTCCCTTGAAGGTAAGTTTTGCGTTAGTCATATAGTGCAATATTGCTGCATTATAAAACACATACGTATAGACAGAGTATTAAAAATAACAACATCAGTACTGACCTGAGCCTTGTGCCATCAGTGCAGCTGGTAGATTACTTGATTCAATGAAAATGGAATGGAAATGACAATTAAAATAATGTCATACAGATAAAATATGGATTTTATGAGTTAAGAACAAAGATCTTGTGTTTTGGGTTGTTTTGTGGCTGTGTGCCATTCCAATTTATTTTACCCGTGATTGCACAAAAGGGAGCCAGCCACACAGCATGAGCACATGGCACATGGGCCACTGATGCAGCTGTCCTAAAAAAGTTGTGATGACTTATCAACCACAATCTGTTTTTGTTTATTTGTAGGTGGAGAAATGTGCATGCATAGAGGACCAGCTCTGTGGAATTAGGCACAGGAGGAAAACAATGCCCAAGATGAAACAATAAGAAAGGTAAGACCTTGGATGGGTGTTTTTAAAAAGTCTGTTATTGATTATAGACTTACATATTTAAAGAAATTGCTGAGTTTGACAATTCATTTTTATAAGAGAAAGTTATTTAAAGCCAGGCAATTTAAAAAAAATACTTATTGTGTAAATTTACTTTCAAATTATAGCACCTGAATCTGGTAACCATTTTGATTTGCTTAACTTATTAATCCAGCCATTAGGAGTCACAAGCTAGTCTATTTGTTGTGCCAGTCCCAAGCCCAGATAATAGAAACTGATGCATCAGCGAGCATCTTGTGTAAAACCTATGTGTCTATATGACAATCACTGCTCACTAGAAGGAAGGTGAAAATTTAGTGACTTTTACAGAAAAATACCGCATGTTGCCTTGGGCTTATAGTGTGCAAAGTGCTCCATTAAATAAAGCATCTAAACCTGCTCATGTTCTCTAATGAGGCTTTGACATTACATACAAGTAGTCAAGAGGTCACCATTTGCCAAAACTGTCTAGTTGATTCACATTTGGCAATATTTGATGGTAATTTGTATTACTTTTGGTTGAAATTTGATGGAACAGAAATGCCTTGTTTTGTCTTACTTAAGGGCTCCTCCTGGACATATCTGGCTTTGCCTCTGGGTATATGCCTTGCTTATTGCTGTAAAATCAGTGCCCACTAGGGATTGCCAGTTGCCAAAAAAGACCAAACTGACAAGAGCAATCATGAGTTGGCTCATAAAACCTTTTGAAAAAGAATTTTATTTTTCCTCAGCTATCCCAAAATCCAGTTGTATCCTTGAGTCTCTGATGCCTTGGTTTATTCTCTCCCAGGAAGTTAATAAAAACACTTTTTTTTCCTGAGAATCTTGCTTTAACTTCACTCAAGTAAAAGTGAGGGAGTACATTAAGAACACCCTTCAGCTAACGTCACATACTTTTACCTGTCAATTTCCACACTCATAGTTCACCTGTGACCTTTGGAGCGCGGCCCCTCGTGCGTCAGCGACAACTATTTGGTGCACCTTTTGCAGAGACACATTTGTCAGTGGGTTGACAGGCAAGCATCGACAGCAGCAGGAGTGAGACAAACATAGCACACAGACTGACGATGGCAAGCAGTGGTGAAAAGGTGGACAGATGAGAGCATGTGACAAACCACCGTCTCGCATGAGCGGTCTGAATAAAAATGCCCTCTTTTTGTACTGATAACTGGTGACACATCAGATGGGGCTGGTGAGATAAACAGTTCCAAAATATTCATATCAAGTAGATGTCCTGCAATGCCAGGCAGACGTTAAAGTGCTCTTATAGATGATATTAGTGTTTGTAAACTGTATGTTTGAAAAAATGGTGCCATAAGCTAAGCAGACTGCAACAGATTTTCTATGAAGGAATAAGAATTATCCACAAAATATCTCAAAATATCAATTTAGAGCATGGATTTGAAAACTGACAACCAGTCAACTACATGTATATCAGAGCCTGCCTGTGTGTCGCAAATGTATGTATTGTTGGGAGGGCCCCCCCCGCACGAAAACATTAGCGTGTGTGTGTGTGTGTGTGTGTGTGTGTGTGTGTGTATATATATATATATATATATATATATATATATATATATATATATATATATATATATATATATATATATATATATATATATATATATATATAATTTTATTGTTTTTATTTTTTTTTGAGAATTTTTAACAGATAGTTACAGAAATGTGTCAGACTACAATGGTCTGGCATTGTATCATCAGATTTAATCGATCAATCACCACAAATGGAAGTGACTGTCATATCTGAGTGCCATTACTTCATGGTAAATTTTACCAAATACCGTATATAAACATTTAGTATGTGGACAGCCATGGACTTTTATCAAGAATTTGTCGTTAAACAAAGCATGCACAAGTGTATTTCTGTTCCAGCAGTGTCTGAATCAGCAATTAAACAGAAGCAGGATGTAATAAGTATTTGTTGTAATGTATATTCCTAAGAAAAATGCCTTTTTCTCATGAATATGTTCTCTGCATTTACTTGTTAAGTTGTTAAGTTGAATTTGTTTAGTGGATGGAAACTGCAGATTCAGCAAAAGAAACAGAAATTTATGTTTTATCAAGCCTGACATAATGTTCTTACAACATTCCCAGCCTGTTAGTTAGATAGGGATGAGTTTACTGCCCAGTCATTACCACATGTGGTTAATGTATAATCAGGCCTGGGATCCCTCGCTTGTGGCTCGATGCTTGTAGAAGAGCCAACTCTAAACCCTGAGACCCAGACTTGTGCCAAGAATCTGGATTTACAGCGTCCGCAGTCTACCTCCCAAAACATATCATTGCACAGACTTAGGTCAGCAACATCAAAAGCTGTTTAAAATGGAGTAAGGTGGTTTACTGACTCACCCTGAGCCAGTGCGCTGTGTAAAGGAAGGATTTAGCGGGAAGTGAGATAAACAGGCTGATAGGAGAAGCTGTACCACAGAGCTCCTGCTGTGAAACTCCACTTTTGTAAATTCAAGGAAATAGATGTTATCCAGCGAAAACAACATTTGGGCTTTCAAGCATAAATGATTGTGTGTGAAGTGTGTTTTTGGAGATTAGGTGGTGAACGTGAGTGTAATTAGGGACAATCAGATGAAGTAAATCTTAGCCAGCGGGAGGAGAGCCACCACTGATACTGGCAATCACAGCTCAACAGAATGGACACCCTTAACAAGAGATGAACAAATAATCAAAAATACTGCAGTTTTAGAGGAGAGGTGAACTGGGAAAAGATATTTGCAGTGCTGTAATGAACATTTTATGAAAGATCTGTAACCAACCAAGGATAAAATTATACATTTTGATGTTGATCTACATCACAGGGCAAAGATACTAACTTTATTATCTAAATGAACAAATTATTAATTTGAGTAGATTCTTTATCATTGTGAGATATACGTTTTTTGTTTTTGTTTTTTTTGGTTCAGTGGAAAGAGCATTTTCCCCAGGCTATTTCTTTACCATTGCAAGATAGGACCAGAGCCTTGGCAGAGGTCTATGCTCTCCGAGTGCTTCTAGTTTTGATTTTTAAATTTTTTCATTTTGGTGTATTTTTTTTTACATTGATAGATCTTTTTTTTTTTTTATCAATATGGCATTATTAGACAAGACAGTAGAGACATTACAGAGAATGTAGGGGAAAAGAGCAGGGAGTTTTGAGTTTTTTATAGCCATTGTATCTTAAAAACCTGTACTGCACAAGTAAATTGTTTATGATAATGTGTGCTGGCAACACTTTAAATGTAATTCTCTCACTGACGAAGGCTGAAGGTAGAGAATATGAGGCTCCTTAACACATTTTGTAACCAGCTCTGAAGATGATAAGGCACTCTAATCACAGCTGGTCATTAATATCCCAATGATGAATCTCCACAAATGAGTCTGAGTATTAAAGTACTTTTATCATTTCTATGTTAATAAGCTATTATTGTTGCACAGTGGCATCTTTAAGTGTGTCCTTTTTATTTCCAGAAACACGTGTGATTAAATTCTCATCCTACTGTTTAGATTTAATGTAAGATTTTAACTAAAATGTAATCTCAAAAAGCTATTGTTTTTTGATCCAGCTACAAGGCTTCACAAGCCAGTTTACTCTTCAGGCCGGTCCCAAGCCTGGATAAATGATTAGGGTTGCACCAGGAGGGACAACCGATGTAAAACCTGTGCCAAATTAATATGCAAATTACAGCACACTAGGAGACAAATTATTAGCTGTCAACCCCAGAGGGTAAAAGTCATAAGGTAAAAAAAAAAGAAAAAAAAAAAGACACAAAGCTTTTTAATTCTGTTCATACCTACAAAGCAGCACCGTAATAATACAGGACAGTTTACTCTCAGTACCTCATGAAGCTGCATGAAGTTGTAGTTAATTGAACTTGCTCAATGAGCAGCACATTTCACAGTTCATTTGGTTATTTATTAGACACTCAACTGCAGATCACCTTACACTGTTAAATCTTGTCTCCAATGCTTGACTGTGCATACTGATGCATATTTAATACACTCTAACACGGTGAAAACAGAGGTCAGAAAAAGTTGTCACAATGCTAGGTTCAAGTATCTGAAATCTTGATCTGTGAAATCTGTCAAAATCTAAACTGCCTGAAGGCTCCTATAGCACAAGGATGTCATGTGCCCATCCTGTCAGATAGAGGAACATTTAACATTATTGTGATACATTTAATTTCTTGCAATACAAATGTTGCATTTGCTAATATTATGATAACGATACATTTCTGGTATACTGTGCAGCCCTAGTTTCTGCTGGGAAAATGTCTTCAGTGGTGTGACCTGAGCAACAGCGTCTTCCTCTTGAGTCGTTGATAGACAGTGGGTAAGCCTGGGTTGACAGGAGACATAATTGAGTCCATTTTGATGACATAAGCCTTGTTGATTCCATTTCCTTGGGAATTTTAACGCGTCACCAGCTTGTGATGTGGAGTTAGCTGGGAGCTAGCTGGGAGTTAGCTGCTAGCCGTCAGTGTGCAGCTCTTACCTGGTGTGACACCTGCTCTCTGGGCAGGCAGCATGTTGTAGCTCCATTCTCCACAGTGTTCCTCTAGAGCTGGCCTCAAGCCCTGTGGAAATGTGTATGCATGAACAGTTGTCTTGTGTATGTGCCGTATTAGATATACATGCAGCAGGAGTTATGTGAAGAGACAGTGGGTTCGACCCCCCACTCATCCTGCTCAGTTGGATCTAACTCTTAGATTTGTCAACCATCTGCTGATGTGTCCGCAATGTGACATGCCACCCACAGTGATGGAGAGGAACAAATCTGTCTTTTTTTAACCTGAATACCTACTACAAGCTTATGACCTTTGCTTCCTGACATTAAGCAGATAGCCTGGTATTAGTCTTTAGAGAGAGAGACTCAATGTAATCTCATCAAAAGGCTTCAGTTGGTCATCAGCCCACTATGAGTTTCCCAAAAATAAACTCGGTGACTCATTTACAAGATTCAGGAAAAATATTAATATAGTAATCAGCTAGAGGTTGACTGATAGATAGGTCGGACAATTTTTGCATGTTTTTTTAGACATTTGGCCTTTGGCCGATTCTTGCTTTTTTATGCTGATTTTTTTGGTCAGGCACATGTCTGGATGACCATGTGACAAAAGGACCCCAACGTTCATGACCATCTTTTAGAATTTTGGGCATCTTACACTGCAGAATGGCAATAAAACTTTTTTGTCTGGCATAGAAACTCTTAAAACAAAAAAACAACAACAATTCAAATGCATTTTATAGCTCTTACATTACTAAAGCAAATGCTTATATTAAATTTATTTGTTTCATAAAATTAAGAAAATCAGCCCTATATATCAGCCCAAAAAATTTGTAGTGTTTATCAGCCATTGGCTGCTCTGAATGTAAAAAAACAATGGCATTGGCTATAGAAAAATCCATATCAGTCAACGTCTATAATCAGCCATACTCATACTAAAGATTTAAAGTTGTCTGTGAAGTCGTGAAAATTTGTAAAGTTGTGAAAATCATACTACTACCATAACTACATGCTATTGCTGCTCTAGGCACATCACATTTTTATTTTTAAGCAATTTCTATGTTAATCATGTTGTTGTAAGAGATTCCATGTCTCTGTCATCTAAATGCATAATAACATAACATCATCTAATAGTTTCTCGTGTATCTCTGCTTAAGTAGAAAGTACTCACTGCTAATACTAATGCTACTGCCACTGCCAGTACCGCTACTACTATTACCACTTCTCTTGCAATTTCTAATAATATACTACCACTACTATTACTATTACTAGTACTACGACTGCAACTGTAACTATATTTTAAATCTGGGCATGCTGGTGTAAAGAGCTATGACACAGTGTAATCTAATTGTGATTTACCAAACTCAAATGGTCTCCAGATCATCCACTTGTAGCACATTTAAGCAAACATTATACAATATAAAAGCATTATACATGTGTGGTTAGGGCCAGCTCTGCCTTCTGACACATCATTAACTGTGGATGAGTTGCATGCAATCACCTGACTCCTTCGTAGCCTGTGGCCTGGCCATGACACTAACCCTCGCTGACAGTGGCATGTGACATTTGTGTGTGGACTGTATAATTAGATAACCACAATATTGTAGCTGTGGGAGGATATAGTATCTCAATAATATGAACACCTTATGTATAGGGAATATACTATGGTAACTCAAAGAGTACTGCAATTACTTCAATGGCTGTAAAAAGCATTACAAAAGTACTCGAAGTAAAAGTACTAAAAAAGTATTTAATATAAATTTCATAAAGTAGAAAGTACTTGTTGCTACTATTAACACCACTACCACTTCTGTTACTACCACTACTACTTTTTCTTCCCTTTACATGTTGATGTGGCATAGGTTTTGTGTTAGGTGCCCTACCTGACCCACCCCTTTACATTTATCCAGGCTTGGGAATGGCACATAGAGTACATGTGACCCTCTTGTGGCTGGATTAACTGGATTGCTATTTCTAGTGCAATTACTGCTACTGAAATTCTACCACTACTAATGATACCACTACTAGTACTATCACTACTGCTGAGGCTACTTAAACTAATGCAACAGCTAATACTACTACTGGTACAACTGATTTTGTCATGAAGGAAAAAAAATGAAATCTCTATTCAAATAAAAGTATGCTTTAAAAAAATTTACTCAAGAAAGAAGGAAAACGCTAATGCTGCCTATTTCAGATCCTAAGTGGGTCATATGCCTTCGCCATTGATAGAAGAAGCTGCAGTGTTTTTTTTTTTTTTTTTACAGAAAATGCAATAGAAAAATAGGATGCCTCTATGGGATATGATGTAGTTATCACCGTCACAGTAATATTCCACCTCGATGTAGTTCCCGGATTATGTGGCCCAGATTTCACAGCTTGTAAGTGAGCTCACATAAACAGGAAGCTTATTATTCAGTGTATCCCTGCATATCCAAACACAACCAATGCTTTTACCTGCTGCATTATGAGTTTGTTGGCAGGCTCAGAATAGCTTTGAGAATGCAGCCGTGGCCCATTTTAGGAGAGATCCTGATAAAATGCATATTAAGCAAGCATGTATTTTTATACTGGGAACCATGTGATATAATGAATAAATTTGCCACTGAATTAGGGTTTTGAATTGTGTGAGAAAGCCTCTATCTGATAATGAATAAAAAAAAACATATTTCACGTTATATGGCCATATAGTCATTACATCCTACAAAAAAACTTGGGACACTGTGTAAAATGATGATAAAAACTAAACCATATTTACAATAGATCCCAATATCACAATAGAACATAAACCACATATCAGGAGGTGAAACCAGGTCAAAATTTAACATGGTCACATGGTCAAATGGTTTAACAGGTCACATTTAAAATGGACTAAGACTAAATGTTATATGGTCACATTAATAAAAAATAAATAATAATAATAATAATAAATACAAAATAAATACTCAACTGGCCCTGAAAAGACAGCCGTGTTTCTGGATCATGTGCACAAACGGCTTTTTCTTTGGATGATACAGACCTCTGGAAGTGTTTTTTGAGCCCATGCAGTGATTTCCAGAATCATGTGTACATCCAATACTAATAATATACCCAGTCATATTATTGCCTATTAAAAATTTGTTGCAAAATGCTTATCCTTATTTTTGTTAGTTTGTTAATCAGTAAAGCTTTCTTTTCCAGACTAGTTGCTAAGTCCCATCAGTTTTGAGATGTGTTGCTTGCTATCATCAAATATAAAATTAGCTAATTAAGCTATTCAAGAAATCATGCAATGCTGAAATGTCTCACACATGATGTATTGTTTGATTGTGAATATAATATAGTTTTATGTAATTTACATTTAATTGCCTTATGTTTTACACTGTGTCCCAACATAGAAATGTGGCTTGTATAAAAAAATATACTTGCACTTGAAATCTAGAGCTTTGATTTGGCTGTTTTTGGTCTAGTTTCTGTATTATTAGTCTATGGCCTGCAGCTGATATAAAGCAGAAGAAATAGGCACTGCTGTCCGCACATGATCCCAGTGCGCTGGTACATATGAGTTCTCATTAACCGGGGTGAAAACACATTGTTTTCCACCAGAAAATCCATTTGTTTCCATAGTGATTCTATCTCTCTCGTCCAATTTCCTTGCCTTTTTTATGGATACCTTTATTGAAGATTATTAAAGAAGAGGAAGAGGGACAAGGGAGTTGGTAATTTCTCACACTAGACAGCACTTTATATTTATATTATATTTTATTCATAAAATGTTTAAGAAATTTATATTGCTTTTATTAGGAGGCACTTTCAAACACAAGGACGTTATTCAAAGTACAGATATCTGAATTCTAATGACAAAGGTCCAACAGAACACAATGTAATATAAACCAGGTTTAATTGAATTGTAAAGTCTGTAGTGAAAATTCATCTTAGAGCAATGTAATTTAACAGGAAAAGCCTAAAGGTAGAACAATAAATGGGTACAGTGGAGTCTGAAATAATTGTGCATTTAAGTAGGTGTCAAATCAAAGTGAACTAGTGAACTAGTGAACAGAAATGTATGGCCAAGCATTCTTTCCACTGTTAAGTGCATGATAAAACCCAGAACAGTAAAAAAGTTAGTCAAAGAAAAAATATAATTTATTAACAAAATCTGCACAAAAAGTATGGATATACAGGAGAAACTGGAACAGAAAAATCAACCTCATCATGCGAGTATCAATCTGATACCAATACTAACGTTGGGCTCGATCAATATTTGGATTAATCTACCCAACCCTACTTTCTTTGTAACACACTGATTCTTTTCGTATTTTTATTCATATTATCATTTACAGCACACATTTAAATGCAGTCTTCAGCTGTACAATAGAAATCACAGTGGAGATGTGACCTTTGCAGTAGAGTCAAAGGCACACGTCAGACCTGTCTGTTCATCTAGAGCTGGAAAGATCAAAGCCAACCTCAAAGGCCTGTATTTTTAGGATCACAATCACATCTGTACTCAAACTAGACAATTTTATGACACCTCTAAATATGTTTCTCCACAAATACTGTATAAGTACTATTTACTTGCACATTATGAACTATTCACTTGCACAGTATGTCTTCCCTGATGAAATAAAAAAAGCAAGTAAAAGTTCTTGAGTTAAAGTAAAAAAATACTCAATGTAGAGTACTAAATACAAGAAGAACATCCTTTTGAAAGTAGTTGTAACTGCAGTGAAATCTGTTATTATTACCATTACCATACCACTACTACCATTGCTTGCTGCTTCTACTAATACTACATACAGAAATGTATGGTGAAATATCTAAATAACAAAGAAATACATTTATCCATACTTTACATATTAAGAGTATCTAGTAACTTTTCCCAGCTTCTTAAAATGGCCCATATTGTACAGTTTTGCTGATCTATCCCTTAGTCTCTGACAAGTTTTAACACAGCTCTCTATGTCCACGCTTGGTTGGTTCTGCTGCTGCTTTGCCTTAGCTCACTTGTCTGTGTCGCCAAAGTTCTTTTAACAAGCCGCCAGACTTTCAGTGACAGCTCAGCTCCTGACAACAACAGCCGACTTCTGTGGACTTAATGCTGCTGTTAACTTGTTTACCTTGATCAAATAGACCCCATCACTGGAGGATTTCTTCCCCAGAATGAGTTTGTGGGTCCCAAGCTATAACTCAACATAGTCTCTCGATTTGTCTGAGTAAGCCTTGACAGCCAGTCTAATTAGTTTGGTTGTGACAAAAGAGCTGTCTTAGGGAAACTGGGAACATCAATCCAGCCACGGAGACTGGTGTTTTTATACCCAGTTGTTATGTACATTTGGTCCAATAAGGTAAAATAAGGTCTATTGAAATGGAGTTGCTATGTCCTACGCGCCCATCACTGCATGACTATGCAAGTGAGAAATACAGAACTGGACACTTAAGAGACACTTCTTATGTCTATGGGGCCGTTTAGACGACAGCGTATTTTGCCAAATCTGCAAAAGTTTGATTGCGTTTTGGCCTTTCTTCTACATGAGGACAAGGTTTCTGTTTTTTTCTGTTCCGCAAACACTCGAGATGTTTTAGTCTAACAGCGGTGAGCCACACAGAGCTGCTACGCACTCGTGTAAACATTGAAAACTGTGTACTCACTAAAAACGATGATGTAACTGCTCCAATCTAAACAGTGATTGGCTGTGTGCCGGCCGCATGTCATTCATGCCTCATACATTAATTTTTAGTCAAGTAACTATCAGTAATATACGTATAAGTGCTTACTTTTACTGACTTGCTCCAGAAAACCACAAGGTCTTAAAATTGTTGGGAAATTGCAGACCAAAACATTCCTGTTTAGTCTGTGTGTAGTGCCGATCATTTGCACGGTGCACAGTGCCATTTGCTTGACAAATATAGTATAGGTCAAAAGACTTTGAAGAAGAAGCACAGGTCCCAAAATGATTCATGAATATTTGGCTACTCCACCATGGTCTTGTTTGGGGTTCTATGCACATCCACCAGAACTTAGCCCCATGCATCCAGTGGCTTTAGCTGGTCAGGCAAACCTAAAGCAGCTAAATGCTACTTGCTATTCTATACCTATTCAGTAACAGTATACACATAGACACTTGATTGTCACATTGTCATTGGTCAAAATTGGAAAATTATTTGCAGAACTTTTTATACTATTTTGCCCATTGAAAATGTACTATAGAGTGCTTATTTTCGGCTGCCTCAAATTCCCACACTGCTCATATTGTTGCAGAAAGTAAAAACGTGATATACACTAGGGGAACAATATTGCAGGTTTAGGATATATCTTATAATGATGGCATATACCATATTTTCTACTGAGTGTAAGTAGTAATCCATAAATAAATGTAATGCACAAAAACAGAATTACAAACAGTAATATTATATCTTCCAGTGCAGTGTGTGTTTGTGTCTAAGGTAAAGGTAGCCAATATAATATGTCCAGGTAAAATGCAGTGTTTCATTTCTTTCAATTTAAAATGTTTTATGTCATGTATTACTTTTGCAGATATATGTATATTTTATGAAGCAGATAGCAGATGCTCTAACCAAAAGCAATAATTTGCCCATTTTCCTGTGATATTCCTGCTGCTAGACAGGACAGTCAAGTGAGACGGCTATTCGTCATTAAACAGTCATTTTAGCAGCACGACACTGAAGTTAGTGGCTCTGAGCCTCTGCTGACATTCCTAAAAGCCACTTCAACATAATCCAGAAACACAGGGAAATTAGCACATCCCTTAACAGCTCTGTGGCCCCTGGCTGTCTCTGAAATGCTCACCACATTATTCTCTGGAGATTCACTCTAAAGGCATTCTTCACACATTGACAATGCGCAACATCCTCTTTGTCACCATTACTGCTGCTCTGGCTTTTGCACCACTCCTGGCTGCTCCTCAGAATGTGGCTCACAATTTCAGTTATTAAAACTTCAAATATTCATGCAGTCAAATATTTATATATCAAGTGGACTTTATTACTATATTACTATAAGTGTATTTAACTGTCTGAGGAATTAGTGACAATATCTGAATATAGCTTGCATGTTTCTCCTCCTTTTAGTATAACAAACAGAGAGTTGTTTTTCCAATAGCCTTTGTGTCAAGTGGGAAATGTAATTATCTGAATAGCATATGTTTACATTCTCTCAAAAGTGTGAACAATGTATGGAGCCAAACCAAAGGACCGCCTTCTCAAGAGGCATCCTCCCAGAAAACATTACTATTCAAATGTAAGCTTGTTGTAGAGATACTGTTAGCATGATGTGCACAGTGCTCCCTAAAAAAAGGTATCCAGGCCAAAAAAAAAAAAAAAAAATCCTACATACAATAGCTGACGTTGTCCATTTTGTCTTTACATTTACATTCAGTGAGGAAAGTTAGTACCAGTTGGTTGCAAATAAAAGGTTTACACAATCAAAGGTAAAACTCCACTTGATATGACCTAGCACTATACAAGAATTGTATAGATTGAGGTGAATTGATTCCATGCAGAGAAGAGATTCAGATCCTATTAAAATCTTGGTGAAATCATAGCTGTGTTGAACCCACTTCCTCTAAAACCTTATAAGTAAAGGTCAGTATCCCCTTAGCTCCACCTTAAAGCCAGTCTGAAGCCTGAGCTTCACTTCTTGGCAGCCTTGCAAGGAAGCCTGTAATAGAAACTGCAATATTGTCCCCACACAATTAGTTTATTTTTCATGTAATGCATCAAGACTGCTGCTTATAGTTGCTTACAGTATATTGTTGCTTATAGTGAAGGTGGCATAGCAGAAGTAGGAGAGGTAGTAATATCTTGCTCAAGGAACGTTAAGTCCTGATATACATTCAACTGCCTTTCCTCTGCAGCTTCTGGTTTTGTTCTGGATATAGGATTTATAGTTCTGCATGTTATGCAATTCAGGTACATGTATATAATTTGGGGTTCTTGTATGTATTCACACTGTGAATGATCAACCCAGAATCTTGCAATAGTCATGACCGTCAACTGTGTTGTGTAAGTAGAATGCCTGTCTTTTTTATGCATGCATGCATACTGCCATGCAGTTTTCAAAAGGTTATAGGATAATTTAGTTGATCTAGCATGTGCCGATGTTGGTGTGCAGTTTTGAAGCTTACCAGAACAGACAGGTAAAGACATAACTGGGTCAGTCAGCTACAATGGACATATACATAACCACTGCTGTCTATGAGCTCTCCTGGTGCCACTGGAGGCTTGAGCTGACAGACACAGCAGAACCAGCAGAACCTCTTTTTCTCATTGTTAAACTGCACTTTACAAGCTTGCACAATCAGAATTCAGCATGGATACGTTGCCTGTCGGGTACATTATGCATATGTGTGGCTAGGAGGCAGAAAGCCAGCATGACCCAACCTCAGCTTTTCAGCTTTAGAGCAGTGCCGTAGACAGCTGTGGCACAAACACGATGGCGGGGATCACTACGAGGGCCTTTTATTTAGGTCACATTCTGAGCTTGAGCGGCCAACAGAAGGGATCTCTGTCAACACTATGAATACCTTTAGTCTGACACAGCCCACTTTTAAGAGCCTAGCATGAAGTGGACACTGTGTCGAGCTGTGCGGCCTGGTAGAGGAGCTAGATGTTTGACTTTAGTGCAATGGGGGCAGTGTGTTTTCTGTTTTCACTTAAACAATAGAATATACTGTAAATGTTTTAGTGAGGTGTGAACTAAGAGTGCTTTATTAAATACAGGTTTGTTTTTTGTTTTGTTATGAAGTTTTCAGGAATGATCAGTAATGGTCCATGGACAAAATTATTAACTTGGATTTGGATCCAGATCATGGTTTAGATCCAGGAGTGTTTTAAGGGATTCTGTAATATTGTGAGATACTAACGTTATTCATCAAAAGAACAAATGATTAGTTTTAGTAAATTATTTACCATTGTGAGATAAACGGGTTTTGTGGCTTAGTGGTAAGAGCATTAACCCCAAAACTAGAAGATCTCCATGTTAGAGTTTAGTCTGGGCACTATATTTTTACCTTTTTCTAGACAGAGCAAGGGCCTTGGCAGAGGTGTATTCTAATCTAGACTAATCTAATTTTTGTATGTTTATATACCTTTCTTTGTTTATAGGCTTTTTTAAAAGGTCACTTAATAAATTTAACTTTATTTTTTTAAAGCTTAGTCAATACTATGTGACAGCAAATCCCGACAATATTGATACAGTGGCATTTTAGATTAACAGCATACCTTGAGAGTGGTTACATGCCACATGCCTAATTAGCCTAATCCTTTCTTAGAATGTTTCGGCCTTCTATTTTAAAGGTAAATTAATGAATATTTTCCACAGTTTTCAGTTAATTTATTGACCAATGTATAGCCACCACAAAGAAATAATAAACTGACTTGGTATAGATTCATGCATGTTAATAAATACATTGCGTATATTACTTGCTGTTTATGCAATGTACCAACAAGACATTTCATTGCGCATTTCAGTCTCCTTCATTTTCTCTTGTTACGTCTCTCCCTTTATTATTTACCCGCTCTGGCCTTTGCTAGTGTATTATAAATCGCAGTAATGAATTCCTGAGCAACAGTGCTGCTCCACAGCGCATGGTGTGCTGTTATCATCTTGTTACCTGCACCTCCAGTCAGTGGATTCAGCCGCTAGCCCTCACTGCCCTGGAAGGGTGTGGAAGACGAATAACACATGCCATTTGCCAAACTGGGTTTAGTTGTTCCACTGCATCTTTGCATATTTGAATGTTGCAACATCATTCATGTTTTTTTATAGTACACACTCGGGCTGGAAATAGATTCAAGCTTCTTCCTCTTCTTTCTTTGCTTCTCTCTCTTCTCTCAAACCCCTGTCACCTTTTCACTGAAATCTACTCAAGCAAATGAAGAAGGGATAGAGATAGCTGGAGGACAGATTTGGATGTCAGCGATCACATTCTGAGTTGCTATATTTAGATGCAGCCTTTTTTGAAGTTTTGAAGGACAAAAATACTGGCAGAGAAGAAAGGGTTCTAAGCTCGTCAGTATCGGCAAGCTTTTTCATGTGTGAAGGAGTGCCAAAAAGCATATTCTTCAAATTAAGGTGGACGAGGACATCACTCTTGGCTTTGAATCCAAGCAAATAAGAGATACAGTATTTATAATTCTGTCAGGTTCTTCTTTGTCTGTTTTTTTTTTAATTTCTTTGTGTTTGTTTGCAGACCTTGTTCTGTGGCCTGCACAGACTTCCTGTCACTTCAGTTGGATGTGCACCTTGACCCCAGGGCCACAATGACAATGAAAGGACTGTCTAACAGCCGCAGTCACCACCATGTGGTGACCTGTGACCCCTCCTACGACTCCATGACCCTTGGGCATGGGGATCGCCGGTCCTACTTCCTGAATACTCCAGAGTCTCATCCAGCGGACCATTCGTGCTTCTCCCAGAGGAACTCCTTCCAGGCCGACTGTGGTGCTTACCCCGATCTGGCCAGCTGCACCTTCCCTCGCAGACACTACAGCTCCCACCATGAGCTGAAGGAAGAGTGCAACGCCGTTGTGCCTTATACGGGGCCAACCGGGGCTAAAGGAAATGCTGGAGGTGCCAACAACAATCGTTCTAATGTGCTAGACCAGTTTGAGCACCAAGCTCCAGTGCGGCGTGAAGGCTACCACACACTACAGTACAAGCGCACGGCCATAGAGCACCAACGCAGCGATAGCCCTGGTCGAATCCGCCATCTCGTCCATTCTGTTCAGAAGCTCTTTACCAAGTCTCACTCCCTGGAGGGGCCAGGGTCTGGGGGAGGGGGCAGTGGCAAGATGAACGGCAGCAAATCAAGCCCCGATGACCCGCCATCTTCATCTGGAACCCTGAAGCACAGTAAGAGAAGTAAGAGCAAAGACCGGTCAAAGTCGGAGCCTAAGATGCGCACAGCAATATCAGGCTACTGGAGCTCAGACGACACTCTGGACCGTGAGGTGTGCCTCTACCACCATCACCATGGCAGCAGCAGCGGGGGCATCCCCTCTGGGGTTATGACAATGGGCCGCCATCCCGACAAATCCCAGTCGCAATACTTTATGGAGTCTTATAACACAATAAGCGCCCACTCTCTCAAGACGTCCCGCAGCAACAATGATGTAAAGTGCTCTACATGCTCCGGGGGTAGCAGCTCAGCTTTGCCCCTGGTCCCTGTGTTGGACGGCCCGGTGCAGGTGAAGAAGAGCTCTTGGTCATCGACTCTGACGGTGAGCAGGGCCAGGGAGGTCTACCAGAAGGCCTCAGTCAACCTAGATAAAGCTCTAGTGAAAGCCGAGCAGGGGCGCACCTGCCACTTCCTACAGGTAGGACGTCCCAGGACCACCTCTGGCATGTCGCACTTCATACATCATCTGTTGCCAGATGCTCCTCCTTCCTCTGCATGTGTTTGTTTGTTTGTGCTCTGAAGAGTAGACAGGTTGAGTTAGGAACAAGTAGACAGGTCCATCTCGTCCTTCCCTCTGCCTCATTATTATCGGTCACTGGCCGCTGTCATCTGCTCCTCTCTGTTTGTGCCCCGTGCATGAAAGAGCATGCCATTGTTTGTACCATTACCTCCAAATGTAACGTGGCATTCTTGACCTTCACAGTTAACATACAAGTGAAACAATTATAAGCTGATTATTTAGCATTTAATGAACTGGTGTGTGTCATCTGTCATCACCCTTTACAAGCATTATTGTACTAACAGAACATTCTAGAAACAGATACTATTTTTAGAGCTTAAGTGCCACATTTTAGACAACAGGTCCAAGGTCAGTATGTGACCATTATGAGGCGGGGCAAAGTTGTGTGCTTCTGTGATATCACAGAGAGACAAAAGATGTGGAGAAAAGAAGCTCCAGTCCCTAAGCTCAGAGCTCACACTATCACACAGACCAGCTCCATTCAGCCCTACCCCTCCTGCATGTACTTTCTGTTTTTGGAGAAAAAATGTTTTAGATGCAAACCTTTGCCTCACAGCTGCAAACATAATCCTCAAGAGAGAAATCGGGAGACAAGGTAGAGAGAAAAGAGAGGAGGTTGTATAAAAGGATGTTTACTATAGGAAATTAACAAAAAGAGAGCAAATGAGGGCACAGAGTAGGCTAAGGACCAAGTAACAGGCTATAGTGTGAGCGGGCAAAGACACAGAAAGTTTTGTGGCCATGAATTTTAACACCCTGGAAAACAACAAGAACAGGTCTGAAAAGAATGTTGGTGCCATGGTACAACAGGATTTGCCCAAGACTTTGCTTTGAAAAGGTGGTTTAAGGGGAACAGGCACACATGGTAGACTTCTAAATGTGTTCACGCATAAATAATGATGCAGTTGTATAAGAGTCACAGGTTAAAACGCCTTAAACCTGAGCCAGTGCACAGCAGGAGCGTTAAGATTAACAAGCATGACATCATTCAGTTTTTATGGCTTTCACCCGATGACAATAAATTCATTTGACGTCAGATCCTTCCCAAGACAGTTGCCCCTGACATCAAGGTCACTTCGGTTTCCTAGCTACGCGCTCGTCTATTGAATGATTCTTGTGCACTTTTTTTAGTCTGTATCTTATTTCTCTTTTCGGAGTTGGTGCCCTAACAGCCACTCACGTTGGGACTGCAGTGGTTCAGCTCAACAAAAACCCCTTTGTTTTGCCTCGCTCTTCACGTTTTTCTATCTCTGTCTCTCTCTCTCTCTCTCTTTTAGATTAGAGCTGGGAGATAGGTTCAGGCGTTTTATTTTTACCTTCATTAGTGAGTGTGAAAAGTCAGGGAAAGCAGACGGAGGCCAGACTACTGCAATGTTTTGTCAAAACAATTAATTCTCTCAATTGATATTCTGCAAGGATCACAGGAAATAGCCTTTAGCAGTGAAAACCTCATGGTATGATCTATACAGGGCCTATATTGAAATGATATACTGATATACACTGGGTCATGGACATTTGGATTTTGTAAGTTCAAGATTTCATACGTTAAATGTTTGTATGATGTGAACAGGTGCCTCAGGATGACTGGAGTGGTTTCTCTCCACTGGGGAAGGATGACGAGATCCCATGCCGGCGTATGCGAAGTGGCAGTTATATTAAGGCCATGGCAGAAGAGGACAGTGGGGACTCGGACTGTAGCCCTAAACCTTCACCAAAAGTCCAGACGCGACGGGCCAGTTACCTTAAGGCCACACAGCCATCACTCACAGAGATGACAACGCTCAAGTGAGTCTGTTTTTACTTTGCACAACTTAGTTAGATTAGATTACTGAAATATTTCCCTCACATTGACTGCTTATTACAATGAAAATACGGGTACATGTTAATAATGTAGAATTTTGTGGAAAAGTCCAGTTATAGTAGCTTTTCTTCTTTCCTTTCGGCTTTTTCCTTTCAGGTTTAATACAGCAATTCAGCCTCCTAGTGTACAGTAATTTGCATACTTATTTGGCATATGTTTTATGCTGGATGCCCTTCATGGCGCTACCCTCTACATTTATCCAGGCTTGGGACTGGCACATAGAGTACACTGGCTTGAGGAGTTCAATACATCCATTCTCATGTTTTGTATACAATCAGTATACAGGGTGAAATATTTCAAGTATTGATAATTATGTAATAGTATAGAATATTTAAAAGTTGTTAATATGTGTACTGAATCTATATAGGATACGCATTATATGATGTTTTGCTTTGAATTGCACTACTGAAATAAATTTACTTTTCCACAATATTCAAATTTATTGGTGTGCAGCTGTACATATTGGTCATATTTGCAAGGTTACAATATTGCTTCATGCAACAAGTGGAAATAAAATGTAAAATATCATTTTACTCATAACTGTTTTGGCAAATTATTATCAGTATAAGAAAATGATATGTCAAGGCATTTGCTGTGCATCTATTTCTATTGAGAGACTAACAAACAGTCCAGCTCTCCTGGACTACATTTTACAAATTTTATGAAAACATATTCGGCTGAGTGAACCCTAGATGAGAATACACGATGTAGGTTTATTATTTGTTGAGCAGTCGCTTCAAAAATAAATGCCATGTTCCCCGGTACACTGCGGGCTCAGAATATCAAATATTTCGTCTCCCCTAAGCTATTCCCTTTGAATCATCTGAGGTTAAAAGACAAGCTTTATCATTTGAGTTATTTTTTTTTTTCATGAAGATGTTTCTTGTTGCATAAGAGGCAGCAAAGGCATATTTTCCAGCAAGCTCATAAACTATTAAACCGTATTAGCACTAATGGAAAAAACAATACAGAATTAATAAAATCCTGAATATATAAGTATGACAATGTTATCCACAAATTAGATTCAGTTGAGATGACACTGCTTAGTAGCACTTCTTTTTATATACTTGACACAATAAAGACAGCCTGCATTGTCAGTCAGTGAATGAGATAAACGTATACACTTATCCTATACTGCTTATGCCTGTTAGGGGACATGTGTCTGGAGCCTATTCCAACTGCTTAGGGCATGAGGTGCAGAATACCCTGACCAATAGCCAGTTAGTTGCAGAGATAACACTGCATTTTAGATTTATCAATTTATTTTAAAGTGCATGTCTTTGTATGGTAAGGGGTGTGGGGTAGGCGAAGAGGGACTACATTTTCAGTAGGCAGTAGTGTTAACCACTCTGTCACTGCAGATCCCTCAAACTGTTCAAAACATTTTAAAGTAACTCAGAGTGTAATTAAACATCTTTTCTCCACTGAATGGTTACAGCAGACAAATACAACAACGCTTTCACATGTCTTTGAAGCAGCAGAGACCAGCCGTGTGTTGGAGTGCTGTGTGACTGATAGCTTTGTAATAAACGAGATGAGTCGACACCAGTGGTGCTCTGTCACTGTTACTGGTCTCACACACACATATACAGTCTTATGTAAGAGCATGTGGCGCAGCTTGGGGCCCACTAATGACTTGAATTTGGCCCAAGGAACACCATTATTGTTTGATGGAACCCAATGGAACAAACTTCACTGCTGCATACTGAAGATAGAAGATGAAGCAGCAGCTGACATCTTGTTTTCACACAATTCTTTTTGGAGCTGGGACAAGTTTTTGTTCCATACTCTACAGTGATTTAATAATCTGCTTTGGGTTTTCATATGTTTCATTGTGTGCTGATCACTGTGGCTAAAGTGTGTGCTTTTGTCGGATTCCTATGGTGGACCTACAACCCAAATTCTGGAAATGTTGGGACATTTTTTAAATTTATATAAAATGAAAACTAAAAAACTTTGAAATCACATGAACCAATATTTTATACACAATAGAACATAGATATCATAACAAATATTTACACTGAGAAATGTTACACTTTTAGCACAAAATGGGCTCATTTCAAATGTGATGCCTGCTACAGGTCTCAAAATAGTTGGGACAGGGGCAGCAAATGGCTGAAAAAGCAATACATTTTAAAAAGATATAGCTGGGAGAACATCTAGCAACTAATTAATTAAGTTCATTGATTTCAGGTCTGTAACATGATTAGCTATATAAAAGATGTCTTAGAGAGGCAAAGTCTCTCAGTAGTAAAGCTGGGCAGAGGTCAGAGAGAGTGCGTAAAAAGAAAGTAGAATACTTTAAAAACAATGTTATGCAACATCAAATTGCAAAGGCTTTGCAAATCTCATCATCTATTGAGCATAATATACTCAAAATTCAGAGAAGCTGTAGAATTCTCTGTGCGTAAGGGACAAGGCTGAAGACCTTTACTGGATGCCTGTGCCGGCCCTCAGACGACATAGCATCACTCATCGACATGATTGTGTCAATGACCTTACTAAATAGGTCCAGGAAAACTTCCAGAAACCACTGTCGGTAAACAATTCTTTCGTGCCACCTGCAGATGCCAACTAAAGCTCTATCAGGCAAAAAGGAAGCCAAATGTGAACATGGCCCAGAAGCGCTGTTGTGTCCTGTGGGCCAAGGCACATTTAAAATGGACTGTTTCAAAGTGGGACAGTGTTCTATGGTCAGGCGAGTCCAAATTTGACATTCTTTTTGGAAATCATGGACGCTGTGTCCTCTGGGCTAAAGAGGAGGGAGACCTTCTAGTGTGTCATCAGCATTCAGTTCAAAAGCCTGCATTTCTGAGAAGACACCAGGCCATACTTTGATCTATTTTTTTAAGTTTAGCCCTAAAAGATATCCACAAATAATGACTGACCTGTTATGCTACAATGTTGTATTAATTATTAAAACAGTGTTTATATTTTCTGCTTATTCCAGTTAGGGGTCTCTGGTGCTGAAGCCTATCCCAGCAACTAATGGCCTTATGCAGGGTACCCTGTGGGCCAGCAAGTCACAGGGCTGACTCTTACCTGCTATATTCTTGTATCTAGCTCTATCTCTGTGTTATTTTTTCACTTGTAACTCCAGATTGATGTCACTAATGCAGTGCAGTATTGCTGGCACACAAACAATTGCATGAGAAAATTGTATCTTTTGATGTTACTGTCGCACACCAGTAGCTGTCTTTTGTTAGTCAGAACTTAATTTGGTTCTAGAAATATTTATATTTTATTGTTTTTAAATAGGTCTTCAAAATAATTGGCATCACTTGTTTTGCATAGACAAAGTGAGGGAGGAAAAGCAGAGACACTTTTCAATTCCAGAAGCTCAGGGGACCGATTGAAAAAGAAATTTTGCAGCACACAACAGGGTAAAATAGTTGAGGAGGCACAGGCGCAAAGGAAAAGCAGTGGAAGTCCTGATTTGTGTGTGGCAGAAGAAGACACGTTCATTAATGTCACTTGTTCCATAGAGGGACACCCTGGGACACGTTGACCTCCCCCTAAGGTGCTACTGATTACATACTAGTCTGCCATTCAGGTTGGGCCAATACACAGCAGCGGGCTTCATATAATCAGCCCCAGAGGGAAATCAGGAGAGATGTGGATAGAGATAATGGTGGAGGTAGAGTCTTCTTTGACGTGATTTCTTTGGACCATCCTCTCAGGCAGACTCCAGGTGGCTTATGCTGATGATTCTTACTAAGCTCTTAGGCTGGGGTTATGCATTTGGTTCAGTGATTTAGCTTCCCATTACTTTTACCACCATGTAACCTGGAAAGATGCAGACTGCTGAAAGAGTTAAAGTAACAATACAAAAGACATATAAAAGATCCCCTTAAAATAGCAATATGATAATAAATCTTGCTTTGACAAAGAGAAAATTCATATTTGCAGTTCATATTGTTATTACGACATTCAGAATCAGCATATGAGTTACATGAGTTTCAGGAGCTCAGCAACCAAAGCCCACATAATTAGAGGAGGATTGTGTCAGAAAAGGCATCCGATGGAAAAACCTGCCAAAGTGCCCATGCAAATGATTTGCTATGGTGACCCCTGATGGAACCGGAACAGCTGAAAAGGACATTTTTCTTTGTGCATGACTAGTTATTTAAGTGCAGCCAGTGGCCAGTATAATCATAGATTTTATTCCCACTAGTACCACTTTTACCTCTGTACAGATCCATTTTGGTCTCGTCTTCCCTTTTTGTCTCATCTGCTTTTATCTGCCTGTTTGTGTAAACGTCACAGACTGTTTTTGGAGTCCATTTTTCCATTTGTATTGAGGACACGTTTCTTTGCAGCAGTAATGACACTCTATTTTAAGACAGAAATGCATAATTAAAACAGACCTGGCATGCAGGCAGAGCACAGTGCATGTGTGCATGAAAAAATGGTCCGTACCTCTCACATTCTATTAAAAATGGCTTTTCTATTTCTGTATTTATTTCTCCCAGTTCTTTGTAAGTCAGTTTAGTAGGCCACAGCGTTCATCAAAAGCAAATCGAGTCAGCTTTTTTGTTTTTTTTTCCCCCTGATTAATGAATTGTTTAACTGACTTCCAGCTGCTGTGTAACCTGCACTCACACTCTCTCTAATACAAACATCCACACAGGCCAGGCACATGCTGAGCTGTGGGATTGGAGGCAGGTGAGAGCTAATGAGACGCCTGTTCATTTCCTACAGAAGACTGTGTGTGTGTGCATGGAGCAGTTGACGTCTTACACATCTGTTCTTTCTTTCTCTTTTATTAAGTATTTGAACATAAGAGTCACTAACGTCATTCCCCTCTCTCCTCAGATAAATGTATGCTGTTCAGAAAGTGCTTACAAGGTGCTTCAAGGCCAAACAACATAAGCCACTACGAGTGTTTCAATAGCGCTGCACTTGTTGATTAGATAAAGAAGCCTTCTGAAGCAATTGTGCATTGATCCATATCTTTAGAATTATACACAGACCAAAATAACAAAGCCTCAGCTCTATCCACATTTCACTTTTCTTTTTCTGTCTTTCTTTGTGTCACCTCAAACCACACTGTTTTTTCTTTCTCTTGCTCTCACAACAGGATCTCCACGGAGCATTCGCCCAAGCTGCAGATCCGGAGCCACAGCTACCTGCGGGCGGTGAGTGAGGTTTCCATCAATAGGAGTCTGGACAGCTTGGACCCGGCAGGGCTGCTGGCCTCGCCTAAATTCCGCTCGCGAAACGAGAGCTACATGAGAGCCATGAGCACCATAAGCCAGGTTAGTGGCAGTCCCTAGCGTGTGCCGTTCTGCCCAGGGCCACAGTGCTTCCTGCCTACCTACCATGCCCCGTAAGGATGTGCAAAGGGGAGGAGAAACCCTGTTGACTGCTTTTGTAAGGCACGAATAAGCAAGCAGGTCACCATACGTCAAAGTATAAGAAAACCCCAATTCTCAATCAGCGTGATGCTTTATTCAGAGCTCAGGAGATTACAGCCGTATTTGCATTGCTTAATTAAGAAAGAGGGCAAGAACTCCTTTCTACATCTGCCTGGGTATATTTTGTGTGGCAAAATGACAAGCTTAAAAATGTTCCCAATTTAGTGTCAACATTTTGAGTAAAAGAATTTGCATCACTGTACGTATTGTGAAAAACAACCAAGTGTTTAAATTAGGTGTAATATACCATCATTTAATCAAGCTGCAGAGAATAAACAGAGAGGGTTGTGTCAGAAAGGGCATCTAACATGATGCTATATCAATATGCAACTCACTGCAAATAAATTCCATCATTTGATGATATAGATAAATATTGTATAGTAAAAAGTATGATTTCTGCATGACTTCACACCCCAAAATATCTGTGATGATAAGACAACTTTACTTACCTTCTTGCTTGGGGAAATCACTTCTTATATCACTTCTTCCTATAAAAAGCCCAGGGCCATACCTTGCTTTGCCAGCCGGATGCCTGCACCAAAAGACTTCCCTTCAAGTCCTGATTTGACTTTGTCAGGCCCAGAGGAACCTGACAAAGTCCAGTATCTGTGAAGAACCACTCTTTTAGAAGGTGCTGCTGGGCCTGCTATCTCACTCAGTCTCTGTGTCATAGACAAGTGTATGCTGCTGCTCATGTAACACAAACTGAGAATTGGACTGAGGGCAAAACCTTTCTGATTCCAAGCTTTACAGAAAAGACATAAACTGTTACACTTAACACTGCACTCATCACATTACTAAAAACCACGTCTGTCTGTCTCTGAAGTCCCATTCCACTAGCAGAATTTGTTCCTTAGGCAGCTATGGCTTATACACATAAAACTTTATTTGTTCAAGGTAAAAAAAAAAATAATAATAATAATAAGTGGAATGGAACTTCAACATATACACTAATTCTAGTGTAGCATTTACTAATTTGCTCACCTCCTCTCAAAAAATATCTGATTCCTCAAGGCACTGTCGAGTTCCTAAAGTCACTGTTTTGTCTTGTAGTCTTTAGATTAACACTAATTAGCTGTGAGGCACTTGTTCTGCTTCCCTCTGTAGTGGTATCTTCAAAGTAGTGTCCTATGGCGATCCCTCCCCTTCTGCACTCCTTGAATGTTTGTTATTTTCATACTGTTTAGAAGATTAATTCTATCAGTACCAGGTGCATGTCAGTAAATTAGAATATCATGGAAAAGTCTTTTTTTGTGAAAAGTGAAAATGCACTGTATATTACGTGTATAGATTGAGTATACACACAGTGGAATATTTTAATCATATTTTTAGTAGAATTGCTCACAGTTTCCACAAACCCATATTGACTATCTTACATAACTAGTATGTTACATAATAGTACATATCACCGTATTTATCACAATTAAAATAAATAACTGTGTTTTATAGGCATTTCACTTTTTGAAATCCTGATATTAATACCACTTTTCCACTATACTGAAATGTGCTTATATGTCATAACCACTTGCTTGCAGCACTAGAAGTTGCTTCACTAACATTTTCGTTTGTAGCTGATTTGCTTCAGTGTGTGCTCTGCATTAATTGATGGGAATGCTTTTTTGCACATGTCTGGGTCCTCCAAAGGTGAGTGAGGTGGAGGTTAACGGGCAGATCGAAGCAGTCTGTGAGTCGGTCTTCAGTGAGATGGAGTCCCAGGCCGTGGACGCACTGGACCTGCCTGTGCCCAGCTGCTTCCGCATGCGCAGCCACAGTTACGTTCGTGCCATAGAGAAGGGCTGTTCCCAGGAGGAGGCCGAGGAGGGCGTCATGGTGGTGGCCAACAGGGGGGCCAGCTCCCCTCCCCGCACTACCACCACTGTCAGGACCATCCAGAGCAGCACAGGTGGGTGGAAACATGCACTTAACTCAGAGCGACTTATGTACTGCTGAACATGTGTGCGAATACATAATCCATAGCTCATTATATATTCATAAGTGTGGATAGGAAAGATGCATTATAAATACCCTGTGTTAAGTTTGTTACTGTGTGCATACTGTATATTGTCAGTTGTAGAAAGAAAGGGATACTTTCACTCAAGTAATTTACCAAAGTACAGGAAATTGTACTTTTTAACCATGATGGCAAAGAGATTAGGACGCTAGCCTTCAGAAGGTACTGGGTTTGGGGCAGGTTTGGGGACAGTAGCAGTAGTAGGTTGCACTTTGATTAAATAGCAAAAAAAAAAGTGTTTGAAATACCTTGTATCCAAAAAAAAGTTTACATTTTATACTTATACTATCACTTTTACCAAGGAAAAATGCAGTTTACTTTCACTTCCAATTGAGTAGTGTATCCGATTTTTAATTATCTGTATTTTTACTTGAGTACAGAATATGAGTACCTTTCCCACCTCTCTATATTGTTAACTGGGACTCAAAATCTGTAAAATAATATGTGCATAGACAGAAAACTATTTGACATCTGTTTAAAAACAATTTATTCCAAATCTCATCTCTCTCATCTCATTCTCTGCTATTGAGTATTTTGCAAAAGGCCTCGCTTAGCTGACCACTGAGTATAGTGTATTTTCACTTTACAAACCTAAACCCTCTTTGTTATTATCCATCTGACCCACTTTCCTCTCCGATACAAATGATGAATGCAGAACATTTTTTTTCCCGAACAAGAGCTTATTCAGCCAGTAAAGCTCGGTGGCTTCTGGCTCTTATTTTAGCCCTCCTGTCTGCCTCATGGTCCGGAGCGTTTGCCTTCCCAGCGTTACTACATGCAGTATTGATGCTGAGTAGTACTGGCATCCTGCTCCAGCTACTTCTGCTGCAAATACAAACCTCATTCCCTTACATTGTGCTTTCTGAGTCACTATCAGCATGACACATTCTGGCTTATTTCTACAATCTTAGTAATTATGCCAATTAAACAACAGCAATTTCCCAATCATCACCCTGGATGCTACAGTCAGCTAATTAAGCACATTTTTACTGCAAATTGGAAGAATGGCACAACTGGTTAAATCAATTCAAAGTTCTTAGCACTGACTCTGCACAAACATCCATTTAATGCTACTTTGGAAGGGATTTAATCGACTACCTCCTTCTACACTTATTAAAATAAGATGATAATAATAGGAAGCGGCAGTGCAGTATTTACTCATTACACAGTTATTGACTGTTCGGCTAACAACACAATTAAAGGCAGCAGAGGATCCAGCTGATCGTTCTATTGTGTGGGGCTAGTTATTGATCCATAAAAGAGACAGATAAGATCAAGGCACTGACAATCGGAACAGTCTCCCCTGAGGAAGAGAAGGTAATGAAGCCCATCTATCAGCTTAACTCTGGGGGAGAGTAAACAGCATTTTTTGTGCCAAAGCTGCTCTGTAGTGCCGTGTACAGTAGGGCTGCAGAATATATAAAAATGTATTTGCATAAGAAAATTAAAGCAATTTGTATTAACTAAAGGACTGTAGTGCTCCTATCAGACATGGTACAGACAAGTCTTAGTATTTATAAGAAGTATGAAAAGAAATTTTATTTGACAAGGTAGGCATAATAAGTTGATCTTTCTTGTTACATGTATTAGAGAACCAGCAAATATGAGTTTAAGGCTCCATACAGTATTCTGGTGGTACTACTACTTTTACAAATTTGATTATAGATCCTTTTATGTGCTTGTAAACATGCTTGTTAGCATCTAAAATAAAGGCTATATATTTATACTATGCTTAGATTTAATGAATTCATCAATCACCACAAAGTCTACTTTAATAAGTAACTTGCTATTCATTATTTTTATTATGTTTTTGCTATTCATTCAAAGTCAATTTACATTTTCGCAAATACATGAACAACCATTCAGCTTCTTTAAGGACATAACTTGTGGAAGGGTCTTTATAAGTGCTTAAGTAGCTCTGTATAGCTATCTCACTAAGGTTTGTCTTCACAGAAACCTGAAAATTTCAGTAGTTTAATTCATATAAATGCACATAATGTACATCCAGTATTTTTTTATATATTTTTTTATTTTAATTGAGCAGTTGGTAATTGGTTAATAAATTACATAATACTTCACAGTTACCATATTAAAGTTACACTGTGTAAGATTCCCGGTCTTGCGCCTCTAGAGGCCACAGGTGCCACTGCACCGTCGCAAAACGTAAACACTAGGGCCCCTCCTCCTTCTGAAACTGTGCGAGCGTGCGTCTATTTCCATCATTGTTTCAACTTTAGTTGACCTGCTGCTGCCTTTGGAAGTTTGGACTGGATCTTCTATAGAGTTAGCGCTAGCGTTAGCTTATCAACAAATATCGCGCAATGGTCGCAGTAAAAACAACTAATAACTGTATGAAAAAGCACGTTCTAAAGAAAAAATAAATAGGCTAATTTACCTGCCCAACAATAAAGATGCAAAAACGTGATCCGATTTGCAGCCTTCTCTGTCTCTCATCTGACGCCAGCGAGCAAAAGTCTGTCCGATGTTGACTCTTGTCTGCGATCTGGTGCGGTCCCTTTCACATTTTCTTTTTCTTGCCTCGTCCGACATTGTCTTCATCTTCTTGTGTCCTTCGGCCCTGACGAACTGGCGAAAATAACAACGCTAAAAGTAGCTTCATGGTTATACTGCACCTCAGGTATAAGAGCAAAAGGGAATGCCGTAAAGCAAGTCGTTCCCTGTCACGTGACTTTCCTGAACAGCGGAGCGCTCCCGGCCAAGTTGCGAGGGCGGTTTCTGAGTACGGAAGCCCCGCTCGGAGCAACAGATCTCGCCTCAGGCCTTATAATCGCTCAAAAAATCACAAAAACAAGTCAGTATGCCCCACATATTTAGGAGAAAAGTTACACAGTGTAACTTTAAAAAAATAAAATAAATAAATTTAACTGTGAGTGGATCTCATTTCGCAGGATTTGCCCCCTCAAAGCCTCAACTCCTTGTTTCCTCAGCTTTTAGAGAGACATGGTGTTGAGGAGGAAAATCCTGAGAAATCCTGAGATCCAAATTGTGTACACTGAATCTATATGTGCGTCTGACTTTTTAAATTGAACTACAGAAATAATTTTTCTTTACAATCATTTTTTTTTTTTAAATTAAAAATGTGCCTGTATTATGCCCTAAAAAGAGATTAATTTCTTTGACTAAGTTGGACTTAGACTTAGATAGACTTCCACATGAGGAACTGCTTGGTTACAATAGCTCAGCTGCACATAAAACAAAATACTTTGAAAAACACTATAGTAAAAAAGAAAAAAATGGTGTAAGATAGTTATAAGTAAAAAAAAAAAAAAAAAAAAGATAATATAATACAATAGTATGAGTGGAAATATACAACATTTTGATTGTTTCTACAAGAAATAGAAGTAAAGATTTCATTTAATTTAATTTCATTGTTTAATTCATCCATTTAAAAGAAATAATGACAATTTAACATTTAAATCAGACATTATGAATGAAAAGAACCAGAAAGAAGCATAAACTTCTGCTTCTAAATAAATATCTGCCCCATTATAATATCTGCGTAGTACATATCCTTTAAACATACAGGTAGGATAAAAAAACAAACATTCAAAGTCTATAACATATAATATTATGCTACATGAAAAATGTATATATTCTATGTAAAATATTTTATAATTTCCTCCGTTTTCAATAATGACACATGTAAATGACAATAGTTCAGTTCAGTTCAGTTTATTTGCCATTTGCAGCATTAAAAAAAAGAACCACTTTGGAAAACAGTTGCAAGAGCTCAAGGTGCACAGTCAACATTTAAACAAACAAAACATACAACAAAACACACCAAGCACAAGCCTTCAATAAAACAACATATGGATACATCCTAAATAAAACCTAATAAATACTAACAATAAAAACGCTGTATATATAAAAAGCAGTAAAAGAAGTAACCAAAGCAAAGCAATAGCTACTGTATATCACCATTCAATAATGTACTCTATGGTCAATGTTGCTATAGCCACTACAGAATATGTATAGTAGTATATGTTATTGTTTTCTGATTCAAAACTAATACTTCATCAAGTCATTAGGTAGAAGTGGCTTGTGTGTTCTTAGTAGCACATGTCAGCAGCAGTAGCCTCACAGCGGTGGGCAGTTAATGACCATTCATGTTCAGCCTCTGCCACATGAATGGACAGTGGAGAGCTCCGGAGTGCTCACTGATCATACTGTACAACGTCAGGCTGCTGCTTTCAATTGAGGCCAACCACTTCAGTGCCTCTTCACCTTTTTCTATTCCTGCCTTATTGCCTTTTTTAACCCAGTCTCAAATGGACATGGCAGACAGTGTGATATATTATGAGGCATTGTGGAGAGCATTTTACATTGGTTAGCAGCAATGGTAAAGGATTGCCTGAGATTACTGTCATAGATGTACTACAGTGTAATTTGTCACCTCCTTAGATCTTTACTGTGAGTCATCAGTCAGTGTAATTAATTAGCCTCCTCTTCCTGTGGGGATATTGTATAGGAAAAGAAAGCAGGGATTGGAAGAATGGAGTGAAATAGAGAATAGAAAATATCCCTCTCTCCACTGGTTTAACACACACTATTCACATCAGGGAGCTACAATAATTATCACTTTTGGACTTTACCTCCTGATCCATCCCTCGGTCTGAGAGAGATGGAGATCCCAGGTGGTCTCTGACCTTATAATTAACCACCTACTCTAGTCTACGTTTTAGGTAGTTCACAGAAAAAAAGTCTTTTTATCTGCATATAAAGGCAACAAGAGTTTATTAATGTACTGTAAATTGGTCTCTCACAGTGTGTGCTCCTGTGCACATCTGAGCTGCTCATTTGACAAATTGAATTAAAAATAATATCTTAGTTCATGAACATGCATGTCCTCTGTATGTATAAACCTCCCAATTGGACTATTAAACTCTGCTAGATTAAAAGAAAGGAATTAACAAAAATACATTTGTAGTGGAGTCATGGTCCCATATTGCTAAACCAGAAAAAAAAACTTGTGGTGGAAAGTAACTACAAAGTGGCAAAGTGGATAGCCTGCTTGCATTGCAATCAAAATTTCCTGGGTTTGAGCCAGGTAGGGCAAACTACTTGTAGTGTAACAAAAAAATAAATATTTTTGAGAGTTAAGTCTGCTTTATGGGTAACCAAAATGTTTGCCTAAATGTGAACTCTAAATTTATAAATTGTGATTTCTGATACCTGTACATTTGATGGTAAACACACCAGCTGTAGTAAGGGATAAAAGTTGAAGATGCTATTTCAATAACATGTCAATTAACCCAAGAATAGTTAAAGAATTTTACAAAGCATACGTCAGTTGTTATTGAAAATAATTACTGGGATGACGTACATTTATAGTGTTAATTTTAGGACCCATTTTGTTTCATTTACCTTGTGTCATCTTTCTTTCTGTTAGAACAAATAAGAGAACAGCTAGTGTCCGAGTCAATAGCATATAATGAAAGTAGGGAGAGTAAATAAAAGCTTTCAAGGCTCACACATTAAATCCTTTCCACATGAAGTGAATGTGATGTATTGTGTGTGCATAATGGAGATATTTAGTTATACCAGTGGTCTGTGACATTGTGCTCTGTTCCCTGCTGAAATGATTGGAGTAGTACAAATGCAGATCATAGTTAGCTTAAATTATAGTGCATTTTATGTAACCTTTTCATTGTAGACATTTTTATCTTGTGCTTAGAAATTATGGTACACTAAGCTCTTAAGTAATATACATCCTCGTAGTAGTTTTCTTTTTACCATGTGGCAGAATCAGTGGAAAGTATATGTTGGTTGTGAAAATTCATCCAGGCTGATTGAATTACCACAAAAGGTTTAAAAAGAAGTCAAATAAAAAACATCCTGATGACATCTTTTTAAACCTTTTGTTGTGATATATTGGTATGTGGGTAAAAAAAAAAAACAATTTCTACCTTTACTCAAGTAAAAATAAGTAGCTTAATGAGTAAAAGTATTTTTGGTCTTGGTAGCAAAGTGGGTAGCATGCTTGCATTGCAATCATATAGTCCTGGACTCGAGTTGGGTTTGGGGACACTAGTATTAGTAGTAGATTTAGCTTCATTGCAAAATAAATAAATATATCTTTTAAAACTTTACATTCGGTGTTTTCAATTAGTAATAATTTTGTTGACTACTTTCACTCCTACTTAAGTAATATTATTTCAAGTGCTTTTACTTGACTACAGATTTTGAGTAGCTACTTCTTCCACCTCTCGGCAGGACCATGCATTTTCCAACTAACAGTTTCTACATTTCACAGAACGTCAGCAGCATCCCAAAGTGCAAAGTGAAGATATTGTTGCAGTGAATATTGCATGACACTTCTGAAGAACTGTTGAGGCACCAGTTCTGCCAGCACTTATGGTTTCTGCTGCCACTTTTCCCTCCGGTACAATGCCAGAATCTCACACCAGACAGGCACACACCACCATTCACACACAGACACACACAGTATTCTCGACCTGTGAGCTTCTCTTTAAGCTCCTCTCCGGTTTGCCCACTGAGCTGCCTGGCCCATTATTATTGATGATCTTCTGAATCCTGAGGAAGCACTGTCCTTTGATCGTTTCTCTTTGAACATCAAGTGCTTGTCGCCACTTGCCTCTCTCGTCCAATCAAACTACAGTAACAGCCACAATCATGCATGCATATTTTTTATTTCTTAAGACAAAAATGCTGGTCCAGGCACTAGCTTCTTTGGATAATTGTCACAAAATATATAGCAGATTTCTGAAGCTTGGGGAAATCTGTATTAATTGCCAGAGGTGGAAGAAGTACTCAAATTCTGTACTCAAGTGAAAGTACTGTTACTTAAAAATATTTCTGAAGTAGAAGTCCAAGTACTCCTCAGAATCATAAAAAGTAGTAAAAGACAAAAGTGTTCAATGTAAAGTTTATCTAAGTAGAAAGTACTATACTGCTACTGCCAACCCTAGTACGAATATTACCACATGTAGCACATTAAGAATAGTACTACTACTACTACTGCCACTACTATTACTACTTATACTTGTACTGTTTTAACTAGCTGTGTTACTAATACTATAACTGCTACTATGACAATTCTCTACTACCCAATTTTCCACAAAGGTCAGATAATACTTTTGCTCATATAGAGTTTTGATAAATTTACTTGAGTAGTATATTTTTTTCCTCAAAGTATTACTCAAGTCAAAGTACTATGTTTTAGAAAATATACTCAGGAAGTACATATTCGTCAAAAAGAATTTCTTAAGTAAAAGTATCTAGTTGCACCAGTCCACCACTGGCAATTGATTAATATGAGGATTTTGAAGTCTCAAAACCCTGGCACCTACATTGCTTTTTGTTTGTTTTAGTTCAGTGTGTTGATTTAGCCAATCAATTAGAAAGATCGCATCTTAAGTCTGGGAAGTGTGCCATAGCTTCCCTGCTACTGACCTGCTGTCAATTATCCAGTTTCATTTTCCCACCATCTACGGGTTGACGGTTTGACTAAAAAGGTAGCTTTCCTCCCCTAGCTCATGTAATAGCATGTGGAACAATGTTTAATTTAGAGGCTGTGAGTTTCCTATAGACCTGACCGCAGCACTTTTGCTTAGTAAAGCATTACTTTGAAATATGCTTGTGCCTCATTTTGCTTGTCTTGTCAATTCTCAGAGAAATTTTACCTCAGTTTAGCTTCAAATTATTCTCAGATGTTCACCAGTTGCTATAACGTGGTCAGGGTAGTGTAAGAATATCATACAGGCACTTGGAGAGAGGACTACAGTTCCCTCTTGTAAAATGGTAACGAATCATGTAAAAGTTTTAGGAAGTGAACCACACCAAAAACTAAATTGCTATTTATTATTATTATTTAGTATACTTTTATTGATCCCCATAGGGGAAATTCAGTTCTCTGCATTTGACCCATCCCTCAATGCCGCTGGGGCACCCTGTCAGGATCAGTGGGGTGCTGCGGTGCAGCGCCTGGGGACCCTTCTCCAGATCTTGTGCCGGGATCCTGGTCAGGAGTATCTGGCTGGAGGTTTTAGCCTTTTATACATGTTTTGAACCATTACTGACCACTCCTGAAAATGTAATCAAAATCCAACCATAACTTGTCAACTCCTATACCAGAGTTGGAAAGTAAATACTTATGCTTACATAATCTACTAAGTACATTACAATCCACAGTAGTAATATCAGTAGTAATTATTGTATGTAGTCATAGTAGGAGCAGCACTTAAATGCACATGTACAAAAGTAAAACAACTTTCAAAAGCAATTTGTACTTAACATTCAAAACTGTTTTACTTTTGTAGTATTAATTTTGTGGACAACTTTCAGTTGTACTTGAGTACTGTTATTTTAAGGTAACAATGATTTACTTATTTTACTTCAGTACAGATTGCCTTCCACCTCTGTCACATACAAATGTGTCTGTCAGCATTTTATTCTTCATGCATCATTAATCCAACAACAGATTAGCATGGACAACATTTTTCACCAATATGTATTAAAGCTTGCATGTTCTTCTAATCCAAAACCTACAAAACTCATAATAATGGTACAAGCTTTAATATAGTCAAGTAAAGCAAAAATAATAATCTTGTGTGCATCTATTATAGTAGAAAGAAGAGGCTAAACCCTGTACAACACTGCCCCCAGGGGCCCACAGCAGCAAAGCACTCCACAGCTGCACCTTACTCCTGCAGAAGTGTGAGTGGGTGGATGAAAAGAACGAGGCTATTTGACCCAATTACAACAATCTCTGGCATTACTGGCATGTTTTCGAGAGGTCTTTTTAAATGTTGTGTTAGAAATCAATATTTTATTGGGTTTTCCTAGGCTCTTAATTTAACTGTCTGCAACACAAGCAGGAGTATTATCCCACACACCTTAATCAGGCACATTTAAATAAGCGCTCATGTAGGACGTATGCAGATAAACATATTCTGTGCTTCTTCTTGTGTGTGAGTGCGAGTACTATAGTGAAAGGATCTGGTGCCAAATTAAGCTTTTAACTGTAACTTTTTTTTCTTTGTCCGGCATCTCCCTCTGTTGATTCAGAAACTGCTTGCCTTGTGTATGAAGAGTTCAGACATGAAATTTAGCTTATTGGGTTAAGCTAGTGTTAAATTACATATAAAATAATAATTTATAAAAAATATGTATTTTATATCTACATTAGAGCTGCAACAACTAATCAAAATACTTAATAATGATAATTAATTTGATAACTGATTCATTGTTATCTGGAGTGTACATACATAGTATTAACCATGGTGTTAACTATTAAGAAAAATGCTTGAATTAATGGTAAATACCTGAATACTGTCTGTTCACTGCTGTTAACTTTTAGTGATTCTACCTATTCAGAAGTTCTGAAGTGGCATACTTATGGGTTTGCTTTGTTCAAATTGATGGCCTACCCATTTTAGCCTGTAAAACAACCACTTTTTTAACCAATTGTCCAACCAGTCATCCCACATTTACTCGCACTCACTAATTAACGACAGATTAATTGACTGTCAGAATATCCATTTGTTGCAGCCCTGAGCTATACAGGTACTATCCGATAAATTAGAATATCATGTAAAAGTGCATTTTTCTCTCAGAGGTTCAACTCATAAAGTCAAACACATTGTTTCACAACATCCAGAGTGAAACATTTCAAGCATTGTTTTCATATCATTTTGATAATTATGGCTCACAGTTACAGAAAACCACAAATTCAATTATTCACAAAAATAAAATATTGTGAAAAAGTTGAATATTGTAAACTGTTGGTGTCAAACTCTAAATGAACTGGAAGAGGTTGTAGAGGTTTACTGAGCCTTTAAATGGTCTTAGTCTGGTTCAGGTGGCTACACAATCATGGAAAGGGCTTTGGACAGTTGTCCAGTCATTGACCCCTCCACAGAGAGGATACACCACAAAAGGTTATTGATAAAGAAGCTCTTGCTCACAGAGTGCTGTATTAAAACATATTACTACTATTTGAGTGAAAAGAAAAAAAAGTGTTGGAGAAAAAGATGCAGAAGCAGCAGGACAGCTGCATCCTGGTTAAGTTCACAGAGAGCAGACTGAGGCTGGAGTCAGTGCATCAGGAGCCACTACACACAGACGGATCAGAACATTTATCTACAACTGTGTCAGGGCTTTCCTAAACCAGAGACAAGGTGAGCAGCATCTTTTCTAATGGAAATTAATAGGCCTCTGTGTTTCCTTAGAGTATGTATAAAGTCAACACAGCCTTTTATGGTGAAGTTTTAGAAGACTGCATTCTTCCTTCAGCTCACAAGCTTTATGGAGATGCTGATTTGATCATGCAGCAGGACTTGGGGTCCAGCCCACACTGCCTAAAGTACCACTTACTGGGCAGATGACCATGGTATATTACTTGGACAGACTGACCAGCAAACTCTCTGGTCCTCAACCCCATAGACAGAGAATCTGTGGAGTATTGTTCAAAGGAAGATGAGAAACATCAGACCCAGTAACACAGATGAGCTGAAGGCCATTATCACAGCGACCTGGGCCTCCATAACACCTCAGCAGTCCCACAGACTGATCCCCTCCAGGACACAACACAGTGAGGCAGCAATTCATCAAAAAGGAGTCCCAAATGAGTAGCAGGTACTTTGGGGTTCTTTAACTGTGAGGCATAATTATTAATGTTATAAGAAAACAGTGCTTGAAATGTTTCACACTGAATGTACTGACTATAAATATGTTTGACTTTTTGTACTGAATCTAAGAGAAAAATTGCCTTGTATATGATATTCTAATTTATTGGACAGCACATGTATACAATGCTGATAAATGCTACTGCTTAATGGTTAGTGTTTCTGATATTAGGAAGCTAAGTTGAATCAATACTTCTTTTACATTTTAATTTCTAAAAAGGAAACGGATGTTTTGATCACTATTAAGGCGTATGTGTTGGTTTTGCAAAGAAAATATAAAACTACTATATAATAGGTATGTTGCATTAACCCGCTATTAGTAACAAATAGGCCAACTAACACTGATATACGCCTGATATCATGTCGCTGCTTTGCAAAGTATATTTTTATAACGGGAACGGGACAGTCCCATTCAGAGTCTAACGAGTTATTAAGTGTGAGCGGGGCGGGGGTTCGTGATCGAGGCGAGTTCACATCCTGACATAAGATCCAATATCGTCAGAGTCAAAAGCGAAAAGCGACGGGGACACGGTGCGCCTTCAGCTCTCGGGACATTGTGTCTTCTTCTCTCTTTATGACGTTACTTGAGTGTCTGTCCAGCGCGCTGCTCGCCATGTGGGACTATTTGGTTCGTCTCTGTGAGTATCGCCACGGTTGTTCTTGTTTATGGCCAGGGCATGATCAGCGACGCAGCAATATCCGAGTGGTGCAGGCCGGAAACCAGGCTGCATGGCCTTCAAAATAAAGTTCACAGATTTAGAAAGAGAGTTGTAATTTAATATCGCGCTTAGTTCTCCTCAACTTATATTTAGGTTAAGAACCGTACGTGACACTGAGGAATAAGCATTATGTTGCTGCTTTTGGTAGTGCTAGCAAAATTAAATAGTAGTTGCTAAGTTGTTATAGTTTTACTTCTAAAGTGTTTACCAGAAGTTGAATTTTTGTTGTGGCGCGCTTTACATTAAAATGTTCAGCCCATCCCAGTGTTTTTGCTTATTCATGCATCACATGGGAATCAAAAAAGCTGTTGTTTTTAGTCTGGAGTGACCAAAACAACACAATACTAATCATATATGCAACTTAATATAAAGCTAAAATATATTCCACTGTATATTAATATTCTTGCTTTTAAAAACTGATTAAATGTTGTTAAAAATGTTGTTATTTGTAGGTATTTCATAGATTCAAACAATAAGCTTGACCCAAGTGTACAGCTGTCTATAACATGTTTCCCCTCCCACTGAACACTAAACTGCATGCTGATACTCTGAGCGTGGTGAGCTTATGACACACTTCTCGTCTCATGCTTGCTGGAAACTGTTGACAGTCTTCCAGCTCCCTGTCTATTTTAGTGTCATATCTCTGAAGGGGCCAGTGACAGGTGTGGCCCGCATCACACAGTGCACGTCTGCCTCAGCATCACAGCCCAGCCCTCTGTATGTAGGTCAGACACTGGACCTCTCTGGAGCGGGGTTTGTTGTGAGCCTATTAAAAAGAGCAACCATGGGGCAGAGGGGAAAGTTACTGAACTGCCCTCCCCATGGTCCTTCTGGGAGCAAGGATCACTGGTGCCACTTAACAGGCCAGTGCGTGCGGAACTACACAGAGAGTCCCTAACACCCCACTGAGTGACAGACGAGCCATAACACATCTCTGACCAGCCATCTGCGTTTGAGTCACACTTGAGTTGTTGCATGCCAGTGATGTCTGATCACCTACCCGCTTTGCTATTTTTAAACTAGGCAGACCCTCCAGAGTCCTAAGGCTTTTTGTCTCTCATACGTGTCTTTAGTGATCCAACTAGGACAAAGCCAGTGGGATAGGCCCGCATCACACATATGACAGCTGACATGTACAAAGGTTTAGTCACACATATCACATACAAACTCATATGTTATACCAATATAACGCTATTGATTCAAAGTGTTAACCACATTATGAAGTCTATGTTCCTTTTCCTCACCATAGCCAATCATCTACCTCCATTTATCTCCACCTACAGAGGTCACATTGATTGGCTTTTTCCTTCAGAGGTTGCCAAACAAATCACCTGCCTCCTAGCATGCAGTGATTGGCACATTAATTTGGCATAGATTTTACACCAGATGCCTTTCCTGATGCAACCTTCGTTTATCTGCTTGGGGCAAAGAGTTGTGACCCCAAGTGGCTGGAGTTACAGAAGTCATATTCATGATTTGGATAATTTGTTATAGGTTTCACGCCAGAAAACTTGGCAAAAGCCAGGTTGATATAATGTTGGCAAAGAGTTGCTAACGTTATATCAATATGGAATGGCTCCTGTTGAAAATGTTTGTGAAATGGCGGTACATTCAGTAGAATACTTGGAGGTGATTGGATAACGTCCCAGCTTTGTAGCTAAACAACAAACTGCTACAACAGTAAAACAACACACTAAAGACATTGATAGAAGATTTTTGCTGTTTTTGTTAATGTAGAGCAGTATACCTTATGTTTTCCATGTATACCATGTTGTTAACAAGTATCGCTAAAAGTAATTGTTGTCGGCAAACCTAAAGCCCGCTACAATACTGCTACACCATTGGCCCAGCTATCACAGGCCCAAACCCAAACTAATCAGCGGGAGCCTGACAAGGTGGATTTTGTGAGTTTGTGAACTCACAAATTACACGACAATCCAACTTGTTGTGCCACGTAACACGCCAGATGCTTTTCATGACGCAACCAACGCTAATCATCCTGGCTTGGGACTGGCACAAAGAGTACTCTACACTGCCTTGTGACCCTTATGTAACTAGACTGACCCCTTATGACTGGATTTATAGAAGTCTTATTGATAGTTTGGATACTGTATAATATTTGGCGTAGGCCTGTATGAACATACGCATGTTCTTCCTCACACAACCCCCTCTATTTATCCAGGCTTGGGACCAGTTCAAAGAGTTCTCTACACTGCCTTGTGATCCTTATGTAAATTGATTCACCCCTTATGGCTGGATTCATGATGTCAAATCAGAATTCTTATGCCAAATAATATATAGAAACTATCAATAAGTTTTTATTTGCATATGTTTTTCCTCATCCAACCCTCTCTTTTTATGTAGGCTTGGAACTGGCACAAGAAGTACACTGGCTTGGAGTTATTTGTGCCAACTGGGATTTGAACTCTGTACCACTATTGAACTATACTGGTCACAATCATGTTATGAATTAGTGTTGTTGTGTGTAACATGCTGTAAGTCAAAATACATTGTTGTCACCATTGACTTTTTTATATGATCTAGTTGATATTCTGCTTACGTCCTCATCTTGTAATAGCTTTTCCAGTTGAAAGTTATCACTGTTTTTACCTACTTCACCCTGAGGCATCATTAGTTTCCCTCAGTTTCGTTCTCAAATTGTTCCAGGCCATTGAAGCCTGCTCAAAATGCATCCTCAAATGTGTTTTCTCCAGGGAACTCTTACACAAGCAGATGTGGCAGCTGTTTCAATGTATTGGCATTTAAGCCGATAGAGCGATAAAAGGTTTTCACAAATGGCAGTTCCCAACAGGCAAGGTCAGCTTAAATAGTACAAAGTAATTCAGAAAGAACAAGGTAAATACAGTTTCTAGCCTGATAGTTTTATGTGTGTCCCAAATGATATTAAACATAGACAGTATGGTGCAATTTTAGTTTACATTTGACCTTAGTATTCCTTACAATTACTAATGTTTTCTGTAGCCTCAAAATACACACTCAGCATTGCAGTGTCTTTTGTAGGTGCTAACAGGTGCTAAACATTGAACTTGCCCCTTTGGTCTCTCTCAAGCACTTATCATATTAAAACTAAAGCTGATGACACTCTTGCAGATGCTTAAGAAGTTATGAAGTGTCCTTATTTATCTCTGAGTGAAGATTTGAGGACACTGCAGTCATTAACAGTCTCCATGATCCCAGAGCTGTTGAAAACATAACATGGACCAGAAGTTAGAACAGCAACAAATGGAGTAAGGATAGGTAGCTCTTTTTCATATTAACTAATGCCCAATTCTCTTATTTGCTTCTTTTTTTATCACATAGCTAAGCCATGCCTTGTCTTTTCACTCAGTTAATCCACTAACTTTTCAGTGTGGCCAATGAGAGGTTTTAATTTTCTGTGCTTGAGTAGTAGTATATATTTTAACTGAATACTTAGCTCCTCAATCTCATTTCAGCACTACTGTAACTTAACCATTTTGACTATGTCTTTCCTATACTTAATTGTACACAATTTTGGGGTGTTACTGTAACAGTAGCCATAGTGATTTTGGAGCAGTTTTTGTCCTAAAGTTATAAATACATTCTACAAAGTTACATAAATACTAATGTGCAATAATGTTGAATACTTGTTACTTTGATTTGATGGTATACTATACACATTTTATAGTTATATGATATACTTAATACTATATATTCTTATACTCAGAAATGGAAACTGACAAATAAATAATAAAACATGGCATTTTTAACAACTACCCTTGAATACATTTTGGATAGAAAAAATATGACTTTTACTCAAGGAAACATTGAAGTATACTAGTCATATAATAATAAATATTTTTTGACTTTGGTGGATAGCATGCACACCTTGCAATCTGAAGATTGCTGTTTCGGTACAGGTTTGGGGGATAGTAGGAGTACTACTAGTAATAATAGATTTTGCTGTGAAAAAGAGGCAAACAACTTTGTTCTTATGTAAATTCACACTCAACACTTTGATATACTCAAATAATACTTTTGTTCTATTTGTGTAATTTTATTTTGAAGTTATTGTACTTCTGCTTGAGTACAATTTTTTAGTTCTGCCCCCTCTGCTTATGCTACGTTTTAACGAGCGTTGAACATTACTTTGAACAGTAATTTTAATACTAGTTTTACACCACTAGAGGGAGCCCTACGCCAACGTTTTGTGCTCAAATTGCTTTCAGACGTCTCAACCTCAGCTGCAGGTCCAGGATTTGGGGCAATGCACTAAATGTATCCCGCTGATTACTGCCAGGCATCCTAAGACCGCGTGCTTGTGTTAGGAGCATAGTGAAATAGAAGCAGGATGTGTACTCTACGTGTGTGTGAAATATTGTAGCCTCGAGTCCTGACTGACATTCGTGCTTGATGTACACGAGCAGATCAAATGATATCCTTTGAAGACGCAGTGCTGGAATGCGTCTCTGCGCTTTGTAGAGCGCGCACGCACGCGCCGTTCTCAGCATCCTGCCCTCGCGTTAATTACAGGGGCGAGATAAAGCTCTCTTAGCCTGTGCATGTGAAATCCACCTGTGTGTCATTGGATCAAAGCTACTAAGGTCTAAAGCTGGAATTATTATTCAAAGAGGGGATGTAAATTAAACAGTACCCGCGTGTCTTCTGTCTTAGTCAATTTCTCGCTCGTCCCTCGTTTTTTGCGCACACCTGCGTTATGTTGTCACTCCCGCGGCTTTGATGGTGCAGGAGGGGTGTGTGTTTGACAGGAAGCAAAGGGCTGGGTCCAGGCATGCGGTGACACACTAGAACTGCGTGAGGAATAAAAGAGGAGCCACTATCAAACGCTAAGAGCATGCGGGTGTGTACCATCCATGGAAATGCGCATAGAGTGTCAGATAGTCTGCGTGTGTGGGATCAAGCCCGGACTGGGAACGGGGAATTGTATGTGGGTAAACTGTGATTTGGCGATCTCTCTTCCTGAATGAGATAAATCCAAGCCACGCTGCTGTGTGTGTGTGTGTGTGTGTGTGTGTGTGTGTGTCAGCCAGTAATTACTTCATCCTGTCACAACTGTCTGAGAATGCAAGCCAGTGGGAACTTGTACTGTCGCTATCCACTTACACTAAAAAAAAAGAAGAAAAAAAAGGGGGGATTCAGCATTTCGTTTAGTAGAACATGAATGCTGTTAGTCATTAGATGAAAAGCAGATTGAGTTCATGCGAGTGTTACAAGTTTTTGAAGGCTTCTGGCTCACATGTTGCAGCTGTATTTTATACCAGCTTGTGATGCTGAGACTGAATTAAGTTTTGGTATCACAAGCTGGCTATAGATGATGAATCATTTTTGTCAGTAAGATGCAAGCGATGCAAGAAAAAAAATCTCTTGCAGTCTCAAGGCTTTCACTAGGTGTCGTCATAGTCCCAGCATTTTTGAAACGCGCTGATGTACAAACACTTACTGTCTCATCAAACTAATTATATAAGGCGCCATTCCAATATTCAACGTGATCACAAGTATCCCGTGCGCGTCATCTCACCTGCAGGCACATGCTAAATATTTTAACTGTAATTGTTACGGCATGGTATCAATCACCTGTATTTACTGTGTACTTTCAGGAGGTTGAATTAGCAGTGATTTCCTGCCCGTGCACGCACTAATCCACAATAACAGTCAATAGGATCTATGTGTAGGATTTAGGGCTCTAGTCAGCGGTTGCTATGTGTTTACTGTATGTTTACCTATGTCTAAATTGGTCCCAGCTTGATCTTAGGGCTGCTTTGATTATGGCCGTTTATGGAGGGAGAGTAACATTTGGAAATCTTTTGACACAGGAAGCAGAGGCATCAGGATGTCATTCACAAGACAAGAGAGAGGGAAAATTGAGAAGGGCTTAGGGAGGAGCTGACAGGGGTACAGCAAACACAAAGAATGGCTGCGGCAGTGCACCCCTGCTGTCCCCGCTGCTCCTGCCTCTGCAGCAAAAACACAAACCATTTTCTCTTTAGGCCATTATCACTCCTGTTGATTATATTACTTTTTTCAAAATGTCTCAATTGATGCCTGTTTTGTGAAAGCTCAAGTGGGGGGGCAGCTCTGTCAGTCATATGGGCTGCCCCGCTTCTTTCCCTTGTCCACTTCCTGACTCTGTTTTGGCACTAGAGAGAGCAAAACGGAACACAAGAAAATCCTCAAAAGGATTTCCTTAGTGTTGACTATGGATGATCCTCATGGCTCCTGCGTGCTAAAGCTGGGCAGGGCCGGGCCCGTAAAGCAAAGCCCCGGAGGTATGAAAAACATGAAAGGGGTTAGGATATAGACTTTTCTCAAATTGGAAAATGTGTGGAAATTCCTCTTTATGGTGTACATTTTTGGGTTTAAAATGTAAAGTTGACATGTTGCTTTCACTGCTCAAGAGGGAGTAACTTTTCCTTAAGCAGGTGGAATGGTGCATAACTGTAAGTGGGTGGTTTGGGCTGTACAGTGTGGGAGGCCAGGCCCCATTGCAAATTAAAGACTTCTTTCTCTGTGAAAGTCCCAGACTCAGCTCCACTAATGTGTGTCTGTATGTGCACAAGTCGCCCAGACTGCATGTGTGTGTGCAAGAGACCCAACCCTCCCCCTTTTTTTTTTTAAACCAGTCATTAAAAATAAGCCACAACTCACCCACTAGTCCACACCGAGAGACAGCAAGCACCAGAGAAAGAATGCATCTCCTCTTTCTAACCTCTTTTCTTTGAGCTTTGCTGCTTCACTAACCAAGTAAAACGGGAGGAAAAGGGAGGAGGAGGGCGCGGATTGTGTTCAAGAGGAATGATTCCACTCAGAGGTTTTTTCGGACCCCTCCCCCTTTTAAAGAGTAGCAGGAGTTTTTTTTTTTTTCTGTCCAGGAGGGGTGCGAGAGAAAGAGATGAATGGGGAAAGGAATGCAGGAGACAAATGAGTGCTCTGCAGGAGAGTGGGAATGTAGGAGAGGCCATTGTTCCTCCCCCCTGTAAGAATCTGCACAGAGTGGATGTAAACACACAGGAAGAGAGAGGAGAGAGAGGGGTGTGTGAAAAGTCGCACCTGAGGGACAGACACTGCTCATCAGATATTCAGATTTAGGGGAAAAGGCTGTCAAAAAAGCTGGCCTGTAGCACTTTTAAAGAAATGTGTGTTTCTCTTCTGATGAAAATGCACAAGTTCATCTGCCAATATGCAGCACTGTGAATGCTACTGCTACCACAACTTTACCATTAGCTGGAGTAATGCTAACAAACACTAAACTGTCTATTTAGATGTAGTAGTATACTTAGAGCTAAAACAATCCAGCCTCATTTTAAAACAAGCTAGTGTATTTTGTTGTTTTACCCATATATATGGAGAGGGTTATGTCAGAAGGGGCATCTGGTGTAAAACCAATGCCAATCACTGCTGCTTAGAGTCAGATGATTCAGTTTTAGTGGGCCTGAAAGTAAAACGCTGAAAGGAAAGCATTTGGCTAAAATGTAATTTCTAATTCCCAGACTGGTTTCAAAATATTAGCTGTTTCCAGAATTTAGACTGCAGTTTTTGTGCCATGTGTGCTCTATGTCTGAGTTGGACATACACAGATCCTTACACAGTCCCTATGGCTGCCATCTCATCTTTCCTCCCGCCCTCCTCCGCCAACAGGATGTATAGGGTCACGGGGTCAGGACTTGAAACCACAAAAGACAGTATGCGTCAGTGTAGCCTGGTTCTTGTTCCAAATCCCCCTCAAAGCCCACTCCCGCACCTCCTACCTTTATGTCTTTTTCTCATTTACCTCCGTCTTTCTCTTAACTTTACTGCCCTCCGCCCACTCCCCTTGCGGTGTTCTGGTATAGGAGGTGCAGAGCAGGCCTGACATTTGGTTATAGAGCCACAGATGTCTTTAGCATGCCTCTGGCTCTGGATTAAGCCACCAGTGTCTCCTTTCCACTCCATGTGCAAGTGGTCAGGACAAAGAACGTCAAACAGGCAAAATGGGGAAGGAATGCGAGTGAAAAGAAGAAAAAAAGTCTCACTGTGTAACACTCATGCTTGATGTTTTAAGGCATTCCTGAAAGTGTAACCCTAAGTGCTTGTAAAACAGTGCAAGCTAGTTTTCTGGCAGTATTTTACATTGAATCATTTTGTGAATCACATCTTCCCATCTTGTGTTTCGAGAGAATGTGGCATGTAAGAGGAGTGGGGTGATGAACTCTTGACCACAGTCTGTTGCATTTATATGTAAATAGCAGCATGCAGTGATCCTTCATGTACTGACATGACACAGGCATTGTGTGTTCATTTCATTAGTGTGTGTTTTTTCAACCTCGGCTTTGCTACTTATCCCATTGTTCACTAACCAAACTGAATAGTGGGCAATTTCTGTGTGTTTTTCTTGCACTTACATTTACCACAGAAACATAAAGTTCTTGTGGACAGTGTGTTATGTTTTATCAAGAAAAACTGTGAAGCTATGAAACGCTTGTAGATAGTGCGGTGGCAACATTGCTGCATTGTTGTTGTGGGTATTCTTAGCATGTTAAGCCTTAGTTTAAGCAGTCATTTTGCAACAATATAAAATAAAATGCAATATATAATATAATATAATATAATATAAATGTATTATATTAAAACATTTATGTTGGCATAGTTACAGCTGAGTCACTCTGACAGTTTCAGCTTATGAGTGAATGATTTTGCTCTGATTGTGTTTACTGGTATGCCAGGACCTGTTACAGCGGCCCACGTTGTCATTGTCGACACATGCGATGTATCACTCACACATGGTGAGCCAGTCTGCTCTTATACCACCAGTCAGTCGGTGAGCAATGTTGTGGGAAATGAGTGCAGTGAAAGCATGCGTGAGATGTGTGGGCGTGTTAGCTTTAGCGTTAGTGCTAATGCTCAGGTTTATGCCCCACAAAGTAGCTGGAATGTACAGGAACTGAAGGAAACAGCCAGGCAAACTGATCCTCACTCATGTCTCTATGCCCTTTTCCCTCTCTCACCTTCCCTCTCTCACTCTTTCCTCTCTCCCTTCTGTCTGTCTTCTCCTGTCCTCATGTCAGGTGACTGTGCATTCTGTTTTAACCCCCGCAGGCAACTACTTTGGGAGAAACAAAAGAGTGATGAGTCTTCTCTGGTGGTAGTGGACAAGTCAGAGTAAAGCCTTTGCTAAAAAGCACTCAAGAACAATAGAAACAGCCTGGAGCCCGCCAGGGCAGCTCTAATGAACCCCCCACCCCCACCCCCACCCACCCCAGGTAAAAGTCAGATTAGGTCACATGGTGTGCTACTGCACTGTTAAATAAAATATTACATTTAAGTCTTACATAATTACAGCTGGCAGTGCAAGAAAAAAATGTCTCGCTGCCATTTATACTGTCTATGCAAACAATTATACAGTAAATGTAAGGCATTTTAAGATTATGGATAGACATGCTGTGGAATATTGTTTTCTCCAAACAAAGTGATGAACATCAAGCAACATTTACAATAAATCTTTAAGCCTGCAGAGAACCTGATGATTTTCCAACAAAGGAAAGTGTCAGACTGTGTTGGTTTTTGACTCCCAGCATGCCTCTCCTTGCCTGTCACTGATTGACAGGAAGAATAGAGCGTCATGCCATAAAAGTGGAATGCAGGTAACCAGGCTGTCTATTTGAACTTGGAACACAGGAAAGTGGGTTAAGTGAAGTGAATGTATTGCCTAACAGGGAGCAGCTGCCTGCCAGATTAAGCAGCGTCTGACAGTTGTAAACACACTCTTATCTAGTGATTCAGGAGACACAAGCCCATGAGTGCACTAACCCACTGTTGACATGCTTTCTGTCAAAAGAGGCCACACTCAGCTCACTGCTTTGTTGATAATCATGTTTGTCTGAGGACACCTGAGGCACATTAAAGTGTTTTCTGTCAATAAGAGAAGAAACTAGGTGTTTTTATGCAGCAGGTTGTTTATAATTTTCTTCAAATCAGCTCTCTAACACAAGCTATATATACACTCTTTTAAATACCACTAACAAGCTCCTGCTCACACACACAGGGCGCTATTGTGTCTGAGAGAGTTCAGGCATCTGGTGAGCAGAAACCCTCTCCGCTGACCTCTGACCTCAAATGGCTAAGAGCTGTAGACAGACAGGAGGGTCTGTTGGAGATTTCCAGGTGACTCAGAGCACTAGCAGAGGACATTGAAAGCACTATTGTATGTGATGTGAGCATGGGCTGTTGTTGTTGTTGGCTAAAACAAATGTGAGCAGTGATTGTGTCAATATCTATCACATTATTATTGCCAGTGGAGATAGTCTTGTTTTCTACTGGGCTCAATAGTTGTTTCACTTGTGCTAGTTGTTTGCTGACTGTCACGTTGAGTCGTTTGGGATATGCCTTGCATTTCTGCATTGTTGTTCTCAACAGCAGTGAAACGTCACACGGTGTGAACATTTCACTTTATTGTCATCTCGTGGCAGTGTCCCAGAAAAGGTGACAAGCCTTTTAACATTGATCCCAGGCAAACTGGTTTGTAGAGTTTAGTGTTCATCTACACAATGCCACTGCTTCAGGGTTAAAACACATTAGATATTCATTCACTATACAGTGTGCACTAATATCCGGGTGTTTAATAACTTATTATGTGACTTATTGTGTGCTGGCTGGTGTTGAGGTGATTGTCAGTGCAGCTGCACTGTACGCTGTTCAAGGTAAACAAATGGCCAACAGAAGCTCACTGCTGGTGAAGCGCCAAGCCTCCAGCAAACTTCATGTTGCGGTGTGTCGCCATGGTGACGCTATCACAAAGGACTCCAACTGTGTGGGGCAGACGGAGCCAGGCAGTAACTCTCCTCTGCTCGCTCGCCCTCTCCCTTTGGCAGGCCCTCATCCCAAACACGGTGCAGCTGGGCTCAGCTGTCAGTGTTCCCCCATATGCCCGCCCCCTCTCCTGCTCTTTGTATTTGTTTGGACGGTGCTGGATTTGCCCTTGGCCCCCGCGTGGGGGAGCCCGTTCCTGTTAGCTCTCCTCTTAAGTCAAAGCGTCTGCTCTTTGAAGTGGCCTATCGCACAGACACACAGATTTGAGATTACAAGGCAGCTGCCTGCCTTCAGTCTACTACCATGAATATGGTGATTAAATAAAGGAAACAGAATATACCTATACAGGCACACAAATAGGGCACGCAGATGAGCAGGGGCTTTAGGGAGGTGAGCAGGCCTGTTTTTGTTTGAAAGGCTGAAGAAATGAATGAGATTGTCTTGGGGGAGGGAAGAGAGCTTTCTTTGATTTTATCAAGCCGAGAGGTCAGGGGAGTGCTCAGTCAGAAGAACTGCAATTCACACCAACTTGTCCTGTCAGCATGGGACTTTTAAGTATTTGTCAAAAGAGGGATTTGGCAAAGAACCACCAGCATTCTGTTATTCACAAAGTCAGGACAATGACAGTGTTGCATGTGGTACTTCTGTCTCTGTGCTGTTACTGAGAAACTGGTTTTTAAACAATATGCAAATGTTATGTGTTTCATAGTTACATAAACCTGAGTTTGCTCTAGTGTGGTTATCTGTGTCTGGTAAAGAGCTTTCTCGTTACTTCTGAAAAGCCTGATGAAATCTGCGTCACATTCTTTCTTCTGTCAAACACTGCGTCCTTGGATGTCTGTGTGTGGGAGGTCTAGGGCTGTGGAGGTGTCTCATGCTGCCATAGGAGCTTAATGTTTTATTATTATTTATTAATATTTTATTATTATTGTCTGTATGGATAAACTGTTTTTTACCTATTACTATCACATTAGACTGTCACATTAGACTTGATACTTGTCTTTCTAAAAAATTAAAATTCTTCTTATCTTAAATTTCATGATGACAAACATTAGTGCTTGACATGGGCTGGGTCACTGTCGACAGCAGCTAGTGATTGATGCAGCACATATCAGTGGCAGGAAGTCTGTGGTCTGCATTGATGTGGAGAGGTGGGATCATTGAGCTGGCTTGTGTCAATGTTATTTGTGTGACCTCGGTGCCTGCGTGTGCATGTCTGTTCTCTCACATGTGTGCATATAGGCATGTTCTGACTCCTGATGTGTTTACTTAACCTGTCTCGGCATTCAAAACCCCTGTCGTTCTCTGGTGCGTCTGGCTCTCACAGTGACAGCTAGGTGGGACACGGCATGGCGTCTCCCATTTCATATGTAGCTTTATTGAGCGCATGAAAACCCTGTGTTCTTGGAGCCTTCTCTGGGACTCTGGGAATGGACACACAAACATAGGCAGTCTCTAGTACTCGTGCACATACACACAATGTGACTTTTAGATGACTTCAGGGGATAGAAGCTCTGAAAAGGGCTGTCATTCGATCCTTTGAACCTCCACGACTGATAGGGGCAGGACCTCGCCCTCTTTCCCAGTCTTTAATACATGTGTGTTCCTTTGACTCTGTATTCTGTAACCTTTTAGGATTCTTCTTTTGGCTTTTTCCTTCTGGGGTTACCCTTAGAAAATTATCTGCCTCCTAGTGTGCAGTGATTTGTAATTTGGCATAGGTTATACGCCAGATGTCCTTCCTGACACCACCCATATACAGTATATCTGGGCTTAGGACCAGCACAAAGGGTACACTGGCATGTGACCCTTTGTGACTAGATTTGTAACCTTTTAGGATTAGCTTGTCAATTTTATTCAGCAGAGACAAAAAATAAAAAATACATTTTCATACAGACATGCATTTTCTCGCACGTTCCGAATTTGGCCCAATTCCCTTCATTTACAGTATTTTTTAATGGTCTATGCAGTTGCAGGAAACAGTGAGCCTTTTTTTCATTTGCCTTTCTTGTGGTTCTTCTAACTATCATTTAACACTGTGATCTCATCCCTTAGACATAAAAGTCATCCTGTCTCAGAACTTTCCATCTTGTCAAAACCTGACAGAGAATCTCTCTTGTGATCATCCAATCACGAGAGGAAGGTGGGAGGGGCAGGCTGGGTTCACCGCGAATGACTCTGACTGGGGATGAACTCACTGCTCACTTAGCCTTTAGTAGGTTAAGGCCTCTTTTTAGCCGTCACCGTGACGGCAAGGCACAAAGCAAACAACATCCCACTATAATAGTTTTTGACATGGTTGCCCCGTATGGGTGTGGTAACATTAGTCTGCCAGTGCCACACACAGAGCAGCGATCCCGACACGGTAGGATGTTTGTCTTTTGGAGGGATTAAAGGGATCCAGGAAACCCGCTGTCCTACTTTTTCCGCAGTGCACTCAAAGCGACCTAGTTTTGACGATAGCGCCAGGCCAGGAAGAAGATTCCAAGGCATAATGTAGTTAGAAGCTGGTTGTTGTCGTTTCTATCTTTAGGCTGACTGTTGGGCTGTTGGGTTGTTCAATAGACAGCCCTCTTACATGCTTGCATAGAACCACATTTCAGGGCAAATTACTGAGCATTAGTGTTCAAAACTGGACTAGCGTTAACTATTTTTTTTTCAGTCAGGATGAATGCAGACAACATTCAGGGGGCACATAGCTATTTTCTGCCATCAGATTGTTTTGAATGTGTACAGTAGTTGCGTAGAAGGCTTAACCATCTAGATCAGTGGGTCAAGTGGCTGACATACTAATCCTATTACTAGACAAGGCTTTGATTCGTTAAAGTTGGCCCTAATCTACTGGCCATTTTGACTCCAACACATGGAGGTGTAAGACCTCTGGATTTGCTGCAGAGATATCAGTTGTCAATAAATCCTTTCCCATAGCATTGAGAGGAAAGCTATATATTAATTGATAATTTTTGGAAGACACAAGTATACTTTTTTATAATACAGGGTAACAAATTAGAATATTGTGGAAAAGTCTATTAAGTACAGTATTTCAGTGAAAATCATATTGCTTCAGTACACACAGAGTGAAATATTTCAAGCATTTATTTATTTTTTATTGTGATAATTATAGGTTACAGTTAATGAAAACCAAAATTTTGTATCTCGTTAATACTACATCTTTCTTTAATTTGGCTTTACCTGGGTTGATCTAGCCAATCATCTGCCTCCTAACAAGCAGTGAATCACAGATTAATTTGGCCTAGGTTTTTTGCCAGATGCCCTTCCTCTCAAAAGCCTCTTCATTTCTCTGGGCATGCTTGTGACCCTTTGTGGATTACATAATATTACATAATCCTTATAATCATCACAATTAAAATAAACAAATGCTTGAAATATTTCACTGTGTGTATCTATATGATATATATAGTTTGTTTTACCTCTTGAATTGAGCTAATTGAACCATTTCACATTTCCATAATAGTTCAGTCTGTTTATGTGCACCTGTAACTGCAAAATGTATTAAAACCTACACTTTGCTTACATTATCTTTTTGTCTTTCCTATTTCTTCTTCCAGTGTCGTCATGCATCACTACTTACAAGAAGACACCTCCCCCTGTCCCACCACGGACAACCCCATCCAAACCCTTCATATCCATCACGGCCCAGAGCAGCACAGAGTCGGCCCAGGACGCCTACATGGATGGGGGCTCGGGGGGCTCCAGGACGGGCATCAGTTCCCAGCCGGGCCTGTCTAACTCCACGGAGAGCATTGACAGCATGAAGGCCCTGACCGCCGCCATCGAAGCAGCTAACGCCCAGGTGCACGGCCCGGCCAGCCAACACGTGACCAACAGCATCACCATCACTGCCACCGCCACCACCTCGGTCTCCGCCGACACCAAGGCCCAAAGGGAAGCGCTGCGGAAGTGCCTCTCAATAGGGATCCAGGTTGGAGAAGTGGACAACAAAAAGAAAAGAAAAAAAAAAATCCAAAATAAACATTGCTTTTTTTTTTTAGGTGGAGCCTGAGGAAGGAGGGCAGACGGAGGAGCAGTCCAAATTTCAGTCAATAGGAATTCAAGTGGAGGATGAGAGATGGTAAAAAATGTTCTATTTATGTTTGCTGAAATAGTTGCAGTAATTTTTTTCTATTGTTCCTCAGTACACCTGTGTCCCATTTAGGCAGAAAGAGCATAAGGCAGCAAAAATTGTTACAAAAGCATAACCTTATTCTGTATAGACGGTGAAACCATAAACAGTGTGACTAAGCAGTGTTGACTGGTTTAGAGATAGTGGCATTGAGGAAAAGACATGAGTCTGAGTTGGGGGTAGCAGAATTGAAGATGCTGATGTTGTCTTTGGGAGTGATAGGGAGGGAGCCCCATTTTGTAATAAAAGGATATGGCATTAGTGTTGAGACCAGTCTTTTTTATTATAGCAATAGCAATTAACAACATGAGAAAATAATACATCAAATTGCCAATCATCTGCCACCTATAGTACAGTGATTGGCATATTTATTTGGCACAGGTTTTACACCGGATGACCTTCCTGACAGAACCTTTTCCTTTTATCCAGGCATGTGACTGGCATAAAGAGTACACTAGCTTGTGACCCCTTAAAGGCTGGATTATAATATTAGTTCTTAGTCTGTTTTGCTAATCTACAGTATATTCCCTAATACTTGGCAAAGGCAGTTGCGTCAGTCACGCCCCTATTACCATCTCCCTTTGTGCTGTGGAGATGAATCAGCATCACACACCCCTTATGCTGTTAAGAAGGTGTTGTGCAAAAGACAGAAATATCTTACAATGGAAAAGGCATAATAGGGAGAAGGGTGGCAGGTTCTAAAAGTGAAATTTGAGAAGTATAACAAGATGAATCACAGAGATTTGAAAGGATGTGCGGAAACAGAGGGAGGGTTGTATAGTTGTGGCATAAGCATCGCCCCTTCTTTATGCTTGAACTTGCTCGGCTGCAGCAGCTGCCCCGCAGTTCAGGGCAGGGTGGCGTCAGAGCCCCTTTAGCTACAGGGGCCCCAAGTGACAGCTGGGGCAGAAGATGTGGTGCTGGGGCTGGAATGGCGGAGGGGTGAGTTGACAGCCATCTGTTGCTCCAGTCATTGTGATTCAGCCTCTGTGTGGGAGGGGAAGATACAGACCAAGAGAGACAGAGGAGAACCAAGTTTTATTGAGCTGCTGTTAGTTCAAAAAGCAGTGTTTCTCTCTGTTACATGTTCCTCTAGTTTGAGAAGACACAGCCTGTTCCATGTTGTTTCATTAGCTCAATGCATTAGGCCAGGCTTATCACGACCGCTGTTGGGACACGGAGGCATTTATGGCCCCTTTGTCTGCTTTCTCTCAGTCTGTCAAAACACTGGCCTTCTGTTTGGTGAGGGAAGTTGACAAATCCAGCTGCTGTGTTCTCTTGCTGTAGCCAAGGCATGCTTCAGGAAAAAAAAAAACATTTTTAATCAAAGCACTTTAGGCAGACAGTTGTCCACAGTGTTAGGTGGGGAATATAAGGGACTTTCTGCAAGAGGCAGTTTCAGCTGATTGACCAAGCTCCACATTCCATGAGTTGCCAAGCCAAATATTAACTCACCAAGACACCTTTTAGTGAAGTGTGGATAGATACTTATAACACTTTAGTTTCGTTCATACGCTGGTTAATATTTGGAGATGTGTGAATGGGACAGGACATTTTTGTCACTGCATGATTTGATTGTTTACTTATTAGCGCATCAGTGTGCATCCGTGTCCCAGGAGGTTGTTGCATCAGATTCCCAGACAGTGAGCCAGACTCTTACGACCTCTGTCCATTTCACTCCTCACCCCCCTCCTTCTACCCCCACTGACTTTATGTGTAACAGGCTGTGTGTTTATCTACTGTATATAGCAGTGACTGGACATAACCTCACTGCTTTCTAAACATAAAATGTCTATAGCTGTTTTGTATTGACGCTGAGATTTCACATTGGTAAACTTATTCAATTCAATTCACTTTTATTTGTATAGCCCAGTATCACAACAAAAGTCGCCTCAAAGAGCTTCACAAACAGTTAATCAGACATAAACACAATCAGACTTAACACACAATCAACTCAAACAATAATTACACTAAACTAAACAGACCCAAGACACTCCTGTCCTTAGACCCTCCTTCACGGTAAGGAAAAACTCCTAAAAAAACCCAGCTGTGGGAAAAAAGAAGAAACCTTATGGAGCCCATAATGAAGGAGAGATCCTCTCCCAGGACGGACAGGCAATATGTGTCTAGGACTGTTAGTCCATTAGCTCATCTATAGGATCATAGATCCGCTCTGTAAGGATTCATCCAGACAGGGGAGTGGGATTTTTTCCATATACTACTATGTGCTAGATTTTGGGCAAACTGCGGAATTGGCATGGTGGTCACCATATGGCTTTGTAACCACAGGCAGTTGTCCATTGCTCATGTAGTGGCTTAACCATATGCGCAGCTGTCTTAAAAGTCAGTTTAGCTTTTTTTTTTTTTTTTTGAAAAAACAAAAAATGGATTCAGAATGCAATTGATTAAAAAGAATAAAGCTATTGGGCTAATATTTAGAAATTTGACTGTAGGACATGCATTTTACCATACTAGGAAAAAACGTGTGTGTGTACTGAATCTATGTAGTATATAAGTCTCTTTTTAAAATGAACCAGAGTGTCCTGAAATGATTGATGAATAAGCCAAAAGAATGTTAAATCCCACCTGTTGTGATTTACAGCTATACATCCTGCATGCTTTATGTATATAATATGCACAAGTACATTTCCGGATTTTAAAGTGTTCTACATGCTTCCTCATATTTTACCGTCTCCTCACTCACACACGTGCTTTCTTATGGTAATGCCCTCTTCTTGTTCTTGTGAGTGCAGTCTTTGATTTGTCTGCATGTCTGTCTGGGGCTGTTTGGCCTTGCCTGCCTCTGCCCCTGCAGGAAGCAGTTAGCCCGCTGCTCAAAAGCACACTGAGGTCATTAGATGCGAACACCTGCGCGGAGGAGTTACTTTTTAACTGCTCTTCACACACACTCCAACACTGAAAGGCTGCTAGTATGTACACACAAAGCACACAGTATGTTTGATCTCGCAGGAGCCAATCTCTTGTTCTCACTTTGAGTCTCTTCATGGAGCAGGAGAGATGAACAAGGAAAGGGAGGTGGAGGAGAATTGACATCTTCCTTAAATTGTAAGCATCTGGAGTTGGACAAAAGCTGAACTTTGTATTTTGTGATCCTTCTGTCATACTGTACATGCATTTTCAAAAGGGCTACACAATACAGTATAATGCAAATTTATTGTTTTAGCACCGTCAGCAAATACAGTATCCTGATCCCTCAACCAAATGTATGACAATAATGTTATGATCCATTGCGTGTTTTTTGTAATATTGTGCAGCCTTAATTTCAGTCTTTTGGTTGTGGTTTAATATGTAAACAAAAAGGACAGTACTGTCTTCACTTAACCTGAACACTTAGTACTATAAATACTTAATCAGAAGTGCATTGGTACATTTTTGTATGTGGTAATAAAATGTGTGAATCTTGTAGTATTTAGAACTCTAATCTGGCAGGGATTAGATGAGTGTTTATTCCAGTCACTGCACACTTCACTGGCTATGTTTGTAACAGGCGTATCTCTCCAGTAGCCCATTCATTACTTGGGTGCTGGGCAGCTCTGTAGTACATGGCCAAATGTCTGTGTGTCTGGGTCTGCTATTGCAAATAGTGTGGAGAGACTTGGCAAGGACTGTTGGACAGCAGCACAAACCCTTTGAGCCAAATACGACACGCCCAGCTGTAGAGAGGGGTTCCAGGTGTGTGCATGTACTGTTTGTGTGTGTACAGGCCAATAACAAACATGTGTGCAGCAGATGATGGCACACTCCACTGCTCCTGAATGAACCAGGTGACAAAAGCCACAAACAACAAGTTCTACTTAGAAAATAATTCATCATTATCCGTGATGAGATCTCTGATCATTTTGGCTTTCTATGGTGGGAGCAAGTCCAAGGGCTGTGTATAAACACTTCATACTGCTGCTAAAACATGACACTAATAACTTAACTCCCTAAAACAGAATGCCAATCACAATGGCTAATATTATATATACAGCATATTTTCCTATTGTCTTGCGAAGCTTGTGTCAGGAAGAGCATCCGATGTAAAAACACAAATTTATGCCAAATTAATATGCAAATCATCACACACTAGGATATGATTTGTTGTGGCAACCTTGGAGGAAAAAGCTGAAAGGAAATAATAGTAATTAATCTTTTATTGTCAGATTTGTACCTCACAGTATTTTTAAATAAATACTTGACAAATAAATAAATAAATAAAAGTACATGCAGTTATTATCTAATTCTAAGTATAGAAGAATTATTTTTTACTATAGAAGCTACACAATGTCCAAAAAAACATATATTTATTCAGTAATATTGGTTGTCTCTTTTATTTGTCCCAGTTACCGACGGATGACCCGATCCAACAGTGTGACCACAGCAGTACAGGCTGACCTTGACGACCCCAGTGACAGCTCGGACATGCCCCTGCGCCACTGCGCCACCATGCCGCGCCAGCACTCCAGAGACGCCGCCACCTCCACCGTCAGCATCCAGGGCTCGGGCAACCACTACCACGCCTGTGCCGGAGACGACTATGGAGAGGTGGGCTTCGACCCGTCCATCCTGCCACCCCCCGACCCCTGGATGGACAGTGTGCCTGAACCTGAGGTACCGGATCTGGAAGCTGTGAGCCGCTCTGTGTGCCCCCGTGATGGACGCTGGTTCTTAAAGCTGCTGCAGGCTGAGACAGAGCGTATGGAGGGCTGGTGTAGACAGATGGAGCAGGACGAGACGGAGAATGAGCTTCCTGATGAGAGTGAGTTGAGTCAAACAGCTCTTAGATTATGTCTCCAAGTCTCTTTTGGATAGTTGCTGGTATTCTTGGTATTGGACTACAATAGCTGCTTGTTCCTGAGTCGGGCCCTCTGGCCTCCACAGACATACCAAGCATACTTATCAATAAGGCACTGCCAGGCCCAGCCACACATCTGTCCTCTAGACACATGCTATAATGATCTCTCACAACACACTCCTTCAAGGCAACTATTTGATCTTCACCCAGTTTATACACACAACAGTGCATACAAGTACACATATCAAAATACATTCATTTACAGGCAGTGGTGGGAAGTAACTAAATACGTTTACTCAGGTACATTGTTTGAAGAACACTAAATGTACTCTCTTAGTACACTTTCAGTTTTATTTGAAATTATTTCACTCTTATTTGAAACACTTGGAAATAAATTACTCAAGTAAATCTGTAAAATCTCTAAATGAGTAAAATTATTTTTTGAGTTGTAGTAGTAGTAGTTGTAGCACAAATAGTAATAGTGATAGTAGTAGTAATAGTTCTGGTAGTACTTTTTACTTTAAATAAACTTTACTCTCAATTTTTTACTTTTATTCAAGTAATGATTTTGTTGAGTGCTTTTACTTCTACTTAATATTATTCTGCAGAACCTTTACTTAAGTACAGACTTGGAGTACTTCTACCTCTGTTTACAGGTTATTTGTACTTCATATGTCATTAGTGAGATGGTTTTATTCATAACAAAAATGCCTTGTAAACCTCTGATATGGTTCCAGACAGAAGAGCCTCTCACACAATGTTCAGAACAGGGGCACTGTCTCAAGGTTATGTTTTCCCAGATCCCACGCTACCGTGCGAAACATACACACATCCTTAAGTGCTGCAGGACTTTGTGTCTGTAGAGCAGATTCATTACCCCCCTTCCTACTTTCTCAACCCATTTCCTTCACGTAGAGAAATGCATGTGCTGACAGCCTCTCTCCATGGGGATCTGAGAGTCAATAGCACTATGCAGAGGAGTCAGGTTATGCAGCAAATATTGTTGATTTCACTGTTCTGTCAACAACTAATATCACAACACTGTGTCTGACCTTGTCAAATACTATTGGTCTACATATCTTTCACAAAAAATGTGGTAATTTTTCACATAGACATTGAATTGATTTAATTTCAATGATTTTAGTTTATTTCAGTATTTAGATAATATTATAGAAATATACAATAATAGAAAGGACTAGACTCTGTTGCGTTCCTCACACAGCCGCTTTCTCAGTGGTTCTACGTGTCTGCTCTCTGCGGCGCTCTGAGTAATCACATTGTGAATGCTGTGTTTGTTTGTGTGTGCGCATGCATGTGCGCCTGTATCTTTCTGCAGTCCTGGGGAAGATCCGCAGTGCAGTGGGGAGTGCCCAGCTGCTGATGTCCCAGAAGTTCCAGCAGTTCCGGGAGCTGTGTGAGGAGAATCTGGTATGTGTCACCTCATCCTCTGCATGTTCCCCCGGCCCTCCCCCCACACTGACATCATCCTGCACAAATCATCCTGACGAAGGCCCGCCGCTCATTTACTATGCACCCAGTGTAGACTGTATCTGCACTGCCTACTGTCTTACACATAAGCAAGAAACGCTCAGTGGATGTTCGAGCTTAGAAAGGGCTATCATGTCACAATAAGTATTTGATTACTGAATAATAAAATTAGTTTTGTTTTTCCTTTAATCTCTTCCCTAAAACAGGATTGCCAACAATTTAAACTACATCAGCAGATTAGAATATTGTGGAAAAGTCCATTCATTTCAGTAGCTTCATTCAAAATGAAAAGCATATACAACTGTATTATATAGATTCAGTACACACACAATAAAATATTTCAAACATTGATTTTAATTGTCATAATTATGGCTCAAAATCAAAATGTAGTATCTCATACAATTAAAATGTACACTACATAATAAACATAATTGAACTACAGAAATAATTCCACTTTTATATAATATTATATATTGTCTATTGATGTGCGCTTATACATTCAACTACCTACTGCAATCAAATCTGTTATTAACATGTATTAATAAATGTTGTATCACAGTAAATTGCTTGGCTAAATAAAGAGATACAATATTATTACGTATATATTATTATATACTATTAGTAGATACTATGACAACATCAACCAAGTTCACTAATCCTCCATTGCTTATTGTTCTTCTGCTTCACTAGTGGTTACAAGGCTTTGATATTTTTTTATTTCCAAACTCATGCAACAGGATCATAGTTCTCATCATTTTGTGCTTGTATGTGTCCCATGTACATGTGTGTACATTAGAATCCTAATGCAAACCCGCGGCCCATCTCCCAAGACCTGGCAGGTTTCTGGGACATGCTTCAGCTCTCTATTGAGAACATTAGCCTGAAGTTTGATGAGCTCCACCAACTTAAAGCCAACAACTGGAAACCTCTGAGCCCCCCGGAAATTCAGGTGCAGACACACATGGCAAATTAATATAAAAAAGTTTCATCTGAACAGGGTGTTGTTTTGGAATGCCTTACTAACCTGCATGGTATCAGTTCTTATTTTGTGAAGTTCAAATAGTAAATTCTAATGATTCATGGCTTTGTTGTAGCATGCATTATGTGTTGTCATGTTGCCTGCCTGACGTCATCACTGTATCTATGTGTTTGTTCTGTCTGTTGTCGACAGTGAGCTGCTTGTGCGAAGCTTCTCTACCTGCCATGCACCGTTGAGGCCTGTCCATCTCCAGTGGTCACTTTACCTCACCAATGGCCTCCACCGTGCTCGCTTACCCCACACAAATGGCGGCCACCATAACGTCATTCAGAATTGCATGCTCTGACATAATACCAGCGACAGCTATGAGCACTCTAACCCTTGTGCAGAATGGCTGCATTTGTGTTGCTCTAAACTGTGTGTTTATGCAGCTTGCCATTAAGGACTCAGTGGTGTGTCATTAAGACTATTTATGATTCCTGTCCAGGAGAGAAGGATGCCCCCTCCTGTGCCAAAGAAGCCCCAGAAGGGCCACCCTCCCCTGGCTAGGGACCGCTCGCTGGAGAGCTCTGAGCGCCAGCGTCTGGAGGCTCGCAAACGCCTGCTAGCTGCCAAACGAGCTGCTTCGGTTCGGCAGAGTTCTGCCACTGAAAGCGCAGACAGTATTGAGATCTATATCCCTGAGGCTCAAACCAGACTATGAGACACATCCATATATATCCACCCGACACACTGTCAACACATGCTCAGAGTAGCACTGTAAAGGGTAGGGTGCTAACACTATCATCATTTTACAGATTCCCAGACACTGTGGATTCTTTAACCATGAAAGTCATTTGAACAATAATTGTACATTTTCAGTATGTACTATATTCTTTTATATAATTATCCATCACCTTGTTATTTTTTCTCCCAGCATTGATGTAGCACTCCCTCCTGTCTTTGGATACCTCACACCCAAAGAAGTATCTTATAAAGGCCCCCTTTTTAAGTGACTTGATATTCCCAAGCAAGTTGTAGCACAGTGTGACACATGGTTTATGATACTAAGGTTATAATAAAGAGGAAGCATGTGTCTGTATGTATTCGTACACATGGTTTTAGTATCTGATTGGATCAGGACGCATTGGAAGTCATACACAGAGACAGCCCTTTGCATTTACTATTTATTCTATTTAGTATGTTTCAGAAATGTTATTGAACTCTATAATTAGCAGATATCAGTTTTGTATACCTCTGTCAAACTTTAAACAGAATTGTAATAAGAGCAGACAAGGAAATTATAGTGTCAATTATGGAACAAATGGCTCTCTGTCTAAAATTAGGCCTATGTAAGGCAGGCTTGTAGGAAAGGTCAGAGGTCAGACTTTGCTCCGTGTGAGTGGCTCATAAGCCCAGAGTAGATTTGGAGTGCTGTTTGCTTTTAAGAATCACTGTTCGACACTACCACTAACCTGATCTGTGTGAGTGTTGATGAGAGAAGAGTGCATGTGATTTTAAGTGTTCATTTTCAAAGTGCTTCCCATTCTCCCTAGGTCTTAACAGTCCTAGATGTCTCAACAAGGTAGCTGTATCAACAAACTGTAAACAAACCACTTGTCATTTTCTAAACTGAGCAACTTGTTTGTACGAGACATACACTTAATGGAATGCTAACACTGATGTTTTTGTCCATTATTAACTTTATTAGCCATCCCTTGTGTTGTCTTCAATCTCTTCACTGTTACAGACAAAGCTAAAAATGGACATTTGCTACAATATAAGAAGTCTCTTTGATTGTCATTCTCAGACAAGCAAGATTTGTAGGTAATATGACTAAGGGACTATTTTCTTCCTCACTGTGTGTGCACTATCTCTGCCTCCAAATGAAGCAATTCACAAGTCATATAATATTCAGTTTATGATTTTTGTATTTAATTTAATGAGTAGAAAAACAATGACTGTTTATTGACATTGTGATTATGATTATTATTATGCACTGACAACAAGGCCCTTATACTGTGCTTTTGTTTGGTTATTTATGTTTGCATAACTGGTACCTTTATGTCCTTTCTGTTTCAGTGATGAGCCTTAATTTCTAATATGATAGTTGAGCACAATAGCAGTCTCAGGGGAAGAAGTGTGTTTGTTTGTGTAAATGTGTGAGTGAGAGAGTCCATGTGACTGTATGTGACCCATGGCGTTGCCTCTTAACTGTACATAACCCCAATCACCAGGACAGGCCATTATTTCAAAATAAGGGACATACAGTAGTATGCTTGCCACCTTTTAAAGAAATTAAAACCCTCTCAATGTAACAAGGTATTTCTGTCAGCTGCTTGAATGTGGAGACAATCTAGAGCCAGTTTACCTTCATGTCATGGTTTCAAGACCAGAGCAGGACACTGTTACTGTCCGGTTCTCTGTATTGACAAAGCTTTGTGCCATTGGATAACTTTAGCTCAGTATATTTCTGTCCCTATTGAGAGCCTACCAGATGTTTTTATTCTTTGTGAAGGAAGTCCGATGACAAAGTAATCTCAATGTCCTTTGTTGGTAATGAATATTTTAGAAAGAGTGTATAACTAAAGTTCAAACTGAAATGCCATTTACTTAGATTGATATTTTAGTATTTTACACTTTACAAAATTGTATTTCAATTAATGTCTGTCAAATAAAATAATTTATTATTTATGTTTATTATATTAACATATCAATATGATGCTCCTCATATAGCAGGGAGTTAGATACCAGAATGCTGGTTTGTGCAAAGCTTAACACAAATGACACTCCAGCAGTTCTGGCTATTCTAAAGCTTGTGATGTAGTATTACAAAGAGAAAAATATTTGTATATAAATGAATGTTTCCCTATTTAAATGTAAACTAAAGAGCCCAATGAATTAACATGTTAAGCAGATATACATTTTTGTAAGTAATGTTATTACACTGTTGATGTTATGGCACGTGTATGAGCTCTTATCAGCATTAAAAATATCATTGCCATAAATCTGTTGTTTGTTTCCTCTACATGTGTTTTCAATTGAAATATAATTAAACAGATTACAAGGTCGGCGCGGTGTGCTTTTGGGGCATTTTCCTTCCGCAGGGCTGGGTCCCCATAATTAGACAGCACTTTTGGCCTTGGTTCAGCCTCCACACTCCTGTACACTGAGCTGCTGGTGATTCGTCATTCACTCATCAGTCATACTGAAGGGAGGCATGCTGACCTCACTGACCATGGTTCACTACAGGGGAGGGGATTGTTCTCTTTCTAAGACCCAGGCTGTTCTCCTCTCGTAGGCCACCACCCCAGTATGTGCCTGGAGCTCTGTTTAAACCCTCATTGGTCATTACATGCTGCAGATGACTGAACGACCTCCTATTTGACAGGCGACATGGGCCAAAAGGTAGGCATGCCAGAAAGCAATAAGAGCAATGTGGTGGGCAGCTTAGCAGAAATACTGAAGACAATGCACTGGCCACATTACTAGGCACACCTGTCCTAAATGCAAACAAACTGTTTTGGTTTGGATATTTACATTTAGAAGCATTATATGTACCTAAGAATGTGGCCAGTAAGTGTAATCTTCAATTCTAGATAAAAAGAAGTGTAGACCACTGAGTTAAAAGGCAGCTTTTGTTTTTTGTTAATGAGAGAAGAGGGGAACAGCTGTCCCCGCCTCAAATGAGCTAGAATACTGAGTGGTAAGCCACCTTACATTAAGTCCATTGAGACACAAGCACACGTAAAAAGCTGCTGGCGAGAAACTGTTGACGTCTGCCATTTGCCTGAGTTAATTTATGCAGGATTATGCTAATTGGGAGGAGCTGTTGTAAACCTCTCCACACAGGAATGTGTCTGTGTGCCTGTGGAAAGTATTGGATGTCATACTATTTCTAGCCTTGTGTACAGTCTCATCTAATTTGTACTAAACATTCTGAGTCCATACTGTAAACAGGAGTAGCTCAACATATAAAATATTGTGGAAAAGTTCAACATTTGTGTTTTAAGCTTAATTTATTTATAGACTATTTATTGAATTGCTGTTTTTGTTTTTAGTCTTTTAGGTTTCTGAGTAGTTAATGAATTAACTAGTACACACCTTTTTTTGTGTGTATTGTAAAGCATTACCACCCTCACAATTAAAATAAATACATGCTTGACACATTTCACTTTCTGTGTACTGAATCAATAAAATAAAAAACATATTTCACTTTGAACTACTGAAATAATAAGACTTTTCCGCAATATTCTAGTTTTCTGAGGTGCACCTGTATGTGCCTTATCCCAGAAAACTCATTGTCAGGCAGAGACAATAGCAAACAAGAAGTGATGTGTACAATGGACAATACCAAAAAATCAAGTCTGAGATGTAGAAAAACAAAACTTTATTTGAATCCCATGTGACCCCAATTTGCCACAAACATTGCACAGTATGAAATGAAATCACATCATTGGGCATTGTGTCACATTAACTACACATGGTCCTATAATACATGTAATTGCTTTTTGGTGATTTCAAAATGCTGTCTTCGTCAGGAAAGACATCTGTAGTGTTAAGTTTTCTAGTCCACTGGCCATTTAGTTTTCACTGAGTTGATGGGATGAAGGCTCACACTAAGAACCTGCTACATTGGTCATCTGAAATATCCCCCATGGGAAAAAAAAAAAGAAAAAAAAAGTATAGAGTTTTTTCTTTTTAAAACAGCTAAAAGTAAAGTACAAAATCAAAACTATACTTATACTCATGAAACACATAACATCTTCTACAGTAGTGAATAAATTTGTCATAGATGCCAAGAGCAAAGTATGTTTAAGACACTGAGATGACCTTCTTCTGCCTTAGTGTGCAAATGTACCAGGCAGACCAATCATAAACTGATGTCTGAAATGTACAACAGTAAACATGTGGAACAGCCAATCCCTGTTGGTCTTGCTTTGAAAAAGGGCTGATTCTAGCTCTTGCTCTATTCTGTAAAATAATATACAGTATAATGGAAAGACTCCAGACAGGCAGCATTCTCTGATAACATTTTTTGGTCCCTGTGCAAATAAGATACACATGTAGATACATACAAATGTATATGAAATGAACAAACAACTTACAGCCAAGGCACCTTGATACAGTTTTCTTTTTTCAATAAAAAACATCCTCATCAATTTGATTGGTATACCAAAAATAGAAATGATCAGGCTTTCATGTGGATTTGTTCTGTGTTACGTGCAGAAAAGTCAGTGAACTCACAGGAGTTCTACAGTCGAGACACAGTCAGTCCTTTCCCTCCTCTTCCTCTGAGTCCCTTTACGAAACCAGCTGTTTGGCTTGCAGCTCCATCTCGGCGGCACGTTTGAGGGCCACATCCACTAGGAGCTGGAAGCCACTGAAGTCTTGTGTGAGGTCTGGAGGGGTGGGGGGAGGAGTGTTGAACAGCCCACTGCGGGGGCTCAGGTTGCCCTCAATGCTGGTGCTACTGAGGATGGTGGTGGTGGCTGCTGGGAGTGGCCCGTCGTCGCGGCACCGGAGCAGTGCCTGGGCCTGTACGGACTGCAGCAGCTCCACGGCCCGCTCAGAGTTCACTACTGCCACAGGGGGGCTGCTGGCTGTGGGACTGGCCTGCATGGCTGCCGTGACAGTGGTGTGACAGATGACAGATGGGCGGGTGGGCAGAAGCACCGGGGAGGGGGGCGTGGAGGTGGGAGAGGTTGTGGAGGGTGACATAGCCTTCCTCAGGACGCTGGGCACAGCCAGTTCAAAGTTGGATGGGTGGAGCGCTCTCTTGTCATAGCTGTCCTCTGTGGCGGCTGCAGGACTGCTGTGTTTTGGAGACTGGGAACTGTCAGAAAAGCCTTCTCCTCCTTTGCTCCCTTTTCTGGATATTGTGAATTGGTTGGGGTCTTTTCCATCTTTCCGCAGCATCTCTGGGAGAAGCCGCCGCCGTGCATTAATGAACCAGTTACACACCTGCAAAAGACAATAACACATGCCGTCTCACTTCTGTTCTGCCTTTACAGTGTGGTAAAAAGAATCTGCTGGTACACTTATCTCCAGGTGCAGCTTGCACCTGGGTTTTCAATAGAGAAATCAAAAATAAAAGCCACCTATCAAACAGAGGGCTCAGGCCACAGGCTGCATAACTTGCATCATTAACTGTTGACTACACATGGCCTAAGTAAGTGAGCCGCTACATCAAAGCCTATGAGCTCATTAGGTGAATATTAACTTTCATTTTAAAGTGCTTAATAGTGTGTTTAAATATTTAAAACAGAAAAGTAATCTCATTTGTCAGCAAAGCAATCAGGCTCTGTCTTTTCTTTTCCCTCCCTCGTGCAGGCTAGTTGTAACTGGCTCAGGCTCTATGTAAATGACTCTGCATTGTTCCCAGACAGCTGGGATGGAAAGGGGCTGGCGGGAGGGAAATTCCTGCGCCTAAGCCGAGCCCTCAGCAGTGCTAAGTTTACTCACGGTGTCTCATACACTTTAATGTTGCAACACCGCACTGCATTGGATGACCTTCAACTCACTGTTTATGTGTCATGTTGTGTTTGTGATCTAGACAGGAAATGATTCAGTCAAGCCTGTGCCTCTTTCTACAGTGCCCTATTCACACAGATATCTTAGTGTTTTTTGTCTGAGGTCTTACCTGCAGTGTGGACAGCTGAGTCTGCTTGGACAGGAGGGCTTTCTCCTGCTCAGAGGGGTACGCGTTGTAGCGGTGCTCGTACAGCCAGTCCCTGAGGATCTGAACGGACTCCTTGGGCAGATTCCCCCTGCGCTTTCTCTTTCCGTTGCTGCTTGCACTGGATGACAGATCCAGAGGAGTATCCACGCTGTCTTCATCATCTGTCTCACTCCCTGACAACATCATCAGGCCTGTGCAAGCGAGGAACAGAGCTCATGAGTAAAAAGACAATGAAAAGCAAAAACATATCTTCTTATGACAGATGCCCCGTTGTCAGTGTTCTATAGCTGCAGCCATTTATCAAACACAATCTGTCTGGGAGGCAGCTGATGTGTCAGAATCGAGCTGTCAAGTCCAGCCATGTGATTCATATAAGGAGAACAGGAGGCAGGGGTGCCGGAGAGGAAGGGACTAGATGGGAGGGGGACATTACAAAGGCTAGTCTGATGCTGTGTCAGTTATAAAACCTGCCTCGACAAATGCAGGCCAAGTCTTTAGTCAGACTGAGCACACCTTGCATGCTTGAATAAGTTGAATAAGTAGACTGGGCTGACCACAAAAAAAAAAAAAAAAGAAAAAGAAAAAAGAAACAGTGCACAAAGGGGAGATTTTGTTTTGAAGAGCAACACCAGCGTGTTTGCAAAGATTACAGACTAGCTCGCTGTCTTTTTTAAGTTAGGCATGTCTAATCAAAGTTAATCAAGATCAAGACGGATTTGCCTTTGAATTACCCAAAGAGGTTTAGACAGAAACGCAACTGGAAAACTACTACTTTAAACACACCACTACAAACTACTAGATCAGATAAGTCGGCAAAATGTGTGTGTGTGTTGTTTTTAATTGAAGTCAAAGCTGAGGAGGTTTTGGCATTACAAGTCAAATAAGTCATCACTGTTTACAGTTAGGGACAAAGCTGAAACCAATATGTGGTTATGAAAATGTAAGGTGATTCATGGTATATGTAATTCAGATCAGATGAAAAGTGCTGGTGGGAAACGAGCACGAAAAAGTTCCTAAGTGTGAGCAGCCAACAGGATGAGGTAATTACGTAGGCTGAAGAGGGGAAAGGGGGAGGGGAGGACCTGTTGCAAATCAGCGTCTCCAGACTAAACAAAAGAATCTAGGGCTGCGTGCTCCTTTGTATGCAATTCAAAAGTTTCTTCTCGCAAATACTGACTTCTCCATTAACCATAATCATCCCGAAACGTCACCCGTCCAAAGAGTAGCAAAGAAAAAGACACTGAACGCAACAAAGGCGACGTTTTCCCTTAGTTTCAACAACTTGTAAGGAGCTTTCCATTGTGTGTGTGTGCGCCCGAGTACCACGAGGTCCGTGAATGTAACAAGGCAAACAGCAACTTCCCACAATGAGGTCAGGATGAACATTAGCCTATATATGGATTTCGACGCTGTGTAACGACGCGGGAAGTGTTTTCAGTCGTTTATCAAAAACATAACGATAAAAAATAAGGAATTTAAAGGCGGTCAGCGTCAGAAGTGTGCAACATTTGAAACTATGCGACTCATGAGAGGCTGCTCGTCAAACATAACTTGTATCGACACCGAGGCTAATGCGACACTAATTCTTTGCGTAAAATAGCTTTTATCCAAACTACATTAAGTCTTATTGAGTCAATTTTGCCAACAATTTCAATTATCCAAAGTTAGCACAAATAAGTCATAATAACAAAGCATTTCGGTTGACAGCAAAGAGATGAATATTAGTGTCAAAGTGGATATAAAATGTCTTAAGTTCAGGAAAAGATTTTAAAGTAGTTTTCTCGACGTTTGACCCCGCGCCAGCACATGGCAGAAAGCCCCCTGTCATGTCTGGAAAGGAAACAATAGACTGCATGGCTTGCATATGTGGGAAATCGCTTTCTTAATCGTTCTCCATTCTGTCTCTCGACATTTAAAACAACTATGACTTAAAATAGCTTCAAAATCATCTGCTTACCTTTTTTCGACTTCATATCCGCACAGAAATGTCCACTTTTAAACGTCAAGGCTCGGCGAAAACCGTCTTGTGTTGTAGTGCAGTGTTTTTCTTCTTTTCCCCAGATATCCCCAAAGTGTATCCGAATATCCGAAAATCCTTATTCATCAAAACTGTCTTTTTCCCCCTTTTTCCTGGGATGTTTTTCCTCTCCTGCTGGACACTGGAGGGGGTTACCTGAGCCCTCTGCGTCTCCTCGGCTCAAAGCCCTTTTCTCATTGACTGTGTGTTTGATCCTGAAACTGGGTGACAGCTATCTTTGACAGCTGCGTGACTCAACGCACAGAGATCCTCCCACCACCGCGCAGGGCACAGGAAAAATCTCTGACATCAGCATGGCCGCGGCACTGACATGGATACAGTTAGATGTGAGATTTACCTGATGCAGACCTCCCTAATGAAGACCCTGAAGTACACCAGACGCGGTTTATTAAACGCTAGGGCGCGTATATAGATGTCCATTTTGGCGCGTAGTCGAAATGAAAACAAACAACAGGCTGCTCAACGGCTGCAGACAAAAACAACATTGTAACCCATCGCTACAGGCTACATTTAAGGCGCTAAAGTTGATCCTTTCCATTACGCACAAGCTTCAATCCAATTTACTATAACTTTAGTGTTCATTAGTTTGGTGTTTCATTGATGAGACCAACAGGTTACGGTTATTTTATTACGTTTTAAGGTAACTTAAATTCTAAACGTATAGGTTATTAAAATGCTATGTATTGTTTTTGTCGATGGCACAAAGCTTGTCTCCGATTTTACGACATGTGCGGTTGCTGTTCGTGTTTGATTCTTATTTCCTGTGTTTTTAAGACAAATACACAAGCCCCCGCAACCTCACTGAGTCACTGCGACGTAAACATGTGTAAAAAGGAGGTTTAAAAGCGTCTTTATGACACCCTTGAGCCAGTTGGAGGATAGTGCAACAGCGCAGGTTACCTAAGACAAAAGTACGGTGAAGAGAAACGATCAATGTCTTCATTTGTATGCAGTGCGCAGCCTTGCGACAGCTGCTGTAGCATCGTCTTTTTGCATTCATTTGTTCCAGACGGCGTCCATGCCTCAGTCTGCAGCTAAATGTCGCCTCCGCGCGTTTGATTATGATATTACACTTCAATTCAGGACAGTACTGACCACACATGGTGCTCGGAATCCCTCTGCTGGTTACTGTAGGACACTACAGGAGGAGGAGCTGATTTGTATAATAATAATAATAATAATAATAATAATAATAATAATATACACGGCACAGAGTTATTGTTAACACAATAGGCTATATTTTATTCATGATTGTAGTCACACTTGGTATGGCCTACGCCAGTGAGACAGTGTGGGTTAAAAGTAACATTTTGTTGAGTAATTTTACTTCTTGAGTAATATTATTTTGAGGTAGCAGTGCTTTTTCTTGAGTACAGCTTTTGAGTAGGCTACTTCTTGGTTAAAAAAAAAAAAAAAAAAAAATCATTAGTTATTTTTTTCAGATTCCATAGACGGCAGTATATTTCTATCCTAAGTGAAGTACATTCCCATCCAGGAAGTGTGTAGAGAAACTGAGACTACCCGTGATTATCATAATCTAGAAGGATTTCTGTTACAGCTGACTACAGTGAGGTAAGATCTAAAGTCAGCCTTTACATTCTCATGAAATCCTCTGTGTGAAACCAGACAGGCCACAGTCTGACACGCTGTTAAAAATAGAAATACGTTGGACAATGTCATACACGGTTACTATTCCTCATCTACAACTCTAAATACACTAGACTATTCAACCCTCCCAGGCCATAATCATTTAATTGACTTTTAACAATCTAGACCTTTCTAACCTCTAATCACTGTACATATTTAGATTAATAGGCATTTAGCCTACGTCAAAAGTCATCAAACATAATTTTACCCACATGTGCACAAACTGGATTGTAAATAATTTAAAACTAATTAAAGTATAGTATAGTTTCATAAGAATAATATTTCAGGAAATTGTCAGAATTTTTCTTTTTTTGTGAAAACTCACCATATCCCTTTGGATAACTACATTACTTATTAATTTCCTTCTACATTAACAATAGCCACACTCTTCATTACCAAGTTGCCAGAGCGCCACATGGTTTACATAAGTTATAATATTTTGAAAGTAACGCAACGGAAGCCGTGTTGGTTTGTTTGTGTACCTTGACAGTTGTGAAGCGGATAGGGTCCTGTTACCGTCTAAAGTCTAAAATTAGGGAGGCACCCTGACTGCTAATGACGCAAGAAAGCTAAAGTGGACAGTGCGCTCGGGCGTGTCAACGGTAAGGGACACTGGGCCATGGAGACGTTTCTACAACTTGTCTGTTATCCATGACACGCCGTGTATTTTTAGATGTTGTTGTCATCGTTCCGTAACAGCCCAGCGGAGGCGTTCGGTATAAAGGAGCCCTACAAAATGCAGTTGTACAACAGTGTGCTGACACACTACCCCAAGTCCTCTCGTAAAGTTACAATAACTTTAACGACAGCGTCTGAACGTCAGATTGGGAATACTTCGACTTCCTCTGAAGTTGACACGACTGGATTTGGTGCACAACCGGACACAAGTTCAACGACCAACGGAGAACTGGTAGAGGAGGGCGCGTCTGCCGCCAACATGCCTGCTTTTTCTTGTTATGAAGCTTCACCAATGAGGCCTATTTACTTCACGTCCACTGCGGAAATCCTAATACGCAGACCTGACGGAGTGGAGAGGTCTGTGCCTGTTCACATCGCGAGGGACTCTAAAGCCAAGTCCCCCTCTCCCAGTCCAGTCCAGCACAATGGTGACAGCCTAAACTACAGTGACTCGGACGTGTTAGTGGATCTCATAGATCATCTGAGGAATGAATCAGAACAGCTTTTATCTGAGTGTGTGGAGCTTGATAGAAATAACCTTTTCAATACCAGTGTGTGTCAACCCAGAACAGAAGAATACAGTATGTGTAGGTCAGCTGACAGTGAGACTAATGCCTCCCTCAGAAGCAATGGATGGGCCTCCCTAAATGAAGAGGAGCTGGTGGACTGTAGGGCAGATGTATCTGAAGAAGCCCAAAAGGATGAGTACAGTGATCTGGGCAGAACTGGAGAAGACAGAGGGGACTTTGAGCTCAGTGTGCTCCAGGAAGCCCCTACACAGAAAGGGGACATCAACGCTAAAGTCAAGCGATACCTGGCTGAGGTGGAGAGGCAGAACAAGTACCTGGAGGAGCGCAACAAGTTCAGGTACCACATCATACCAGACGGCAACTGTCTGTACAGAGCAGTGTGTAAAGCCACGTATGGGGACCAGGCGAGGCACAGTGAGCTGAGAGAGCAGACGGTCCACCACATCGCTGACCACTTAGACGAGTTTAACCCCATCATAGAAGGCGATGTGGGTGAGTTTCTGATCAATGCTGCTCAGGACGGGGCCTGGGCTGGATACCCTGAGCTTCTTGCCATGAGCCAGATGCTGAATGTAAACATCCAACTAACCACAGGAGGGAGCCTGGAGAGCCCCACTGTGTCCACCATGCTGCACTATCTGGGACAAGAGGACTCGTCCAAACCAGAGATCTGGCTGAGTTGGCTCAGTAATGGTCATTATGACGCTCTTTTGGACAAGTGTGTTCCCAACCCGGAGTATGAGGACTGGTGCAGGCACTCCCAGATGCAAAGAAGACGAGATGAGGAGTTGGCCAAATCTATGGCGGTGTCCCTGTCCAGGATGTACATTGAACAAAATGGGGACAGTTTGAAATAAAGACATGACACTGTTACTGTAGAAAGCAGAACCACTGATTAAGTTCCAATAAGTTATTTTTATATGATTTATATGATGAGATAAAGGATGTGCAGTGCACTTATGTTTTTTACACAATAACATGGCCAAAATAGTGGTGCATGTTTTTAAGGTGTTTGACAGTGGGTGATTGAGCTGAAATACAGCATTTTCTGTTTGTGTCCCTTGTTGGCAGACCAAATTTGTTTTTTGTTTTTTTGTGTATACTTTGTAGGCCATTGCAAAAATACTTTGAGATACTTTGCATTTGATGAATGTGCCGCATTATGCCTAACTAATCTCTTTGTACAAATGTGATGTTTTGTTTTCATTTTCAAGTTATTTTAATGGTTTGAGTGAATGCTTCAAAATAAAGGTTTGAAGGAAACACACTGATAATGTTATAAGGTCATCATTGTCACTGTACTCTGAATTCTTTGGGACTTCCTGTAAACTTTTGGGTCAGCTTTATCCATGAGGTATTCAGTGCAAACATCAGAGCAACTGAGCAGTCTAAAAGTGAACTTTGTTGTGATTATTGTATTGCAGTAACCTAGCGTTGGACCTCTTACACAAGCCAGACTGCAGTCTTGAGTATGGGATGACTTTGGTATATACATGGTACAAATGTTGTTAGTTTTGTTAGGTTGTTTTTTGTTTTGTTTGTTTGTTTTTGTTTATTTGTTTCTTTTTTCCACATCTGTTAATTACACTGCTAACAACCAGCATCATTACAGGCTCAGAAAAAATACTTATTGCATATGAGCAGCTAATAAACTAAGGACATAATAGGATAAGGAGTGTTAGATATTAACATTCTACAATGGATTTTATTCATAAATGCAACATTTTATGTATATAAATAGACACAGTAGCCTATCATTGGTTGCAGAGGGAATAGCACTCTTGCCTCACAGCATTAGCTCCTGGGTTCGATCTCTCACCAGGGAAGGATCTGTCTGTGTGGCGTTAGCATGCTCTTCTTCTCTATACAGGTTCAAAAAAGCATAAATAAATAGCTCCTCTATGAAGCCATATTCTCCTGCAAAAGACTTCACTGTATAGTATTACAATATTAGTATTAGAGTGCATACTAGTATTTAGTAATTAGTAATTAGTATTATGTATTAGTATTTGGAGTGCGTATTTGACTCTTGTTCCACCTTTTTATAGCCTACTGTAATAACATTTCAATCTTAATACTATTATTATTATTATGATTATGATTATTATTATTATTATTATTATTGTTATGTAAACTTGAATTTGATAGATTCGCACCTTCACCATGCCAATATCAATGCCCCTTGTTAAAGTTGACACTTTTTTCCACCAGGGGGCACTACAGTATGCCTCAAAAGTTAAAACATAATTTTGTATAGCTTATCCCATTAATTAATCATGTTACTAGTTTAAAGAATTTTCAAACAAATGATAAAACAGTGCACAGTAGGAAGCCGTACAGTATATTTCTAATAACTCCTGAATATCGATGCACCAGTCTGTTCTGTAATAATTATTTCTTCTGAACTTTACATATAGCGCATTGCCCACAGGAGCTGTCTTTGTGTTACAGTTGTATAGAGCATCTTCTTATCTCAGCTGTGGGATATGTGTATATTTCGCTATAGCTTTATTGTGGTGACGTCACCCTGCAGTCATGTGCACATGGGAAAAAGTTTTTTTCCTGTGGGTTTGAATGCAGTAATGGAGGAAAAGCCGGCGTATATGGAACGTGTGCGCTTCGTTTTTGACGCTGTAGTATCAAGCGTGAGGGCAGAGGGCATGTGATGCGAAGGGGGCAGCTTCACCGCAGTACTGGCTCACACACAGTCAGCAGCAGCGTGGAAGGAGCACTGAGAAAGTCAATGACACACGGAGGGTCAGTGAAGGCAGCACACGCACCTATAACGCATGAGAACTGAGCCGCCTCGAGTACGCGCTTCAAGTCTTGGGAAGTTTAGGGGATACTTTAAACACAATTAGACTACTGTAGTGCGCTCCGGCCGGGTCTCGTGTGGCTCTGACCTGATATCGACCAGGACATGTCGGGACACCGGGTGCAGTTCGCGGACCTTCCTGCAAATGATCACAAAGGAAGTCCCAAATTTCACAGTAAGAAAATTCTGTGATGTTTTGAACTCAGTTTATGTTGACCTTGGCTCTAACCTTAATGTTGCCTTCGTGTTGTAGTAAACTTTTAAAGTGCTCTGATTGTAATTAGTTAGTTTTTTAAGTTTTTTTTAGTAACATTTTTAATTTCAAAGATCTTAAAGTTACATTAATTTCTACAAAATGGGTCGCCTTAATTCCTTTTTATCTTTGTATAATCAAATGACTGCCTTCATGACTTCCTATAGCCAAAAATATTTGATATCTCATTGAGAAAAACTCCCAGAAACATATTTCTTCACCTTTTGTACACTGTTTATTATGTCTACTTATCCTGTTGTGCCTTGGGAATAGTTGAGCTTATTGCACATGACACAGACATGCTGAGATGCCTTTCATTCTCATTATCACAGTTATTTGTGGTGCATCCCATGTGTGACAGTTTTCTATGGAGCTTGTGGTCACCCTCTCTTGATGCACTCAGATGAAGTGGCAGTTGCCCTTTTATGTGCTGTGTTGCTGCTCACATTTCCGCTCAGTAGTAAAGCATTTTATGTCCAAACACATTGACGGATCAATTAGCAAGTGCACATAAAGGGGAAGGAAAGGTTACGTTGGCATGTGTCTGCTTTGCTTTGCCTTGCTTTGTCGCTCTGTGCTGCAGTGTATGTAACAGTGGCACAAGAGAGACCCAGGGAAGCTGAGCTCATCGCCATGGTGACAGTTTGAGTGACAAGCCACGTGAGCAAAAGACGCAATGGAAAAGTGCCAGTTTGCTGCACAACACTCCAGTGCAGACTGCCATAGACTCCAGTGCAACCACAGTATGTTGGTATAGGACAGTGACTATTATATGCTAGTGGTTCTCAAACTGTGGTATGGGTATTACTGGTGGTGCGCGGGCTTCTTCTGGTAGTACTCAGGAGACTTTTGCAGTTCAAGTCCTGATTTAGCTTAAAAAAGACAGTTTTATTCCTGGTCTTGGTCTTGAATTTGACAACTTCTACTACTATCAAGGTAAAAACAAATGTATATTCTTTTGCTCATTTAGACATTTCTTGAGTAAAAATAAGATTTTTTTTTCTTCTAATATGCACTTATTCAAATATGCTTTAGAAAATGTAGTCAGAAAGTAGATTTTCTTTTAAAAAAGTACAGTTAATTACTTGAGGAAAAGTATTGTTACCACAGGATTTGTCCTAATTTAGCCATATATTTTTGGTTACCTTGGTTTTAGGTTGGTCAAGATTTACACTTATTTTAGTTTGTGTATTAACCGAGGTGGTACTGTACTGGATGACAAGATTTAGAGCCATAATCATAGACTGCAGATTGTATTTGTTTTGACTTGTGTATTTGTGTGGCCCAGTAATGTGTGCTGGCAGTGGGGTGAAAAGTGCTGATGTTGCGTGGAGGTTAAGCTCTCGTGGACACAACGACGCTCCACAGCAGCAAACCACACAATGTGACTCATCCAATCAGCTTCTTAGGACAGTCCAGTGGCAGGTGACAGTGGGGTCAAGTTTCAGGCAGCCACCTCTGTCCCAGTGATGTATCCACTCACAGACACACAATAAGGCTGCACCATATTACAATAAATCTGTGCTATATTGTGCCACCCTAGTATTGCAAAGGTTATTGAAATATGTTGTGTTACAGTAGCTATAGGACTGTGACATATTTTAATATGGGTTATTTATATACATGACATGTTGTCTGCTTGTTTAGCTATGCCAGCTGCTCCCGTTAACTACTCCTAATCCTCCATTTTCTTGCCGCCGACAGTGGCAACAGCTGCACTCTCAGATGCGGTGCTCTTCTTCTTCTCAGGTTTCCACAGACACTTGATCATTATGTCAGCAGTTTTTTTTTAGCCAAAGAGCCAGTTGATGAGAAGGCCTGATTGGAGATTTGCATTAACAATTCTGATGAGCAATCCTTCTCAATCTCTAATGTGATCATCAAGAGCCTCCTGGTTGAGAATCTCCATTACTGGTGCTGCAGGATATAGTCTTCTTTTTCAATTTTTGGCTCATTATCGACAAGTCCACTTTAGATAAATGCATTTTTCTTTAGTCTGCATTTTTTTCCTTTGTCTTTAAATCTTTTTGTGCACTTTGAAGTCACCTTATAGCAGTGTTTTACCGACTAATTGGAAGGTAAATCGAAATCTAGGATGATAAGAAGAAACAAAAATTTAAAAAAAGAATAACTTAGAATTAAGTAGCAGCCGTCGTCTTCTCTCATTTCAGATTATCCCTTATCTACTTCCCAGTGTGCAGTCAATGATTTGCATGTTGATTTGGCAGAGGTTTTACATCAAATGCCCGTCCTGATGCAACACTCTCCATTTATCTGGGCTTGGGACTGGCACACTTTGCGCCAGATTTATCAAAGGTTTGTATGCACACAAAATGAAAAAGACAGAAAGCTAAAAGCGGAGCAAACCTAGGCACAGCTGAGGTTAGCGTCTCTCACAGGAGCTAAATGAGTGCAGTGCAGATTTTGCTCCAGTGACTTTAACAAAATTCAAGGCGTGGAAAATGCAAATGAAATTGCTTTGCCGTTTCTATTTGATTTATCACAAATATGGGAGCTGAAAGTGCATGTAAATTTAGCATGTTGGAGGAGCAGGTGCAAAAGTTTTGCGGAGGAAAAAGTGCAATTTTTAGTGTATAGATGGGGCGTTGAAAATAAGTTATAATGCTTTGAAAGGGCTCACTTACAAAGACACAGAAACAATGTGTTGATTGAAAGTGAAGGTAACAAAGAGATGGACTTTACCTGTGACACTTTTTCCTTGATTCTCGCCCTTATTCCACTGAATTGCAGCCTTTTACAGCTCCTGTCTCTTTCAGCCTCTTTCATTTTCTTCATACTTTATATCTTCATACTTTTAAATGCTTACAGTGAAGACTGAGGAGTCCCTAAACGCAGCGTACAGGCCATGTAATGACAGTCGCACTTATGTTTATTCCATTGCCTCTCTTACAATGCTTACACTGCAATGCTTGAAAGACAGCCAGGCCCCGGTTTGAGACTGCGCTGCATGGATTTGCCTGTGGATCTGTGTGTGGAGGACAGTATAGACCCTTCTCAGCCAGCGTCATCTGATCACGTGATTTCCCCGGAGAAGCACGGAGCGGCCATGTTGGATGGCAAAAGCCGGTTGTCATGCCCCAATTTGGATCAGTCCTGCTGTATGTTAGCCTAACAAATTAAATTATTTTTACATATCAAAAATAGTTTAATGTGTCCTATATCTGTGATAGCATCTGCCAGCTGTCTGTTTAAGTAAAAAAGTTAATGTTGCACTGTTTCATAAAGTTTATTCTTTAAAAAAGTCACATAAAACATCGTTCCTGCTGTAATCATCAAATAAAGTAAAAACCGATCTGAGGTCAGTTCTTACTGTCTGCTCAGGTTTATTAGCAGGGTAAACACATTTTCACAGACATTTAGCAAACTGGAGAGAAAAAGAAAATACAACGTTTGGAACAGCTTGGTATTTGTTCATTTCTGCATGAGGATATGGCGATTACAGGATTATTTTCACAACATGGAATACTTTTATGGAAATATATCTCGATATTTACTTGTGGATACATACAAACTGATTGAGCCTTATCCTGGATTGGACTGGTTTTGGACAGAACCAATGTTCAAAGGTAAAAAGTCTGTTTTTTGGTTTGGGCATACTGAGGAATCGTCATTAATTACACACATATGTCCTATTTTAAGCATAGAATTAACTTAATTCCCATTTTGTAAAGAACATAAGCTTTCTAACAATGTATATCATGCCTGTACTGACAAAATAATAACCGTGCAAATTATGTTTCTTTCTGAATCTGGTTGCCGCCAGATTGAATGAGGTTAAACATATATAAATCCTAATTCTCCATATCTCAGCAAATTTGCGACTTTTTAAATTATGATTTATAATTTTAGACTTTTAAACCTCCACGGAAAGCCTAGTTCATTGAAGTATTTATATTGCCTTTTCACTAATCTGTGTCTCTCTTCTGCCTACTCACATGAACAACAGTTGTTTCAGGGCCATACCTGAAGGTCTGTCACCCATCCTGCCACAAAATATTGTTATGCCTCTAAGGAGCTCTCTGCTCTCTGTAAGCTTTTAATTGTGCCCCTATAACGTGAGATTGTCGATTGATTGACTAAATATTTGTAAATGTTGTTGTATTCCAAAGCGGATTGTGTAAACAGTAATTTTGACAGATCAAATGGGTCTTAAGCATCGTAAGCAAGTGAACATTTCTCTAAATATCGCTGTCTGACCTGACCACTTAATGTTAATTATTGAACCGGTGTAGAAAGTGGTAAATATGAACTCAATTTCTATGCATGATCACTAATGGCTAGCCAGCTACACCGGCTTTTTGCCATCCAAAATGGCAGTGCCAACAAACCAAGTCACGTGACTGAGAACGGTCTATATTCAGTATATTTTTTAATTGTTATATTTATCTGATCACCATTCCATATAGCCTACTTCATACATTTTTATATGTACCCACCCTGAAGAGCGCTGTTTGTTGGCCGCTACACATGGGTCTAAGTCAAACCCAGCACGCTATGTTTTTAAAGATTTTAAAAACATAAAGCCACATGAAATAAAGGCTTTTTAAACTTCAGGTGTATGAAGACTGCCTTGGTTTTTTCTTTATTTTTTAGATTTTTATATGTGTTTGAAGGATCACTGGCTCTGACAGACACTGAATAGGACTTTACCTTTCCTCTCTTTTTGCCTTTGCGTTGCAGTATGCTGCTGTAGGGAAAGATGCAGTAGAAGCTGCCAGAGCAGCATTGCTCCCGCTGTCAGTGTGTCTTTTGCACACAAAAATATCTTATTTACATATCAGACTTGCCACAGCAATTACTTCCGCACTTTTTCGTAGTATATCACATGCAAAATGCCCACAAATAGCAAACGCTATTTTTTAGGCTGCACTCGCTATTTAGCACTAGTCTTAGTAAATCTGGCCCTTTGAGTAGCCACCTTAAAGAAACATTACTTGATTTTTCCTCTTGCATTCCCACCTGGTGTAATGGCAAATTATGTGACCTAGCATTTCCAACACCTACAACCACAGCGGAGGTACTATTGCTAAGCATCCCTTATTGTAATGTGAATATTAAAATCATTAATAATAAAGCCTTTATGACATGCTAAGATCTTGTTTTACTCACAGTTTGTTCTTATTACAATATGCTAGTAAATCATTAAACAGCTTTCTTCAGATCCAGAAACAGCTGTGTAGTCTAGCATTAACTGTGCACTGACTTGAAGTATTTAAATATAAAGGTCAGATATGTCTCTGTCCTCTTCCCCAGACAAAACACCAGCGCTTTTGTGTTTTCTTATATTCAAAGCCTGCATTTCTTCAGCAACACAGTTCACTTTATTCAGAATGACTCCTGTAATTTACCAGACTGTATTGTGTGTAAGAAGCTTGTAATTATGAGCATGTATTTGGTAATCTGTTTATGGACACTTGGCGTAAACAGGATGCTGTACAAGTCCACAAAGAAACCATCAATACAGAGAGCAAAGTGGTGACCTCATGAGCTACAAAAATACATGAGATTTTTGTAATATCATCTTGCTATAATCAGTCACTAATTTTCACTCTTTTGTCAACAGAAGGTGATGGGAACGTTGTGTTTATTTATTCTTGGTATATGGCAGTGTTAATTACTTAGTGCAGTATCTGATTGGCAGGGCAAAAAATGTGTATAAAAACAAACTTATTTTTTCATACCAGGAAACATCCAACTAACTTTGAAGCTACAGATTAAGGGCATTGTGCAAAAGGTGGAAAATAACTACTATACTTTTAATAAACTCATTTACCCTTCAGCCCCATTAACACATATCACACTGTCCAGTACAGAGAGGCTGAGATGCTCTGTGTGCGAGGGTCTGCTCCAGTAAAGATGCCGGACACACTGATAGGTACTTGAGCTGAGCCCTCCAGACACAGGGACTAAACAGCTGTTTTCACACTGGATTAAAAGCATGTCCCGTAAGGGCTCAACACTTTAATTGTACGCTATGGCCTTCACTGTCCAAGTGCTCCATGTTGTTGTTTTTGTATCTTCAGATAAATGCAGTGGCCTTGAGTTTATATACACTGTGCTTTTGACGTCTTGATACACAACATGCCTTTGGTCTCACAGTATCTTTTGTATGTTGAGAGTTTTCTTGGATGTACCCAGAACAGAGATGGAAAGTATCTAGATACTTTTACACAAGTACATTTTGACACTTTTTGAGTACATTTTCTATGATATACCTTTACTGGACTAAATCTTTGGGAAACAGATGTTAGTTTTACTCAAGAACATCTCTAATTGAGTAAAAGTATGTTTTAATCTTGGTGGCAAAGTACACTTGCCATACAACCAGAGAGTCCTGGGTCCAAGACAGTTTTTGGGAGAGCAGTAGTAGTACTAGTAGTAGATTTTAGTGTGCTTTATTTGGAAAATCATATTTTGACATTCTTTTTTACAGCATTTATATTTTTGCTGTTCTTTTACTTCTACAGGAGAATAATTTCTTTGCCTTTACAACACTTTAATTTCAGTACAGTGTTTGGTTTCTTCTCTGATCTTGAATAGTAAAGAAAAGTATAACCAGTATTTAGTAATAGTAGTAGAGATGTTGCACTGGTCAGAAATACGCACACATTGAACATTATTATTCAAGCTGTTCAAGGTTCCTTACCACAGCCTAATGTAGTTTTAATATAGGTCCAACTTTTGAAATATTTCTTCTGAAATAATTTCACATGCTGCTTTAAAAATGTATAATTATGACCTTTTCACATTCTGAGTTTGTTTACATTCTGGCATATTACAAACACAAGAGTTTGTTCCTTCAGCCCATGTTTACACACATTTTACTTTTATACTAACTTATGTAATGTACTAGATTGTATCTTGTGTCTGGACTGACACCAGTGGAGTTCTCATGACTGCCTTTATGAATGGTTGTACATGATACTTTGCCTGTCTAATGAATTCTCCACCCTCTCCTCTCTGCTCTATCTCTGCTGCTGTGTGATGTGACGGTGTGTGGGAAAGAAGCAGATGTTTTTCTCTTCCTTTTTATTCATTTTTGCTTGAATGATTCCTCCTGGTGAGTTCATTCCTGAAGAGAAAGTGCTGAAGTACCTATAACTATATAACATGCTCACATTTTCACCAGAGAGAGATGGCACACTTTGTGAGGGCAGGAATAAAACTCACCCTTTCACAGTAACAGCTGACAAGTGACCTCTGCATGAATTGGCTTTGAGGTTTGAATAAACAACCACTTTACAGAGCTGAAAGACATTCTGAAAAAATGCACTCAGGTAAAAGTTCTGCTACTTCAAAATACTATTACTCAAGTAGTAGTAGTTGAAGTACAAGGACTCAACAAAATTGAGTCAAATTACAAATTACTCAGTAAATGTAAAAAAGTGTAAAAAAGTGTTTACCTATAAGTTAAAAGTACTGCTATGACCACTACTATTACAACTACTGCTACTACTCATGTCTATATGTCTACTACAATTTTTTTGTGCTACTACTAGTAGTACTACTATTACTACTATTCTACAGCTGCTATTACTACTGCGTCTACTACCATCACAATGGAGTGAATGAAATACCCCTTCCCTTCTGTGTAAAGCGCTTGTGTCATAGGTAAAGCGCTATATAAATACCATTCCCATTCCCATTCCATTCCCACTAATATACTACTATTATTAGGCCTACTACTGCAACCACAGTTACTATTATTATTACTACCACTGCTACTATTATTATTCTAACATTTATTATTACTATGGCTACCAACTTTGCAACCAATTTAAAAAATATATATACTGTATATTTATTCATTAGAGGGTCAAAAGGTTTTCTTGAGTAAAAATAGATTTAAAAATCCCCTAAATTGCAAAAATATGTTAAACAGACAAAGTAACTACTTGAGTAAAAGTATCTAGTATTAAAGTAGTAGTATAGATATTGGTCAGAAAATGTACACACACACACACACACACACACTGATTTGGACACAGATGAGTGAGAAGTCAAATAGCCTTTTCTTTGAAGCTACACTGAGGTCATGTTCAAAGGAGGGTCAGGCATTCTTCAGGGGGGAAAATGACCCGGTGTGTATACAGGAGATGATGTCGATATGAGTGTGTATGAGTGTGTGTGTGTGTGTGTGTGTGTGTGTGTGTGAGTGTGTGTGTGTACCTGGTAATTAGGTTTATCTTAGGCTAATCTTCCAACTCGAGCTGACTACATGCTGCCTTTTATTCGCCCACTGTGATTTTAATGACTCTGCAAATCAATCAGAGGATCTGGGTCAGAGCCACAGAAGTCAAGACAAACACTCATCAAAGGAGCCCTCTGTCTGCTGTCTGTATTGTTGTCAAGGTAATAGATGCTCTTTAACCTCTGCATGTAAATTTACGTTTTGTTACATTTAGTGATGGGGGTTCAATAACAAACAAAAATTCTACAGAGAGATGTCCCAATACCTTTTCCAGAATAAGTAGGTGATGAGTTACTGTATATCTCTGTATTTATTATGTACTTATGTGCCACTGCTCTCTATTACTTATTGCATTCTGTGTCTATTGTATTTGTTGTTGTGATGTTTTGCAGTTGCATTGCACACAGCCCAAGACAAAGTTCCCTCTGGGACAATAAAGCTGATTCTGGTTCTGAAGTAGGAGAACATCAAAGAACTATAGATATTTGAATTTATTATATAAGCCCCATACAGTGATTTCTGTCCCAAGATGATTTTTTGTATATTTTTGAATATAGAGATACAGATAAAAAAGGAAAGAGAAACAAACTTTGTAAAACTACTGCAGTAATGGTATAGTGTACTGCTATCTGGAAAATATACAAGGACAATTAATTATATTGTCAACTGCTGTATTAAATAGCAAAATAACACTAGTCAATAGTTACACTCATATGCTAAAGAGTTGGCTGTTTATCACAAATCATGGGTGTAACAGGGGTGGACAGGGGGTAGTTTACACTGTTCTCTTAATTAAAGTGCAACCCTGGATTAAAAGAATAGCTAGATTGATGTGAGGTACAAAGTATTTTTTTCTTCACATTGTCCCATCAATGCTTAATTAATTTCAGTCGTTGTTGGAATCCAACATAATGGCCTGGCCATATTGTGTAGTCCATAATGTATAATAAACTACAGCTAACCTTGTTAAACAATAGCCATGCATGGTCAGTCCTGGTCACCTTTCAGAGACATGTAATCCCCAAAAATGGTCACATTTTATACAGCGCTTCTCTACCTCCATGGGCACTCAAAGCACTTTACATGAAGGAACCATTCACTCATTCATTCTCACATTCACAAACCAGTGTACACAGACACTGGAGGCAAGGATGGTTAAGTGTCTTGCCAAAGGACACAGTGGCAGTATGCAGTGGTGGGAGTGGGGTTTGACCTGCCGCTGCCATCACATAAAACAATCTTAGTTGGTTTTTAAACTCCTTCACCCATCTTTTTCGTAGGTGTCTGGAGCCTGTCCCGCCCTGGAACATCCTGGACACTTAGTTGCTGGGCAAACATACAGACAGACAACCATTTACTCTCACATTCATTCACTAAAGGGGGCAATTTAAAGTCACCAATTCATATTATGCATGAAGCTGGGGTACCCTGAGAAAACACATAATACTTATATATTACAACAAAAAGCTGTTTCAATGTAAAAACACTATTATCGTTTGTGTTTACAGATGTCTTCACAACAGATCTGAACATATGTACAGTAGTTTTCTCCGTCACATACTGTAGACTTTGCTAAGTGCCTCCTGATGGCGAGCAATTTACACTCCAAACAAGCCTCTCATAGCACACTTTGGACATTCCAAACATTTAGCTTCTCTAATTTGATAAACTGGAGCTTGTGGATGGGAAAAGGACTCAGTTGCAGTCAATAACCACAAGCCACTGCTGTCACTGTGATAAATGGAGAGGTTTAGAATTAGGAGACAAGTGGGAGTGCAGAAGTGAACGGGACGCCACTGATTGGGTGCGGTCATTCTGAGGCCGTGTGGGAGGGAAATGTGCTGAGCAGTACCGCGAGTCCCAAGTGATGAAAAACACCTTTCTTTTCTTACGTCTTCCACAGCAATTATCTGTAAAAGTTCTATTAAAAAGCGGAGAAACAGATGTAACGCTTTATCAGCTGACGCCTTTATCAGCAACATTCTCACATAAGGAATTGAGGAAATGAATGTAGCAGTTTCAGTGTTCTGTAAATTCACTTTTCACACTTCCTGTGGATTTTGAGGTTAACTTAGGCTAATCCACGTCGCTCCCTGGAGAGTCTGAAATACCAACGTGCCAATGAGCGCTGCTGCAGAACACTGGCATCAGCAAATGTCTAGATCCAAACTTTAAGCCGAGGACAAAAGACTTTTAATTAGGAGCTTTTTTACAGTGCACCTCCTACTATTCACATCCACTGTTTTTTTTTATAGCCTTTTTATAGCTCTAGAGTGAATACAGAGTTGAGTTCAGTAGTGTAGACACAAATCAGCATTACATTCTCAAACTTTCCCAAAACTTATTTTAAAGACAAAATAATTCCTGACCTAATTCCGGGTGTGTTTTTGCACCTTTTGATCTCCACCCAAGACTTTATTTCCAATCTCATATAGAACTATTATCTGATGAAAGACAAGCTCAAGGGTCTCACTGCTTGAAGAATAAAAATTTAAAAAATCTCTTTTTTTTTAATTTATGAAAGATTACTATTTATGTTTTAAAGTTTATTCTGAACATACAATATACAATAAAATAAGCCCAACAGGAGTTTATGTTATTATTATAGTTATATTTTGTATTTATTTTTGGTCAAATTTGACAAAAATTGCTGGGGAATTTAAATAAGTACAATAAATTATAATATAGTTTAAACAATGTTTTATATGAGACCGTTTGGATGAGTATAGAGGGTACTCATGGTATGACAAAAAGCCCAGGGGTACACACTGCAGAAAATGTTCAAATGTTTCTAGTTACAATTCTAATTCTTGACATTTATCAATTTTTAAAAACGGCTATTTCTTCATAAATACCCATGGTCTTTGGTAAGTACATGTATTTTTCAAGATTTTAGTAACTGAAGTGGATCAAAGCTATGACGATGATGATGCTCTCTGGGCTGTCAGCTGGGCAGTTGTGTTAGATCCTTAATGGCAGAGCACCTTTTGGCAGTGTCAGTAAGGCCCTTCACTGTCCACGTCTCCTTATTCACTCACTGCCTCACTTAGAACGCTTCTTGTATCTTTCCCCAACACTTTGAACAATCTCTGAGCCCGTCTCAAAGAATAACTGAATGCTCAGTGGTGTCTTCTGCCCTATGTTTGAACTGTTATTTACTGTTCTTATTTTCACACAGAGGAATCAGATTGTAAGGAGCTGAGTATACCCAGCTGCGCAGTATGTCTTAGATGACAAAGGAATGTACACTACACTTGTTCTTCAAAATGTATCTGAGTCTTAATGCGTTTTGCTACAGGAAAAAAAAATCTGGGTAGACTTTTTCATGTTAAAAGTAGTTTTTGAAGTAGTGGATTGTGTACCAGGTCAGAAGTCTCAGTACTTGCTTTGCTTGCTTGGATAGATACACTCCTGTTCAGTCATAATAAATAACGTTTGCTTTCTTTTTAGATCCATTTGTTCAGGATAGAATTTGGGGATTACAGTTTTATGAGTAGCACCGAGAATAAAAGAAAAGCTGTATGGTTTAGACCGAGACAGTGTCATTACAGAAAAGACAGGAGGCAGAGGAACAGCTCACATTATAGATGTTTTGGAGATGAGGTCAGATTGAGATAGTTTAAACATCTGCAGAAGAGGGTTAATGAATAGTATCAGTAGAAGGATGCTGCTGTCCAATGCAAAAACACTAGGAGTATGATTCTGTCTAACTCCATGTAAAGTAAGCTATCCAGGAAAAAAAGTGTGCATTTCATCCATGTCTTTCAGATTAGCCTCAGAAGGTTCACACTTCAGGTCTAACATGATCTGAAAGTGTCTGACTGGAGCAGCTGTCAGGATTATGTGGCAGAGGAAGAGCTGACCTTGATACTACTTCAAAGTGCAGAGGCTATGAAGATGAGATGAACGCAGAAGAGTTATAGAGTGAGAGCAACAACTTATTTTGGTCACAACAGAATTGGGAATTGTTGTGATTATTATAAGGGTCCAATAAATACTGAAGATGCAGTCAAATCCTTAAGGCAGCTTTAAACACATTTTCCACTGGTTATATTGTTTCTGTCCTTTATATAGTCAGATCGATTGTTTGACAGATAAAGTAGGAGTAACAATAGTAGAAGTAGTGGTCAATACTTTTACTCCAGCAACAATTTTGTACAATTTTTACTAGGGTATGTATGCTTTATTTTTCTCTGAAGTAGCGATGAGAATGTTACCTATCTCTGTTTGGATAGTTAATGGTTGCCTTTGAATATATAATCTACCACTCTGTACTTCTCCAGTTAACACAGCAAAGTTTCCCCAGTTTTAGCTCTGCACTCATGTTGAGAAGTGTCCACTACTTCTTCTCCATGAAGCGCAGCAGTGGCCAATCAGTGAGGTGACGAGCGTTTGGTTCCAGCTCTCACTGACCTCAGCTCCCCCAGCCCCTCAGTCACCGCAGCCCTTCCTCAGAACTTGACACTGAATAGCGTCTTGGACTTTAATATCGTGGGGATTGTGGGTGCTCCTGACTGATAGAGGTTCGAGTTGGTCTTTGAAGTTCTTTGTGCTTCTTAATGAGGATCAGGCTCCAGGGTTTTTTGGCCAAAGTCCTCACCCCTCCCACATCCACCATTCCCACTTTTTCCACTTTTCCAAAAGAAGAGCACTGGTCCTGCATTTGAAATGAAAGACTACTTTTACCTCAACATTTTTTTCTGTTTTCTATACATTTCTCCTAACAACACCTTTCTGCTCCCTAATGAGCCTCCCTGGCACCACTTTCACAAGTGACATACTCAGATAAGTAGCACTCATAGCTTGATGACTAAAGTAGCATAATTTGCAATTTATAGAAAACATTACATTTTTGAACACATTGAATTAGGGCTGCAACTAGCGATTATTTTGATAATTGATTAATCTGACTTATTTTTTATTTTTTTTGATGAATCAATCATTAATTGGATAGTGAAGCATGAAGAAAGTGGTTAAAAACTTGAGGTGTTTTTTTAGGTTAGTTTTATAAAAACAGGAAAATTCTACCAAAAACACTTGAGGACATTTGGATAGAGCATTTATACACGCAAACATATTGTTAATGAAAAACAACAAAATGTGCATTGTTTTTAACTGTTTCTGTGGCTCTACTGCTCTGTGTTGGTAATAAACCAAGAGCACACTCAACACATGGCGTGTTTCAGAGTCTATAAATTCTCCAGTTAATTAAACAATTACTATGTTAGCTGACAATCATTTCAATAATCAAATATAATTGATTAATCTGATTACTTGTTGCAGCACTACATTGAATGAAATGTTTTTGGATTGCAAAGAAATGTAAAAATAAAAAAAATGTTAGCACCCAGATCTGATAGACCTGCTAACGTTATGTAACAGGCTCTGACATTACAATCATAGTACTCACTCACTTGGTTGTCAGTTGCCAACACCAGCTTGACGAGGCTATTCAGGTGGCTGTGCTGCTATATTTGGTGGCTAATGCTAATTCCTCCACAGAAAATGTATTGAGGTCCGCTTAGCTCATGGCACCTTTCTTTTAGCACACAGCCAAATTGTTCACAAAGACTAAAAGAGTCTATTCATCCTTTCATCAGTTCCAAATGTATTGAGTCTCTGAAGTCTTTTCATCCACACCTAGGGCAGATGGGGGCTGTAGTCTACGGGTGCACAGGAAACACACCCATAGGAGTCTAGCTGTTGTCTGTCTACACAAACGTGCTTTAATCCAAGGAGTCTGGATCGAGAGAGTCTGATGTGAGGTGGGCCTGGATGACCTCTGACCCCACCTCTGAAACTGAAGTCCAATCAAAACCATGTGTTGGTAACTAGAGCGCTTGTTCTTCCAGCTGAAAAGACACATTTGATGAATTAGCACATGGAAATAGAGCCTGTGTGGGAGCAGTACATTTTGATTTAATATTATGAAGTGAGATCTTGCAGTAATGTTGGTCAGTGGTTAGAGTAAAGGGAACATTTAACTTCGAGTGACACTTACAAAACCTCAGCTTTTTCCCATGAGAAGTAAAAATAGATATACATTAGTTGTCATATTATGGTGAGAATATGCAGAAGAAGAGGAAGTACTCATGTCATGGATGTGTATAAGTGACAGACTAAAAATACCTGACAAAGAGTAAAAATGTTGACTGTAAAATTTACTTGAGAGTTGTTTTTTTATTTCATTCATAATTTAAAAGAAAAAGCACAGACAATTCATCTGAGTTTACATGCCAGCAAAATGAAAAATAAATGAAAAGGAGCAGAAAGTAGAGTAATCTTATATTATCTGCCCCTTTTTAACATAAGGATTGTAGCACTTTTATTCTTACAAAGCTGTTTCAGTCTGATTTTACAGTATCAACTCTATACACAATTTGCATAGTAATTCAATCCTTTACAATTCCTTTCATTACAAGATTTGAGCAGTGTCACGGACCATCAGTTTAATTTCCAGTTTCATACTTACTTAATATTGTAGACGTTATAGATATTTAAAATACAATTATTGTTCTTGATTCTTTGATTTCATTTTTAAGATTGTTCCATAAATGCAACCCTTTCACTGTAATACTGTTATTATTGCATTGTATGACAACATTTACTACTATGGCTGCTATTGGTACTTCTGCTACTAATACTGGTAATACTGTTATTGCAGGTATCACAACTACTACTGCTGCCTCTGCTGCTACTACTCCTACTTTACTACTACTGCTAATGCTAGGGTTACTATTACACCTTTGAGCTTAATACCCACCATCTATTGAGAGTAAAGCAAAATGTATACTACTGTTTCAGGTAGTACTACTATTGCAGCTACAACTACTGCTACAACTTGTATGTATGCAAGTTTTTCACCTACCACCTGGCCACAAAAGAAACATATACTTATTTAGAATTTATTGAAATAAAAGTACACATTTGACTCCACTGATAGTATGGTTTCTTGATTTTAGTTACTTTCTACTTCTGTGAATATACTGCTAACATTGTGGTAAAATTTGATGTAACATTCCCACTGTGGCTCTTTATGCCATTTATTACAATTACCCTCATCTTGTGCTATTCCTGGCTGGGGGACTGGACTGTTGACTCGCATTATAGCAGTGGAGTGTGCCATAAAGGCTGCAGCTCATTATTGTGGAGGACCATTTGAGCCATCCCAGAATGAAGTGAATTGAAGCTAAAAGAGTCTTTTTGTCTTTCAACCAGACACTCACAGTACACCTTTATGTCATCCAACTTGTTCGAGCTTACATATAAACTATTTTCACCACACATTTAGTGGCAGTTCCTTTTTATCTGAGAATGACTTGGAGCAAACTGAGCTGACCCCAGAATTAAACCTGTCCCACACCAGTATATAGGTGAGCCACTGAGGCGTTTGTAGTCCACTAAAACACATAGGGGTTAAATAAATGGATTGTCATGCTTGGTCATCCCGAAAGCTTATAAAACTATGACTTTTTAAGCTCACCCCAGTAACTTGCCTTATGCAAATTCCTGTGTAATTTATTTCCCATCTGAGTGCTCACCCACGTCGTTTGTGTTGCACTGAGGCAGAGACAAGATGCTCATCAAGGAGTGAAAATTCCCCTTTAATGAAGATCAGTGGAGATATTCACACGGCTGGCTTCACTAATCTATCTTCCCTTTGCAGACACAGGTTATAAAGATGAACCGATTAAATGCGGCTTTAAAATTAATTATTAGTTTTAGCAGAGTCTGTTAAGCAGCGATGAAGTCATACTCTGAAAACTTGTACAGTGTTATGGTTTAGGGACTTTTCTTACCACTGTAAATTCCCAGTGTTGGTCATAGTCAGTGATTTACAACATATGATATAATTGTAATGATTAGTTTGCTTGGGATATATCAAGTGGGAATGCCCATGCCAAAGTATGTAAATTTATGAGGACGCTATTGGTTGATTAAAAAGCTGTGATTTAAAGTGTCAGACCACAAAAGCCTCCAATGAAAATCTAGTTTGTTGCCAAGCATGCATACTCCCAGACATACGAACATGCAAAACACAGCTTATTCACTATCCCCCTGAGTTAGCTTACACAAATGACATTTTCATTTGTAAAAGGTCAAAAATGAAATAAGGGTTGTAGGTTAAATTTGGTCAGACCGCAGCGTCTGTAGCTGAACAGGAGTTGCTGATGATATAACATGTTGCTTACTTCAGGTTGAAAAAATATCTAATTAACTGTGAAGAGATTTATGATTACACCATTAAGGGGTTCAGAGAACAGGGAGAAGTGACTTTTCTTTTTTCTGTGTATCTTTGGTAAAGCAAAATCTGGAAGAAGAAGAAGAAAAAAAAAGGATCGCTTTCCAGTTTGCATGACACGTGTTTTTGTTGAAATATACAGATAGCTATGTAAATAGCATTTCATATTTTAGGTACAAAAGAAAAACCTTTCAGAGACCCTGTATTGTATTAAAATATATTAACCCTTTAATGGTAGCAGACTAGATGCATATTTTTAGCTTGTTACTGAGGTTATGTTCTGCCAGGGTTCATTTGTTGATTATTTATTTATTGGTTTGTAAGTCTGTTAGCAAGATCATATTAGAAGGTCAGATTTGTCAGATTTTTTTAATGAAAGGTCAGTACTGGAATGTTTATCAATGCTAAAAAAAAATGATATTCAACATATTACTAAAACTGGTGATATTTACACTCACTTATTCCCAGAAAGATGCTGCTTCAGAGCTACGTATTCCTGCGCCTTTCCCTCTGTCTCTGTCTACAGCCAGCCATTGAACTGAAAATCAATAAGCCATAAAGACAATGGAGAAACCTCTTATTTACATCCATTTGAATGGAGAGTGTGGTTTGTCTATTGCCTCGTGAAGTTTCTCAAAATGCTACAGGGTGCAATAAAGTCTGTAACCTCAAAGCAGATTACTGTGTGGAAGATAAGTGGCAGATATTTGAGTGGTTGTTTTGAGTACTCACTGATTCATAAGGCCACAGGGGGGCCCCAGAGACAGGACAGAGGAGCAGGATTCATCAGCACAATGGCACTGAGGAACAATGAGCACTCTGTGGAGACTCAAAGCAGCTCCCTGGTGAATGTATGTACTTGTTTTTCATGTGTAGTTGACTTATTTAAGGTAAATGTGTTTCTTTACTTTTGCTTATATAAAGGGAGATTTACCTTGTAAAAAATAGCATGGCTGAGAAAGTTTATGTAGCTTTTTATTTATTTTATTTGATTCGTAAATCTGTGCTAGAGGGCTTAAAGTGAGTTTTGGACCAACAGTGCATTAGATTAAAGCGTAGCTCTCAGTGCTTCTGTAAAAAGAACTAGCCAGTAAACAAGCATGCTTAATATAAAGATACATTTTAGTGATGGTGTTTCCTAAGGTCCTATTTTGTCATTGTCATTTAATAATAGTATACATGTGATTATGGACTTTTGTTAATAAACTGACATGAAACACCAAAGAAATGAATATGTTACAGTCAGCGGTAGGAGATGTGGAACTCTGTATCAAGTTAGAAGCACTGCACAAATAATATTTTAATAAGTTAGTGAGATTATGGATTGATATGTCTGATTTATTTCTTGGACAAGCATTGCCAGTTCTGCTGTGCTACCAAACTAGAGTGTCACAGTACAGTAAATTTTTAATGTGGCACATTTTTTGCAGTGTGACAGCAAGTAGTTGGAAAAGTTTATACATCCCTGGAAATATGGACACTAGATCCTGTCCCACTGTTGATAGAGCAAGAATACAGTCTTGTGCAATTGTAGGTTGTCAAAATCTTATTCCATATAACTTAAAGCTAAATAAAAAGACATTTATGAATAGTTACATGCTTTTAAATGTTCTGCTGTTGGTGTAAGATTAGAAGAACTGTTTTTTATCTATCAATGCTAGCTCTATTCCCTCAATTTAATGTCACAAATGAATAAAAACAATAAAAAAGTGTATGCTTATAATGTTTTTAGTGCAGTACTCTTAGGAGAGCCAGAAGTATTGTAGCGTAAGACTTCCTGACATGCTTCGCTCTGTGATTACAGTGCTGACAATGGTGCGGCTCACTGTGATAGGGCCTGTTTGCTTTGGAGATGGTTAACGGTAATCACAGAGACAACAGTGCTCCTGACGAGACCACAATGCTCTGTGACCTGTTGAAAGAGTGGCAGACGTGAGCAGCTCCACACTACAGAATGGGACATGCCCCGAGGAACAGCTGAGCGACGAAGTAATTGGTCCAGACTGTCACTTATGTCTCATGCACTTTGAGTCACTATTGCTTAAGCTAAAACAGGGCTGGAAGGTAACTGGATACTTATTAAAGTACATTTCAGAGTACATCTTCTAAAACATACCTGAGTAAAAGTAAATGACCCTTTTAACTCAAGAAAAGAGTAGTAGTAATGATAGCAGTGGTTATAATAGTACTTGTGTGTGATGCAGTACTAGTAGTCGTGGCAATATTCATAGTGGTGGGAGTAGTAGTGAGCAATAGTACTAGCAGTTGTTAAAAGAAGTTGTATTTCTTTTACATTCAGTACGTCATCTCAAGTAACGGTGATTACTTGATTACATTTACTTGGCTAACATTATTTTGAAGTAACAGTACTTTTACTTGAGGACAGACTTAAAAAACTTCTTCTACCTCTGGCACAAAGTACAGAGGGAACTACTGAAGAGGAATTCACTTTAGAGGAAAAGGGATCCAAGTTTGTTGGTGCTGAGTTTCATAAAAAGATTCAGATGTTCATTTCATGAGTGCGCGAAACTCCTAAAAACTCTCAGATGAAATATTGATTGTTTGCCCGGCCGAGAAATTGTTATTCTGCGCTTTACTGTAGCCTGGTTCACTAATCCACTTTTCAAGGTTGTATTTGGGATGATGCAGGAGTTGATTAAAGAGATTTTCTTCTGGTTGTGTTTCCTGAGGTAATGCATAAAGGAGAGCAAGCCAACCTGCTGCCATATTCCCTTACAACTTATAATCCACATCAGAGGTGCATAGTAACTAGATACGTTTACTTTAAGTACATTTTTGGAAGAAATCCTATTTTCTGAGCACATTTTCTAAACAAGTAAAAGTATGGTTTGAGAACAAAACTCTTTCTGTGCTAAAGTTAGTAGTAATATTAGTAGTAAAAACAGTAGTGTTAGTAGTTAGTTTGTAGTGGTAATAGTAGTAATAATAGTGGTAGTAGCAGTAGTAGTCCAAATGGTAGTAATAGTGGTAGTAGTGGTTACTGCAACAAGCACTTTCTTTTTACGTAAACTCATTCAATACTCTTTATTTTTACTCTAGCAGTAACAACAGTATTTAGTATTTGCAGACTTGTATTAAGGATAATAACAGTAGTAATAGAAGTAGTAGTAGCACTTAGTAGTGCTATTACTAACATAGTAGTAACATGGTGGCAGTAGTGGATATAGCAGCAAGTACTTTCTAGATAAATCAACCCTATATTCATTCAGTACTCTTTACTTTTACTCATGTCATAATTTTGTTGAGTATTTTTACTTCCACTTGAGTAATATATTTGGAAGTAACAGTACTTTTTCTTGAGTACTAACTTCTGAACTTGATTCAGCGCCTGATACTGAGTAAAGGCTACAGTCAGTAGTGAGTCATCAGTCATGATATGGTTGGAGGGAGTGCTGTCTTATGTGGAATGTAGCAACGAAACATCCAACCCCTGAGGGACTGAAAAACAAACTGAGTCTTAATCCTGAGCAGAGAGGTACACAGTGCACCCCTCCCCCCTCCTTCACTGCCTAAATCCCCCACAGCACCGCATCAACTTGGCCTTTGTGTGGACAACATGAGGCAGTGGTTAAAGGATTTGTTAAAAGGTTTATGTACGGGTGGTGCATTTGTTGCATATACAGTAGATAGTTTGCTTTTAGTTTGACCTATAGAATATATGGACTAAGCTACTTCTAGTCATGGAATCAGCAAAAATACATCTATTCAGTTATCAATGTCAAGTGGCAATTTCTATACTAGAACCCTCATATAATTCTTTGTGCCAAACACCTGTCATAAATGTATTTAAATGTCAGTATGCCTTTGTTATGAATTTGTTAATTTCTTATTTAAAATGTTCAGCTGCAAATAAAAGTGAAAGTCAAGTTAGGTTGTTAGCAAGATAACTCAAAATGTATACAGAATAGTTGTTGTTTTTTGTTTTGTTTTTTAAATAAAAGATCACAAGAAGTAATGTGCAAAAGAAGTTCCAGAAAACCCCAACTAGGCCTTACTGTCTTTTGAGTTTTTCTTTTTCAAGCTTAACCTTATTGACTACATATTACACTACCTGTCCACCCAGAGAAACATTACATATGTGTGTAACATAGTAATGCATCTCATCTCTAAACAACTTGTGTTGTCTAACCCTCACTAGACTTAATCACCCATGCAGGCTTCGACATAATGAATTCTAAGTGAGTTGTTTATAACCTGTGCCCCTAGCGTAAGAATAACCCTGAGACCAAAACGTCACTTAATTAGTGAAATACCACAGAGGCACTCAGACAACCCTCACTGCCTGCCTTCTTTTCTTCCCCTCCTCCACTCAACCATATACTGTACACCACTATACTAGGGTTTGTGGCCATATTTCCATAACCACCCATCCCACCGCTCCAGCCAAAGTGCCAACACCCTAATGCAAGTAAAAAGTTGTCTTATCCATATAACTTTATCTGTTCTCTTTGTTGCTCAAGCCAGTATCAACTCATCTTTGACAAGCTGTGGTATATTGTTTTCCGCTGCTAGTTTGAAGTGCAAATTAGTGCCATGCCTTGCCCTTATGTTGACAAGGGGCTTGTTATTCGATACATAGATCTTCTCTATGATGCATTGCGTAGCTTAATTAGGAAACTCAAATTATATCCATCCCCTAAATGCTATGTTATTTAAATCCTTTGAAGCCACTTCTTTCTCTGTTTGTCCTGCACAGTCGGCTCGCAGCAGGCTGGGAGGCATCCAGTCCACAGAGGGCTTTCATTTACTCCTAGCGCGCACACACACGCACACACACACACACTGTAACTAAACACAGAATTACGCCAAACCCTATATGGCTCCAAGCATTTTCTTTTTTTTTTCTCTCTTTCTATCTCTCTCTCGTGGTCAGCCCCTATTTAGGCTTGACGTAATCTACCACTTGTACCATCCTGTAAACACAGCAAAAGGCGATCAAAGCCATGACACAAAAGCCATAATCTCATACAATATTTAATCTTATGCTAATATGCTATTTCCTATTTGAAAAAAATATTAAAACAAAATAAAAATACTCCATCATCTCGCAGTCCATGAGGTTCTTATTCACTTCCCGATTTTGGTTCATTGTAGGTTCATGTAGGTCAATCTGATTTATCTAAACCGAGTCAGTTATGTGGAGATATGATTAAAATTGTATATACAGGCAGTGATGTTGTCGTTATGTTAGAACAGCTTAGTGATCTAAAAGGCAATCGAAGCTGTTAGGGTGGGGCCATTGATCAGATGTAGTTTATTTTTAGACTTTTTACAGTATACGGTAAAATGGCAGTGAATAATATCCTACAACTAGGACCCCTGAGTTTTTATATCTTCTTTCACAGATTTTGCCCATGCCAGCGGTCTGTAGCTCTTGTGGATTGTTGCGCTTTTATAACACGTTGCCTGGACACTGCTGATCCTTTGCTCATTGTAATCCATTTTCTGGTGTGTAGTCAGTAAGCACGCAATGGCATCCCCTGTGTGTTTTCATCACACGTCTGTTGGCCCATCCTTGCATGCATGTGACACAAAATGGGGCAGCGTGTCACCGGACCCGTCTGCAAAGTTAATCAATCAAAACAAGTTTATCAGTTTGGGGTTTATAGTTGGTCTATGTTCGCAGAAACTCCAGTTCTGAAAAAGTTGTGATGCTGTGTAAAATGTAAAGAAAAAAAGAAAAAAAAGAAAAACATTTTATTTACTATAAAAATAAACAACATATCTGTGAGATATGGAGCAAACAGGGCTGGAAAAAAGTTTTACCATTAAAAAAACATGGAGGTGCATTTTGCATTTTGTTGGCAGCACTTCAGTAAGGATATAAAAATGTCAGGGTATAAAAGGAGCAAGGCATTATTAGTATTGGATGTATCGGAGGCTCATGATCCTTACCTGAAATGTTGTAACATGAATAAAAAAATGTTTGCAAACCATTAGATTTTGTTTTCATGTACAGTTTACTCAGTTTCCCAACCCATTTGGAGTTAGGGTTATAATACAGGAACTAGGCTTGTTATCCTTTTCGGACATGTCAGAAAATTGTTGTGGGTGAGTGAACAAAAGTGGATTTGTTTGGAGGGAACATTGTCAAAAAGGAACCAGTGATCATTTCTTTTAAGCCTGCCTCTTCAAATCCACAGATGATGGCTTTGGCACAGCAGATCACAACAGCTCCACTTGTGCCGGCTCTAGCGCTTCCCCAGCACTCTGCTCTTTAATTCTCTGTAAATTCCACCACTCTCTCAGGCTTTGGTGTGTTGCCGTTGCTGTGTGTGTGTGTGTGTGTCTGTGTGTGCGTGTGCTCTGTTGCCCGCTTGTAGTCGCCTGAACATCTCCACATGTGAGTGCACTCTGAACCAAAGGCACAGCAAGAATTGGACAGAGAGAAAAGGCAGCAAAAAAAAAAAAAAAAAAAAAAACAGGACATGGAGTTGAAGCCAGCGATTGTACAAGGCTTTTACTGATGACGTGAGGGAGAGGAGTGCACATCTGGAACGGCTTGCACAGCTGCACCTGAAGAAGAGGGGTTTCTCTGCCGGCACTTTCTCCCTCGGCTTCTTGCTCATTTTTTCCCCGGTCGCAGTCTGTAAATCTTTTCCTTTCTGTACTCCGCCTGGTTTCCCGCTGAGCATCAAGCGCGGAAGAGCAAGCCGTAAAAGAGCGGACTACACAAGAGGCTGGCAACAAGATGGGATCATTTGATGGCTAAAGTTGACAAGCTGATTATGACAGGAGAACATGCAGGCGATCGAGAAATGGAATTTGAGTGTTGGATTGTGAGGCAGGAATGTGCTGACTGTGGAGACTGAAGTTTGGCACAGTAAGTACTGTCACTCCACAGGTTTATCCTTAGCCACTTACAAAACACACTTACTGTTTGCTTTGGAGGATGATCCTGAGAGGCCACGCCAGGAGAGACGAACACCTTTGAAGGAGCTATTAACCCCCCTCACCCTCTCATCCTTGACTTCCCAAAAGAGCCCTCCTTCTCTTCCCTCCCTCACTCTACCTGCGCCAGTCACAACACGCTGGGAGCTGAAGCATCATTCACCTACACGCAGCCCTGGAACACCCACGGGACACACGCGCCGGCTGAGAAAGGAGCTTTAGTGATCCAGGATGTCTAAAGCTTCCAGGCTGGCCAGACCCCCCTCAGTGGGATCCAAGCTTCCTTCACCGAGGAAGGAATGCCCTGGCACGGCGAGTCGGTCACGGGTAGTGAGCGTGGGGGAGAAGCTAATGAGGGCAGGTAACGATGGGAATCTGACCAGGCAAAAGTCACTGACAGTAGCCACGCCGCTGGACAAGGTGCAGAGTGAAAAGGAGACCCAGGCCTCCAGTCAAGAAGATAAAGGAGAGTGTACGGACATGACGCTTCCCAAGAGCAAGATCAGTCCACCTAAAGTGTCCAGTCAGCACCTGGGCACAGCAAACAGTAAGTACTAGAACAATTGGACATTGGTTTCTTCAGTAACTTTATTTTCCAACAAACAATTTAATTGACGATTTACAACCATTAGAGATTTTGTGTTTTGTGTACAATTTGTGGTGTTGATACTGAATGCACTGTAGTGACAACAAAAAGTTAGTGGCACTGACTGGACATTCTGGAGTCATATGTGGCAGGAATAACTTTTTACAGAGACCAGCTGAAACAGCTTTGAAACTTTTTTGACATGTCATGTGTTTCCATATTAACTGTCAAACTCTAGCATGCTTAGTATTTTGTTCATTGAAATCAATCAGCATCTGTCTTCATAAATCTTTGCCAGTTACAGAGTGTCAGCTTTTTACATTGTGCAACCCACTGTGTACCTAAGACCTTGCAATGTTGTTCTTGCCTTATAAAATAGCTTGGGTTTGTTTGCCAAGCATCAGTTGACAAGTCATTGCAACACAGGTAAGAAAAGTTGAATAATCCATTCAAGGGTGACTGACATTTCTAACTGGGTTATGCCGAAACATTCTCCCAGGACTTTCCATGGTCTCCATTGGAGTGCAGCCCAATTAAGAAATAGGGAGCAGGAGGTTGAGAAAAGTGGTCTTATCAACCCCCTTTGGCCTTCTCACCAAATTCCCAACTCAGCGGGACATCAGCTTTCTTGGTTCTATCAAGTCACACTTTTCCAACCCTCCTGAAGGTAACTTGACCAAGATAGTGTGAAATAGTCAGTGGACATATTTTTAGTAGATGGACTGAATAAAACAGTGCTCGTCACTTTGGTTTGCATTTGAAGGCAGTTTTAAAATGTTGTTGTAGGGAGTTAAGTGAAAGAGTGACAGAAGGAGGTCAGGAATGCGAGTGGGGCATGCTGGGAAATCAACAGGTCTGGGATGGTGTCTGTATGTAGCCCCTCTCCCTGCAGTAAAGACAGGTTAGGGGTTATGAGAGGGCAGGTTCCTACTGCAAACCAGATGTTCTTGTCTGTGCAGCTCCCAGTGTCCTTTGTATCAAAATAAATGTTTTTTTTTTTTCCCTTGGGGCTCGCTTCCTGTTTTCAAGGTAATTTTCGATACATTTAGCATTGTTGTACTATATTTTAAAATAGTTCCCAGGAGTATTTATGAGAAACAGGAAGTCCTTTTTGAGCCCATAGGAAGTGACTCGCAATTTGCCTTTTGATATTTTTGTATTCCTTTCTTGTCTTTCTTCGCAACAGTCCTTTGTTTTGCTTACATCCAATCACACCCCCACCACTTCTATCTCTTGTCTCTGTGTCTTTCTGCTTTTTTTTTTTTTGCCTTGTCATGTTTTGACAGCACTTGACTTCGTTGTTGGGAGATGCCCCTGCACGCTTAAATAGAAACTCACAAGGCTATCAAAAGGAATAATTCAAGTGTGTCTTGTCTGTGCACTTTGAGTATGTCCTATGTGGCCACTGTCAGTTGTACTTTTGTCTTTAGGGATGGCCAGAACTGTGTAAATGTCTCGTTATGGACATGTAACTTGGAAGAGAACTCCCACAGTTGATAGCGCTGAAGACAAGAGCTGTACTGATAACAGTGCTCCTACTGCAAGCTTTTGTAACACGCCATTAGCTCCAATTATCGAAACAGGGTGAAATCCAGTGTTGTTGTACTGTGAAAACTTGTGTTCAAGTAACATGTATACAGTACTCCGACTACCATACTGAGTCAAAAAGGACAAACATTTCTTTGCTTCACAGTATTGACAAGCAAAGGCTATCAGTGTAACAGGTGTACGCATACACATGTTGGTTTAATTATGCAAATTAGCAGTGTGCTTTTTGCTTTTAGTTTGTAAAACATTAATTCTTCCCATTACTATCTATTACTATTATCTATTTTGCTGCATTGAATCTGTAGTAGCGCATTTCTAATACAGTATGCTAACCTGATGGGTCGTTTGCTTTTTGATGTGTTGCTGGTGAAGCTTAAATGGGGGCATAAGGGCTATTGTTTAAAAAAAAAGTGCCAATATCATGGAAAGGGCTCTAAAAGGAGCTCATATGTAATTAATGTAGCCTTTGGGTTTAGTCACAGTTCTACATATTAGCCTAGCATACACAGTACATTTCCTAAATTCTTTTGAAAGCACATTAGAGTGACTTTTCTTTTTCCAGGAACGCCATTGTTGTGTAAATGCCCCCTACATGACTTGTCATATTCCTTGTCGTTTTAACAAGCAAACTGGTTGGTGTCCCAATTTGCCTGGATCTCCGAGCCCCGAGCTAATGCCATTGGTGGGGCATGACGGTATCTAAAGCTCTGGGACTACAGGGTCAGGCAGAGCTGAGGAGCACGGCGCTGGCAGACAATAAGTGCATATGACAGGTGACATTTCCAGCGTGTGAAGGCTTCAGAGACGACTGCTCCTCGCCAGAGGGTCCAATTTCAGTCGTCAAGTGGCAGCTTCCAGAGCGAGGGAAATCCGTTTGACATTTTTCGTCCAAGGAGGATACTTTACAGGTTCAACTACAGCTTTGCTACGATACCGTATCAAAAACTGAGCTGCAACCTTTTACCCCCATCTCACTCTTAGAGGAAAATTGTTGCTATTTCAGATTCTGCAAATTACAATTACACAAGTATGCCTTTTTATCTTGTGGAGAATAGTAAGCTTTTTCTTACAGACAAAAGACAGGTCAAGATGCGGGGTGGTATTGAAAACTCCCAGTACAGTTAAAAAATCTTAAATCACAACTTGACATCAGTTTCTTTAGCCTGGTCAGGAAGTAAAGTGAAGGCAGTAGTCTCAGCAGAGATGCCCAAACTTCCCTCTTCCCAGACACTTCCTTCTGCTCTTCCAGGGGAACCCCAAGGTGTTCCTAGGCCAGCTGAGAGACATAGTCCCACCATCGTGTCCTAGCTCTTTCCCAGGATCTGCCGAGGAAGGCGTCCAGGAAGCATTCAAAACAGACACCCAAGCCCCCTCAGCTGGCTCCTCTCGATGTAGAGGAGCAGTGGCTCTACTCAGAGCTCCTTTCCTCCTCTCTGGCGACTGAGCTCTTCACTCTAACCCTAAGGAAGTGCCCAGCCACCTGGCAGAAACTCATTTCAGCCACTTGTATCATAGATCTTGTCCTTTCAGTCATGACATGCATCAATCTGCCTGTCAAATAAAATCGATAATTTCTGGCCAACCATTACAATTTCTTTATAAAACTGAAAATTTTGGAAGAATTTGTAGTACATTTATCAATGTATGTCAAACCAGTGGCAATGTATGTTCATTTTTTTGTGATGAGCTGCATGTTTGGCCAACTATATTCAGTGGTAGTTTTATGTGTGTCCATTTGTTCTGGAAATCCAACTCAAATATTCCAAATTTATATTTAAGAGTAGAAAAAAAATATTGTGACCCTGTTTTTTCAATAAAGTTCAATACATCAGTACCAACATATTTATACTTTAGCTGTGATTTAATGTATCAGCTCTATATACATTATTATTTGGGAGACTGGGGGTGGAATATACATAATGATGTTAGTCACTGTTACACACCAGTGAATAAAAGAGTTGGTCTGGAATTACTTCACTTGATAATGACCTAACCTCTTCCTTACTCAACTATCAATCCTTGCTATCAAAACCACCCTTTAGTCTTTGTGTCTAGTCCAGCTCACATAACCAGGGCCTTTGATCCTGTATCCCATCATGCATGGATCTGTTCACCAGACACTTCAGATAAATGTACTCAGCTCTTTGGATGACCTAACCATTTGGTGAGTGAGAGGGTGTGTTAGAACAAATGGGTGCTTAGGAGGGGTTTGATAGTGTTCTTCATATCTCCAGGCAATGGCACTGATTTGTTGCTTCTTGTCTGTTCAGTCATTTCAACACTGTTGCTTCAGTGTGTTTGTCAGACTGTATGAAGACATTCCTGTTGTTGTCCCAAGATTTTTTATTCACTGTGTTGTCATTTCTGTTGACAACTGCATTAACAGCATATACTGTAGGTATGAATCACTGCAAGGGTCATGCACAGGTACCTACATGTTTATTGTACACTTGTTACAGTCCACAGTATTCTTTTTAACATGTTGTCTATCTTCTTTTTGAAAGCATAGTGTAATAGAAATGACTTTGGGGATTGGGATGCGATCACTCATTTCTTTGACACACTGAAGCCAAAAGTAGGGATTATACTAATTGCAGTCCCTTGTGACGGCTTAAACTACTCGTTCAAACCGTCACTAATTTCTTTTCCTTCGACAGCTATATCAAAGACACTTCCAGTTAGTCGTCAGAACTTCTTGGACCAAAACTGGCTTTTTAAACCCGCAATTTTACACCAACCGATCAGCCATAACATTATGACAACTTACCTATTATTGGTGGTCATAATGTGATGTGTTATTATGACTACCTGCCTAATATGTAGAACCCATATGTAACTGTAATGCACTGTGTATTCTGACACATTTCCATCAGAACCAGCATTGACTTCAGTAATTTAAGCTCCAGTAGCTCGTCTGTCTGTTCGGACCACATGGGGCAGCCTCCGCTCCCTACGTGCATCACCTGTTGCTGGTTTACCACTGTTCCTTCGTTGGACCACTTTGGATAGGATTACTGAATAATAATAATAATATTAATAATGTGTCGGTGCTATATGGCACTTTTTTGGACACTCAAAGTCACTTTGCATTGCATTATTCATTCACTGTGTCTTGCCCAAGGACACAACGACAGTATGCTATGCCGGTAGTGGGGATTGAACTGTCAATCTTTTGGTTAGTGGGTGAACATCTCCACCAACTAAGCTACTGCCACCCCAAATTAAAATACTAGAGTATTTACCCCTGGAACTAGAAGATCCCAGAGTCCAGGTCTGGGTACTCCATCTTTACCATTGTGAGATAGGGCCAGTGACTAGCAATAGGTGCTTCTAGTTGCCAATATATCAGCCTATGTGAATTTATTAGTGAGTAAATGACAATACACTATAATGCCAAAAGTATTTGCTCACCTGCCTTTACACACATAAGACCTTAAGTCTTAATTCATAGGGTTTAATATGACATTGGCCCACCCTTTGCAGCTATAACAGCTTCAACTCTTCTGGAGCTTTCACCAAGGTTTAGGAATGTTTATGGGAATTACTGACCATTCTTCCAGAAGTGCATTTGTAAGGTCAGACACTGATGTTGGAGGAGAAGGCCTGGTTCTCAGTCTTTGCTCTAATTCATTCCAAAGGTGTTCTTTCGGGTTGAGGTCAGGACTCTGTGCAGGCCAGTCAACTTCCTCCACACCAAACTCACTCATCCATGTCTTTATGGACCGTGTTTTGTGCACTGGTGCAGCAGTCATATTGGAATAGGAAGTGGCCATCCCCAAACTTTTCCACAAAGTTTTCCCCAAAGCTGCATGCCTAGGTGCTTGATTTTCTACACCTGTGGCCATGGAAGTGATTGGAACACCTGAATTCAGTTATTTGGGTGGGTGAGCTAATACTTTTGGCAATATACTGTATAATGACAAAACCATCTAAAAAGTAAGCCAAGGTAATGGCTGATTTTACAGAACTATACCTACCATTTTACTGTCATGTTTGGAACCATAAAAACTAGTTACTTCTAAAGGCCAAAGTCTGGTCCTGGTCCAAAGTCACATCATTATTTCACCCACACAAAGGAACACACAGGTGACGAATAAATGCAACAAGTGCCACAGAAATAGACCCAATTTGTATTCAGTTCCTCTTATCTTCTCACACATTTGTTAAGGTCAAGGTTCTTCATATTGTGTCATTAGTCTTTGAAATGAGTGTCTCCATTGAATGCCACACAAAAGGAAGTCATGGCCTTAAGCTGTGGGAGACAAACTCACCTTTGTGCTTGCCGTGTCAATAAGTACTCCATAAGGAATCCAGTGACTCAGTAGAAGTGCAGGTGAATTAATGGTGCATTCACAAACTAGGGGATTTTTGTGTTTAAAAGTGACTCATCCCTCAAATAGAAACAGACAAGAATCGGGCCACTGAGCAAGAAGAAAGCGCTTTGGTTGCGGGACTATGTATGGCAAATCCGTCTTTTAGATCCACTGTTTTTGTTCCAGGGTGTAGCTTGGGGCACTTCTTCCTTATTGCATTTTTTTAAAAAGGAAACATCTGAGGGGACTCTTTTTCATGTCAGATTAAGGGTAAAACAAAAGTTAATCTCTTCCATGCCTTCCCTAACTCAAAGTCCTCATGTTGTCCTTAGTTAGTTGTCCTTTAGTTGTCAAGAGGCAAAAATGATTGGCGCTTGATGGTTTGGTATCATTTCTCAAAGCTTGCAATATATTAGGTCCTCCAAAAAGGTTATGCTTTTGCTTGCATTGGTTTGTTAGTCTGTTTGCAAGACAACTCAAAAGGTCATAGTTGAATTTTGATAAAACTGGTTTGGATCACCATCTGCATCCATGAATTTTCTAGAGATTCTGTACCATTGTGAGATAGGGCCAACAAATACTAACTTCTAACTGGTTATTTTACCAGACTGGGGGGTGTGGGCTGGTGGAGGTGGTGGGTGTGTGTGTGTGTGTGTGTGGTGTGTGTGTGTGTGTGTGTGTGTGGGTGGGGGGTGGGGGGGGGGGGTAAGCGGATGTAAGGCCTCCCTCAGGGTTTCCTCTCAAAGAGTCGACACAGAAATCAATATGTCTCCACCTCCTCTCTTACTTTTCCCTTTGGCCCTCAGGCAGATGCGATGTGTTGTATGGATCTGTGTTTGGATATCTGTCTGTCTGTCTGACTATGAGAGCACAACTAACACACAAACTGCGGTCTCTGGAGACCACATCATTCATATCCACTCTACCTCTTGATGACTTACAAGCAATAGGATTTAGAGATTTCAATATGCAGTACAAGATAGTTTTTCTTATAACCTGTAATTATTTTACATACACAGATCAATTAGTGGAACATAATATTGTCACGTTTATGCACTGGTATGCTTGCCTTTGTACATTTGACTGTATGTTTCACTCCAGTGCAACCCCTTGCCTGGCCATCAATACCCATTCACTTTGTGTCTGTGAAATTGGACACAAATCTCTTTCCTTCACAACCATTTCTACTCAACCTAATCCTGTCTTTAGCTTTTATTTGAATGCCACAGCTACTGTATTATGGTTTCTCATCCAGGAGCTCATTTGGAATGGTTGTTGATTGGTCGTATATCTATTTAATTCTGTTCAGCTGCAGTTTATTTATTGCCAAGGCTCGACTGTTCTTTGCATACACTAGAGCACAAAACAAGGATGAATGGGCACAGTAACTGAAGAGGCCACTGTTGCATCCAATCATCTGCAGGAGTTGGATTCTGTGAAAAGTCGACACAAGATACAGAATCCTGTAATAGTAAAAATATGCCAGTTGTGAGGATATTAGTGGTCCCCTACTGTCAAAGTGATATCACCGAAAGTATAGCACTACTTATTTTTCTTTCAATGTCAAATTAAGAATCAACTGGAAGTTGACAGGATTGTAAGCTCTACTAAGTTTAGTCAGGTCAATATAGTGACGTTTGCTCTGACAATAGTCTGTCAGCAGATTATAGTAAAATTTCACTAATGCTTTCCCTGGAGCATTTTGCATCATTATCTGTACAGTACATACAGTAGCAGTGTGAGTGCCTGTATGTATGTACCACATAATCTATATCTGGGACATACTGTACGGTCTATCTGATGACCGGGACATGTGATGTTGATGCTGATATGAGCAAATGTAGGGTAAATACCAAGTGTATGTTATATTGTGATACTTTTATCAGGGATCACTGCATTCCAGGGACATGGGAAAAACTGTTAGTTCAAGGTTTAGGCCTGAAAAGTACTTTGTTTCCATAACAGCTGTACCTTTGAGTTGTCACATTCTTGAGTATTTTCCTTTTACTAAGCCTTCTATAGCTGCATAATCATGTGTTAGAGTTCATGACATGCTGACCTTAATCTGGCACTGTTGGTCTTATAGTCAAGTAAACCGATCAGGCATAACATTACGACCACCTGATTATTATTGGTAGTCATAATGGCAGTCATAATGATATAGTCATAGACATAATATGTGTTATTTACTTCACCTGGCAGTGGTCATAATGTTATGCCTGATCTGTGAATATTTTAATAGGATAACATTGTATAAGGAAACAAATGACTGACTACAATATCACTCTTTGCATTGTTTTTGTGCTTTTGTAACCTGTCTGCAGTACTTTTAGGGCTTCTTCTAAAAGACCCATTGAGATCTGGTCCAAAATAAGAAGTAAAACTCAAACTGCCCACTGATTCATATTCTCCCAAGCCTACTTTAAACCTGCTCTACAATTAAATGCATAAACAACAAGTGGAAAATTTCCAAAATGCCAGTGTCTTCAAATTTGCACTTTCAACAGGAGCGACTCATCCCCCTGTGTTTTAGCCAGGACAGTGGCTCATAAAGATTATTGACGATGTACACTGTGTGATACAAGCCTGAGCAGGACGAGGCAGCCTTAAATCTCACTGATGTATTGGCCTCTTTCTGCTGCTCCTGGGACAGTGCAAAGAGACGCACACAAGATTTAAATCTTTTAAATGTTATGGATGGACAGAAGCCAGACAGGGTTTGGTGAGTTGGTTGGTTTTGGCCGTGGCAGTTGTATGTGTTGGTACCAATGCAGCATGCCAGTGTTTTTAAGAGACACTTCATGCATCAACCTGTATGTAGAGGAATGTGTGGTTGGTGAGGTTTTATGATGAATGTCTCTATTAAACAAAATGCTATTCAGTAGAGCTCTACAGTATAATGAAAATTTGTCATTATTGCAGCATAATTTATTGCATATATCCGTATGCCTAACTCCTGCACTAAAAAACTTTATATTTTATGAAACAGGCATTTACATTTAAAATAAATGGCCAGTCGCAAACTTTTTAGATAGATTTTATCTTAGCTAAAGAGGCATTCAGGTATTACAGTCATGTCACAATCACATTATTTAACTAACTCTCATGTTGCACAATTTCCACTTTTGGGAATATTGGGTTTGTTTTAGATCCTGCATTTTCAACTGGTGGGCCAGGACACAGGAATAGGTCGCAGGCATGTTCTCACTGTGTCTAGGAGTGTATTGTTAAAATACAAATGTGGAGCCATTTATTTTGCATATTGCATGCAAGTTTGTAATGACAATTGTTTGAAAAGTGTCTGACAATGCTTAAGACTTGTAGTTCTAGTTTGTCAAGTTTAAATATGTTCTGTATTACATATATCTTTATATGAAGCTTCTCCCTTTCAGGGTCACTGGAGTGTCATCATTCACCTTCCTGACACAACCCGCTCCATTTATCTGGGCTTAGCATTGTTTTGTATTACATACATAACAGATCTCAATATATACTAATTACATAAAAGCTGTGAACAAAATAACTGTGAAATTATTTTTGGAAACTTGGAAAAGGTGTAAAAGTTGACTGGATTAAGTTCACTGAAGTTTATACAATTTTGCATTTCATATTTTTAACTAAATAGCAAATGATTATGTGTATAATTTATAATGCACTGAGTGTGTACACATTTGATTAATAATTATCTGTTCTGTACCTGTTCCTTATTTACCTTAGTATTGACAAGAGCTTCAGGTGTGCATTAGGGCTTAATCCATTGTAACTTAACCTGGCAGACCGTGTTTTATCATCCCCTCTGGTAACTAAAATTCAAAGAGTACTTTGCCATCAAATCATATGAAAAGCCGCAGTACAGGCTGTCCAAGTGCAAGGGTTAACCAAAAATAATTGTGTCACTTAAATGCAGTGGCAGAATAGGGCCGACATTGTGCCATAATTGCCATGTGCTCAGTGGGATCTGGGCCCATCACAGTTAACATAATGACTGTCAGATCGAGAGAACAACCCCGGCCTGGTCTACTGCTATTAAGACTTCTGTGACCCATGTGCTCCGAATTATAACACTCTGCTCTAATGTCTCCTGTCGATTTGACAAAATGGAACAGGCCAAATTCACATGGCAACCTAATACTGTCAGGTTAGTGTAATTTACTTCTCCAGCACTGCCATTTTGTTAGTTAGAGCTGTAATGGTAAAGTTAATTGTTGTTGCGTTGCCTTGAATTATTTTGGAGCGGTGGATGATGTACTTCAAATCTGTACTTCACTAATACTTCAAAATAATCCATAATACTCAAGTAGAAGTAAGTAAAAAGAAAGAAGAAAGAAATATAAAGTACCTTTGAAAGTACTTCAAAATCAAAATGCTCTACTGCTACTATTACTACTGCTGCTGCTGCTACTACTGGCACTACTACTGTAGTACTGTTACTTCAAAATAATAATACCTTAAGAGAAGTAAGCAAAAGAGTTGCGAATGTGAAGTTTACTTAAGTAGAACATACTTTGAAAAGTTTTTATTAATTGCACATCAAAATGCAGTGCTAGTACTACTAGTACTACTACCACTACTACTATCACCACCATTACTGCTACTATTTCCACTACTGCTGCTACCACTTCTAGTACTGATACATCAAAATAATAATACTTAAGAAGAAGTATGCAAAAGGTATTAAATGTAAAGGTTACTTATGTAGTACTTTTAACTTTTAAAAGTAGTTTTCTGCAATAAAACGCACTACTAATACTACTACTACTTCTGCTGCTGCTTTTACTGCTGCGGGTGCTGTGGCTTACCACTATGATTAGTACTACTTCTTCAAACCTGGACTGTCTGGCGAGTGTGCCACTCAGGTAAAAAAAAAATTCTTATTTAGAAACTTTAAAAACATACTTCAGTAGAAATAACACATTTTCTGCCAAAAAATAATAATACACAAGTCAAAGTACGAGTTTGCTTTAGAAAATGTATTTAGAAAGTAGAGTTTATTCCCAAGTATTTAATTACTTTCCACCAGTGCTGAGAAGTGCCTGCATGTGCTCACAGCTAAAAAGCAAGGATTTATTCCCACTTCTGGAAATAAAACAGACTTCCTGGCTGCACAATGACCTCTCATCTTCAGCCTTTTGATGGTGAGCAGGTTCTCCACCACTTCACATAATTACAATGCAGAACACTTGAGCCTTTGACATCAGTGAAAGTGCAGTGAGCTTCTCCCACCTTGTATTGGAGCAGCTCTTGGCACACAGCGCCCCCAGCTGTACACCTTATAGGATTAGATTCACTTTTCACACCAAGCAGAAATCCACCTCTTGTGGAAGTTGCTGTAATTGGACGTATATCCTTCCCTCCCCTGCTGGCAGAGTTTGCTCAGTTTGAATATCACTTTTTACCCAGTCCCTTTTCCTCAAATATTAAACATTGGTGGTGTTGGAGTGGTGCACTGTGTCCTTGAGGATCTTTGGCACACTTTAAAACACTTGAGTATCAAAGCGCTCCTCCCTTGCCTGCTTTTAAATGTGGGGGATTTTTTATTTTTTTTCAAAGGCGAGTAATACATTTTGTGTGATGAAGTCATTGCATGCTTTTCATCTGGGGCTGCACCTAAAGCCATCCTGAGACTGACGCAGCGTTTTAGCGTCGCCGAGCTGTACGAGAGAGAGAGAGAGAGAGAGAAAGAGGATAGGACAGGAACTCAGATGCATTCATGTTAACAGCAGGAGATGTAAGACTTGACAGAAAGCTGGGACACGTACACACAAATCTGACAGATGATTTAACCAACATTTTATCTCCAGCCTCATCCTGAAAATTGAATTAATACAGACGATAGGCATTCCAAGTCACTGATGAGATAAAAAGGTTGATTAATAGGCTTAGCGCTAGACTTCTGACAAGGCACAACAACTTAAAATGAGATTCTTAACTTTGCCAAGTAATGGTGTGATTTCTGGTGTGATTCCAGGTGAATTTCTTTAAGGATTCGGTACCATTGTGACATAGAGCTGAGGTCTGTGCCTTCCCATTAGTTTAGATCTTTTTTTCTAGACTCTGCTTCAGCTGCCATCTGGTGTCAGCCCTAACCCTAACCCTTGTCAGGATGCTTCATATCATCCAACAGTTTTGTACAAATGTAAATGAACAGTGAAGGGCGTCCAAAGCCAGACTTTAGCATATCTGGTTATGTAACAGAGTATTTCACTGCTTGTGACTGGGGAGACTGGAGAGAGACAAAGCAGTCAGACAGAATGGTCATTTGGTTACACAAGAGGGAGCCAAACAAGGACAAAAGGGGAAAAAAATGTTTTGAAAAATGTTAAAAAGAGCAACCTTTTTGGTCATGTCATAATTACATAAGCACAAATATTATTGTGTTTATGATCTGACCTTACAGTGCACAAGTCATATACTGTTATTACTTACTAACCTCAGAATCAGAATGACAGTGAAAAGTAAAGTAAAGATGCCAGATATAATATGCCAGAGGAGGTCACAAGCCAGCGTACTCTTGGAGAGAGCTGCATCAGGAAGGGCATCCAGCATAAAACTGCCAAATCAGTACTTTATGCACTTGAGATTTGGATTTGTGACACGGCTTGAGCTTAGACACGAGTTTGGTTTTGACTTCTCAGACTCAGACTTGGACTCATCTCTTCTCACAGACCTGTGACTCTACTCTGACTTGTGAAATTATGACTTGGACATGGATCTGGAATTGTGATTAATACCTCAGACTTGGACTCAAGCATTTTGGAGTCACATGTGTCTAGTTTTCTTTTAACACTCAAATCAGAGTCAGCTCCACACATATTTGAGTCTGAGCAAATACAAATACAAACTCTGATTCTGACTTGTCAAGACTCAAGATGCCTCAACTCGGACTCAACTTGACATTTTTTTGTCATTTTTTTCCCACCTCAAGTGCTAATGACTCAGACAGTCTTTAGTGACTATGACTTAGACTTGGATTTGAAGACTGATGACACAGCTGCAACTATTATGCCATGTGACTTGTAAACCAGAGTAATAAAACATGGCATAGACTATTTTGAGTTGTTGGCAGCACAGTGGTTAGCACTCTTGCCTCACAGCAAGAAGATCTCAGGTTTGATTCCCATGTCTGGGTGGGTTTCCTCCTAGTGATCCGGTTCCACCATCAACAGTCAAAACATGCACAATAGGCTAATCCTCAAGTTCGGTAGTCCTGACCAGGATCCTGGCTCAAGATCTGGAGACGGGTCCCTGGGCTCCTGACAGGTTGCCCCAGCGACATTGAAAGATGGGTCAAATGCAGAGAACAAATTTCCCTACGGGGACAATAAAGTATACCATACCTTATATTGCCACACGACCATATGGATCTGGTATAATGAGAAAACAATCTTAACTTTTAAAACTTCTGTCAATGTATGCAAATGTTTTTTGCATTATTTCCTTCCTTGTTTGTTTTGCGATCCTCTGAAAGCCTGCGACAAGTAAACAGAGAGTGTCTTATATCAGTGGAAGCTATGCTAAGTTGCTGATTGAGGCCTTACACTTCACAATGCGGCAGCTGGCAGTTAATGTGATGTGCAACTAGTAGTCATCAATTATTCATTACTCGTTTCCTTTTGAGTGTCCTAATAAAGGGTGATTCATCCACAGGACTTATATATATGTCTGCTTTATCACTAAATTCCTCTTAGAAATATGCAGCGATGGATTTTATGAGGAATCATATTTGTTCATTTTTCCTTTGACATCACATAAAATATCAAATAAATATTTTATTGTCATTATCCTCTGGCATTCTGAAAGCTCAATATTAACGCCAATAATTCTCGTAATTGCTGCAGATGGCACTGAAGTGCACTTTTGGACCAACGACAATCAAGCTAAATGCATTTTATAACTCTGTATTATTACATGATTAGGAGTCGCATTTGTGTGACAAGTGAGAATGCATTTTTTTGCAATACAGCTCATGGGGTAAATGTGAGGTCAAGCGATGTTTTTCCTTAGCAATGTTTTTAATCATTCTTGAATTTTAATAAACTTTGTCAATATTATGTTTTCACTTTTGGTTGGTTTGTATCTGTTGTTTTTGATCCAGATCACTGCCTGAATTCAGTTTTATTATATATTTATAGGGCTGAGTACTGTTCAGATTTTTTCAATACCAGTACTTAAACGATGCTGGTACCTTCCCTGATACCTGTGGTGAGCTAGTTTATCTTCTACAATCATAAAACACAATTATATTTAATAAAAAATCAAATGAAGCATAATTCTTAGCTCTACGTTAAAACCAGTAGTCTGTGTGATTTATTCTGTGATATTTATTAGACTCATACATGCAGAGGAACATTAAAGGTCCCACTAGGCATTGAAATTTGGAATTGAATAAAAAATAATAGCAATGGTAGCGACAAAGGGTCAGTAAAAGAAAAAATGATGGCCTGGTTGCCCATGAGGGTACTGCAGGTGGGTTCCCAGAGGTTTTCTGCATTAGGTACAAACATTGAGTTTGCATTTACTCAAAAATATGTACACTTAAACTTGTGTAACTTGTTCTATTTTCTATAACAATTTAGGGCTGCACAAGACTTTCAGATTTTGAATGGCTTTTCTTAGCGAGATTCATTATTGCTGTGTGATACCATTGCTTTGTGCCTGAATAGATAGAGCATTTTCTCCTGAACTAAAAGATCTCTGGTTCAATTTCAGGTCTGGGCACTTATCTTTCCCATTACCCATAGCAGCAATGCCTTGGGGGAGGTCTATAATCTCCTAGTGCTTAGTTCATTATTGGCTTTTTTTGGTATTATAACAGAACCTGTTATCATTAAAAGACGAGATGTTTATGAAGTCTATGGTCTGAGCAGACACTGCATTCTAATGTTACTCCATACTTTATGTGAAGAGACATGCTAAATTTTGCAATTGCAGCCACAACAAGTGCATGCTTTGACTGTAGTTTGTAGTTACATACAAGGCCGTGCACCACCTGACATTTGAAAACAACATGGCCGTTACAGAAACATACCACTGTTTAGGTTTTAGTGGCATAAACTAGGAAGGCCTTTGTGAATGGGAGTGTGTGTGTTAGGGGTTATTGACAGTTCAAATCATTCCTGAAAATCTTCAAAACATCATCACAAGCTCCAGCAGCGTGAATGTCAAGAAGCACTGAGGACATGCGTGTTTACAACCAGTTCATGAACTACACTTCTTACACAAGCCTGGCTATGAACTCAATTTACAGCACAAATTATGACTGTAAATCTCATGTCCTTTTGTCAGTGGGATTCCTATTTTGCTGTTTTTATGCCGCCTGAAGCTATTTAATTCAGTTTAAATAATAAAATCAGGGCTACTGAAATATTTAAGCATGCATCAGGCTGCTGCAATAGTTGGATCAGATTGTTGATTTCTAGTTATTAAAATGTTGTTTCAACCCATAGAAACAGATTTTTGCAGGAGCTGTGCAAATATGCAATAGTGCGCTGTTTGTTAGTGATGACAACAGATTTTTCAAAATCAAAAAATGTCATTAGTTACACATAATAATTCACTCTTACCACATAACCATACACACTCATACTGTCAGTAGGGACAGTTTAGATTCAGTTGCTCTATGTCTTTGGGTGGTGGGGAAAGAGAACCCACAGTAACACATGAGGACATGCAGACTCCACATAGAGAGATTGCTGGCAGTCAGTACAGGGATTGCACCCACAGTCTCTTTGCTGTGAGGAGCACTTACCAGTATCACAAAATTGTATATTTATTCAGTATAACATAGAAAATAAATATTCAGTATATATAAAATCTGGATCTGTGGTTCTGTCTCAGACCTCAGAGTCTTGTTGACCTGGTCTTGGTGGTCAGGAGTGTATTTTACATAGAATTTCCACAGCCGCATTCTTTCTTCTTTCTTTGTTTGTGGATCTGAGCACGTGTGTCCACACTGAGAGCAACTATTGACCAGACAGGCGTCCAGACAGAAACACAGTGGTCATGTGACCCCGGCTGACCTCTGGGCGGAGCAATGTCTCATTGTTCCTTCCTCTCACTCGTGCCATGCTTAATAGAGGCATCAGCGTGGCCTCATAGTGCCACATTCACTTCTGTGGCCTGCCTCTGATCTCACACCTCTCACACCTCTCACTTCACATTCTCATTAACCCTGGATCTTATTCATTTATTTAATCAATAACTGCTCAGGTCCATCTGCAGACACAAACACACTGGCAGCCACAGAGCTTAAGCAGCCTCCCTGTGCTGGCTTAACTGACCAAGTACGAACCCAATTCACAAAAAGTTGGAACAGTGTGTAAAAAAAAAAGGATCTTTTAGTTCAGGAGTAAATGCTTTATCCATTGAGTCATAAAGCTATTACATCTCACAAAAATAAATGAACAGTCATTCCCAAAAAAGTGCCACTCCCCCTTTAACGTCAATAGTGTTTAACTTACAATACAAGACAAAGTCAAGTGAGTTTTGTTTACCACTGAATGCTGTTTTTGTTTACATTTTACACATTGTTCTAACTTTTTTATAAAAAAAAGTTGAAATGCAGACTTCAGTGCATCATAGCCTGTTTGTGTAATATTTCTCTTTATGCACTTTTAGAGTCTTGCTGATTCAGAGCTCGTTCTGCTCGTCATTGATGCCACTGGCCAAACTCTCTGGTCTCTCAGTGAAAGATTATAAAACTGGCTTTGAAATAGCAGAAGCTCACGAGGGCTTTGGATGATTGCAGGCTACATTTATGTAAAAGGCAGCTCGATCTGCAGGCTACAGTGGGATTGGAATGGACTTGAGCCAAGGACTTTGCTGTCTCTTTTATGTTGTATTATTTTGGTAAAAAGATGTCCTGTAAATGTGAGACAGAATGAAAGTATTTGGATCAACTACAAAGGCAGAACATTTTTGTTTATCAATCCATGCAGTTTACCAATTATATTTTTTGCATTGATCAGGCTATTTAGTTGAAAATGTTGTGCTATATCGTTGAAAAACATATTTTAATATATATGATTTTTTAAAATAAATTCCTTTTTAAGGAAGCATTGGAACAAACTGGTGTTAGCATGGTGTTTCTTTCATAGGTAAGAAAGAGTATAGTGGGGTTATCTTTTGTTACTGTCCAAAATTGTATATTTGAATTTTGAGGAGATTAATAATAATATAATAATCTTATATATAACACTTTTCTAGACACTCAAAGTTGCTTTACAATTAGGTACATTATTCATTCACCCCTGAGTCACACTCATATAATGGTGGTAAGCTATTTTTTGTAGCCACAACTGCCCTGGGGCAGACTGACGGAAGTGTGGCTGCCAATCTGCACCTATGGCCCAGACACAGTCACACTAACACATTCATACTGGGCAAATGTCTCTACTGACTGAGCTACTGAGCTGCCGCCCCAATGAAGTGATGAACTTTAACCTCTGCCACAGAGGTTATGTTTGACCAGCAGATTGTTGATTAGTTGGCTGTTAGTGTGAAAATTCCCAATTTAATGGATGGATTTTTAAAGAAACCAGGAGTCAGTAACTATAAATGATTAAATAACTGAACTAGAAGATCCCCAGTTCAAATTTAGATCTGGGCCTGTATCTTTGCCTTTGTGAGATAGAACCAGTGCTTCAAGGTAGTTTTTAGAAAGAAAGTCATTACTTTTACAGCATAAAAGCTTATTGTTTACTCTTTGTGGTGTTATGGATTAATACATTAATTAGGGTAATTATTGTTTGCATTCTGTTGACATTTTTCCACATTTTTTTTAGACCGAATCATTCTGCCATAATGCCTCTTAATACAGGATATTTGATTTCTGAGCCCAGACTTTGTAAACATAAACTCAAAAGCACATCTGGATCATTAAGGTCAAAGGTCACGTGACACACTGCCATGTCATATCCGCTCCTGATTCTGATTCACCTTTTGTCTGATGAGTCATCCTTACTACATTCCACCATGCTGCACCTTTTTAAAATGTTAAGCTCTCCTTTCAGAAGCTGTCTCAAACCCATTCAGCGGCCCCTTTCTGCCACCAAAATGCAAACTGCCTGTCATTCACTTCTTCACTTCAAGTAATATCACCCGAGTGCATTTCGAACCAGCCTCTTCCAACACGCACAGGTGGCTCATTGACTGCTCCGCTGTGGGATTGCTTCCTGCACAGCAAACGCCAGAGTCTGAGGCACTGATATGAATAGCTTCAGGTGTAATCCTCACCTGCTCTCTCTGTTAAATCCCAAATGGTTTGAGGTTTTTTTTTTTTTTTTTTGTCTCCTTTTTTCCATTTTTCAGCAACAGAAGGATTTACCTTTGAGGGATTATTTAAAATGTGTTTATGGTGCGCACCCAGGACCATAGTGATATCAAGGCAGTACTGCACAAATATTGGGCTATTTTTAGATCATTGCACCTGCCTCTTGCTATCTACTCCAAGCCTTACTTTTTAGACATCGTAAAATATGCACAATAACAATCCGCCAATGCTGTAACAAAGCAAAATGTCTCCCGCTTTGAAGTTTTGTACATTGGAAAGTCAGGAATGCCCACGTCACATCTTTGGTGTTGGATTTTGTGTTTAGGTATATTAAAAGGAGGGGTCTGCAGCAAGGGGAGAGGAAAAAGACCTCCCGCAACAACACATGGTGGCCAGACTAAACAACAAGATGAATGTTTCCTCAATCCAACCTGGCAAGGAAGCACCGCAATCTGCCCACGTCCATTTGATGAGTGAAGAAAAGACACAGAGAATTAGAAGACTTGAGAAAGAAATGTCATTGTAATTATTTTGGATTGTTGCTTCAGTGGAGTAATGCCAGTAAAGGAGCAGACAATTTATCAAAACATGAAATAACACGCCTCATTGAACTAACTCACCGTTTTTCTGTCAAAACAAGGCTTTTGCTAGAGCTGCCTCAAAGATAAAGTTAGATGGTAATGATAACTGGAAGTACTCAGAGAACAGACCTCAGCCAAGGCATGAGCCTGATCTCACAATGGTAAAGATATAATGCCCAGACCTGGACTCAAATGACAAACATCATACCAAAAAAGTATTGATGACAAAACCTTAATATCAGAGGTAATAATATTTTGAATTAGGTCACAGATCAAAATAATTCAGCTAATTCAAGGTGAACAATGTCAAAAATTGCAATATTTTCAAAATTCTTAAGAAAGGCAGTAATAGCACAGTACGTATTTAATGCATAATGTTGATTTATGAAAATTAGCCATGTGCTGTGATTTAACTGTATTTTTAAGCAACTTCAACAAGGAGAGACTATAAGCAAACAAATGAGTGAAGTGTAAGTGATGATTTATTGAAGGAATAAACTTTGGGGCTTAGACTCCGGCAGATAGCGATGTGGTGGTGAAGAGGAGGAGAAGGAGAGTGAGACAGACAGAGACAGACAGGTGATAGGGTATAGCCCAGGGAAAGAAATCAGTCTTCAACTGTGTATCTAAAAATGTAGTTTATTTTCTAGCCCTATTGTCCAGCCTTGTTATTCAAACTGGTGCTTCACAGTTCAGTTCAAATGCCCAGACGTTCTTTGTTCTATTTCTGTAATCCAGGGGCAGGTGTTGCTCCTCTAAACTATGCTCTGGCTCATGTCCAGCCCCAAACCGCTCTAAATGAGGCGTCACAGCTGCTGACAGTGGTCAACACAACTTTTTTTTAATCCTTTGGGCATTGCTTTTTGTGCTCATTCAGATTTAGTTCCTTGAAAGCAGGACTAGTGACCCAACTGTGTGGCTGTTCTTGCCTGCCTGGACCCCTCCACTGGGCCTAAGTCCCCCTGCCCTGTGATGATGGACCTGTTAGAAACACCAACAAAAGAACAGTGTGCTCCTGTCAACCTGTCTCCTCCCACACGTCACCTTTCACCTCACATCTCTGCAGCACGGCCATCACACCTCCTCCTCCACCAGTTCTCAACCAGACCCAAAGGCGCGGGGGAAAGAAATGGTGCTGTTTGTATGGCTTACTCAAACAGTGAATTAGGGGTCGGGGCTGCAGATATTTTGAGTTAAACTTCACTGGCAGACGACTGGAAAGGCGCCTTGTTTTGGAAACAGTGTTCCTGGGTCTGGTGCCGAGCCTCTTTGTGGTTTGTAACGACAAGCTGTTGGATTTGGAGCGAAAGTTCCAGACATTCCCCCAGCCCTCTCTCAACTCCGTTACCCCCTTTTCTTAAAAAAAAAAAAAAAAATCCTTTATCTCTGAGTGAGACTTGAAGCCCCCCTATGTGTTTTTCTTCACCTAAGCATTAGAGGTGGACAGTAACTAGTGACTCAATTTATTAATTTGAGTACAGCAAATTTTGCAGTAGTTTGCAGTAGTAGTAGCTGTAATAATAGTGGCAGTAGTAGTGATAGAAGTATCAGTAGTGTTAGCTGTGCAGTTACAAAAAATAGCTAGTAGTAATAGTAGTAGAGGCAGTAATAATAGTGGTAATTGAAACAGTTGTAGTAGTGGCAGGAGTAGTGATAATAGTACCAGTATCAGTAGTGATAGCTGAGCAGTTACAAGAAAACGTGTAGTAGTAGTAATAGCAAAAGTATAAGCAGCAGTAGTAGTTGTAATAGTAGTGGTAGTTATAGTAGCAGTAGTAGTAGTTTCAGCAGCAGTATCAGTAGTGGAAGCTGAGCAGTTTAAAAATACAACCATGAAAGTAATTTGTAAGTAAATGTTAGTCTTAATACTATTTTACTTAAACTCAAGTAATAGTTTGTACTTTTACTTCTAATTACATAATCCTATTTTGGCATACTTGAGTACACACTTTGAGTACTTCTTCTACTTCAGTCATCCTTTAGCCCTTCTGCATCCAATCTCCACTCATACACCTCCCAGTTTTCCCCTAAGGAGATGCCAAATAGCGTCAAGAGGTTAACAAACCTCAGTGGAGAGCAAACACACACACACACACACACACACACATACATGTGACAAGCCCCTGGCCACACAATGGTGGCTGTCTGAGGGAGAGAAGGGTAGGGGGGCTGGTTCTTGGCTGGCCTGATTGGAGCATAAACAGCAGCCCAGGAAGTGCTGAAGTAAGAGAGGGAGGGCGGACGAGGGAGGAGGAAGAGGGGGTGAAGTGTTCAGATCAGCCGGGGGAGAGCAAAAGTGAGAGCTCCAAACTTCAGGGAGTGGGATTTTTGTCAGTCTGTTAGTGTTTTGGAGAATCTATACGGATTTACAGCTTGACAGAGAAGTTATGGTAAGCCAGCACATTTCATAAATTTGTACACAGACGCTTGCTCGAATACTTCAATCCTCATATGACTTAAGGAATTATAACTCCATGCCAAGTCATTTCCATTTCCAATCACTATCCTTTATATTGTTCTGTTTGCTGTTGGTTTCCTTGGCTCGGATAGTGCTTGTTTTGCATCACAGTTTTAGTGGTATTTGTGGTCCCTTGAACTGTGGCCAGCCATTCAGTGCATGAGGCAAAAAAAGAGAACTATTTAATGTGTGTGTGGCTGTGTCTAATTAAGCCAAGGGGAGAGAGAGCGGTGACGGCCAGGGGAGGTTGAACTTGAAAAAAACTCCGGTCACTTTCACCCAGAGCGGCCCATAGACAAACTCTTTCTTGTGTTCATTATTATTCTAATGATCTCATATACTTTCTTTATCTGGAGCCCTACATTTTGTCTGGCACAGATATCTGTAGATGAATGTTTTAAAGGATTTGGCCATGTATGGGGATCTTAAGTTTTCCCACTCTGGGAGATGCCACATTCCTCTCCTTCCAAAGTGACCATCAGTGTCACTGGGCTGTACTTCAAAGATACACTGGGAGCCATTAACGGCCAAGTACTATAATGTTTTATCACTTCACTTTATATAACACAGCATTCAAGCAAGTTTAATGCCTGTCTCTTTATGGAGGTTCAGCTCTTTCCGTTGTTAAACTTCAATCTTTTAAGAGGTAGGAGAAGCACTCAAAATCTGTTCTGACATAAAAGCAAAGTGATTTCTAAATAATAAACAAGAAGAACTAATAAGTAAGCAGTACTTCTTCTTTTGGCTTTTACTTACTGAAGTTAGCACAGCAAATCAACTGCCTCTTTGTTTGCATGTGATTCACATATTGATTTGGATTAGGTTTTACGTCAGATGCCCTTACTGACACAACCTTTCCATTTATCCAGGTTTGGGACCTGCACAGAAAGTGACCAACTATGGCTCAGTTGACCCTCAGTGGATGGATTAAATCTATACAATTATAATTTAAGTAAAGTATGAAATGTAAACTTTACTACTACGTGCTTTTGAGATTCTTTTAGTTTTTGCAATTGCACTACAAACTATTACTACCTCTTCCCCAAACCTGGCTTAAACCCAAGACCCTCTAACTGCTTGACCTTCTTTGCCACCAAAAAAACATTTTAAAATCCCTTCAAAAAATGCAAGTTATACTCATGTAAAGGTATACTTTAGAAAATATACTTAGAAATTGTGTCTCCTTCAAAATATGTACTGTAAAAGTATCTAGTTACTTTCTGCTATTGAAATTTTTCTTCGGTTTACATAGAAGAAAAATTTCATAACATGTTGGTGATATCAATCTTTTCTTATATCGTCTGCCCAATCGTACTCATTAGATGCCAGAATTCTGTTGTCATTATTAGAACTCCTTATTGTTTATTTAACCTCATCCGTAACTTTCCGGATGTTCGTCTTCGATGAGAATGATTTGTTGTGTCTCTCTCTGCACTCTGTCTATGAGGCTGACTTCCCTGACGCCAGGAAAAGATCACGTTGTGTGAAAGATAAATGAGCCTGCATCTCCCAAACTCTATTTTCTGAACCTTATCCCTAATTGCTTCTTACGGCACATCTATTGTCTAAAAAATCTTTCCTGCTGTGTTTATTTTGCAAGTGTCCACTCATCATACCATACATAGGTGGCATGAAAGATTGGCATTAAAATTTGATTTGTTCTGATATGGTGAGGCTTCATGCAAAATGTGAATGTGTTATTTACTGTACATGTGAATACTGGGAGATGGCTGTTTCTTTGCAGATAGTACTGTGGACTTTTGACGTTCCACATTGGATTGCTCCCTGTTGATTTAAAGGCAGCTATATATATCTCTGAATGCTGTTGGATAGACATACAACCAATGACAATTTAAGGGCCAGTACCAACATGTGCACAATAAACTACCTCTGGACCAATGCAACTTAAAAAACATACAGGAAAGTGGTATAACACTTGTCTCAGTTTATATGAATGGTTATAATAAGTCAGGAAGCAATAGGACAGACAGGACAGTTCTGGTTCTAGGCCTTCTTCAAGAAATAGTTGTAGATTTGTAAATGGGAATCTTTCCTTTTCCAGAGTCACCACAGCACATAAGCTGCCTCTGAGCATGCAGGTTCTCTATATATCTGGGCTTGGGACTGGCACAAAAAGTACACTGGCTTGTGACGCCTTGTGGCTGGTGTGAAAGTCAAAATTCTAGAAAACTGATGTCAATTCCAGGTGTGAGTGGAGCTGGCCATGTGTCTGTCCTGAGAAAAGTCTGAAGGGGGCCTTTGTCACCATTTTAATTCAGTGGAGTTATTTGTCTAAGTGCTCTCATATGAGGTGCAGTGACTGTGGTTTTGTTTTTACACATGGCAGCCCACATTTGTTCCTGACCATATGTCTCTATGTGTCTCATAATTTGGGGACTACATCTTGACCAGTTGTTTATAGGCTCACAAGACCTTACAGACATGATGATGTGTTGATCTCTGGTCTGCAGAAGACATAGTTTGAAGACATAGATGGCTGCCACGGGACTTTGAGCTCGGTGGAAAACACACCTGGGCTGGTGGCATGTGGCCCAGTAACTGTACAACACTGCAGGGGGGGAGATGGAGGAGGGATATGGGAGGGTTGGAGGAGGTATAGGGGGGAGGTGAAGAGCCAGGTGCTTCTGTCTACGCTGTCATCTCTCGTTAAACACAAAAAGCAGCCCATGACACTTCCCATTGAGCTGCATGGTTGGATCAAGCATTTCCTCCTTATGTTATCATTACATTGTACTATGTATGCACTAAGTCATGGTGCTAAGCTTGCATGTTAAGTTAAGGTTCTTCTTAGATACTGTAACCCAAAAAGAGGCTGCTATGTTTAGTTTATGTGAAGCCTAAATATGACTTTAATTCCATATTAATGATGAAACATTTTGATATACATGTACCATACTTTCACTTTTATGGTAAAATGTACTCCACAGTTGATACTATCTACTATTATTTTAGCTCCTGGATTGGGCCTAAGCCGGCTTGTGGGTAGACAGCTGCAGCCTAATAGAGGTGGTGATGATAGCAAAGCATAATCAGCCCACATCTCTCCCACATTAATTGGCTCCTACCAGCAGCAAAATGACCTTAGTTTAGACCAAGTGATTTTCCAAGAAACAGATGAAGGCACTGTCTGAAAGTGCTGCTGTACCAAAACAATATGTAACACTTTATCTTGGCAACGTCAGAGCCCCAAGATAAGCCTCTGTGACATAAACAGACTCTTTGTGTTGACTTGGATCTGAATGAAACAACTTTTAGCCTCTGGTTTATGACATCAGTTTGTTGACTTTAAATCACCAAAAGAATGAAATAGGCCCATTTTTCTTCAACATTTTTCCCAGTGATTAACTAGGAGGACTATAATTAGACTTAAATGAACATAATGGTTTTCACTGATTATTATTTGAGATGGAAAAAACAGTTTAAAAAAGTGTTGAATTGTTAGTCCAGTTAAATAACATATTACACAGAAGAATCACAAAAGATATAACATGTACAAATTCTGCACTCATTTAAAATATTAAAAAAAAAAACTTTGCATGTTGGTGATTTTAGAAAAATAGAAAATTTAGTTCTGGGGTAAAGGCTATGTAATCTAAAATCTATTGAGCTGTCTTGCAATGGTACGGTAGTTTTTCTTGTTTTGAATTTCTGTATCCAGACAGTTTTCCAGACCCGCAGCAAATAAAATGTTATTCTTGGCTTATTACAGACCAGAATGTCATCCAAGTCTGACCAGTGCTTTTTATCTTGCAAACAAACTAACATACCAATGCTGACACAAACGTAACCTCTTTGGTGGAAGTAATAGGCTTTTAAGCTCCCTTTTTGTTGTTGTTATAGTTGCACAGCACAGTCTCCAGTTGAAAGTTTAAACACACAGTAAATCTGATAACTCTTTGGATTCCTAAACTATGCAAAAACTTCTATAGCTCGAGGCATGTTTTGAAGTGCATAATGAGTTCAAATAAATTCTGACAGTGAATATTGCTTACAACACAGTCTGGGCCTACAGAGAGGAGTAGCTCTTCCTTCTACTGTTTATTTACAGCACTGCAGAACATTTACTATGCCTACGCTGCCTCGGTCAAATTCACTTTTTACACCACTATATTAAAAAACACGTTCATTCTGCCTGTTCTGTGTTGTTTAGCATAGGCAGGGGGTAAAGTCTGATACCCTATAAGCAGGGAGACGTAGTAGAATCTCATGCAGACGTTCCTCATTCTTATATCAACATCACCCTCCTCTGCCATCGGTCCAGGCAGTCCGACGTGGCACACAAAAACATACCAGTGTCCGCTGCTGAACGTCTCTTTACATAAACAGCCATTGTATGCTTTTGCCATGTCAGCTTTCCCCATAGCAATTCATTAAGCATCGACCTACGTATGTCCTCAGCTGTCGGGCCGGTAATGGTCTATTTGCTTATGTCACATTCCCCCATAGACACTGCATTTTCCGTTAATTAAGAAAAGAGTATTTGGGCATTAGAGCTGACTAATCCCAATAAATATGGATGAGACTTCTGTACTGAACTCATTTAACAACTTGCTGAGTCTTGTCCTTTCTTGGTCTTTTTTTTTTTTTTTTTTGCTAATTCTCCATCCGCCAAAGTGACCGCTTGCTAATGGCTCATTATCAGGGCATGATTTTATAATTATGGTACAACGTGGCCTCCCAAACTCACAATTAGCCACAATTATGTATACTACCTGTTAGAGTAGGATGTTTCTAAGTAGGGCTGTGGATTGGAGAATGCGAAAGCGAAATGGTCCTTATCAACATATATGTCTCAATACAATACATACTGATATATCACTATATCATAATAAATTATATTGCGATTGCAGTTCTTTTTTGTTTGTTTGTTTGTTTGTTTGTTTTTATTTAGCTTTATTTATCCAGGAAGGTTAATTGAGAACCAATTCTCATCTGCAGTGGCAACCTGACCAAGAAGCAGCACACAATAAACATACAATATCAAGTAAAAGTCTACGTAATGACATATCACAATATCTCTTGTAATGTGTTAAAAACAAGAGCACGGGTCATAAACAATTTCTTGGATTGAATTTTTAAAAGATGAGAGTGGTATGAATGAGTTTTTTTGCAAGCAATTTGAGTCTTACAGCTTAAAATAAATGCACAACAACTAAAAGATGTATGAGTTTTAGGAATGTCAGAATGTCCTTTATGTGGTATGTGCGAGACCAGGTGAGCCACCAGGGCGACCCCATGTTTTTTTATTCTTAATTACAACTGACAAACAAGTTGCCTTTTTCCAAATAAGCAACAAAATTAAATAGTTTGAAGTAGATACAACAATAAACATGTCATCAACAGAGTGAGATCCTGGTTTCTACTCCAAAATACATTAAAGCTAAAACCGGCCTCTCTCAATAAGAGGAAACATTTTTATGGCTATTTTTCATTAATAAATGATTCATTAATAAAATATCTTTTTTTTTTCAGGTTAGATTTTATACTACATCCCTATTTCTAAGTCTTGCAGGATGTTTTTCTTAGAGCCAGACTATTCTAGGAACGGCAGCCACCTGAGTTCTGGAGTTTTGAGGAAATCTGTCTTGTGTCTTGACATGGCGTGTTTACAGAGGAGCCCCCTTCCTGTGCTGACTGATAAACAGACGGACTCAAATACTCCAAAGACTCTCCAAGAGCTGTGTAACGAACCATATCGAGCTGAATATAGTGACAGATATAAGTGTATAGTGCTGCCACTGCTGGAGTGGTTACTCACAGCTAATTCAAGTGGGATTATAGACACTTTTAACATTAAGAAGCTAGCGTTGAGCTGAGGACAGATTTGAGCATACGTCATGGATGGAGCCTGAGGTGGATGCAGTTGTATTTTTAGTATTTGGGGGACATTGCAACAATATATTACACTTTCATTTTATCACAAAGTAGGTCAGTGACCAAAAGCTGCACTGTTAAAAATAAGCAATAATAAACCATAATGCTAAATTAGTAAAAATGGCTTTGAAGGAAACATGCAAGCTAAACATTATTATTTTCTTTTTCAGCTGTGAAACTTTGTACTTAAAAATTATTGTAACTGGATAGAAAATGGCATTTTCTTAAAAGTATTTTTACTATAATTATTGGACTTAGAAGTACTTTTGTGGTATATGAGTTCTAAAAGGTGGGCCACCATGTACAATAGTTTTTGTACAAGTTGCAGTCATTTTACAGAGACCTTGTGAGCAAGCTAATGAACATAATGGTCAAAATTTTCAAAAACTGCATTAACACCTAAAAATAATTCTCTCTGCTTATGCCTGCCTTGACAAAAAAGACATGGAAAGCAGAACCCACCGAAATAAATCATGTTACCTTCTTTAATTCCTGTTTTTACAGCTGTCTATAGCAGACAAACTGAGCACTGCAGAAGGTGAAACACACTCTCTTTTCTTTGCTTTTTTTTATTACACATTTTTACATTCAGGTTCACAGCATTTCTGAACTAAATTCACTTTTAAGATGAAACTAACCCCAGCCATTTCCATTACATTTTATCCAGCATCTTTTTTATAGCATGTCCCTAAAAGGCCACCATAGCTGGTCACATGCTGTGAAAAGGAATGCGAAATGTGGAATTACAAACTACTTTGTTAGATGCCACAAATATGTTTCCACTTCTATTGATGTATTGTGTCCTCTAAATTACATCATTAGTATATGAAACATGTAGAATAAGGCTAATTTTAGACTTGTATACGGTTGAGTGTGTAAAATCTGTTTTAAATCTGTTAGCATTTCACTGGGTGGTATCCCTCTTTGTTATAATGAACATGGGCAGTGTGGTTTATTTTAGTACAGCCTGCACACACTTAAGCGCATGCTATAAAAACATTACTGACACACTGAAAAAGTTCACTCACACATTGGTTTGACTGGATAACACACTGCTGATTTTTGCCAGGAGGTTTTTTCTTTTTTGGCCCAGACTGTGCTTCCATACCTTGTTATTCCATCCCAAGACTTTTATATGAGGCGCCTTGTAAAATCTAAGATTTACATTTTTCTTCTCTTTCCAGCTCATTTTCTCAAAGTATTCCATAATAGCTACTTTAGTGAAAAATCTAAATCTTTCCCTAGTCATTTGGGAATGATTTAGTGAGTGTTATGGTTTTGACAAGTCATAGGTGTTTTCCATCGGCGCTCACCCACTAGTGACGTGCTTCCTGTTAGCTTTGGAGAGCCTTAAGAAATTATGATTAATATGTACAGATAATATCTATATTATAGCGCTTACCATTACATACAATAATGTGCAAAAGGTTTAGTGAGGTATGAAAAATGCTGTTAACTAAAATTTTGTTTAAATTCATTCATTATATGAATCCAGATTACCATTTAAACTTGGATCCTGTACCATTTTCAGATACTGACTGAACATACTAACTTCACTCACTACAAGAACAAATTATTAGTTTTAATAGATTCTTTATCACTGTGAGATGTTAGGGCTCTGTGGAAAGAGCATCCCTAACCCTGAACTAGAGGTTTGTTGAGTTTAAGTCTATGTCTGGGCACTGCCATAACCATTGTGAGATAGGACTAGTTCCTTGTCAGAGTGCTTCTAGTTTTATGTATTTGTGTATATTGGCAGGTCATTCTTTGTTCATTCGTAAAACTTGTCTCAGACTTACACAGTATAGGGCTGTTATGAGAGCCTACCATTACGTAGCTCATAAAATTAAGGGATACTCTGGCTGGTAATTGATTTGAGCAGAGTTTCCATTCCCACTGCCTTAATATTCAAGACCACGGAATGTTCCACGAAGTTTCAGGCATTTCCATTGGCTTTTTCAGAATGGCAGGATACAGCCCCTAACTCCTCTGTCACCCCTACACTATGAACATTTCCTTCCCCTGCGCCCTTTATCACCTTTTCTTAGCACTTTGTTTCCAAGTTTCCTTCCGTTCCCAAAAGTGTTTATCCTTCCCGGCTGCGATACAACAATGGCCCGTTTTATTCCAGCTTTCCAAGATCGGAGAGACCGCTGGAGCCAATGGGCTGGGAGACACATGCTAAAGCCATTAGCTGGTGGAGGACAGCGGTTAGCCACAGAGGCACAAAAAAAAAAAAAAAATAATCTATCTCAGTGTGTACGTAATAAAGCTAAGGGGAAGGAATGGGTCGCAGAGCAGAACTTAATACAGAACTACTCATAATTCCAGTCCATTTCAACAATAAGAACGTTTTTGTGAACAAACCTACAGCATGAAGATAAGTCATGTTAGTGGGTTGGAGTTAAGAGTGAATTTAGTCAGAAGTTCTCCTCAGGCTGACGGATCCCTGCTCGGACTAAGAGGTCTTTTATTATTAGCCTCATCCATTTGGTCTGAGTCAGTTCAGACAGTGTGATGAAGGACTCTCCGTGGAGCAGTAGAATGACTTAATTACACTCACTATCTCTTCTGGATTTACTGCCAGTGCATCCATAAAACATGTCTCACTACAGTAGGAGGCAGTAGCTCCCATTAGAGCCCCCCAATGATCATAGAGAGCTAATTTACATGATGAAACAAAGCTCTATGCAATAATATTCAAATATTCAATAATGGGCTATACTGTAAATCTAGAGCTGTATCAACTTTTAAAATATTGAAGTTTATGCACTAATGAAACTTTCTTGTACTAATAGATGATAAAAGTTTTGAGTATCCTAGTTTTTCCAATACATATGCGAGTTTCACCATTAAGTAACCTTTTTTTTTTTTTTTTTTGAGAAATAAAAACATAAATAAAAATGTAGTATATAAAAAAATCTATTTTTCTTTACTCAAAATAAGTATCCCCATTATGCTAAATTGATTTTATTTTGTTTTGTTGGGGGGCTTTTTTTTTTTTACCATATTATAATGTTGTTTGTGCCTCAAAAACATACCTTGAGTTGTATTTTGTTTCATTCACGCTTGTTTGAATAATCCTGTCTTCTGAGGCCGTCCCCTTCTCAAGGGCTGAAAATGCACGTCTCTCTTGGCTCTACACACATGAAACCAGGAAGTACTCCTGTGCATTTCTAAAGCTCATACACAGACACATTCTGATCATTTCAGCAGTCAGCTCATTTATCTGTGTGTTAGCGTCATGTTGCTAATAGCCATGCTAATTAGCCATTTTATGCTCTGTCCATTTCCCATTGTTGCTAGCTCGGGACCCCTTATGCAAGCATTGTCTGCAAAGGTAAAGTAACAGCTCTTTTCCATACATACACATTATTTTAAGTTATACAGTGTGAAATACTAATGCAAAGATGTCCAAAATTATTTCATGAAGCCTGAAAAAAGCATAATATAATACTTTAATATAATCACAGGGTTTTTTCAACAAAAATAGTACTATATACTGTAAGTGCCCATTCTTATCAGCACCAGTATTGAAATCACTGGAACTCTGTGTTTGCATAGATCAAACATTAGCATCAACAGTTAGCATTTAACCCATTGTTTTACAATTGTAGGAGTAGAACAGAAATTTGGCACACTGACAATAGCTGGGCAGTACCTTTTTTTTTACACCATACATTGCACTTATAATTATTGTCATTTTATGAGTTTATTAGTGTTATAGTAAATTAGCCTATACTTTTACCAGTAGAGGCTGTATACTCCAAGTGAAATCCAAAAATGTTCACATGTTACCAGGGAAAATGTCTTCTCCATTCTCTTTCCAAACGACCCTAACAGTCTCTTCAGCAGTTTGTATGGAGCAGCTGCGCACTTCACATTCAGTGAGGGCCCTTTGAGGTCGAGTACCAGTCCCCTTGCTTTCAACAGTGGAGCAAGTTTTACTCTGATGACTACTTCATAGATAATTCAGAAAAATACTTTTACGACTTATATTTTATATGCTTACAGTGGCACTGTGCAGTGTGCAGTATCATTTCCATAGCTGTAATGTGCTCCGCTACAGTAACTGTTGGTAAGCTGGATCGTGTGGGGCTTTGATCAGGCCTGAGTCCCCTCACTAATCTGCTTGAGCTCTGGATGTTGGCCAAGGACATGTATGCGCTGAGAAGCACAGTTACAAATGGTGATTAAAAAACAGATGTTGACGCTTGGCCAAATGAGGTGGAATGCTCTAAATCAAGGGAAATGGAGCAAACAGTGACCTACAAGCGACTTCAGTGGTCAGTGTTTACTGTTGGAATTGTTTTTTACTATTAAAGCTGCAGCATGGACTCTCTCACAGTCCCTCTCTGGTTGATAAGTCTAATTTAGACAACTATATCAACAGAATAGGTTGTTTATGTCCAAGCTCATAGTTTTAGTTTTCAGAAATGAACTTAAGTAATGACAAAACAAACACATTTTTAGATGTTTGTTCAGTACAGTGCAGCTGAACATTTCCAGAGCTGTTTTGTTAATTAGCTACTTTCCAGTCAGTCCTTACTTACCTGAATAACAGCTCGGACGATAAAGGCGAGAGAGACGACTAAGGCCCTATATAGGCTCCAATTTGTTTGTAAATCCTACTTCAAACCAAAAAGATGACAACAAGAGCCATTTTTTTATTTTTCTAAGAATAAATATAATCACTCTTTTTATCTCATATCCTGAATTGTGGCCATGTATACCAGACAGGTGAATATGTGGGATAATATAGGGCATATTCTGGTGCATTGCAGAGGATTTATTTTTTACGCTGGCTACAATTTATGGTTTTACTTCTCTCCAGTTTTCTATTGCTGAAACAGCTTGTTGACTATTGTGCAGGTGAATGTCTGTCCTTGGGGCCCCTCCTTCAGGTCTGTGCACCTAACCTTAACTGCTCTATTGGTTACAAGTTAATCTAACACTAAAAAATGTGTATTTAAGGTCTAAATGCTACATAGGACTTCTTTAACTCAAACTGTAATAAAGATCAATAACATCTTAGCTTATAGTACAACACACCTCCCCTACTGAGCTAACTAATACTCCTCCACTCCAAGTTCTCATTTAGTCAAATACATAGTACTCTCAAACTATGACATCATGGACGCTTAGATTTGCACTGTTTTCCTCACACCTTGTGGAGAATTAAACCAGCTTGATCCTTGATCCATATTTTAATTGCAGCCGTAGGACACAGACAGGATTAGGAATGGTAAAAGCCTTTCTACTTTTGCTTGTCTTTGTTTTTGCAGAAGCCATTTAATGCTGTGAATAGCTTTGGGCTTAGCCACTATTCTCTGCCCCGACTTTGCAGCCTGTACTAAACAGGTGGGCTCTATATCGAGAGGATGTAGTGAAATGATGGAGGGGAAGCGGATGGTAGAGACAGAAAAGGGGTGCTACTTGAGGATTTGTCATGGCCCTCCCTGCATTACATCACTGAGATGCTTCAGCACTGATGCTTGTCTGGGAGGAGGCCGGCCCCAGGGATGATGTCATTAATAACCAATCACAGGACTTGGGGCCCAGTCGGGTCTTCTGAGCTCCTGAGGCTGGAGTTGCTGGTTTTCTCCACATCTTTCCCTGATCAAATCATGCAGCTCTTGTGTCTGTGTGCTCCTGCCTGAGCTGATTTTCAGAATAAAACTAGTATCTTTTAGACCCCTGACCGTTGGCCCTAATGCAAACACTAAACAGGGCTGACGCGTGCAACAGAGCTACTAAATATAGAAAAACAGCACAAACAATTAGCATTTACCATGACGTAACAGCAAAAAGGAGCAGCCGTGTGCCCACCCATTAGAAGACAGAGTGTTTGCTATGGTGAGTAAGGAGATGAATTGGACATTTAAAACTGGCTTGGGTTCTGGTAATGCTATACCCACATTTACTTGTGACCACTGGCCTAAGGAAAGGTTGATTATCTGCATAATTTAATAAACACAACCATCAGTGAGCGAAGAGGTTTTTAGCTCTCTGGCCTGTGCTGTAACACTAGGAGGCAACAGCAGGCCATGAAACAGTGAGATCTCATGTACAGACCAATCCATCAGAGTACTGGTGCAGTTAACACTGTAGCCACTGACAACCTTCTCTCCCATTCCTATGACCCATGGTCTGCCTCTGCAGTGTGGGCCCACTGTGGTTAAACTATTAAAGTTTGCAGGCACTCACTTTTTTTCCCACGCTCTCATGGGAATGCTGCAACATTGCTGAGCTGTGGCCTGACTGTAAAGTTTTTGTTTAGTGGTTTTTGACTTTCCTCACAGGTTGGTCACCTGCATTCTTGTGAGTCATCTTAAAAATCTTTTCTTTCTGTCCTAAATACTTAGAAGACCAGAGGCTTGTGAAAGTGCACACACACATAATGACACATTAAAAAGAAAGAAAGCATTGAGGCTTTCTGGGAATCCATTTTTGGACTCACTTGAGTTTTGTTCTGGTTTGGCCTGGCAAAAAAGGTAGTAATAATAGTCTGGGGTATTGGAGACTAAGTGGTTTCAAATTTTTATTTGATTTTATTTAACCTTTATTTAACCAGGAAAGTCCCGTTGAGATTAACAATCTGTTTTTCAAGGGAGTCCTGACCAAGACAGCAGCACAGGTCAAATAGAGCCAACAACACATTCATGCCTTTGTGTAAGTAAACATAAATTGCTTTTGCAGGTTGATGTTTTACAGGAATATGCATCTTTGTGTTTTTCAATTATTTGTTGTATTGTGAACTGACAAGTTTACTTCTGGCGGTGGAGTGCGGACTCTAGGTTAAACTAAAATTGCACAGTAGGCTAAAATGACTTCCTGTTTGTTTTCCTCTCTTTTTGATCTTACGCTCAGATCTATGACCTGCTGTACAAATCTTGTTGGGTGTTTTTGATTCCTTTTTGCTGCAACAAACTAGTGTTATAAGTTCAACATAGACTCAAATATAAAGTCAGTAACAGTAAGCTAAATGTATTATACTATATCATGTAATAGACATTTATTTTCCGCCTAATTTAAAAACAAAAAAACACATCTACCTTCTAATGCTCTTCAGATCTAGCCCAAAATCAACTCATAGTTGACTTACTAACACATCCAAAAGAGTTAATAAAAAGTCAGCTATGTTTCTCTGTGTCTGGGGGCCACCAGCACCTGCCGCTCTTTCCCCCTGAGCAGCTCTCATCTCAGAGTGTCTTAAAGCCCCTCAGGTTCCAGTGTCCAATCAGCTGCTCACCTCTGTCCGTGCACACAATGCACTTTGATCCTCCATATCCATACAGTGACTTGTGACAAATGCTGATATGCTATATTGCTATTTTACAATATCCACATTTAGTCATTTTCATTGCATTCTTAAGCTGCCTGTTAGCCGTAAGCTCCTTCTTTTGCAAACGTGCCCATGTTCCGCTGTGTTAGCATGCAGAGAGAATGGAAGAACAGGAGCAAGCAGAGATACGTAAAAGGGGAAATGTGAGGAGTAATGATTGACTGGCTGCGAAGTCCGGAGCCTAAGCTGCTTATCGCTATGGAGAGAGTCGGTTGCAGCGCAATCACTTTTTAATAAAGTTGTGAGCGAGCAGGCACATGCAAAGTCATGTTTAACTGCTACTGATGAAGACGCAGTTAGTTCAGAGCAGCAGAGGGACTTTAAGTCAGTCTCAGTTACAGAAGTCTTCCACTGTGATATCTCCAGAGTGTTTTTAAACAGGCTCCTGTACATTTAATTATCAGCAGATGAAGGGAGCTGGTACTTCCAGGTGTGATTAAGGCCACTTGTTTAAAGTAAGCTATTATTTGACATAACTATATGTCAAGTAGATACTGTACTTAACATACATAACTATCTGCTAATTTGTTGACATAAAAACTTACCTAACCCTAACCCTTCACTGATTTCTTTTGCCCTGTCAATGATTGCCCCAACATTCTGTAAAATACAGCTAGCAACAGTGTCTGCAGTATCTTTCTGGCTTCAAGTTGCCATTAAAAACCTTTACATTAAGTGTATGATGTGACAGAAGGCACCTTTTCTTACACTTTTGTAGTGTAACTAGTGTGAACTACAGGATAACTCAGCTCAGATTTGCAAGTCATTTTTAGAGGCAGATAATAGGCTCCATATTATATCTGATGGATTCTGTGGCATTGCAAGATAGATAATAATATCAGTGACAAGGGGTCAGTAAAGTAACACATAATTAGTACGAATACTTCTATTATATGTTTTCCTATTAGCACTGAACATATAGCCTACATTTGTAAGTGTTGACATCTTGAGTCACAAGTGGAGGCTGAAATTCCACGCCTCACAAAATCAGCTTAGGTTATAAAGGCCCAGAGCTAAAGAGTTGTGCTCAATAGGACACATAAGTGTTATTATTCCAACAGTGCTCAGTTTGTCCCCTTTGGGCTGCGGTAGGTACAGGAAGTAATGGGTTTCCACTGAGTTCTTTAGAGCATAGACATCTAATTTTATTGGCATTCATGTCTGTCACTCTGAAGTTGTGATCTGTCCACACAGTTGTTACCATGCCTCAGCTGTTAAACAGATAACTCCCTCACACTGGGGAATGGGTGTGATCAAATTAACTGCAATGAGCTTTTTTCCCAGTGCACTTTTGTTATTAATCCAGAGAGGTCCTCCTCACTGGCTCCCGGGAGGTCAGTGCTCTCAGAGGAGGAGAGGCAGCAACACATTCTTCCCTCTCTGTCTCCTGGGTGGACGTCCCGGTCGCAGCTGCATCTTCCTGCCCCCCACTCCCCCCACCCCACTCCCCCAGCCTCACTGTTGTCCCAGAGACGGTTGTCATAGGAAACCATGCAGACATCCGAGCCGGTGGCTACAGGTCGACTTACACCTACTCTGGCCACGAGTTAATGAAGTGTGCACAGAGGAAGGGCCCGCTGGCAAACACATGCGCCTGTGTGCTGACACTACACAGTCATAATTAGAGAGAAACTAACAAAAGCAGTGGTTCATTAAACAGCACTTAGCGTCTGTGTTAATAAATGACAGGACAACCAACAGTTTATAATACACAGCACTTTTGTCCACTCTAAAAAATTACAATCTCATGGAATATCAAAGTTCTGTATGTCTTAAAAATATACAGCACTTTGCAAACACTTCGTATACTGATACGCCTTTCTTTTTTTTTCTTTTTTTCTTTTTTTTTTTGAGCTACTGAAATAAACTCACTTTTGTAATTCTGTAATTTCTTCTTGATCATGGGACATATTCAACAGCACCTCCTGTTGTGAAGAAGGTGCATGACACCCCTCAAACAGACTGATCGATGTAGTGCTGAGTTAAATAAGGGTAGCAGACAGACATGCCGTTTGTGCTTATGAGTGGAGCGGGCCAATAAACACAGCTGTTTGTTTGACTTGTCCTCTGCCTGTCTTAAAATGAAGCACCAGAACTAACACGCCTCTCCCTCTCCCCGTCTGCTTGTTTTGTTAGCTGCATAATGGCAGGGGGCAGCTGTAATGGAGATAAGGATTGATTCGGTGAGGATTTGACTATTTTCTTTTTACGAGGACGGCCTCCGCTTTCTCTCCCCCCAAAGACCGAGTTAAACATTATTGGAGTTGTAGTGTTCTCAATAGGGAGGGTATTAACTTTGCATTTAAGTTAAAGATCTACAAAGCTCACCCACTCACGGCGAGCAGTCACACTAGGAGGTAAAACAGCAGTGAAATCTATTCGACACGCTTCAGTAAGTGGCTGCCGCTCTAAGAGAAAGATGTGTTAACATAAGTACACTGTGTATTATTGATGGTCCATTGTGTAACATTTTGGACTCTACAGGTTAAAGATATGAAACAAGCTACATACTTTGTGCAGGCCAGGTGTAGTTCTTGTTCTGTTCCTGTTCTTGTTCTTGAGTAGACAAACTGAGCACTGCTGGGGGAGAAGGACATTCATTTTTCATTCATATTTTTTTTAAATACACAGCCATAATTTGATTGTGTTTCTTTACATGTGAGGACATGTGTTAATAGACAACAAGATGTCCTTATAGGGATACCATGAAAATGCCTTAGAAATCCTCTGCCCTGTCTTTGGCAAGCTAAAATATAAAAAAAATTCATTGTAGCTTAGGGGTAAATGCTCTATCCGTTGACCCATTCATTTTCTATGGGATATGCTTATGTCACAATGTTACAGAATCCTGGATCCAGGATTTTTGCATCCACACACAAAAATAATAATATCTTCCTTGGCTCATTGCTGACCTTTCCTCATATGTTTTATTAGCTCCAACTTATATCACATCCACAAAATGGCTGTGGGGAAACTTGTTCATTCTCAGTGACTTTTAGCATGTACATTACTCAGTCTATCAGTAGCCTATAACATGTAATGCAATAACTCAACTTAGCAACACTGTCACCGGTGTTCTCTTGCTGTTTTGATATCAACTATCTCTACAGCATTTACTGCTTCTATTCCCAGCACACCCTCTAGACAACATGTCTGTAAGTTATATTACGTTGGCAGCCCTGGACTGGACATACAAACACACATATATATGCTCTAATTGAAGGTTACATTGTAATTATTGTGCATACCAAAGATTTCTGGGTGCCCACAAGTCTGAGCATAGACAGATATGGAAAGGGGACCTGTGGTCATTATCACATGGGAGGAAGCCTCATTAGCTGGAGATGTTGAAAATACATGGGAACCTGAGAGAAGAGGCCAGAAAGAAGGATGTTTGGAGGAGTCAAGGAAATCTGACAATTTTAAAGCACTAATAAGGTTGTTTTTGTATGTCAACCTTATGTATAATTCATGTGTAGTGTTTATTTTTTCCTAAAGAAGTAGACAGTTGTTTTAATAGGGAGACAGCTGGGGAACATAGTGGAAAGTGTGACAGTGCCAGTAGGGTTGGCAAGGACTGAAGGTATGCTTGGGTGAAAAGAGGACCTCCAGCACATGAGGATTCTGCACTCACATAAGGAAGACAGCATCACAGGGATCATGGCTGAGGGGGTGAGAGGAGAATTTATGAGGCGAGAACAGTAAACGAACAATCAGTTTTGATGGTATTTACGGCCTCTTGTTTTAAAATGTAAACTGTGACCTGTTTGCACTCAAATATTAGTGCTTACCACAACAGCAGGGGGAGTAGTGTACACAAAGTACACCAAAAGTGCAAAGTCTGCTTCAATGCAGAAAGTATTCAGTGCTCTGTGTCAAATGAGTCTTATAGGATGGTATTCTTAAAACTTTTACTCTTTTGTTTGTGGGAAATGTCTCCAAAGACCATTTTCTCATGTCGCTCAATTTTCTGATCACATTAGTCAAGGAGTGAAGTGTCAAAATACAACTTCCCATAGTGTTTTTGCCTGCCGCTGTTGTATGTTTTGTTTTGAGAATGTGGCAGCCCTGCATTGTACTTGCATTCTTCCTTCTTCAGTATCAGCTTTCACGACGGAAATGGCTTATCTTGTGTCCGATCAGTGAGATGTGAGCGTGGCTTCTTTTTCCAGGTCACCTCCAAAGGCAGTCAGGCAGTGTGCTGTGGCTTGGCAGGGTCAGAGTGCTGTGTGCCAGCCGTGGGCACCAGACAACATCAGAAGTGACAAGGGTATGAAATTCACTGGGGATGGTAATGGAAAATGAAAGGCCTTCTGTAGATTTGGGAAATAGCTCATACAATTAGAACAATATGGAGTAATAAGTGTGGAAATTGTCAGGATATTGCAATTATTTCTGCAGATTTTTTCTAAATAATCTCTTGAATGGCTTGTTTAAACTAGATTTTTGGGCTGAATATATGCACCTGATAGTATATTGTGAGAATATGTGACTATAACAAGATCTTAATATGCTAGGCTTTATTACCAAGCTCCCACTGAGCTGACAACATTCATTCATCCATTAGAAGATAAATGAATTCATCTGGTGGCTGTCTACCTCAGCAACAATGCGCCTTAGACAGGGTACACCCTGGACTGTGGCCAATTGATCGCAGGGCTGACACTGGACCATACACTGGCAGATAACATTTAACTATTATTTCACTATTCACTCACAAGGGGCAACTTCACCAATTCACCTAACACATTCACAGACACTGTAACGTTGGGGAGAAGTCAAGTACCCTGAGAGAGAACTCGCTGTAACACAAGGAGGACAGTGACTAAATGTCTGTGTATATCCCAGTCAGTATGTCTGCTTACACTAAGAAAAAAAATTTGAGTAATGAGAAACAAAAATAAGCATGGATCAACAGCATTTGCAGCTTCAACAATATACATAATTGTGAGCTGGCATGGTCCAACACTAGACTCACTGCTAGAAGTTCAAGCATCATATTCTGTTGGTAGGGACAGGTAGTGAACCTTTAAAGAATATCCCCTTGCCCAAAACCTACCAAAGCTCAAAACATGCTGGAAAAATGGGAAGTGGGGTGGGGGGCTGCTATGACTGACTGGCAATACACTGTAATGCTGCACATCCTCCACACAGCAACAAGAGAGGACTGGGACAAGAGCACAGGGGGTGGCAGCTGCGGTAACATGGAAACAATACTATGTTATAATGGTCTATTTAAAACTACAGAGGCCAAAATGTGAAATTTAAACAGTTTGGACTAAAATGTCAAGGCTAGACCTGTAATAAGTACCACTAAAGCTCCATTTATAAAGCTTTTATTTTAACACCTTAAGTGAATTATTGTCGCGCCCAAAGGCATTGACAATCAGAACAAATACTTAAAGTGTACATTTCAAAAAGACATATCAAAGATGTGTCTTTTGTTTGTGTTCCAAAGCATGTTCTTGAAGTGCTCTAATGTAGCACAATCTCACAGCTCTGGAATATTGTTTAGAAGTTTAGTTAAAAAGAGAAAGGGGGAGCGGTCCAGTGCTCTGCTGGTAGGATATGAGATGCCAGGCTGGCTAAGAGTTGTACACTTCATTTGAATAGCACTTTGTTTGATAACAGGACAAAAAGTCAAAAGAGCTTGAGGTAGTGCGCCGTGGAACAGTTTATAGCCATAACACATCAGTGCAAAATTCCTCCGATGTTTTAGTGGGGTTAATTTCAACAGAAGTTGTAGTCCTCATCATGAAGTTGTTGTGTGTAGGGATAATTCAATATAATCCTGATTGCACAGCACTGTAGCTTTTCCAGTCGATTTGTTTGAGTAACATTCAGTGCAGCCCAGACTGGTGATGCATATTCGAAGTATGGTAAAATATAACATTTGTACAATCTTAAGAGCACATTATGATCTGTAACAGAAAGAAGACACAAAGAAATATTTGTGATGTCACCTTTCTGCAAACTGAGTCTTCTTGTTTGTCGAACTTGAGGTCGTTTTTAATCCATAGTCCTTATCAGCAAAAGAGCTTTTCGGGGTGATATGTAGCCTACATGATAAGACGTTCTGTCCTAAACTTTTACTGCCACTCTCTCCACAGTGGACCATTGCTGCCATGTCTCATTATTCATGACTTGAGGGTATCTCTATGTGAGCCCTGTCTTTATTGCACACAACAGGGCTTTGTATCTGACTGCATACTTACAGGACAGTAATAGTAGTGGAGAGTGGGAGTGCGCATGGGGAAACATTCCTCCATATAAATAAGTGAGAGCAAAAACTGAACTGTGATCAGCAGGGAACCCTGCTAGTTCACAAGTGCTCCATGTTGTCTTTTGAGCCCGGAGCGACCATCATTGACTCAATACGGCAGAGGGAGAATAGACAACATTCTTGAGGTATTGGAGCGAGACGCAGTTCACTCTGGCATCCCCCCGTGACACTTGGGTCATTTTTGGGACGTGGAATGCTGACAGAAAGTGAAGTGAGGCAGGTTGTTGGAACCGCAGTGTGTAATTGTCGGTTTGGGATGAGCTGCGTTAATGATAGGTTCAGGTCGGCGAAGGATGACCTGGTGGTTAGACGTGATGATGTATGCAGTGCTCTCAGGACAGAGGAATTTGACAAAGGAACAGCAATGAGTGATGATACACCTATAGTGGACTGTTTTTCTAAATGTGATTCTCCACAACAGTAAAAAAAAGTATTAACACTTGGAGCTAATTGTGTTTTTGTAGGCTATATCAGTGACAGACATTTGATTGAACTTTTGTTGTTTGTCCATAATTTTGAAGAGAATCTGTGGAAATGTTTTGCTTTCAGAAAAATACAGCGGGTGAAGTACTACCAAATTACTTCCAGCCATCTGCTTATCACTTCAGTTGAACATTTCAAACTTTTCAGCCTTAGTTATACCAATTACAAAGATTATGCACCAGCAGCAGGTCTTTCCAATTTGGAGTTTGTACCAAATAATATTTTGGTTAAAGGAATGATACTTAGTTTAGTTTATTCTTTATTTGTCAGTGTCCAGAATAGAAGAGATGCTTTGTCCCAGATTTAGCTGGGCTGTGTATTGGCAAGAACCTACCTAGTGAGTATGTAACACAATATAAGTGACACAATACGATATACATTATATTGCTCTTTTTGTATGTTTTTAAGAAAAACTCACCTGTATACTAGTACACCATTACATGCACAAGCTTATATAAAATATATAGCAACTGTAGAATAATGCAAGCATAACAAACATTTTCCAAATAAGCAATAAAATGTAAGAGCATGCAGGATTTTTTTCTGCAAAAGAGGTTGGAGCATTCATTCAATCATCTATCTTCCTTCTCTTCTATTAAGGGGTCGCAGGCACTAAAGCCTATCCCAGTAACTTTGGGCCTTAAGTGGTGTACACCCTGTTAAGTGGCCAGCTAGTCGTAGGGTTGACAGTTGAAGCAATGCAAAATGAAGTTGCTGACATTAATATTTGCATAACAATTACTTTAAGAAAAAATACAGCATTTTAATATTGATACAGTATAGGCCGATAAAATATTGAGCTCATTTGCATAATTTCGCTTCCATTAGAGATGTAAAAACTGCTTGAGTAAAAGACAGAATGTACTCAATTAAAAGTAAAAGTATATTGAGTATATACTAGTATTATCTAGTTACCTCCCACCTCTGCTATCTGCGTCTGTTGTGGTTGAACATGTTCGCGGGTGTGCACTGACACAAAGTGGGTGGAAGCAGTGCTGTCTCCATATGCTCAACATTATCTGTCAGCTGCTGCATTGTGTTTGCTCATGTGCTCACGCCACCGCTTTCAATTACATGGCCCACAAACCAGGACATTGATCCTCTCACATTTTTTTTCCAGCTAAGGTGCATCTACTTAGTTTTTTCTTGTACATTTATTGTCGGCAACTGCAAGACATCAGTGCATTCGCAGACAGCGGACATGTTTGCACAGTATATGAAGCTGCTGTTGTTTGTGCCTGTTCTAAAGCAAAGAGGACAGCGCTGCTTTTCATAAAACACAGTGACTGAAGTGTCTGCAGTGGGCTCCTAATTGGAAACAACAGTGTGCCTGCAGGACTGGATCTTGTCGTGGTCTGCTGTGTTGATCAGATAACTTGATTGCAAATTAGCAGAGGTGGAAGAAAAGCTGTACTCAAGTAAAAGTACTGTTACTGCTACTATTACTACTTCTACAACTATGACCATTGCTGCTACTGCTATTATTACTATTGCTACTTCCACTGATATGACACATGCTACGACTGTAACATGTTATTACTACTATGAGGGCTATTACTATGAATACTGCTACTCTTACCACTTGTGCTGTTACTACTACTTGTGCTACTACTACAACTATGACCTCTGCCTCTACTACTAAAGCTACATTAAAAAGTATACTCATATTTATAAATTTTCCACTCAAAAAAGTGCAAAAGTGCATACTTCACTGAATGTGCACAGTCTAGCATAATGCATGGTTTGTTTGTGACCTACACCTGTACGTTTTAACAAGACGGATGTGCTTTTGCTAGTATCCTTTTTAACAAGTCTTCTCCCTTTGCACACTTGAACTGGGACAACAGTGGAGCTCATAGCCAAAGGGTGAGGGGCTTCTGACTCTATGTCCTGGAATGCAGTTGACTTTCTAAATCCCCACCAGTCTGTCCTGGGGCGGTGGGGCAGGGCCTATCTCAAGCCCCCTTTTTTTCCATGTGAGCCCCGTCTGGAATCTCTATGCAAGCAGTTAGTCGCCAGATACTCCCAACTCCTGTCACTGTCGCCTCAGTGTCTTTGTTTTGAAGTGCAATGGAAGAAGAAATTGCAGATGAGGAGAAGGATTGTTTACAAGAGGAAGGTAAATGAGCTTTTCTGACTTGCCACCCGCAAATAATCTGGGCTGCGTTTGGAAGTCCTGTTCTGTCAGCTGAGTGTAATTTGGTTAGCGGTGTTTGGGAGTTAAAAATAGACTTGGACGTACATGAGAAGCACTGGGATTGTGAACTCGAGTGGGGTGGTGGGGGTTTGCATGGTGCCAGTGACAGGGCTGCTGCTCCAGTGACTCACCACCAACAGCCTTTTCTGAATAGTGCCTACATATAAACATTATGACATAAATGAATACTATTATCATCAGCTGTATCTGTAACCCAGCCACACAAGCTCACAAGCCAGTGTACTCTTTATGCCACTCCCAAGCTTGGATAAATGGAGAAATCATAGCCATGGATTGCAAATGTCTGGTGTAAGGGGGGTGGCAGAGTGGTTAGCACTGCCTTCTGCCTTGCAGCAAGGAGCCTGTGGGTTCAATTCTCACTAACACACAATTTTTCTGAGTGGAGTCAGCATGTCCTCCCTGTGTAACTGTAAATACATGTGTAAGGTAAAGTTGTGTGAGAATTAATGGGAAAGTGAATAGATGTCTGTCAGTTTTTGTCTCTATGTCAGCCATGTGACTAACTGGCTACTGTCCAGAGTGTACCCCACCTAAGGCCCATAGTTGCAGGGACAAGTACATGGTGTAGAGAGCCTGTCTTGTTATAGAGTTAGCAGTGTGTAGCAGTAATAGCACTTGTTCAGTACAGTACCTCGGTCATGGCCTGCCTTTCAAAGCAAAACAAAAATGATGTGTTTTTGTTTCTGCCTCACAGCATGCTTTTAAGCTTTCAAAACACAAAAATGAAAAGTCTTATTATATTCTAGCACACACAATAACCACTTAAAATCCTCCCGCTTAACTTCTGAGGGATTGACGTACCATAATACACTGAAAGGTGCACATTACAGATTTGTCTTTTGTCTAGAAAACTATAACAGCAGATCAGTTAAGCTTTATTGCTTCTTTCCCACAGTTTTGGCTCGGTCCCCCACTCTTTGCCCCTTAGACATATTCTCAACTTGATTTCCTGCCTTTCTCTCGAAACGACTGGTTTTGCAAAGAACAGCTGTTTCACATCACTGTTGTCATCAGTGCGAATGTTGTGTCTGTCACGTTAAATTTAATGCTGAAGTATAAAACAGAATTAATATGTCATGAAGTGTGCTGACAGATTCAAGCAATTCCTTCCGTTTGCCTCTGGAAAATGTAACTAAAATTGGCCTTACAGTTTCATTTGTCATCCAAGTGCTACTGTACCAATTATTTAGTCTATAGGGTTTGAGATTTTAACCTTTTAGATCAGCAAGGCATCTGTTTCCAAGTGCACATGATGCCCTTCCTGACGCTCTACATTTTGTACTGATGGTAAAGTTTACATAATGTTTAAGTTCACGTTTAGTCTATAAGGGATAACATTAGATAATGGTGGGCCACAGTAGTCTTCTGTCCTTATAGGAAACACTGTGTGACCTCTTCGTGACCTCTCTGATCATAACACAAATGCACGACACACTTAAGCCATGTAAAAACAGCAACAGAGTACATATGTCCTGACCTTTTGTTCCCGTTTCTCTGTACCCCCCCAGAGCAAAGCAAAAGCAACCTGAAGGTAACCTCCCCAGACGACACAGAGCACGTGAGTCGCAGGCAGACATCTCCAAACGGGACTAACCCTTCGAGAGGAGATGCCAAAAGCAGCAGGACCGTCCCGCGAAGACACACATTAGGGGGAGCACGTGGCTCTAGGGAGATCCTGGCCATGCAGCCGTCGGACATGGACAAGAAGAGGGAGGCCTTCCTGGAGCATCTCAAGCACAAGTACCCCCATCATGCATCAGCGATCATGGGCCATCAGGAGCGGCTTCGAGAGCAGGTCAGTGGAGGGGGGCATGGCCGGGATGTGGAATGTTGTTGTGGGTTAGGAGCAACCTGCACTTACATATTGTTTAAAAGTCAGTTCACATCAACTAATCAGAAGTGGAGAGGAACTAGATACTTTTACTCAAGTAATTTACTGAAGTACATATACTAGAGAAAATTTACTTTCTGAGTACATACTTTTACATTCACTTGGCTGGCTGAGTCAGCACCTACACACAAACATCATACCTGTTTGTGTGTAGGCTGATCAGCCAGCTTAAAGTTGTGCTGGGCTTATTCACATAAGGGGCATGGCATGCACCTATATATTTATCTGCTGGTAGTACCCACTGTCACAGTAAAACAGAGTGGACCTGATGAAAACATGTCGTATATGAGGAGTTGGGTAACTGTGGCAGTAAATAATACTTAATAAATAAATAATTGGCCAGTGTTAGTCAGTAGTCTGTGGCCTATTTGTTGTTATTTGTTGAGTTCTAAGTTCTGATTTAAAACAAAACTACAAAGCCCCTTAAAACCACAAATCTACACCTGTAGTTCTGTGGGGAAGTATTATTCTATGTTAAAAAGCCTATTGTAGCCTAACTGAGAACAAAAATACAGTAGGCTGGCTTTATTATTTATACAATACTCTTATTCGGCCCACGACCAAGACTGGTTTTCTAATTTTGGCCCCAGCTCCGATTGAGTTTGACACACCTGGTTTAAAGTATCTACAGTAAATGACAAGTAGAAATATTTCTTACCTCTGCAGTAAAGTGGGTAATGCACACTTGCCTCGCAGTCAGAAGGAGCTGGGTTCGAGTCAGGTTGGGGACAGTAGTAGTAGTAGTAGTAGTAGTAGTAGTAGTAGTAGTGGTAGTGGTACTAGGTTGTGGTTGTAGATATTACTGTTTAGTTGCAAATGAGTCAATGTTCAATACTTTTTTTTTAACTTCTACTCAAAATAACACTTTTTTAAATACTTTTACCTGAGTACTACAGAGTAATATTATTTTAAAATAGCTGTACTACAGATTTTGAGTACTTCTTCCACCACTGACTCCACCACTTCCACCCTGATGTGGCAACAAAATCTATTATTGCAGTCTAATCAAAACCCTGTACTTCAATGTGTGCTAGTTCTAGTTATACAAGTACTTCTAGTATCTGAAATGAAACATTCCACTGTGTTTGGGGTTGCTTTGATGACTATCCAGTCAATACCACTTATTTAGTTTTGGGTCATCTCTGTAAAATCACTAACAGAACAGAATAAGAAAAACAGAAGAATGAATAAGTCAGTGTCCACAGTTCAAATGACTACCTAGAGAAGCTACGGTTGGGGGTATTGTGAGTCAGTGGTCATTTGGTAAATCACCTTGAACACAGCACTGAAAGGCTGTAGTGTGCAGAGATTAAATCATCTGAGCAATCAGCTGATGTGGGCTGGAGAGGAGGCAGCTGGCGGGCCATGCAACTGTTCAAGTGCACTTTGCAAGATTAAGCACATATACACTGCTCTGCAAAATCCCACATAAGTGCCTTTTTTTTAGATCAGCAGAAAAATGAAGAAAACATTGATCCTGTTATGAGCTGAATGGAACCTATCGCTGTAACTAATTAGACACCCTTGGACAGACAACCATTCACTCTCACATTTGTTAGGGACACTTTAGAATAATACATGCTTTTCTTTCACGGTGGGATGAAGCTGGAGAAAACCCAATATAACACAGGGTCATGTAGACACATATTTCCTAAAGCCATCCTTAATAAATAATTAATTACCATTTTAATCTAAACTAAATAACCACTTGCATTTTATTGGTGAAAAGTTGCTTTCCATGGTTGTTCCTGGAATGTGTCATGTGATGTGAGTCTCAACCAATCACACTTCACTTCAGAGTCAAAAGTATACAAGTGATGATTGACAGCTAAAATGAAACAGCTAATGAAATTCACGTCAGACATGTCGTCCTTGTTCACACGGAGCACTTAGAAAGACATGGACGATTAACTGAATTTCTGCTATTTTGGCTCTACTTTTCTGCAAGATGCCATCCTGTAGCCCTTTATATGGAGCATGCTTGGGACAGGGAGAAGGGAGCTGCACAAGCGGGGTGCGTATGATGCTTTTTCCATTGTCATAGCCATAATAACAACACATTTATGATTTTGTCCATTTATACATTGACAGAACCATTCGTCAGGATTAAGTTTTTAGTGTTTTTGGGCTTTTTGTTTTGTTGTTTTTTTTATTTTCTTGTTCAAACTAAGGCAACAGTGCACACAAAACTATTTCCTCCTTTTTCGCTGCAGGTTAAATGCGAAGCCCTTCCTATAAATCTGCTTGTCACATTCCCTCCCACAGTTGCCTTAAGAAGGAGGAGGTGCTGCTGCTGTGTTCTCTGAAGCAATAGTAAACGTGCTCCCAAAATTTGTTTTCACTATAACTACACTTGCATAATCCATATCTCTTACCCTCTGCTTTTCCTAGGATTGTTTTGTAGTCAATGGATGTTAGAGGTTGCCTCAGAGGGAACAATGAGGTGGACACTTTGGCTCACCTTGTTACTGTCTGTTTGCAATAGGTCAGGGAATACAAAGGGGAGGAACAAGCGGCTTTTGTAGCCAACAATTGCATATAATAGTGAGACTGCCATCTTGCCGCAGGGGAGCTCCGTGCAGCAATACAGGCATTGTGCTAAAGATGGATTTTGTGAGTGTTAATACCCGATTTTCTATGCCTACCAACATGCAAATTCACTCTTTCCATCAGGAACTCTTTCCTCTTACTGGCCATAAACTCTACCTTTTTGCATAGTCAAAATGGGATATCTTGTCCTGTCATTCAATTTAGATTTTTTTTTTTTTATCTCTTTGTAATTCTACCATCTGTGTCATATCTGTCTGTTTTGTTAACCCGCAATAAGGGGGAAAATAAACAAAAGTTGGTTGTGAAATCGAGGTAGTCAGACAGGTAAGTTGGGCTGTGGAGAGGGGGTGGGGCTAGAGTTGCCATAGTGACTGGTGATGTCAGCGCCCGAGGGAGGAGGGAGGAGGAGGAGGAGGGGGACTAGGTTTACGTGTAGGTGCCTGCTGCTGGAGAGGACTGTGGGAGAGTTTTGCGTGTGTGTATGTGTGTGAGAAAAGGAGAGGCAGAGACGGGAGTGTTGCTACGAGAGGCAGGCGATGGATCAAAAAAACCTCGTCTGGAAGCACGAGGCTCTGTGCGTAAACTCTGCACGGGAATACAAATAAACTTTTCCACACAGGCAGGAATAACTTCTTACTCGTGCGCCTTTGCAGTAAAAAGAGGTAAGCTACTTTTTACATGCTCGTTATTACCTGTGAAGTGGAGACTGTTTGCTCTTGTTTCTCGCGAGTGCCACTTTTACGCACTTTTACGCACCCTTGTAAAGTTCGCTACGAGTTTTTTATTATTTATTTTTAAATACTGCTGCAGTACACTTGTCGCGAAGTCAGGTACATCAAATTTCCATGGCTGAAACTTGGCATCTCGGCGTGTTGTAAGAAAGTGTAGATTCGATCTTGTGTGTGCTCTGTTGTTTACGTAGGATGGCGCCCGTAAGGTGGTGTCACGTAAATCATTCTACAGGTACTATCTTCTGCAGATTCCCTCGGTTAATGAGACGCTAAAGCACGTAAATCAAGTCGTGTGTTGCCCATAATGACATATTCAATTTAACAAGAATATACTCTAACCCAACAGTTAATTTACTTTATTCTAAAATAGCATTAGTGCCTACAGTGCGCACAGTTACATGGATAGAATTGTTATTAGAAGAAAACCTAAACTTGCAAATGACACCTTCGATTCTAACTCCTCTCGTTTTAGTCAGATGTTAGGCATGATACTTGGATTATTATGGGATGGTTATCAGTTTATATCAAATTATGATAAAGATGTAGTCACCCAGATGCATTTCCCAGAATAATTCTTGGCATTAAGCATTACTGATATATGACTACAGGCTGAACTAACCCAATTTAGAATGTCAAGACAAATGGCATCAGTCATCTGTAATATATACAGTAGTAGAAAAAGGCAAAGCAAAACAACTTTATTGGAGCGTATTTTTTTTTTTTTTTTTTTTTATTCAGTCTGCCATGAAGGTGTAATTATTCTTCCAGGGAGAAAAACAGCAGGAGAGCGGTTCACTTCTTTTCACTTTTGCTCGCTTTAATGTAGCGTTGAGATTGGTGAGAGCAAAAGAATGGAGTGCACAGTGAAAAAAAAATATATATACAAGTATGTACCATACAAGAAAGGCAACTTGAGCAGTAACAGCGTGCAGCTGAGGTGAGAAGGAAATGTCTCTGGAGGTTTGGGTTACCAAAGAGAAAATTTATCAAGGTCAGGCGGAGGTTGGGAAGATGATCCGACTTTGGTAAAGTGGATGACCCTGCTCCGCCCAGCATGACCATGCAAAGCTGCAACACTATGACATTTCACGTGGGGGGTTCCTGGAAAACCTGGAATTGCTAAGCAGTCTTACAGTCATAGGATAATTGTGGATAGTAGTAGAAATGTTAAATGTCGTATTTTTCTATATCATTGATTGCAGCTTAAAATCTTTTTCAGGTCCATCTTGTCTCTCCTGATCTTGTATATACACATTGGTGCACATTTTGTTTGAAACTCTGCAAAGTTGCAAACAGTCACATTCTGGCACATACTGAGAGTGAAACCACAGAATTTCTAATAGTCCTGGAAAACCCTGGAATTGTTGAGCAGTTTTCCACTCACAGGAAATTTGTGGATAGTGGTAGAAAAGTAAAAATGTCCTTGTATTTTTTTTAGATATACACATCATAGAAGTGTGTGAAGCATGCAGTGATTTGCAGATTCATTTGGCATAGGATGACCTTCCCGATGCAGCCCTCTTCATTTATTGGGGCTTGGGATTGCCACAAGGTCATGTCGTGACTCTTTGTGGTCTCAAAACACTATATTTTTCTGTAAAGTTTTTCTGCTTTTTTAATCCATCATGTCTTTCAATTTCCTGTCTAAAAACACATTTTGTTTGAAACTCTGGCCTTAGATAAACAATGCAGTATCACATCTATGCTGTCTGTAAACACACAAAGAATTTCAAGTTTGAGTACTTTCGAAAATCTGGATCCTCTGAGGCTGCTGTACTTTGCTCAGTACAATTTCGGGGGAACCCTGTTTACTGTAGCCCTTGATTCTCACTATTGCCCTCTTTGGAGCCACAACAAAAGCGAGCAGTTTAATTTCCTCTTGTCCTCTTCGGGTTTGCAAAGACCTGGATCCCACCCAAGGGAGATGAGATAACATCCAAGTGTCCCGACCGCCACCCATCCTTTCCCCAGGGCTTTTGACAGGCTCACACCGCGCTGCTTGAACGATCACACGACACATAGACTCTGCCTCAGTGTCAGTGTGTGGTGATCTGTGACTGGCAGGCTTGTGGTTTTCTCTGTAGAGTATGTTGGCCATGTTGGGACAGCTGTCTGCAGTGGTGGACAGGCAGAGCAGACAGGTCTGGAGCCCCCAAGCTGGGATAATCCACCTACTGATGAGAGGGCAGATTATAAACAGTGTGAGGGGGCAGAAGGGGTCACTGGGTTCCACTTGTCTAACGAAGATGTGCTTTTGCTTAGTTGCCCTACAAGTGGTGGCTTAGAGCATAAGTAGGTAGCACTGTGAGAAAATGGATTCAAGTGTGAAAATCTACTACTGAAAACTAAAACTACTAAAAAAATATAGTCTCTTGTTTCTTGGGCTTTTTGAACCATGTTACATACTAAAGCTTGTAGCACATGCACAATACAGAACAGTGAGTACTGCAGTTGTATTTCAGTTTGCATTTATTCAAATTTAGTACGCAATAAAATAAAAGTCTTTGCAGCATTTTAATAAAAATAAATAAATAATAAAAGAATAAATAAAACATTGCAATCCAGATTTTAGGCTGAAAAGCTTGTTGAAAAATTTGACTCTGTATCATTTTTTAATCTTTTACCTGCTCTCTTTACATATTCGGGGCCGCCACAGCAAACCAGTCACACACTGATTTGGCAGGATTTTATGCCCATTGCCCTTCCTGTTGCAACTAGCCACATACTGTTACTGGAGTTGGACATCTGCTAAAAACCTTACAGTTAGTTCCTTTTGAGATGAATAGAGGCAATGGCATATGTAACTGGAGAACAGCTTTTGACTTTGTGTCCCGGAAAAGCGTCTTTTATCTAAGTAATAGCTGCTGTGGCCAATATATCAGTATAATATCAGTATAATATGGTATTGTGATGAGTATTTTGTTATTACTTTGCCGTTAGCTGTCATCATTATTTTGATAGACTCATGCTTTATTTAATGTTCCCCAGGCTTTCTTGCTTCCTGCAGTACTTAAAAACAACTATTAATATTTTACTGCTAGAAAAATGTGGATGTTCTAAATGATTTTTCTTTAAATAGTGACTCAGCCTCAAAGCTGAGTTACTTTCTTTAAAATGCTAAAGATTTTAAAGGTTTTGTTTTCTTCTCCAGATATATCTTTTACAGGCATATATTTCATGTTGAAACAGATTCAGTCCTTTCCTTTGCTTGCTCACAAAGAGTGTTGTGTTGTGGTCAGCAGAGCAGAGTTTGCCAACAAGCAAAAGGCAAAGGGACACTTTTGAACTGATGCTATCACAGACTGTCTGAAGTCACTCGATGGTGCAGCAATGGCCTTTACTCTTCATCCTTTAGCGTCAAATGTCACCGCCAAGATTTTTGCAGGTTTGAGTTTGGGAAAAGTTTTTCACTTGCTTTACATCCATTGGAATATGAAGAATCAACCACTTAACATCTTTGACTTCTTATGAATATTTACCAAGAAACAAGCTGATTTTAAAGACTAGAATAGATGAAAAATAACTAGATACCTTAAGTATATTTTTGCAAGATATTGTTATTTTAAATACATTTCCTAAAGCATATTTTTGTTTAATTTATTGAAACATTCTTTTATATATATATATATATATATATATATATATATATATATATATATATATATATATATATATATTTTTTTTTATTTTTTTTTTTATTTTTTTTTTTTTTTCTAAATATATAAAAAAATATGCTGGTGGCAAAGGTGCCAATAATAGTTGTAGTAGTTGTTCTAGTGATATTATTAATACTAATATAGTGTTAGGATTAGTGGCACTACTACTACTAATAGTAGTAGTAGTAGAAATAGCTGTGGTAGGAGTGGTAGTAACTGACACTTATTAGTGGTAATACTATGGCAGTGGCCGCAAGTACATTCAATACTTTTTGCATTGACTCAATCTGAGTACTCCTTCTAATACTAGTGACAAGTACTTGATTACATATTTTGATTATTTCTGATATCTCTGATATAGAAAATCACCAGGCAGTAATAGCAGTTAGTTGTGGTAGTAGTAGTAACAACAAGTACCTTCAAAACGTTTTACTTCTTGTACTTTTACTTTAGTACAGATTTTGAGTACTCCTATCACCTCTGATAGAATATAACAGTCAGTGCTTCTGGTTAATGCAGCATGTGACTGTTCTTAAAAATATACCTCTTAAACTCCTTTGTCCAGTTCCTAACATTCTTCTGTGTGGCTCTTGGCCTTGTTACATCTGTGGACCACAGAGCCAAGGTCAGTCTGATAATGCTGGCGCTGAGTGTGCCCAGTCTGACTGTGATCATTGAATGGAGCAAGGAGGAGGTCTGCAGTAAAGATGACCTCAAGGCCAGGAAGCAGGACTAAATACACAAGCTAAAGACCCCATTTAATATTTGATAGCCATACTGTGTGTAAACCCAATTCCGAAAAAGTTTTGGTAGTGTAAAATGTGAATAAAAACAAAATGCTAATCTCATAAAACTATATCTTATTCAGGATATAAGTTGTGTATATAATGGCAGCAACATGTCTCAAAAATGTTGGCAACAAAAAGCAGCTGGTGTGACCATTTTGCATCTACTGAAACAAGGCTAATTGGCAACTTTTCAGTTAATGACTGGTCTGTATTATTTGTATTGGATATACCGGACAATGACTGGAAGTGTTCCTGACTCTGTTTATTGTCTATGGTCAATAAGGTATAGATATAGTTGTATTAGATTTGTGAAAGTCATTGGTATCTCATACAGAGACTGCCTTGTAAAAGCCACACAATCGGACACTGTTGGAGCAGGTCTAGAGCCACACACATGTTAACCATCAGCCTTGTCCTCTGACCTACAGGAGCTGGTGCTTTTTACCGGCATGTGCCACATCTGCCCCGACCTCTCCAGCTAACATAAACATAGGGCTAACGATGGCCACACGCTAACCTTAATGTGATGGGGGGGTTGTTTTGGAGAGGATGAAGTGAAGTGGTCAGTGGAGTGGCGCCAAGGCCGTGGCTAATCCTGAGCTGATAATGAGTGAAGCCAGACAGAATTTTACACAGTGTCTCGAAGCACAGTGGCAGTGTGTTAATCAGGCGAGCTAATCAGGTCTAAGCTCCCAGCAGCCCACTGTTCTGTAGCATCACACAGTGGTTTAGCCAGGCTTAAGGAGGAACCAGACTTATCGGCTCTCTTATTGTTCTTTTGCTGGCGTACCCGCAGTCTGTTGTCGTTATGAAAATACCTGACATTCCTGATAGATCTGCAAAGAAAAGAAATGAGATGACTGTGACCCTTTTGAGTCTACACCTGTATATTGTAATCCGCTGTTTAAAATAATATGGATTGTGTAAAGCAGCTCTTGAACTCTGAGGAACATCTGAGGGCCATCATAGGCTACTGTCTACTTCCTCATAGCAAATAGTGTGGATTAAAGAACAGCTAGAAAACAATGGCCACAGAAACATTTATGGGCATTTTTTCTTTCCTTTTGGCGTCTTCCTTCTGGGGTTACCACAGAAAATTATCTGCTTAGCATGCTGTGATTGATACACTATATTTCCAAAAGTATTAGCTCACCTGCCTTTACACGCATATGAACTTAAGTGACAGCCTATTCTTAATCCAGAAGGTTTAATATGATGTGGGCCCACCCTTGGGCCCAGGTGTTCTGTCAGGTTGAGGTCAGGACTCTGTGCAGGCCAGTCAACTTCTTCCACACCAAGCTCACTCATCCATGTCTTTATGGGCCGTGCTTTGGTATCTCTTGGAATCTCTTGGTATGCTGAAGCATTCAGAGCTTCTTTCACTGGAACTAAGCGGCAAATACTTTTGGAAATATAGTGTACCTGTGAGTGATACCCTTTCTGACGCAAGCTTACATATATACGGGCTTGGGACTGGTACACTGGCTTGATAGTGCCTTAGGAAAAAGTCGTCTCTTCAACAGTCCATCTCTTGGTTAATAAACTTTCAGGAAAAAGACCAAGTATTTTTGTAATTTAATACAAAACAAAATCATGAAGAATTGTGACTCTGTAGCCTGTGCCAACCAGTAAATGGACAAACTAATTGGCCGTTTTGCTTGGTAATTTATGTGTGGTTGGCATGTGAACGGCCCACTTTAACTTAATTGTCCTGTTGAAAATGTACTTTGGATGTTATCCAACGGGCATGCATTAGATTGTTTAGATATCCCACGACCTAGACAGCCCAGAGCTTCAAAGACTGACTGTATTTTGATGACTGACTGATTAGTGGGTTGTTGAGGTTATAAAGCAATGTGGAAATGGGTGTGTTGATTTGTGTTACTGTACAGGCCCTTTTCACATTTTACCACAACTGGTCTACTGTATATTCCTTTTGAAATACAAATCTACAGAGCAGTGCAAAGGTTTTAGCGAGGTGTGAAAAAATGTTGTTATTAATACAATATTTTATTTTTATTCCAGGAAAAGTCAGTAAGAAGCCACGGACAAAATGATTAATTCACAAACCACTGTTTACATCCAGGAGCAGGCCCACTGACAGACTTGCCCGGGCCTGGGGTAAAGAAGGCTTCACATGGGCCCATTATTATAGAAAATGTAAGAAGAGGAACCATGGACCCAGGACAACAGACCCCTTTACCTTGTTTATTTTTGTACATTGATAGTATTTCTTTCTTCTTTTTGGTCTAAGGCTTTCTTCACAGTACTGTATATCAGGGATAGAGGGCGTTTCCCTGTGTTTTTGAGTATCTTTATTGTGCAAGTCGTCGCATGCAGGCCGACATCTGGTTTGCACTTCGGGCCAAAAGTTATAAATCTTACATCAAAAGACAAAGCTGCGAATGGCCCAGGATGGTTTCACCGCTGACAGGGCCAGCTTCCAGCATCTGGCCTTATACACCTTGTATATATACAGTATATTGATCGCAGTGCTTTCATTTCCAGTTGGGTCTGCACTGAAAAACCAAACAAATTTATTTAACACAAATAAACTGGGGAACCTGATTGCCCCAAATCATTCAAGTTTCTTAACTCAAAATATTCAAGTTTATATAATTACTGTATTAGAGTTTATGGGAAATTTTGACGAGGTTTCATGAAAGCGGCTAATTTACTTTTCCATTTTTATTAATTATTCATGATTTTATCACACTTGCCAATTACTCTCTAAATGACGAAGTAGGCTTTGATAATTTTGGAAATGGGACAATTATTGGACATTGTTAACATTATTGCTACTACTGCTTTTTTCAGGTTTACTTTATTTTAACTTTAATCAGGAAAATGATCAGTAAGTACAACTAAAATAGTTGAAAATATTTTGTAAAATAAAGACAAAATACACATACAATATGTACTCAAAACAAATGAGTTATTACTATTACTGACGTGTTTAAAGGCACTGTAAGCAGCATGCACTCATACTGGTTTAAAAACGGTACTGCAGTCCAAATCAAAACAGTGGTCTATAGGTTGCCAGTTTTGTGGCTGAGCTGTTAGCTGTGTCCACAGCTGCTGCATGTACAGATTGACCTATGTGGTAACCAGAGCATGGAGCTCTTTCCACTTTTCTGATTGGACAATTGGCAATGCAAGGGTTTTAGAACCAAAACAAAAAAGTAAACATAAACGACTCTGCCATTATGTACAATATTTTTTTGTAATGAATCAGCTGCACTATTGTTATCAGTAAAACTAATATTTGATTCTATACATATTTACCTCATATCTGGAGACATGTGGGTATTTTTTTTATGAAGTATTAAAATAGTACCTTTCAACAGGATACTTATTTGACATTGTTAATATTTTTTAGTAGCTACTGCTTTTTTTTTTAGCTTTTACTTTATCACTTTAAAAACATTAATCAGTGAGTACAACGTAATGAGTATGTGGATTTATTTGAGACATTTGGAATAACTGACTAACTTTAGCAGAACTAAGTACAACATGAGTCTTCTAGTAAGATGCACTATTGGGTTTTACAGTGTGGAGAAGCTAAAGTGTTGGCATTAATCCAGATGCTTTCTTAATAGTTTAAAATACATTTCCAAAGAACACATATTTCTTTTGCTAAACAAGATGACACGAGTGATGAGGAACACCTGTAATGTGGGTATACTTTAGCAAGGCATGTACTGCAAGCATCAGTGCTAATGGCCATAGACTAGACATTTTGACAGAAGTGGAGCACGTTTATCGCACTACCTCATATATCGCTTGACGCCACAATGTAGTTCAACTGTTAAACATTTTGCACTCTACGTGGCAACTGACTAAGCAAGTGCAAGAAAAACAGCGCAGTGATTTCGCACTTTTCGCAGTTGGTTGTTTGTTGACAGTGAAAAGCCAGTTCCTAACCTAACACACATGTGCTTGAGGTGAGTCACCTCGAGCTAGTCTGTGAATATTAAGGACATGTGGGAGAAATGCTTCCTGTTTTGGTTGTCCGGAAGGTCACAAAGGGGTCATTTGGGTTGGAAGTGGTTAGGATGAGGATACTACATGTCATTAAATCTGGCACGGAGACAAAACAATAGACAAAGCTACATACAGTATAACAGCACTTGTAATTTACTTGCTGCAGCAGATTAATTTGTAGCCAACATGACAGCATATGCCAGGGAAAAGCAGATTAAATGTAATAGAAATATACACAGATCATGCATAACATTATGAAGTGAATAACATTAGACAGGTGGTTTTAACCCTTATGACCACCAGTAATAAGCAGGTGGTCATAATGTTCTACCTCATTGGTGTAGCTTTCTTCTTCGTTATCTTACTTTGCCTTTATGCTTCACAGTGCAAGTCTCCTCCTGTGGGAGTCTGGCTCTAATAAATCTCAGAGGCGCAGTGGAGGAGTGCATGTGGCTCTTGGTGACTTTTTAATTAGCCATGAAAAGCAATGCCATTATCAAGACTGGTGTCGAGAGGCTAAAAGGAAACTTGACACTTTGCGAAATTTATAATAACAGCCAAAACATTCAAATTACTGAATAATAAGTTAGATTCTGTCACAATTACACATTTGATCACTTTAGGATGCCACAATCCAATTTCTACCGACTAAACAAAGCCCTTTTTGTCAATGTCCACACATGCTTTACCACATTCACAGCTTCATACACCCAAAATTAGACTCAGACTGTTCTTTATCTTACACTGGGGTGAAATTCTTTGAAGACAGACATGGTTTAAATGAAGATGTGTGAAATGAATGGGCTGCTGAGACACTATGAACTGAACAATATGGGGTATTCGTAACAGAATGAGTAGTACATTTCAAGGTAATTTAATTCACATTTATTGATTCTTTACCATAACAATGTACATTTGCACGGTTCTCTAATATACACAGATATTTGAGTGATAGCAGAAGATTGGATCAGAAGCGGCAGGATATTACAATTTTAACACAATACAGTGATATTAAGTTTTTAACTGAATAGAAAGTAATGTTTGAATATCTTTCAGGATGGCTTTTTTGCTGTAAGATGAGATCAGAATTGAGGCGATACATTGATGTTTATTAAAGTGTGCACAGTAACAGAGTGGTTAGCAGTATTGTGGTTTCTTTCCGGATACTAAACTGAACTAACTAAACTAAACTGAGTAAGTCTAAATTGCTCATAGTGATTAAATGTGAGAGTTGTCCTGGGGTACCGCGCCCTATGACCCAAAGTAGCTGGGATAGGCTCCAGCCCTCTGCAACCCTTAACAGGAATAAACAGAATAAAATATATTGCCGAGCCCTGTAATTGAATCTGTTGTTATGTTGCTAGTGGAGCATGAAAAGGCACAACTATTCCTGGTAAATGTATCTCTAGACGGCCTCACCCTTAAGAACTCCCATATAGGCCAATACACTGTGTTGTTATCTCCTGCACTTTGACGCTGGAGTATATCACAGGAAAAAACAATGTCAGTTCTTTGCCATAACATGAACCTTAATACTAGCTGCACTTTTTGTGGTTTGCTATAGATGACACTTTATATTACCACGCTGCGTTCTCAGGCCCTGTTGGTGTTTGGTGCTGTAAAATGTGTCTTGTTGTTGATGAAGTGATATTAAAGGGCTTGTCTGGACACATTGTGCCTCCCCAGCCCTGTCAGCAAATAGTTTGCATGCATTTGTTTGGTGAGAAAGACAGAGAGCGAAAGGGGGCTGGGAGAAGAGGACTTAACGTGTGCACAGGCAAAGGTGTGTTCACATGATCGCATGCGAGACTGGTAAATGATCTGCTAGTCTTGGTGTAGGTCTGGACCTGTAGTGTACGTAACCTGACTCCATGGTTAAAACCATAACAATGGATGCAGTCAATAAAACATTAGAAACATGGCTTATCATTCCTTTAATGATTCTGTCATTCATTACCTTCTCCAACACATAACATTATCCTTATTATTACCTCCGCCAAGGAGATTATGTTTTTGCTCTTGTTGGTTTTATAGTCTGTTAGATTCTGTACCACTGCCAGATAGGACCAAAGATACTGATTCCACCTACAAGGGGGCAGGAAAGGACAATTGCTGGATAAATTTCTTAAAAATGTGTGTATTTTTACCACTGTGCGATATAAGGGTGTTGTCGATCCCTGGATAGAGAATTTACCACTGAACTAGATGGTCCTCAGTTTGAATCCAGGTCTAGGCACTAGATCTTTACCATTGCAAGATAGAGTCAATGCAATGCAGAAGAGGTCTGCATTGCACTGAGTGTTTGACTTTTTGGAACTTTGCTTTGTTTCTTTTGTAACTGTGCTGTGTCCTTGTTATTAGGCTAAAAGCAGTGTCTGTTCCAAACCCTGATAAATGAAGAGGGTTGCGTTGATAAAGGCATTGATGAAACTGCTGCAACATTTTTACTTTGCACCACATCCTTACAATGGTTAATTATTTTGACATACAAGCATGTGTCTGTGCAGCAGTTCTTTGCAATATGCATATTTCAATTATAGTAACATACATTTGCCACTGACTGTGCTGCCCCAACAAGACTGGTGTAAACTAGTTGTGTGAAACTAGCCATGCTGATTGGGTTTTAATATCTCTAAGGGTCCCACAGGTGCTGTCTTGTCTACAGCCAGGGCCTCAGGCAGGACAGATAGAGAATCAGATTGGACGCAGGGGATTAGCCTCTTTAAGATAACATACACCTTTTAGCAACTGAGCTCAAATTCTTACAGATTTGTATTTCTGTCAGGGATTGGATTTTCACATTTAAAAGTATTTGAACATTGAGATTTCTCCAGATGGCTGCCTCGATCTAACTTTCCGTTCTGTCAGCCCAGTTGTGTTTTTGAGTGTGTTGTTGGATAGCGGGATGTGTGTCGGGCTGTGTTTTGGTGAAAGGGGGGGCATCCGCTGGGAGGTAGGGTAGCCTGTAAGGGAAGCGTGCCGGACACAGCTTCCATTGGGCAAGTGTGAGAAGGACTGAAATAACAGAGGAGGGAAAGACATTGTTTCCTTTTGACCAGGGAGTTTCCAGTCTCCAAAATCAGGCTGAAGAATACAACTTCTCCAAAATGGTAACTATTACAGTTGTTTTTCAGATTAACTTTTATCATGTTTTCTAACCTGAATAAATGCCTAAAAGGTTTCTTCAGTTGCTGTTTGGTTCACCAATGCAAATGGTGTGATGTCTGGCGTTGATAAATTCGCATATGCATCAGTGGGTAAAATCAAATGGTCTGATAGTCTGGCGTTGTTGAAAATGTCAAAGTGGCGAGGAAAGATAGCCATCTTGCCTCTTCTCTGTGCAGGGTCTCACTATTGTTTTTTTAAAATTGTGATTACGCACTTCATTTGCAGCCTGAATAAGATCTGCTTGGTTTGAACTCAAATCTAATATTCATGAGATGGTCACAGTCTGGTTGTTGCATAGGTAAACACTGAAATGTTTTGATGGGCTGCACAATATATCACAAGTTGTTATCGCAGTATCGGCAAATGACAAGATCTTGCAATCTCGTGATCTTGCAAGATTAAAATGTTACTAGATACTTGTGAAGATAAAGTCGGTCTTGTGAGCTCAGGATCTGGTTCTGTTTGTACTTTTTTACAGGGGTGAAGTGAGTCAGATGAGGTTGTGGCAAAACATCTGGATGTATATATCTTCTGCTATTGCATACAACTCAAATAATAGAAGAAAATACCATTCATTGCAACACTGTAAAAAAAAAAAAAAATGCTGCGAAAATTCAAAAACTCAAGGCAACAGGATCCCTCGAGATTTTTTGTGCTTTGGGGCCAGCTCAAAATCTCAAATTTTCAACAACTAATATTTTTTGTTTACTTAATTTGCCATTCATATGTCTAAAAACTTACAACCAACTCACTATCCATTGTTCAGAAAAAGTATTATTCTTTTGAAAAGTTTAGTATATTAGGTTTTTATTATTATCAATAATAATACTTTTTTCTGAACAATGCTGGTTGGAAGATGAGTTAAAAAATAATGATAGACTAAAATTAAAAATTTAAACTTTTTAGACATAAGACCATCAAATTAGGTAAATAAAAATATTATTTCTGGAAAACTTGAGATTTTGAGTTGGCCCCAAAACATAAAAAACCTTGAGGGAACTTTTTTTTTTTTTTTTTTTTTTACAGTGAAGTTGATTTTAAAAATGCACCTAAATAGTTCAGGCGAATAAATTACATTTTTCATGTGTGTAAAATACATATTTCAATAATAAAAAAAACTCCTCTTGTTCTCATTCCCCCAATCTTGTGTCTTGTGATATTTGTGTCTGTCATAACCTATCGCCAAAGTTATTATTACAATATTCGACAGTTCACATTTTTTACTATATTGTCCTAATGTTAAGTGTCAGTTGCTGTAAAGTCATCTTCTTTTAACACACCAATTAACAACCCAGGCCATCTCCCCAAAGGTCATCTAGGGATTTGGATGGAGGGATTAGAAGAGGAATGCATCAGCCAGAGGGAGGGAGAGAGGGATGAGAGAGCAATGAATGGGAATGGATGACTCGGGGATTTTGCTATAATGTCATTAGGGCCGGGGGAGACAAAGAGGTGATGGTGTGTGCACCGACAGCATACGGACCAGCCGCTGCCGTTTGATTGACAGGGCTTTAATATTGTGCAGAAGTGCAGAGTGGACTCGAACAGGTGTTTTGGATGAACAGTGTGAGGAAAAGCCATCAAAACACATCTGCTGTTCGGAAAGGTTCAAAACATTTGGTTTGGGGAGTAGACAGGAGAGAGACTTGGCTCTAGAGTTGTTTTCATGCATGGCTACTGATGGTGTTGTAAAAATGGCCTTTACACTTTCCAGCCTTAGCTGAAACATTTATCAGCTCTGACAGTAACTCAAAGGGTTAACAAGCCCCTTCGCTTTCTCATATATGTGTTTGCCATCAAGATACAGGCAGGTAATTACAGTTAGCTCTACTTTCTCTCCCTTGGGCCGGGGGAGACCAAATTAGCATCTTAAGTGGAAAGCTGTGCTCACATCAGTAAAAGTTTGTGTTTAGAACCACACAGACCTAAACCCCCACCAAAATGTTTACATTCTTAGACATCTGGGTTTGACAGTAATGCACACAGAGCTGAGGAACTTGTTTTTCTGGTTAGCTGAGGCACTGACTCAGTAAAGAAGGAGATTGAGTTGTCAGTGATTTTGGACAGTACATAATAGGGGAGTAAGAAAATACTGATTGTGGAAAATATTGTAATACAGAATTTTATTTGGCAATACTCTATCAAAAGAAAAATGTCTGTAACATTCATGTCAGCAGCTTACTTTTGAATTGCATTTAAACCTCCAACCAGCAATATATTTTATACTGTATGTTATTCCAAAAATATCCTGCATGCATTTTCATATTGTTGCTTATTTGTAAAAAGGGAATTTGTTTGTATAACATCAGGGCCACCTTCACTTCCCGCATGCATCATCTTTCAACGCTTTACCACTGTTCCTTCCACTTTGATAGATACTGACCACTGCAGACCGGGAACACCCCACAAGAGCTGCAGGTGGAGATGCTCTGACCCAGTCATCAAGCCATGACAATTTGGCCCTTGTCAAGCAAAAAATTTTACACTTGTTCATTTTCCTTTTTAATATATCCTGCCCACAACAGGTGCCATGATGCAGAGATAATCTGTGTTATTCACTTCACCTGCCAGTGGTCATAATGTTATGCCTGGTCGAATATTGTATTGCAGTGAAAGTCAACAGACGGCCCACATCTGGCCCCCCACTGCTTTCCATCTAGCTTGCAGAGTTTTACCTAAGCACAAATATCAGTGGTCGAGGCTTTTTCTTTTTTTTCTTTTTTGTTGATTTTTTCTGAAAAGTAGTGCGTTTTAGCCTGCCTTCAGTCATAAATGATCCTTTTACACTTAAAAATGGTTTTACAAGCTCATGTTATCTACAGTTATTTCTCACCAATGTCCTTGTTTGGACTTTTGTCCCACAGTAACGCACAACTGTGGTGTCTCTCTCAAGCATCAACAGAGAAGAGCGTAAATGACGCCTTGCTCATAGCAAATAGATACAAATGACAACAAAGTGTCAGGCCTCAGTTATTAGAAACTGGGCTTATGTGCAAGCAGAAAATTAATATATAAAATAATATTATACTACTTGGGATACAGTATTATTTGGGTTTATTTTATGAGAGCGTCTGGCCCTCACAGTGTTGGCTGAGAAAAATTCTGGCCCTTGGACAAATGTAGTTGATGATCCCTGTTGTATTGTGACACATAGTGAGGACCAGGTATTTGCCAATACACAGCCCTAGTAGATACACACATTTTCACACATTTTTGCAGCATGTAAGCTCTCTTGATTGCGGCGATATCAGGGGCTTTTAAGGTAAAACTGACTATGTAATGTCATGATTATGTTGATTACATAAAAGGTACAGTAGGCCTCAATCAGTGGTCTTTGTGTGGGCAGGTAGCAGGTGTGGTAGCAGCTTTCAAAAGGCTTACGTCTCTACTTTAAGGCTCTATGAGTGACACAGCGGGCTGCTGATGAGAGCCGCCATTATTCTTAACAATCGTAATTTCATTTAATCGCCCCATCTCAGCTCGGCACGTCAGGCTGTCTGTCAGGAGCTAAGACACTGCTAAGGCCTGCCTGATATAACAATGCGTTCCACTCTCTCAAATCAGGCAACGGTCTCATTTTGGAGGGAAATAGCTGTTTAATATTCAGTTATATAAGCCAGACGTAATGTATTGCGTCCAAACAATTCAAGTGTTTTGACATGCTCAGTGTAAAGTATGGTGTTCAAAAGACAATTTCCACAGAAGTTATGTTTATGTTTATGGCTGGAGTTTGTTTATTAGCCTATTAGCATGATAACATTTATGGTCAAATTTTAATGACTTTTCCACGGATGGTTAGCAATGGGGCTATTGGATTCTGGATTGTTTTTAGAGATTCTTTACCATTGCTGGGTAGAGTCAAATATACTAACTCCAGCCATAAGGGGTCAGTAAGGGGACAAATGATCCGTTTTAGTAGATTTAGTGCTTTGTGGCTCAGTGGATAGAGCATTTACCGCTGAACTAGAAGGTCCCAAGTTTAAGTCCATGTCTGGGCACTATACCTCCACATTTGTGCAATAGGGCCAACATATAGGCGGAGGTCTGCACCCTTCGAGTGTTTCTAGTTGACTCCTTTTACTTTTCTTTTTTGCTTCTTAATGTGTCATAATATTTTGTAGCTCTGTGAAAACTTAAGCTCTTTGTAGTGGTGACATTGCAGAAGTCAGTTCCATACTCCTCATCCTACTATTCTATATCCTGTGCTGTACTTGATTTACAAATATAGAATCAAAATATTGGTCTCTTTCTCTTCCATGTTAGACAGATGCAAAAGGCACTAGTTTGTGATGATCAGGTGCTTTTGCAAACATAATCTGCTGCATTGCACTCCTGCTGATCCTAGTCTAGCTGCAAACACAAAGGTTAGTTTTCTTCCTAATGACACTGCACTGTTGTCAGAGCTCTGTTGCATGAATATTGTCAGGATGTCCTGAATTCGAGCTCAGATTTTCTGGAACAATAGTCTGACTCACCCATGCACGCAACCAGTCTCTCTCTATGTCTTAAGCTTTCCAAACAAACCCCACCAACACAAAGCACTCATTTTAGCCATTTCCCTATCAATAATTGTTTGACATTATAAGATACTTTTGTCTAGACCACAATGATTAAAGATGTGATTTTTTTTTCTTTTGACACTTTAAAAAGTGCTCTTTGCATCAATAATTTGTCATAATTCTGCATATAAGCTAGCGCCGGTCTCTCGGTTCCACATCTATCATAGCTGTCAGAGTAAATGGTGTACAAAGGCAGACGCAGAGTGGCAGGTTGTCTGATTTGAGTGAAGTGGGATAAATGGCTGGGGAGGAATGCATTGGAGGTGTGAGGTGCGGGTCGGAGCAGGTTTTACAGTGCAGTTAATCAGGGCTATGGTCTGCGGTTTCATATCTGTAGCCTGAAAAGGGAAGTGGTTGGCTAGGGAAGGGAAGTGGCTTTTGGTGCAAATCAAAATAAAACACAGTCAGGGTTTAACCACAAAGCAATGAATGAATGAATGTATAAGGGGAAGTGGTGAAGAGATGACCTATTTCTACTGTTGTGACCTTTTTGTGTGGCATCTCCTATTTGTCAGATCTGAAATAGTGAAAGTGTTAAAAGTTAATGATGCTTTTTACAATGGGTACTTAAAAGGGCTCATTTGCATTTTATCTACTCCTACAAATGATACATTTTAAGTGTTGACCTGTCAGGGTTGCTATAGTCTATCAGTGTCAAATTAGATGAATTATAAGAGAAAATTTTGGCCGAGGAGGAGGAAGTACTTAATATGTGTACACAAGGAAAAATACTGTTGCAGCAAAACATTATTACTCGAGTAAAAATAAAACTTCCAAAATTAAACAAAAATTTACAAAAAAAACAAAAAATAAAATAAAATCACTGCCAACTCAAGTGAGGGGAAATAAAAAATAAACAACTGGCAATATTGGAATTTGTTACAGTTAATTGTAAGCCCTTTATTCATTTATTACACCTTGTTTGTTCACACCTTTGTCTTGTTTGAACATGTCAGACCAAGCTGTAGACCTGTTTACTCTCTGCCTGAAGCCCCACCCCCTGCACTTTGTTATTGTCCCAAATATTGTCTGACACCAGCAGCCCACTGTGACATTATTAGCTGCAACACGTGACTGAAGAAGTCCATTTGATTAAGGACCCAGTACCTTCTGTTGTTTGTCAAGGCCCACCATAAATCATTCAGTTCAGGCTCAAGTTTCCTACTGCATGTGTGGTTTCCGATGACATGCCAGCTCCAGGTGACGACGATTATCAGGTGCAATTTTATTCATGCATTTTTAATCCTTTGATACTGCAACGTAAGTGTATTTTAATGTTGAGTTACTCTTACCTCAGCGTTTTTGGGCTGCTGTGTCAGGTTTTCAGGTGCTCATCTTCCCTGAGTCTACAAATATCACATGTCCACGGATTCTATGGAAAAGTAAAGTTGCATTTAATTGGCGGTGACTCTTTGGTCAAATGGTTGAATAGTAAAAAGTGTCCATTTTCAGGGTCAGTGGCATAATGTGATGATGGGGGGGGCGTCCAGAGCAGGTTTCAGAATGGGCTTTAATGTTATGAATCATATTTAGCTCATATGATACACATTAAACAGTAGTAAAACAGTTTGTAATCTGACTAATAATTTATAATTAAAAGTGACACAAAAATATTGATATTTTCTTGTAGAATTGTTGTTCATTTCAAAACTTGTAAGCATAAATAAGTATTATAAGTAGTAATAAATGCTTTGTTAAAAAAAAATGTAGGAGTGTATTGGCAATCAGAATATTGGTATCATGGTATAAGTGTCACAATACAACATAGTCTATATTAAATAATACTTTAACAGAGACAATATGTGATTTTTGGTACAATATATCCCAAAATGTTCTAGATATTAAAAACAAAATAACTTTTTTATTGATTAAAAAAAAAGGCTAAATTATACCCTGGTTTTGATTTGAAAACACACAAGGAAATTTAACTTTTAATGGAGAGTGAATGTGCTGTGTCATTTATTACCCATACTGAACATATCCCATTTGGACTATGGTCATGGACTCTCAATGGGGCCCCCTCCTGTCCTGTCCTGAGCTGCAGAGCTGCTGCACTGACTGCCCTGCCTGATGCTACACCCCTGTCCAGCACATGTTTACCAGGCCGTCTTGTACTTCTCCACACTCCATATGTTTCAGCTGATGTTGACCTGTTGCCATGGTTACTCTGTTTAGTTTGATGCCCGTTTCTTTTTCCATGAAAGCCCCCCTGCTGCCAATTCTTAACCTTTTTTTTTTTCCTCCCTCTTTTCCTTTTTCTGTCAGTGTTGGCAGGACATGCTCATGTCCCTTCACTCTGAGCTTGACATTCAGAGCTACTTGATGAGAATCCAATTGCCCCACAAAGTTAGTGGAGGTTTTATCTTATCTGCATCATGCCATTTTGTTTGAAATGTGTGTGGTTGTTTTTAACTAACATTTGCCCTTGTTTGACCTAATCCTATACGTATCCCTCACTCAGTTTTCAGCAGAAAAACAGTAAGTCCATTGTTAAAGCAATACTCATGGAATTCTAGACCATCAAAGACACATATTCTTGGTCACTTTGCTGCCAGCTTACTGTTTTGTTGTTTTGGGTGTAAAGATAGCTTGAGTGCCAAAGCTCATGATACAATTTAATTAGTCAAGCTATGAGTAGAGACTTTTAGTGCCACTGTTCCATTTTTATTCTGGTAGATGTGATCACAAGACCCGAACCACAAACAGCATGATGATCTCCATATACCCCCCGCACCTGGACTTGTGTTTTTGTCTCCATTTATGGCACTACACTTCCACAAAGAACCTTTCATAATAGGCCCAGTGTTGGCTGACCCTGCCTGACTGTCCCACTTTGTCCCCTCGGTACGGATCACCTTACAGCTCCACATAGGAGTCTACTGGGCTGTAGTCATTGTGTCAGTGTACCTGCCGTTAGAGGAGTCTGAGTGGGGCAGATCTGATTACCGGACATGAACCTGATCCTGAACCTGTGATGACATAGTTCATGATCCGTAATCAGCGCGTTTATACTGTTTTTGTTGTACCTGCATTGTAAGTTTGGCTTTCATCTTTTGTAGTTTGTTATCGAAGATTTGGAAAGCACTCTCGTTTTAAAGCCTGGCCAAAATAGCAACAGTGGTTTTCAAGTGCCTTTTACTTGACCGTTTGAGAACAGTAAGCATGCCAGTACTAATATGTGTGGTTTTCAATATGTTTATGTTACTAGATTTAAACTACATTCTGCAATGTGTTATTTTCCCAAGCTGAACACATCTGTGACTCATGGCATTTTTCTGAGACTTTAAAAATAATACTTTTTTTATCAACACATGGTGCCCTTTTACATGATAATGCAGCATGTGGCTTTACAGTTTTGTGAAATGAGACTGCTATTCTCTTGTAAACAAATTGCCAAAACACAACAGAGTCTTACAGTTCATGTACACAACCCATAACTGCAGCCACTGATCACCCCCCTTAACTCTGACTCTAGCTTCATCTAGTGATGCATAGAGATACAACAGCCTTCCCCAGACAGCAGTTTCTGAGCATTATATTAATAAATGACTATTGTAATTTCCAGTGAGTAGAACAAATGGATACATATTACACTTCTTCTGGGTACAACTGGATAGACATACAACAATGTTTGGGTCTGACTGGCCACACATTGTCACTTGAAAGATTTCGAAGCATGAATGTAACACATATTAGCATGATTAGCATGCCAATTTTGAGTTGCAGTATCTTCATGGTCTGACCTTTTGCCCTTTTGTCTTCCCATTCCAGAGCAGAAGCCCAAAACACGGCCCCAGCCCCCAGCCCGGCGTCGGGGACCAGGTGGACCACATATCACTGGCCTCTCTGGACTCACTGGATGCCATGTCTGAGGGAGACACGCCCACAGCCTTCACCCGGGGCAGTCGGGTTAGAGCCAGCCTGCCTGTGGTGCGATCCACCAACCAGACGAAAGACAGATCACTAGGTATGTAGAGATATACACTACACACACACAAATCCCAAAGAAATACAGCCACATGAGGTTACGTGTGGGTTTTGTGCCAGTTCCAAGCCTGGATAAGGGAAGTAGGAAGCAGATGATTTGCTGTGGCGCCGAAGGAAGATTTTAGACTAACTAGAGTTGCCTGTAAAAGTCTGTCTCATAACCTATAATTTTAGACATTATTATTTTTACAGTTTCACCTTGACATTGCAAATCTTCTTTTCTCTTTTTATTCCTTCATCCTCCATTTCTTTCCACTTCAGCTCACAGCCAAGAGTTTTAATTAGAACTCTTTGGCTCTGTAGCGAGAGATTAAAGAATGCACCCACAATATGCCATCACGTTATAGACAGTATTAGAAATGGTTCACCTTATCAACGCATGTGCAGAAAATCCATAAGTTAAGGACAAAGTTTAGCTTCTGCAATTTTGGAAGTTGGAAACAAAGTCAAAAGCCACATCGTTTTATAGTTTTCAAATATGAAGCATGTGCTTTTCAATAATAACCAAAGCGTTTTGAGTGGCGTGCCTTTTGACCACAATGAAATGAATGACACTACAGAGAGTCAAAATTTTCCAAAGCCAGTAACACAAAACTTGTACAAAATAGCCTCAAAACAAATGCGCTTTACCATTGGTGGTACTCAAGTTATATACCTAAGTAAAAACAGATACAGGGTACATGTAATCAGTTAAAAAGTAAAATTATCACATGGAAATTTATATTTAAGTCACTTCACTTTCAGAAGTACTAAAAGTCAAAGTTTTTTCAATGTAAACAATTATGGTTACAAATGTAGAACTAGTACAATTAAAGAACCAGTGCAGCCGAGGATAATGAAAAATGTTGGCATCATCTCCTTATACTGCAGTATTTTGAGGTTTTTAAAGTGTACTGTTTTGGCATGTTTCATACTTAAATATTGCATATGTACAATAAGGCCAAAAACAGTGCACTAAAATGTAATAAGATAAAATTAATCTTCAGTAGCAGTAGTAAAATATGTGCTGTGTGCTGTTACTACGACATTTGTTACCTACATATCACCACTGACCGGCAACAACAATATTGCTACTTTTCTGCATTTATTTTATGCTAATACTAGTTGTAGTAGTTCCAGTACTTTTACTTCATTGCATCCCATCACTACGCTTTACCAAACCAGTATACCCTAGCACTTTTCAGTTCTCTCAAAACATTAGAACAAAACAGTAACACAGCAGGGGTTCATAATGAGATGGTGGGGAGGATGGAAAAAAGGGGCCACCATTTAACTATGTCCCTCCCACTGCCACACAAACACATGCACCGAAAAACACTTCTTGATTCCCTAACGGAAATTTGGAGCTTCTCAGTCAAAGTTGTGATGTACAAGTTGAAACAAAGGAACACAGAAAATCCTAAAGTAAGTATTGCTTCCATTGCATGTGTTGTGTATGCATTTGTTTTTATGCTTTGGCTGTTGTTTGGCTTCATCAAAATGCAAAAATGTATTTAGATGATTGCTGACATATCAAACTTTGCAGCTGGGAGAGTGCATAGTCTCGCAGCTCAGACAGTCTGCTATTTTGTGCCATTTGGTCAGGAAACCCACTGACCATTTGCTTCCAATTCGGAGTGAAACCATGCTCTCAGGAATGTAACAAGACTCCTCATTAGAACTGGGCTTTTCACATTTTTTATTGTTGAATGGAAGCGAAGGTGAAGAATTTAAATCCTCCAAAATGCATGCTCCGTCAATGGCGCTTTGTCATGGCACTCATTTGCTCTTAGTTGTTAACATCTGGTTGGAAGAACTAGCAGACTGTTAACATAACTGCTCTCGGGGGGAAGATAAAGTTTGGCTTAAAAAATGGGCACTTTGTTGAGTTGCCTAGACAGAGCAGAAAGAGCGACGCAGCAAGTTTTGATTTCCTGGATTTGCCCTCTCCCTGTCTCACTGTCTCAGGGAACATGTAGGATCTTGTATAATATTTCGCCAACATCTGGTAGCTTTTTACTAGTGTTGTCCTTTTATGGCACTGAGCAAAAGCTATTTCTTTAAAAACCTGCTATTTTCAGCACACTTGGTAGAAGAAACATTCTATTGACTGATTTATGTGTGACAGAAGTAATGTTTTGGAGTTTTTGCAGTGAATTAATGTGGAAAGTTTCTATAAAAATCTCAAACAAATCAATTAAACTACTATTGTTCCATTGTTGTTTTGACTGCAGATAAAATCACTGCCACAGAAAATGGACATGCTTTTTCATTTCCTAGTCACTGTTTATACAAGTGCACAATGGGCGTATCCATAAATATTGTGGGAGAGACATCTGTTTTTCTAAAGCGCAGTACAAAAGCCACACCCAGAGTTCAGAGGTTCAGGCTCAAGTCTGTTTGATGCACGACTTTTACTGTTCCACCCCCAGCACATGGCCTACGAGTGTCGAGCAGCAACACCTTTCTGTAACTTCAGCAAGTTGTTTGGCAGTTTTACTTTAACACAGAGAAGTGAAATGGTCCGTGACTGTAAATGTGTTTTTCCCATGTGGCTCTATTTGTGGTAAGCAATTATTGTGAACCCAAATTAAGACTCAAGCAGACCCTGCACACAAATCATGCATCAAATACGGACACAACTATTGTAAGTAAATTTTTTAAATGTTGCAAAATAGTGAACAATGTGAACCATTCCTTTATGAAATGCAGACAACAGCATACTGTACATGGCACTTAATAATGCCTAAGTTTTTGCACTTGCATTAAATGTCGGGTGTCTTTTTTTTGCAATTGCACAACAAAAGCTACTAATACTGTCTGTAACCTGGCTCACACCCAGCACTTTCTTGAAATAATTTACTTATTTAGAGACTGTAAAAAAAAGGAAAATAATAACATTTCCCTCATAAATTATTTTATACTAAATACTACTATAATTTTATACTAAAATAAAAGTATGTTTTAGAAAATGTACTGAGCAAGAACTTTGAAATCATAGCAAATTTTGGAAAAAACACAACAGCACTGTAGGATCTGATATCTGTGCTATCGTGCCAGCTTTTCATGTTTTTCCTCATAGCCATTCATCACTGTAGACAAATGAGTCAGTTGCCAAGGATTGTACTACAGCATCAAGACACAGAAACAGAATTGAAGTTCATTGCATTGTATATGCAGAAATCATTCATGGTGACACAATTTCAAGCTATTTCATAAAAATATAAACAGGTGCAATATAATGTCTCTTCAAAACACTATTTTGATTTTTCATTACAGTTTGCTGGGATATGTGCACCATGCCTGGTACTAAGCAGCTTCCAAAGTTCATAGTGAGATGGTTATTGTCTGAATTGTGCTGTATTAGAACAAGAATAGCATTGAAAAGGTTTGAATTTTTTTTTTCGTTTGACCCAAGAACTGCACCTAGAACACCTTTTGGTCTAACAAGCTCAAGTCCAGCTATGTTCCACTCTCATCAATCTCCGCACCTCACAGCAGTCGGTTAAATAAAGATTTACCTTACTGCAGGTTTAGGGGACTAGAGGAAGTTTAATCAGCATGTTTCTGTGTGTTTGTGTGCCTGTAGGTGTGCTGTACCTGCAATACGGTGACGAGACCAAACAGATCCGCATGCCTAATGAGATCACCAGCATCGACACGGTCCGCGCTTTGTTTGTCAGTGCCTTCCCACAGCAGCTCACTATGAAGATGCTGGAGTCGCCCAGTGTAGCTGTCTACGTCAAAGATGACATGAGGAACGTCTACTACGAGTTATCCGACGTCAGGTACACGTTACTCTTTCTTTACCCTATTCCAGTAGTGAAAAGTAACTCAAGATAATGTACTTTCTGAGAACATTGCAATAGTAGTAGCAGCAGAAGTAGTGATAGTAACAGCAGTATTTTTATTCAGAAGTAGGCCTACTTTCTATGTACAATTTACTCTCAATGGTCTATGACTTTAACTTCTACTTGAGTAATATTAATACTATATATCAGTGTCATTTATCTATTATAATAATTAGATGTTAAACAAACATATATATTTAGGTTTACCTATAAATAATCTTGTGGGAGGACTCCATGGCAGTTGCACCAATCAGCTTCCTAATTAGGTGATTGACAGGTGTGATGTCCCGCCTCCTTGAGTTAGCTTCAGTTAACAAACATTTGGGCATAGTTAGCCTAGAAAGACTTCAATTAACAGAATTAACAGGTTTACTGATTTGTTAAGATAGTGTGACAAAAAAATGACAATAGTTGCCTTTACTTTTTTTAAAAACTTTATATATTTCAAGAGACAAATGAATGCTAATTAATAGCTTTAGAAAGAGTGACGAGTGAAGAGCTTCACCAGATATCACTCCTGTTTCCAGTCTTCATTTTAATTTCTTTACTGTCTTTAATTAGTTAAATAAGTTACATTGATTATAAGAATACTTTTTAGTTTATTTGGTACATTGGCATCCTTCTGTTTCATCTTGGTCATGTAGAGGATTGGTATGTTGCTATAGTTTGCTGTCTGATTCCTAAATATAAAAATACTGTAAAGCTTAGTGGGTATACATTTGTTACCCCATCCACCTATGATCACCACTCCTTTTGTAAATTTGGAGTAATTCTTCGACCTCTGTCTTATTTTTTTGCATTACTTGTCCTACTGCCAGGAAATATATTTCTACGTTTTACTGTGTTTATGCATAATGAATGCTATTGGAATAGAATTTTGCATCATAAAAATGCCTTTGGTAAAAGTTGGAAAAGTTTCAGCAACTTGCATTTTATTTCAGTCACTTTTACATTGTCAGGTTTTTGGCTCCATGTTGTGAATATGATTTACAAGCGCATTAAAAGGCATTCTTTGCCTCCCCTGTACTTTAGACTCCCCTGGTTTTAGTATTCACCACCATGTCTTATCAATAATGCAGCAGACAGTGTTGCAATAGACAAAAAAAAAAAAATGTTATTACTTGTATTGTATGTAAAAAAAATACTCATACATGCGACTTTGCCCCTTTCTGCAAGTTCCCGTTCAGTGTGTACTTTGTGACTAATTCTTTATCTGGGCTGTAAAACATTGTCTTGTGATTCTTTAGGGCTGGCACTTCGTCCGTCCAAAGCAGTCACTTAAGAGTTTGATAAGCAGTAGGATCAGACGTTTTGAAAACTTTTAGAATTATTGTGGAAAATGTCGCATAATAGGCCAATGTCGGTATATGTGCCTGTTGAACTTGTGTGGAGAAAGACTAGACAGGAGCGTCCACTGTCTGATGGCGATGTATGGACTGCCTTCTTACCACCAGTCACCTCTTCTGCTTACAGAAACATCACGGACCACTCCTGCTTGAAGGTCTACCACAAAGACCCAGCGCAAGCGTTTAACCACGGGTCGAGACCGACCAACGGGGACGCCAGGGTAAGTGTAATCTGAATGTTGTTGATCTCACCTCCACCCTGTTTGCAGTGACGCCAAGGAATGTCCCCCCGCTTCCTTTTAATCTGCTAAAGGGGGGTCCCATATTGTTCTCGTGGGCCTCACCTCTACGCTTGGCTGCTGCTTGCTTAAGCCACAATTCAACTCGATTCACGCCACTATTCTTCTTCTTCCTGCTGTATCAGCCCTAATCTTCTTCTCTCACTCGGATTTGTGGCGTGTTTGCTTCCTGCTGATGTAACAAAAGCCGTCAAAAAGATCTTTTCCTTGAAATTTTTCCTCTGCCCTGCTAATCCGTCTGACCCTGCTACCTCATTGCACAGCCTTACAGCACAAATAATGTTAACCTGAGCTGTATGATCATAACCGCTTTCCTGTATAGATGGGAGATGTATACATTTAGTACTAAGGTAAATACAGTATGATGGTTTATGGTAAGCACAGGCAGGTCATATACTGTATGTTTAACCTATTTAAAGCAGAACTACTTTTCAGATTACTTTAAATACCGAAACAGATTTTAAACTGCATGTGCCCTAAAAGTGGCAGTAAAATAGCAGAGAAAAATAACATTGGTTCTGTAAAACGTGGATCACAGTAACATGATCAGGGATACAATTGGGATATGTTAAGACACAATGGTTTATGAGGTTTTAGTTTAAATTATATAAATGGATAGGCCAATTACAGGAGTGAAAAAGTAATATAATGTTAGATAAAATTAAACATTGAATTTTGTATGTACCCTGTGGAATAGCCTTAATATTGTGAACCTCTGCATGGATTGTTGTAATTAATAGCTCTGTCACTGTTTAACCAGGATACACTTGACACAGGTTCAAAGAAGAGAAGTATTTGCGCGGTGTAAAGATAGCTTCAACTAAGTATGAAGAAAGCATCGAGATTGTTAAATATGCTTAAGTGTTATACATTTTTACAGTCATTTTTAATATAGAAATGTTATGGAATATCTATATCATATTGCTTTTTGTCATTGCAAACATTGGTCAGTATGTACCAGTTATTATTAAAAGCTAGTATGTGTATGTCCAAAGTTGTCCAAAGACAAGTACTGTATCAAATCTTTCATATATCATGCACCAAAAACATTAATCCGCTTCTGACAATGTACAATGACACCTAACGAGTAATATTTATTAAGATTAGTTGTTACTCTGTGTTATATGCAAGAAAGAGGACAAGACAAGCCAGTTTTCAAACCTAAGCCACTCCAAATATGTGACATGCATTCTATTTGTTGAGCCAATGGAGCCAAAGTTTGGTTTGATTTACACAGCTAGCCTATAACTTTCTATTGGCTCTATAAAACTCTACACATTGTGCCAAATATGACAGAGACAAATTGAACAAAATAGTCTTTTGATTTATGATTGGTCAAACAAGTCACAGCAACTCTCCATGCCCCTATAGCTGAAGTTACTGCAGAAGTCAATTAGTAGTAAGATATTTGTTTTCCCATAAAGGGGCGTGTAAGTGATGTAGGGCTGAAAAGCATGCAGTGATTGGCTATTGTGGTAAGTTGTTGTGTTTTGATTCTTACTGCCTTTCCCTCAGGCATGCATTGACGGTTACAAGCTTTTTAACATATCAAATCTAAGCACACTTAATAGATTAATGTTGTAAATGTAAACACAGCTTTGTTCTTAGCCATTATTCCGCATTTTGTCTTGCCCAACAGCAGAGAGAGAGCATGTCTATTTATGTTGTTATCTTGGCAACCAGTTTTAATAATAAAATGGAAACCCTGGCTCTCAAAACCTACAGTATATACTTAATGAAGCCTGCACCTGTTCAAATACTTTTGTGGGGGTATTCCTTACATCTGTTTGGCCTATTGAGTGTCCTCTAGTGCTGCAGGAATGCCAGACCACAGATCACTTTCATTCACACAATCACTACCTTTGACAAATATTCTGGCTCTTTTTGGCCATTGAAACCCAAATAAAGTTGTCTTTGGTTCTAAAAACAAGATGTATGTCTGGGTGTAATTGATTTAAGGTAGACAAACAGTAAAATGTCTCTATTTTGCTGTATTTTAGTAATGATAGAAGAAGAATCTGTACACATAAATTGCATGCAAAAAGTGCTTTATAGTCTTTTACAGTCAATAGTGGCTGTCAAATGTAGTTATGTACACAAAGCATATTTTGTAAACAGAACTTCCCTGTTATCTCCCTTGACAGCTAGAGCTAATATTTGTTTAATACAAAAAGGTCTTGTTTTTTATAAATCCATAATTGCTTTGTACTAAGAAACCACTGCTTGTTGACATTGTAAGCAGCCACGACTACTTTTAAAATAAACCAAATCCTCTGACCAAGGCATCTCATTTGGGTAACATGGCTACTTGTATCTTTTTTGGGTGAACAAATTTTAACTAGATTTAACCAGATTCTGTTCTTGACCACAAACCTACGCTTTCGTAAAACCAAGCTATCAATCTTACAATTTGGGAGAAACCAGAGAATAAGCAGAGGGGGAAAATGAAATGCTTCCTATGAGTCATACCTTCAAACAACAATAGCTTGTTTGTTTGACTGGTAGAGACAGGTTAACAGCAATAGAGACACAATCAGTGGCTGTAGCATTTAAAAAATCTCACCAACAAGTTATCGTTTCTGCATAACCAGTTATTGGCTACTGTTTCTATTGTTGTTTGTGTATGCAGTTGGTCCTGGTTACTTCTTTAGAAATAACTAAGGTTCAACTTGATGATAATGACATTTAACTCAAAATAACCCACGCAACCTCATGACACATAATGATCTTAACAAAAGGTACAATTGTGTTTTGGAATCATGCTTTTGAACAACGATGAACAATAATGATCTGCAATAATATCTGCGCTAATAAAACCACAAACAAACCAGTACTACATTTGACAATGCCATACCATCATTGAAAAAAAAAAAATATAATAATTTAAATTTTATTAACAACTTTGTCAGATCAGGTAACCATAAATAAAAGGTAACAGTGCTAAATCTTGTATAACTTGACGTGATCTAACACAGGAGTAGCCTGAGTACACCAGAGGCATGAACCTGTAAAAGATTCACCTCACTGTTTGTATTTTTACAGCTGACAGCAGCAGCTTGGTTGCACATATATTACCCCAACTCAAAAGGCTGCAGTGTTGAAATCAGAGCATATTTATTGTACTTTGCCTTTGAGAGTTATTTATTGATTGTGGGACTCAAGATCACACTAGATTATTAAGCTGTTTAAATAGACTACGGACAAAAACTTGCAAATTAGCTAACCAAGTCCTTGCTATTTCTTGAGAGCAAGTTGCATTTCTTATAAAGAAAATCCAGCACACATATCATAGGCACATGCATTACTGTCCTGAATTATAGAAGCCTGTGGGCGTGAATATGCAGGACTTTCCATATGCTGGTTTGGGTTTCACAGCACTGCATGTTGCTATTTTCTACCTGTGAAACTGCTGACATTTTGTATTTCCTTAAAAGAACTGTACATTAAGTGAAATTGATATTTTAGTTTTCAAAGCTCACATAAAAAACTATTAAAGTCTGTGCCCAAAGAAATTCCGAATGTGTAAACTTTTTTGTTTTGTGATATCCTAGATGCATGGTGACTTGGTACACCCCGGGCCACACCCACTAAGGCAGCCACCCATGGGACCACCACCTACACACCATCCAATGCAGGGAGCACTCCCTCCTACCCCTCACTCCATGCCACCATCCCCTTCCAGGATCCCATTTGGCCCACGACAGGCCTCCATCCCCAGCAGCGCCACTATGCCCAGAGACAGACTGTCTAATGCCAGCGCTCCGGTCCGCTCCATCTCACCCTGTCCCAGTGCGATCCTGGAGAGGCGGGATGTGAAGCCAGATGAGGACATGGCCAATAAAAGCCACAGTTTATCTCGGGCCAGTGAGGGACTGTACGCAGACCCTTACATGTTGCAGGAGGGAAGAATGAGCCTGGCTACTGCCCATGGACCACACCCCAGTCCTGGGCTGGATGGTCCCGAACACGGCATAGGGGGATTCCACCGTGCGTCTATCCGCTCCACAGGCTCTTACAGTGGGCCCAGCCCTACAGACACCATAGATCACCCCTCACTGTACAGACAGAAGTCCAGAAACAGTCAGCTGCCTACTTTGGGCTCAAAGACTCCTCCCCCATCCCCTCACCGCATGGCTGAGGTACGGATGATCGACATTCATGGACCTCCTCATGGTGTACCACTACACGGTGTACCACCACACGGTGTTCCTCCTCACAGTGTTCCTCCACATGGCGTTCCTCCTCATGGTGTTCCTCCTCACGGCGTTCCCATAGAGAGGGGCTCACCTGTCCGCCAGTCTTTCAGGAAGGAGGATGTAAGTGGGCCCAAGGCCCGGGGCAACATAGGGTCACCAGTGATTACAGATGTCCCGGGTCACCCTCAGGGTCCCATCCCAGCTGCCAATGACAAGCAGACACGGTAAGTGTGAGCTAAACAAATATTATTAATTGAGGAAGGAGAATTATTAAGTATTACTGTGTTGCATGGGCATGGGCTAACTCTGCATCCCAGTGTCACACTAACATCAACCTCTAATCATCTAAATACTCCATTATCCATGACTGAGAGCAGTAATATGGCCGTTCTCTCACTGTCTACAGTATCTACACTGTGTGCACACACTAATGCACATGATTATGCACCAGTTTGCGTTGCTCTGTATACTCAACACTCAGCTTATCTGACCACTGTTTTCACAGTCTTTATTCAAACAGCAGAGCTAAAGATTATTATTATGATGATTATGATGTCTTATAAGTGTAAAGATCTAGACAAAACTACCACTGCAGAACTTCAGTAGTATCTGTTGGCCCCTTTGACAACAGTATATTTTCTATCAGTATGTGAGGAAAAAAAACAATTCCACTGCAGGGTCTATTTAAAGTGGTTAATCCAGTAGATCTCTCAGTTGTTATGCTGGCTCTGTCTATTCTGACTGAAGGCACATAAACATGAAGAAGGGCAAAAGGGCAGCAGAATGATTTCACTGGAGACGCTGAAGAGCTTACCTAGAAAATATTTACCAGGTTGAAAAGGTATTTAAAATCAAGATAGACCACCTGGGCAGCCAAAGCCCCCATTAGAAGTACCATGGGAATCAGGGAAAAGAGTGAGGAATTTGAAACAGTAGTTATTATACAAAACACTTGTGATGCCATGTGCTCTCTAAAAATATCAATGTTAATAAACAGTGAGGTGTGATGGACAGATCAGTCACTCAGTCCCTAGCTGGCCTTACACCCAATGCCAACATAAATCATACTGTCACCACCCTCGGGGCTAACAAGACACGCTGGCTGCCATTTATTTATCTGTGTGTTTAATTCATGCAGGCTCCCATTTTAGACCAGTCTCCACTTGTCAGATGAAGACATAATCTATTTAGAAATAAACAAAAGGCCTTAAACAGTGACTATTGACCTGACGGCTTCTTTTTGTCTTGAATTATCTATTTATATGGTTTGACATAATTGCACACTAGTGCTTCCCACGGCGTTTAACAATTTTATTTTCCAAATGTCCTCTTCATCCTCAGTATTTCTTCATTTGGCAGCTGTAATATATAGGCCTCAGTGTTGAGTAGGTGTTTTGATGTTTCAACAGAGAGCGAATGAAGGCTATGGAGCAACAGATTGCCAGCTTGACTGGTCTTGTTCAGCATGCACTTTTTAAGGGCCCAAATACTAGTGGCACCAAGGAGTCTATAAGGTAAGCAATTACAGTACAGGACAGAATGGGGCATTACCAGGTAATAAACCATGACGTAATAGTGCAAACATCAAAGAATAGCTCTGATTATGGCCATTTCAGTATCATTTGGGTTGATTTGCCACTGGGTTGGGTTGACTGTGTGTGATAATTTGATATTTGAAGAAATAGTTGCTGTGAGCGTTTTTTCTGGCTGCAGTTCAACCCTTTGCATTTCATTGTATTAATGTTTGCTCAACCATCTAAAATGTTTAAAAAGCAACCCATGTATGTGTTTGGCACTGGTGGATCACATTAACATCATCTAAACCGCTGGATGTCAGTCTTTCCCATCATACTTTGTTCACTACTTCTACTAATACTAAACTATAAACAGAGGTTTCTTTGGTTTTCTTATCAGCATTGTTTACTAATGGCTTTCCTTCTGGCTACAGTGAGAGACCACCAAAGACATCATCTCCAGCACACAGCGCTCACAGCTCCGGTAAGCATTAATGTTACTTAAGCATTACTAATGTGTGTGCTATTTCTAGGCCAAATCAGAGTTTTAGCGCAATAATGTCATGTGCAGACAAGCCCTATTAATGTCAGTCAACAGTGCGCAATGAGCGCGGCTGTTGGGACGGAAAACAAAGTCGGGCTTTTTGCTTGTCGCTGGTTCATGTTTCATCCCAATCCTCTAGTACTTCCAGTTTAATAGCAGTTAAGAGACTAGACCTCACCTAGATCACAAGCCCCTCAAAGCACTACTTAAAACGTGAACCCATTACTTCTACCGAGCCTGCCAGCAAGATTCAGCAATTTAATCTATGTTCTGGGGAAGTTTGTGGGCAGATCACAGTTTGATATAGAGATCTGCAGCTGTATGGGTGGCATAGAAAAAGCATATCAACTGGAGACTTTATCATATGTTGTTTTAGGAGGTGTGAGCATGCTACAGTTCTGTGCAAAGGTCGACAGATTTTTAGGGAAGGCTTTGAACAATGAACGGCTTGTCAATGCACAAAAATATACAAAGTAACAAAAAAGACAAATCATAAGTAGAAGCAGCTGGAAACCATAGATGCCTGCCAAGGCAATGATCCTATCTCGCACTGGTGAAGACATAGTGCCCAGACCTGGACTCTTACTTTACTATACTTCTATTGAGCTACAAGACCACAATATCTCACACTGTTAAACAATCTTAGAGAACAAATCATTGGTTCTGTCAGTTATTAGTTGTTGTTAGTATCGTTGGTCCATCTCTCAAAATAGTACAGAATCATTTAATACACTCCTGGATCTAAACACTGATCTGGATCCATACCAAAATTAATCATTTTGCCCTTGGTCCAATACTGATGTTTACTGAAGTTTTCATAACAAAAATATTTGTTTAGCTCTTCAGCCCCAATGGCAAATATGAGGTATATTGTTGCAATGTGTCTTCTTTGTCATTGTGCTCTGTCCTGGTAGATCTTCTTTCCCCAAGGCCTCAAAACAGAAGCTGCAGTGTACATTGTAACCTGTACTTCAAGTTGAGGCAGCTGTCATGTTAGGCAAGAGTGAATGGGCCAGTGGATTATAAACACAAAAGTTTCTTCTGTAAAAAACAACAAAGGGCGAGGGAGCTTTAGAGTGCACTTCAAACAGCCCTTTTCCTATTGTGAGACATGGGCTGGGACACTTTCTTTAATAGATTTTATGGCTGGATGTATTTTGGTACTACTAAATGTTGAAGTGAAGTTTGGAGTTACTTCAAGTGCACTTAATGAAATTAAAATAGCTTTTGGCTATTTGGCATTTTCACTCAAAATAGGAAACCTGTTAGTCTCCATGGTTTTAACTACTTGATTGAACTGCAGTTAGTAAATTAAAATATCATAAGTGCAGGCCATTATGTAGAATATTAAGAAATCAAAATATGAAATCAGACTGCAGGGGAAAAGTGTGTTTGACAGACCAGGCCTGTATGATCACATTTGTAATTTGTAGACAGGACAAGTTGGAAGAGAGCACAACTTAGTGGTCCAGTGTTAGGATCTGATATAAGCAGAGGTGAAATCTAAAACTTTTATTCAAGTAATGTATGCACTTTTTTGAGTTGGTAGTGCATTTATTTCTGCACATAGGAATGAGAACTCCAGCATATCCAGAACCTCTGGATATATGCACGATTTACCATAGAAAGCCAAGTGTATTTTAATATTTCACTGTACTATCTTATTTGTTATTAACCAAGCTTGGACATTTTTTGCACATAGGTGGCTCTCCCGTTCTGGCTCCAAAGACCCCCACAGCCCCTCCAGACAAAGTCCCTATAAAAGTCAACCTCCTGCAGTTCAGGAAGAATGTCTCTGACCTTAGGATGCAACTCCATCAAATGAGACAGCTACAGGCAAGTCTTTCTATGCTCTTAATCAATTTACAGTCCACCCAATAGAAGATACCTTGGCCACTTAGGATGACACAGTATGGCTGTACAGATTTGGTCTCATATCTCACCCTGCTCTTTGCATGTCTTTAGCTCCAGAACCAAGAAGCATTACGATTGCAGCTCAAAAAGGCAGAGCAGGAAATCAGTGTTAAACTGGCAGAGGCTGTGCAGCGTGTGGAGGACCCTGTACAGAGGCAGAGGACAGTAGTCGAAGAGGATCGGCACAAGTATCTGAGTCTAGAGGAGCGCGTTCTCACACAGCTCAGGTGAGTTCACATAAAGTTTATTGCCTCCTCTAGCATATTGTTTGTAATATTACCCGGGTTATTAGCACTTTCACATGCTCCTCGGTACACACCCATGAAGTTCCTGTCAGTGTGCTTCCCTTTATAGAAAATCCCCAAAAGGCATTTTAAGCTTACCTGACCTATTCACTCACTTTGACAAGCCATCGCCCACTAAATTACAGCCAACAGGTTTATTCTGACAAGCCTCCTAGACAGCCACTTAAAACAATAGACTTTAATTACTCAGTGCCCTGCTCTCTCTCTTTCTCTCGCCAACTTGGAGCAGTAATTGAATCTTTTTTATTTGGCTATTTTTACTGGCAAGGTCAAAAAGTGTTGTTCTACTAGACAGTGGTGAACATATACTCCCTCAAACACAATGGTAGCAGCCATAGAGAGACTAGAAATCAGCAGGCCCGGAAGTCAGTGGATTAAGCACGCAGTTAATATTGGTATCCAGCCAGTTTGGAGTCAGCAAAATACATCTGCTGCCACTTTAAATAGGGCATGATAATTGGCTTTAGGACCAGTGGGGAAAAATGTGAAAGGCATAAAAAAAACTGACATCCCAAAAGGTAGACTAAATATAACAAAAAAGACATATATTGGCAAAAACAAGCAAAAATAGTAATCGTAGTAGTTGTAATAGTAATAGGATAAGAATAGTAGTAATCATAGTAGAGGTTGTAGTAAATAGTAAACATAATTGTAGTACTAGTTGTAGTAATAGCAGTAGGAGTACTTTCTACTTAATTAAACATTACACTAAATACTTTTCTGAAATTATATTTTTGCCCACTACTTTATTATTTGAGTAATATTATTTAGTAGTAACAGTACTTTAACTTAGGTACACATTTAGAGTATTTCTTCTCCCTCTGAGCATTAGTTTTTTATTTCTGCAAATCATAAAGTTATACTGTGTTATTTACTGTATTGGTAAGCTTTGTCTGTTTTGTTGATAGGTGACTGTTTCCTTCTCAGCTGGAATTCCCCATCATCATTCCTAATATCAACAGTCCTTGATATAACAGGGCATTTAACACACAGTTTCCTTATTTCCTTCTCTTTGGGGGAGGTGCTATTAAGGAGTGTGTCTGTACCTGTATCTTCTGGAGTCATGACACACTCAAAATATACTTTCATACTAGCTACCCTTTTTAGCTTCAGCGTATAAAGTAAGAGGTTCCTTTTAATATATATGCTCATTTTACATAGATAAAACTATGTCTTAGCTGTGGTTTAGAATGACATCCAGCTTGAGTATTTTGGTTTGGTAAAAAATAATAATACTTGAAATACTTATTGGAAATACGTTTAACTTTCTACTTATGGGTGATTAGGCTTATGTTTACACTGCTGGAACACTATACGGTAGCTTCCTGCCCCCTCCTGTCTAAAGTGGGTAATTACTCTTTATTGTATAAGTTTGCTAAATGTTTGTTAAGCAGTAAAAAACATATTCTTTATAAAAATTCATAATAATATTGTACATACATTTTTGGACAAATTGTGCTTTAATTTGCGTAAATATTTTAAAATCACAAATGTGTAAAGTATTTTTTCACTTTGATGGCATAGTGGGTAACATGCTCCAGAAGGTCTGTTGTTTGATGCAGGTTTGAGTTGTCCACACCACATTGAATTCTTTCTCTCTTTCTCTGTGCAGTGAGCTGGAGCAGTATGTGGGCTCATTGCAGAAGGACTCCACTTCGACACAGCGAGTAGTGACCCTGAAAGATGTAGAAGAGGGAGCCATCACTCTGAGGAAAGTGGGAGAGTCGCTAGCTGGGCTCAAAGGTTAGTTGTAGTAATTACATCCTAGTGCCAGGAAAGTTTGAAGATGTTCATAAAGTTTGAAGACCACATTTATTCTTTATATATAGTTTGTTATAGTTAGGCATTTTTAGCTCTCTCATTTAAAGATCCTTGTGTTGTTTTCTTAGGAGAATTCCCAACTCTACAGACCAGGATGCGGGCTGTGCTGCGAGTGGAAGTGGAAGCTGTTAAGTTTTTGAAGGAAGAGCCTCATAAACTGGATAGCATGCTGAAAAGGGTCAAGACACTTACTGACACACTCAGCGGTCTCAGAAAGTAAGGAACAGAAAAAGGCACAAAATAAATAAGTATCAGTAGGAGTTAGGAGAGGAGGGAGGCAATAGAAGTTGAAAACAGAAAGCACTTCTTGAGCCACTCACAAAGTCTGTAATGTCGGAGATTGTACTCTGTGATTACACTGGCAGGCTGGTCTTCATCCCATCAAAGAGGTCATTCTGTGTGGACAGAGGAGTGTGACGTCCAACTTGATTTACTTCCATTGCCGTCAGTGAAGCGATAAGTGAATTAATTTGGTGGACACTCCAGCCCCTCATTTCCATTTTAATATGCCAGAGATACCAAAGTCACTTCTGACTTTTCTTTCATTCCAGTCTCAACAACTTTTTTGACTTAAGACAATCTATGTTGACAATCTACAGTCTCTCCGAGTGGAGTCAGCATGTGCTAAAGGGCCCATATTATGCTGTTTTTTAGTGTCTTTTAAATTAATTTAGGACACCTCTAGATCAGCATCTTACATTTTGTTGTCATTTGACTCTGTGAGAAACGCTCAGATTAGGTCCCTGTCACTTTAAGAGCCCTTGGCCCAGCTGCTATCACGCCCCTTCACATGTCCTGCTGCAACCGTGCAGTCCACGGTGGGTTTTGTTTGGTTGCTGCGAGGGAGGTGTGAGCTGAACGGGACTGGGCTTTGAGGGGGGAGTTTCTGTCCTTTCAGGAAGTTAGCGTAAATAAATAGAGGATTACTCAAACATGCGCGAATGAAACAAAAACACATCTCCAGGTATGTTTCTGATGCAGAAATATGGTAGAAAAAAGTAGATTTTGCAGAATAGGGCCCCTTTAGGATAGGCATGTTTTAGGGGAATTTGTGACTTTTTGAATCCAAATATTTTTTCTGAGTAAAAGTATTTTTTGATCCTAGTAGTAGCAGTAACAGTAATAGTAACAGAGGTAATTGTAGTTATTGTAAGTAGTAATTGTAGTGGTAAAAATAGCTGTAATAGTAGTGCAGTAACAGCAGTAGCGGTAGCTATTGTAAAAATAATTATAGTAGGCTACTAGTAGTTGTAGATGTGAATGTGCTAGTAAATAATTGTCTGCCTGTTTTTGTGTTAGACCTGTGACTACTGTCCAGGGTATATCCTACTTAAGGGGCATAGTTGCTGGGATATGCTCCAGCCACCCACAATTATACCCGTAATAGGAATATGTGAAAGAACATGAATTCTGCACTACATTGACTAAATGTATGTTTCTTCTCTCTATAGATATGCAACTGAAGGCAATCAGAAGGGGCCTGGTACAGCCAATGTCCCAGTAGACAGCAACACACTTACAGCAGAAACAACCACTGAATCACCTTCATTATCAGCCAGCCCAAGCTCCACATCTGCCCCACTTGAAGCCCAAAACTCCACCATCAAATCCGAAGTTATGCCCTCCTCCCCAGTGGTCATCCATAAAGTGCAGAGCTCCCCAGTCCACATACAGCAGTCTCAGCAGTCTGCAGCTCTGACCACTCAGCCTAGTCCACCTCTCACTCCTAGCCCCACCAATGCTCCCAGTCCCAACCCAAGCAAGGGTCAAGGCAGGGAGTCACCCAAGGGTGTCTGTGTGGATACACCGACCAATAAGAGAACCACTGGGAATCAAGCAAGTAATGGCAACGGGAGTGTACACAAAGATATGGTGATAGAGGAGCTGCAGAGTATCCCTGAAAAGAGCAAAAAACGAGCATTGTCTATAAAGGTATGATTCGTCATTCAACAAGTTTTTAGTTATAAATATAATCTACACACTTCTGTTTGTTTACAGGCTGCAGAGAAAGAATGGGAAGAGAGGAGGCAGAACATGGGCCACTACGATGGAAAAGAGTTTGAGAAGATTCTTCAGGAGGCTCAGGCCAATATGATGAAGGGAATTCCTAATCTAGAAGTGGAAGAGAAACAGTCAATTCTCCCTGCTGCCTCTGTGGAAAACCCAGGCAGCCCTAATACTGTGGAATCACCAACAGGTACAAACACACAAACTTGTTGCCCATTATCTTATGCAAACACCATTTGATTATGTATCTGATGTTTTACAGAAGAGAACAAATCTGAATCCAACACAGAAAAAAATGCCAAAAAAGCTCCTGAAAAACTCCCTAAACCTACAAAGCCAACTCTTGAAAGATCCACCAGGGTCAACAGCGAGCAGCCTCTGATCATGAGACAATCTTCAAGAGATAATGGCACCAAATCTGGATCTGAGAAGGCCAACAAGTCTCCCCCGCCTCCTCCTCCCAGGAAAACATACTCCAGTCCCACCTCAGGCATGACCACCACCCGCTCTGGTGAGGTGGTCTTCACCCGGAAGGAGTCTGTGTCCACTCAGGTTAGTGAGAGTGAGAAATCGCTGAAATGAGTTCCAATAATAATATAAAATAATGTTGAGCCAAAGTGTACTACAGAACATTGTACTATAACTGTATTTTTCTATAATGTAATGTACTCTTTAAGTATATTTTCTAAAGCATGCTCTTACTTTTACTTGAGTAAATCTTTACAAACTCTACATGAGTAAAAGTACTTTTTGAACTTAGTGGTAAAGAGGGTAGTAATAATGGTAGCAGTATTACTCATAATAATTGTTAGTAGTGTTAGAAGTTGTAGTTTAAACAGAAGTAATAGTACCTGGATGTTGATCAAAACCTGGACACTGAGAACTTAAAGGCTTGTGATATTACTTGTAGATGAGTAATCTGAACCTCATTTTCTCACTCTTATTTTAGGAGGTTGAAGATGAGCCTCCACCTCAATCTCCACAACCCAAGTCCCCCATGGTTCCACCAGAGACCAAGCCCAAGCCGAACACTCCGCCTCCTGTGACACCCCCTGTTACTCCCCCTGCCCCCAAAGAGGAGGAGGATGAAGGTGACAAGATTATGGCAGAACTTCAGGTTAGATTTATGCATGCTTACTACACAAACACAAAGTCATGGGATCATGGGTCATCTTTTTTCTGTATTTTGGGCGTTGGTTGTCTGTCCTTTCTTTCAATGATTGCTGACTTTCTGGTGGATACCTGCAGCAGTCAAATCCGGCTTTTAGGGTTTGACGGCAAACTCCAAATCCATCTTCCTTTTTCCCTTCGCTTCTCTCCACCCTTTAGGTTTTCCAGAAGTGCTCAGTTAAGGAAGTAGATGTGAAAAATTTGGTCGAGCCTACACCTCGCATTGAGCCTCAAATAAGAGAACTAAGAACGGGGATGTTAGTGCCCCTTAAAGAGAAAAAGGTAAACTATACGTCGTTGTACAGCTGCCCAGCTAACTGCCTGCCTCTCCCAACTGTCTGACGCTGCCAGTGGCTTAACACTTCTACAACTTCTGCACCCTTGCTTTTGCTCAAGAGAAAAATAACAGCTGCCTTCACAAGTTCCTTTTCCTGGCTGCCACATTTTCCTCCCTTGTTTGATCCCTCTGGATATCACAACTTCAAATAATTTCAGGATTAAGTCTGCAGAAAAAAAAGCATCCGAATGTATAGTATTTTGTGTACTCAGACCAGTAGATCCTATGTCTTGTCACTCATTTAATTATGTATTTTTCTTACAATAAATAAATGAGTTAAATACATTGTCCTCTGTCTTTTTTTGAAGACACAGCAAACAAAAAGTGACAACTGAAATCACAGACCAACATTGAAGAGTTTGAATAATTTTTTAATGTTTTTGCAGACTTGGTTCACTAGAGGTCAGTCTGGCCCATTTTGCATGCCTTTCTCCTTGATCTGATAAATGACTTTTCTATTCCTCTGCTGTTTTCCCTCAGTTTGCTTTTCCCACTTTACAATTATGTTTACAACAGCTAATATCTCAGCCAATCGTGACAAGCTACAGCTATTTTGTCTCTTAAGATTAGATCTATTGTGTATTAAACTTGGCATTGAAATAAACTTGTCACTCTAAATGCAGAATAATATCTAATGTTATAGAAGAAGCTAATGTCAGTGAACACTATTTTACCTATTAGTACAAGTTGTAGCAAAACCTAAATAGGCACATTCATTTAGTCTCTGTTACTGTTACTGTTATTACTTGTAGCGTAAAAACAAGGAAACAAGAAATTAGTTAGATCAAGAATAATCTGAAATTATCTGTCAAAACATCAGAAAATTTTAGTTTTGTATTGCTTGGTTTTATAATAATGAATCATTTTAGAGGTCCTGAGTGGCGTATCCCAGCTTCTTTGGGCATGAGGTGGAGTGCTCCCTGTACAGTCCGTGGTTAATTGCACCTCTAGAAAATGTTTTAAAAAAACTTGTTACACTTGTTATACTTAAACACATTATGTCTGGAAGCTGGGCAGAGTGAATGGTTGTGCGGCAGTTTAAATTTGTAACTGTTATCTACAGTGTACCCGCTTTAGGCCCATAGTTAGTAGAACAGGTTCCAGTCATCATAAGGGTTTAAAAGAAAATGACACAAAATAATATAAATAATAATGAGTGGAAGCCAGGCTGTGCACCCAACAATGCTTTTCCATAGAATGGTGGCTTTCTAAAATTACCTCTGTGATAACATTAGCTTAACAACTTAAGTGTTTATTATTGCTATTCAAGTCATTCCTAATATGCAAACTGACACACCAGTTGCACCGTAATATAATACCCTCACACATTGTCCTACCAGACCTCAGAGCCCAATCGGGAAGAGAAAGATCCAGACACCGATGAAAATGGAAATACTACAGTTCGACAAAGCCAAGGGGTGCGTATAAGAATGACCTTTTGTTAGATATACAGTAGTCATCATTTGTTATATACATTCGGCAAGGTCTTAAAGTGAGTCTAATTCATTGTGTTGACTTGCAGGTCATATACTACGTGACTGGACAGATTCCCAAAGAACCTCCACCACCCACACCAGGACAAGAGGAGACGCCCGAACCCCCGCGAGAGCCCACTCAGCCGCCATCACAGGTGTCAAATGTCAATGTTAATACCGGTTCTTCAGAGCAGCACCAGCTGCCAAAGCAACCCAGATCACCTACAACACCTCCACCAATATCTCCAAAACCTGCTGGACTAAACGGATTCAAACTTCCACGGAAGCACATGAAACGCTCGGAATCCATGAAGACCACTGCAGAAATGGAAAAAGGCAACATGCGTAACAAAATTAACAATGAAAAGAAAAAGGAAAAGGTTATTCAGGATCATGTTAAAGCTATAATTACTGAGCCTTTGACAGTTGTAAATAATGACAAAGAGATTTCAGCAAAGGTTGTTAGTGAAAACAGGGCACCACCTAAAGGTAACTTTGAGCAGGCAAATGAAGAGGCAAGTCTTAGCCCAGATTTGCCCGGAGAAGAAGCACCTCCACCTCCTGATAACATAGCCTTTATGATCACTAACACCAAGGTACAAGCCCTGTCCAATGGAGAATACCAGGAATTGGTGAATGCTAAAAAGGGAAGCGTACAAACTGTAACTGTAGGTAATGCAGCCAGCAAACCAAACTCGCCAGTGGATTCTAACGCACCACAGGATAATGGCTTTAACAAGAAACCAGTCATCATTATATTCAATGAGCCTATGGACATCCGGTCAGCTTACAAAAGACTGTCCACCATCTTTGAGTGTGAGGAAGAGCTGGAGAGGATGTTGGCAGAGGAGCGGATCGATGAGGAGAGCGAAGAGTCAGACAGTGAGAGGAGTGGTGGGCAGCAGGTCAAAGCAGAGACAGAGACTGACGTGGTTGATGGCAAAAAGTCCAAGTCCTCACAAGCTGATCAAAGCTTATCTTCCTCGTCGTCATCATCCATCAATGAAATATCAGACAGTACCGGGAATCTAGAGTCAAGCGGAGATGGAAAAGATGGCAAGAAGAAATTCAAATTTAAGTTCCCGAAGAAACAGCTGGCGGCGTTGACCCAAGCGATCCGCACGGGGACTAAATCTGGGAAGAAGACTTTACAAGTGGTTGTTTATGAAGACGAGGAGGAATCTGATGGTACAGTTAGACAGCACAAAGAAGCAAAGAGGTTTGAGATTTCACGTTCCAAATCTTTAGCAGAAAGGTCATCGGGAGTGCCTCAGCTAAAAAAACAGAACTCTGAATCTCTTTGCCGTACAAATGAGATTCGCAAGAACACGTACAAGACGCTGGACAGCTTAGAGCAGACCATCAAGCAGCTGGAAACTACGATTAGTGAAATGGGGCCTCTTTCGCCTGATGACACTCTCATCACAGAGGAGAGTAACAGCAAGGGCAAGAGCTTAGAAGGAGGGTTAAAAAGATCTTCCTCGCTTCCAGCTTCTAGAGCCTCTGGCCCAAAGGTACCACTGAAAAGCGCACTGAAGAAGCCTAAAATCCTTCCTCGCCCTGTAGTCGTCCCCACTACCATCACTACCAGCACCACCACTACTACTACTACTCCATCTGACCCCAGTGACCCCAGTGCTCCCAGTGCCCCCTGCTCCATACAACAGGTCTCACTTTAGCTCCTATCACTCCGGGAAGTCTTGGGGTTCTTCTTTGTTTTTGTTTTTTCCAAATCTACCTTCCTTTAACCACTAAAAAAAATTACAGAATCATTATTCTACTCCATTGGTGCTTGGAAGCGTTGGGAATGCCCCCTGTGGCTCTCTCTCTCTCCGCTCTGTGAAATCATGGTGACATCATGATTGGCGGTGGCATTGTTATTACCAGGTTCCTTGCTACCACCTACTGTATTTCCTTCAAGTCGTTGCTTAAAACTTTGTGGTTTTCAGCAAGTGTCAATCTCTTCATCAAAGACACACTCATGATGATTAGTCTTTGTTGACCTTTTTGCATGTTCAAATGTTTATTGACTATACTGGGTGCATGATCTTTATTTGGTTCACATTATTGAGGTGGTAATGAACATTTTTTTTCTTCTTGTCAGTGCCTTGAATTTTCACACTTCCTGTATGGTGTGTTTTTTTCTTTCTTTTATTTTATTTTTCTTCATTTGGATCCCCTTGCAGAATGCCAGTGTTGCTTCCCCAACTAGTCGGATGCCCGTCCCTTTGTCCGCGAAGTCCAGGCAGTCGTCTACAGAAAAAGCAGGAAAACAGCAAAAACTGCAGGATCAGAGGCAGTTCCGACAGGTAGTTCTTCTCTAGGGCTGGCAAAAAATATATAGGGATCAGAACTTACGGCATGTAACATAATGGAGAAAAGACTACCAAAGCTTGAGCTATCATGTGTTTTGAAAAAATATATATATTAAAAAACGCCAAGGCTGGCAACTGTGGATCTGTTAACGTTTCTCTCAAGAAGGCATGTTTGACTCTTGACTGTTACCCCCAATAACATCACTGTACTGTACTGTATGCTTCTGCATGTCCACACTGCTCATGGTCTTCACTGTGTTGGTGACTTAAACAAAAGAAAAAAAAAATGGATAAAAATGGCAACAGGAAGTGGACTCCTATCCATGTCATCATCCAAGTTGTCATCTCATCTCCAGTTCCCATCACAGCTGAGTTCCTAAACAGTGTTGCCACATTCCTACAACACGCTTATGGCTAAAAAAAAACTTAACTGACCTTTCCCTTCTCACAATGCACTTTGCAACAACACTGCACAGCTTCTTAACCTCATGGTGATATATATATTTCCTTACCTCCACAAGATTCCCACCACCAACTTGCATCGTCCAACTGGAAAAACGGGCCATGTTCCCTCTGTCGCTCTCACCCTTTTAACACCTAACCCCTTGCCCGAAACCTCCACTACTGCCTTCCTATGCAACTCCTCCATTTGAACCCAGATCTGTCTGCCACTTTTCTTTCTAACACCTTTCTTGTAAAACAGAGCTTTTTAGTTGTGTCTTAGTGATGTCACTGTTTAGTTTGTATGTCTATAACTTGTAGTTCTTTTTTGTTTAACATCGTCTTGCCTTGCATATGTATTATTTGATTTGACAACCAGTATCTGTTTTGGCATCTCTGTTTACAGGCTAACGGAAGTGCTAAAAGAGTGGGAGGGGATCATAAAACTACTTCCCCGACTGTACCCGTGTCTAAAATCCCCTCTTTTTATCCTAGCTCTGCTAAAGGCAGCTCCCAGTCTGCACCAGATGCTACTAACAACATTAATCCCTCTTCCTCCTCCTCCTCTTCTGTAACAAAGTCCTCCATGTTGTCCACCCGCTCCGGCTCGCTCCCTCTCCCCTCCTCACACATCCCCTCTCTGTCTAACGGATCCCTCAAACTGTCCTCACAGCACACAGGTAAAGCTCTGTCGTTCTCCTCGCAGAATGGCCGAGCGCACTCCTCCTCTTCCTCCTCCTCCTCATCTTCCTCCACCCCCTCCCCTCTGTCGCCCACTCCTTTGGGCCCAGGTGGGAAGAGCATCCGCACCATACACACCCCAAGTTTCAACAGCTACAGGGCCCACAACGGCAGCAGCAGCAAATCCTGCATCCCAACAGTGGCTAAGGACACTGCCTAGCACCATCATGGCAGACCATCATCAAACGTTTAGTTCATATAATTTTTGTGTTTTTGTTTTTGTGATGCACTTCCTGTATTTCGACACTGGCATTGTCACTTAAGTTGCATTTTCATTTTTGCTTGAAGGTATACCAAATACCCTAGCAAAATATTTTATAATGAAACTTGTTGCCACTTGTAAAGGTTGGCACTCTTATGGTGTTAAAAAAAAATCTATTTTTCTTGATGTACTGTAGCTATGAATAGGGACTTGATGTACAATCATATGTAAAATGAGTTTTATTTTTCAAAACAGAGGTTGGATAACCATAGTATATTTAATCTTATATATTTCTTATGTTGCTTCAAAACAACCCTTGTATATGCCTTTTTATGAATGTATACGTAAAGTATACAACAACTCATTTTAATCTGGTTTTGTATAGTGTTTTATCATTGTCACCCATACAAACTGCCAATTTCTTTAACAAAAATATAGCACTGGTGTTATGAGTAATACAAGTTTTCATGTGTGTGCCTATTGCCAAAACTTGTACAATTACTCACTCCAGGCCTATTCCAACCATGACATTAGGGGAACGTTACAAGCACTCAAAAGTGTGGCCGTCAGCGTACACACAGTTGGTCTAAGTTAACATGTATTGTTGTCTAAATGTAAACTGTACTAAAAAAAGTGAAATATCAGTTCTGCCATTTGTACATAGATGCTTGTACTAAAAAAGATGAGTAGTTTTGTTAACATACCAAAGTTTATTTGTATGCATGCGTTTTAAATACTTTTAGGAGAGTGGTGTAAAAGAATAATAATGTTTGCACAGATAGATTTTGTAAATATTTGGTCTTCTCTCATTTTTTGTAAAGCTTTAAAATCATACTATAAAAGAGATGTGGTAAGGACAAAACCTGTTGAATTAGCAAAAATAAAGACTTGTGCATGCTTGTAATGCAGTGGGCTTCAATGTTTTCATTTTCATTTTGAGAACCAGACAAATGATGGTTTTTCCACTGATCATGCGTGTATCAACAAACCACACGTCACCTAACACTTCTCTAGAGCTTCTTCCACTTCACCTATTTTATTTCTCACACCAAGTCTCACCCAGCATAAAGTGGAGCTTAGCCCTATGCCTCACTGGCACTACAGGTGAGAAATAGATGGTTTAAATTACATTTCTTTCTTGTATGTATTATTTTTATGATAATTACAATTGACACTCATTACGTCATTACATTACATTAAATACAGTAAATAACGTATTTTTTTGTGTCGCATGCAGAAGTGAAGGTACTAGATGCATTTACTCAAGTACATTTTTGTGGTACATTTTAAGAACATGCTTTTAATTTTACTTGAGTAATGTTTTAAGATTTTAAAAGACCTCTGTTTAAGTAGTAATGGGTTAAAGTATTTTAGTAGTGGTGGTGGTAGTAAACTTAGCAGTAGTAATAATATCCCTAACAATAGTAAAGTAGTTTATTAAATTTTTAGCAAAAATATATATTCTAAATATTTAAAAATTGAGCATGGTTATGTATATTAAGCAGCTACAAGATACTTCTTTATTTCCTGCAACTGAAGTTACTATGGCTATAAATATATTGTGAAGTGTATAGACTTCCTGTTTCCTTGATTCTTACACAATGCCTGTAATCAACCATACAGGTTTAAATTTAAAAACTAGAAGTGTCTTTTGCATTGATAAAATCTTATAACAAATTCGAGTATAAATATAATGTCTTTATCTTTCACACACCAGCTATGAACATCTCTGAGGAGGAGACGGTGCAGGGCTGGCATTTCAGAGGCTCTTATGAGGAGAACATTGTATTTTCTGCATTCTACCTCCTGGTCTTTGTGTTTGCTGTCCCTGGAAATGCATTGGCAGTGTGGGCCTTCTACCATCAGAAGAGCACCTCACCATCAAAGGTCTTCCTGTGTCATCTGGCAATAGCAGACATCTCTTATGTTCTCCTTCTACCGATGCGTATAGTTTATCATTTGTATGACAGCCACTGGCCTCTTGGACATGTCATCTGTCAGCTGGCAGGCTTCCTCTTTTACCTGAACTTGTACTGCAGCCTCTACCTGATGAGCCTAATCAGCCTAGACAGATTTCTGGCTGTGGTCCTGCCCATCAAATCACTGTCTATAAGAAAGGCCCTGTATGCAAAGGTAATTGTTGGTATATTGTGGGTTTTAGTAATTGCATCTGTGAGTCCAATGCTTTTTTCAAAAAGAAATGTCATTCGTAACACAACTGACATTTGCAACAAACTGTATTTAGAAAAGAAGTCACCAGAAGCACTGGTTTCAACTGTTGTTGCATTCAGTATTCCACTGACTATAATAATGCTCTCCTACATATTTATACTACTGAGACTAAGAGGGCTCAGGCAACAGGAAAAGAGACGTGTCAAAGACAAAGTTATAAAAATGATCATTCTTATCATTGTGAACTTCCTCTTTGCATTTGTGCCTTATCACGTGAGCCGTATTATTTACATTCAAAGTCACACTCTTGAACATGTGAGCAGTGCAACCCAAGAGACAGTGGGAAGAGCCAACTGGATTACATCTGCACTGACCTGTGTCAGCGGGATACTGGATCCTGTCATGTACTTCTTTCTCAACCGTGCATTCAGGAACAAGATGTGCCAGCTGTTCTGTAAAAGCAGAACAGATATTCAGTAAGCAATAGATAGCATACTGTGTAAGTCTTTGTCCTCTGTTTCATGAAAACATACAGGAAGTAATAAAACAATATTTCATTATCACATTCTGCCCACAATTTACAGAGGAAATGAGCAGCTGTGATCTCACAAGCAAAACAGGTCTATTTCCATCTGTAAAAAAAAATAAAAAATAAAAAATAAGACATTAAAATAATTTTAAAAAGTAAATAAAAAATGTGTTCATCTGTATCATATTGATTGCTTGGAAGCAAAGCGGCGTAGGTGCGATTTTACAGATTTTACAGGAGAGCCAAATCAAACACAGTATTTAATATTTTAGTGTTATCAAATTGAGAATCTCTTTGAAATTTATACTGCTACAGTTTTAGTTGGAAATTATTTATTAACCTTTTTTAAAATGGCAAAAAATTGAGATACGCCTTTTTGACACTAACATTTCCCCAATGAACATATAAACATAGAACTTGGGCATAAGTAAAACAAATGGAGACAGAATGAAGATTTTCATCTTTCAACACACACAGCAACTAACACAGAGCTCTTTATGTTCCAGAGAAAAAAGTAAAGTAGTTGTGTGTTGGATGATGGCTGGAGGATTATTTAAAAACTAAATCTAGGGATTGTTTTATGCATTTTCCACATTCAAATGGTTCATAATTTATTTTTATTTTATTGTTGTTGCTGTTTGTTCCAATGGTCATAGGGTCATGAAACTTCTAACTGTGCATTTCATATTTTGTAATAAAATAAACAAACATTAAATAAACATTAAAAAGGTATAAACTATCACTATGACTAATTAACTAATTATATTTTCTGTACATCATAAACATCAAGTCTTAACACAATTCTGCAGTTTCCTTACTAATCTGATAATAAAGGGAGTATAGTCTGTTATTCTGCTTCAGAACTTATACTTTACAGTCTGTTTTGTAAATACACATAAACTGTTTTATTCATATCTGTATATGTTATAAATTTAGATTAGTCCATTTATATCTCATTTACCCTCTTTTATTTACTTAATTTTATTACCGTTTTATGTATGCACCAAAATACCAAATTCCTAGCGAAGTGAAACTTTTTGCCACAAAAACATTGTGAGATGCTTCCATTTCTGATTTCAGTCAATAACATAAAACTAGGGCATGCTTCTTAGCCAGAACAATTTTTTATCCTAAATAGGAATTTTCGACCTAAATAAAGGTTAAATATAAATAAATAAATAAATATTATATTATTATACATATTGTTATAGTTACACAATGCTTTACTCAGTTCATTCTGAGTTATGCCTAAGTGCTGTGAGAAGGTTCCACCATTGATTTGCTCAGTGTCAAAGGGCGTATGTGGTCTTTTTTGCCACTGAACAAAACTCCAATTTACTGTTAGGCCTTTTAGTTTTTCTTAAATTACTTCTTTGGGGTCAACAATTAAGTTCTGTCCTTTTGCCACTGAAAAGATGTCACTGCTTTCATTTGATATATAATATTCACATTCGTCCAAATGCCACTTACGCACCATGGCCTCCAAGCCCTCGATATCAAAGGGAAAAAAAAGTTCATATGTATCATATAACTTGTAAGCAAAGGCCAGATGTAATTAGTTAGGTTGCCTGTGTATTGAAATGAAACATAAACCAATACTCTTCAATTGTAAAAAAAGAGAATATTTGAAGAATCCATCCATCTATTGCAACCAAGTTTGAGATATTTTTTGGTCTACGTGAGCCACCGTACTTTGACTTGTTACCAAGGTAGCGAGGAAGAAGCTGTGGAGCCGCCTTTCGGTTTAAAGTTTATTTTTTAACGTTACTTTTATTTACCTAGTTAGCATCGATGTTATTTCGGCTTAGTCCACCCTCGCTAAAGTTATCATCGTCCTTTACTGCTGTAAATGTCAGATTAGCAGAAACAGGCACCCTCCTCTGTAAGTTGCGTAAAGTTAGCCGTTAGCTAAGAAAACATAAACTTGATGTAGTTTATTTTCATTGGTCTAAAGTCACTTTTGTATTCGTTTAGAACCTTTAACTAAACATAGATCTGTAACTATAACTATGCATACTTTAAATTAACGTTAACTTAACTTCAACTAAGAAGCCTTGCCTTTGAGGATGCTCACCTAAAAACCTCTTAGTATCTTAGACTGCCCTGTTAGTTGTAGTGAAAGGGCAGTCATGGACAGTGGAAACGCAGAATCAGTTTGAAACGGCCACGATGGGCACGGCTTCCTCTCTGGTGAGTCCAGGTGAGGTGATCGAGGATGGATACGGCGGCGAACGGGGAGAAGCCTGTGAGATACCGGTGGAGGTGAAGCCGAAAGCCCGTCTCCTCCGCAGTTCATTACGCCGAGGGCCTCGAGCGATTGGGGCTAGCTTCAAATCAACAGGCTCCGTGGACCTAGAATATGCTGCAGAGTACGAGAGACTGCGTAAGGAGTATGAAATATTTCGTGTCAGCAAAAATAATGAAATTGCGTCGATGCAAAAGAAGGAGGCCAAGCTGGATGAAGAGAACAAAAGGCTGAGAGCTGAACTTCAGGTAAAGTCACTGCTACGTTACTACTAGGGTGACCACCTGGCCCACTTTTGGTTGTACTGTACAGCCATTTAAGCATCGGTCCCACCGTCCCACTTATTTTGAAAACGTCCCTCTTTGTCATTGGTTCTCTGTGGATCTTGTAAAAATAGAGATTCGCGTTAAGAACATCAAGGCATGGTCAGTATTCCTTGTGTAAAATGTAGAATAAATATTTGTAGGTGTCCTGTCTCTGTGGGTTGAATATATGGTTGTTGTGTTCTGTCCCTGCTTTTCAAGAAAGGCCTCGCAATCAAGCTGTGAGTTGGGCTTGGTGCTGGATTGTTTTGAGAAAATGCAGAGCTTTGATTCTTTTTCTATTCCACATTTTTTATTCCAATGAATAAAGTATCAATAAATACATTACATTATTACAGCACATCCGATGTTTTATAGGCCCTGAAGCAACTCGTATCTCAGTAAGTTGATAAGTTAGATTTTTACATCAAAACAGTTATTTCTCCAGTCCGTCCCACCTTTTCCCACAAAGTTGCACAACTTGTCCCGCTTTTAGTACTTTTTGAAGTGGTCACCTTAGTTACTACTGGGCTGTAGACAACTATTATAATAACATTTTTATGCAAGGAATTATAATTGAAAGTGTGTTACCTCAAGATGAAAATTAAATGTGTAGATGTTTTGATATAGTAATGTGCTTTCCATTATTTTCCAGTATTCTGTTTCTAAAAGGAAATGTAACTTACAAATCAAAGTATCTAACTGCTACTGCTGAGCAACATTTAGGTTACACAGCAAGATTAGACTGTCTTATGTTAACAGGCACTGCAGAAGACCTACCAGAAGATCCTTAGAGAAAAGGAAAGCGCTCTTGAGGCAAAGTACCAAGCCATGGAGCGAGCTTCCACTTTTGAACATGACAGAGACAAGGTTAAAAGGCAGTTTAAGGTACTTTAAGATGTATGTTGCCTTGCACGTTAACATTTTTAAATTCATTTGAAGACTAGAATCACACATTTTATTGCATATATTGTTCTTTAGATTTTCCGTGAGACAAAAGAGAAAGAGATTCAGGATCTGCTGCGGGCCAAAAGAGACCTGGAGGCTAAACTGCAACAGTTGCAGGCACAGGGCATCCAGGTCTATGATCCCAATGACTCAGACTCAGATGACAACCAGACTACTGTCACTGGTAAAACCCTCTATATACACTCAAGTATAACATACCTTAAATGATTACCCTTTTATCTGGCATGCCTTCAGCTGCAGGGACCCATTGTGAGTACTGGACTGGTGGTGTACTTGGAAGTGAGCCCTCTATGGGTAGCATGATGCAGTTGCAACAGACATTTAGAGGACCAGAGTTTGCTCACAGTCTAATAGATGTGGAAGGACCCTTCGCTAATGTTAGTAGAGGTACGTTCCTAAAGGGCTAATTTTATGGCCACATTATCTTTATATTGATGGTATGATTTGGACATTCTTACTAGATTTTTTTTGTATTCTGTGTTATTTCTTGTCCGTCAGATGATTGGGATGCTGCTGTGGCCAGTCTTCTTCAGGTCTCCCCTCATGTTCCTCAGGCCTTGTGGAGTAACACTGTGCGCTGCTACTTTATCTATACACAGGAAACCAAAGATGAGCTAGACATATATATAAAGGTTGGTCACTCACTAAATTTTTGTTTGATTGGATGAACACACCTATATAATTTATTATTCTGGGTTTTAGGTGTCTATGATCATCTAAGTTAAAACATTTTTGTCTGCAGAAACATTCTCCTAAGCTGCGGAAGATGTGTGAGGGTCTTGGTCATTTCTACCTAAATGTGTGCTTCCCTGAGAACACTGCTGGCTCTTATGCTACAGCGCGCAAGCAGGAGATTGAAAGGAGCTCAGTTTGCGTGCTCCTACTTAAATCTGCTGTTACTAGGTATAGTTAGATTGAAGTTTACATCTTCACTGTTTAATCAGTTTTTATTACTCCACAGTATTAAGTATAAGCTTGAATAAATGAAGAGTGTGACGTCAGGAAAGGCATCCTGCATAAAACATAATGCAAAACATGGAAGATGATTTGCTCTGGTGACCTCACAAGCAGAAAGAAGATTTCCTTATACGCATAGTCCTATATAATTGTACATGGGCTTATTACTAATTATTGCTACTTAATGGTGATTAGCAATGTATGAATAATGTTTTTGGGAAATTAGTGTCACAGATATTGAATGTGAAAAATTTCTTTGCAGTTCAGTGGTGGATGACTGTGAGGAAGCCTTTGTAAAGAATCCTGAGGGCCATCCACTAGTACTTTACCTCAGAGCTGAAGAAGACCAAAAACTGGCTGGGTCTTCCAGGCAACTGCTAGAAAGGATTAATACTGCAGACAAGGCTGGCAAAGTTAAGGTCAGTCTTTAATAGACAATTCCAAGGAAAGGTTTATCTATGGGCAAATCTTAGTTCTCTCTACCTTTTTAGAATTCTGTCTCAATAAAATTGTATTCTGAATAATAACCAGGTTGTGGATCATACTGGTTCTGCAGAAGATGGAGCTAATCTGGTTTACGCTCAGCTAGAAAAAGTCATCAAACAGGTACAGACTTGTCATCAGAAGCACTAATCTTTCAGTTATTGCGGTCACATACAGTATGTTGTCTTGCAACAAATTCTTTCTTACTTCCAAGGAGCTGTTGGGTCTTGAGGGAGGAGATGATGACTCTAAGGATTATGGGATTGAGGAGGGACGAGAGGAAGATTCTGGAGATGTGCTGTGGGACTTGCATGATGAGCAAGAACAGATTGAGTCATACCAGCAGGCTTGTAGCAGCACTACCTCTCAGTTGGGCTTTCAGAAGGTATTGTTAATATGTCCTGCTACTTAAATAAGCTTGTCATTATTTTTCAGTGTATTGCATGTCTTCTGTATTAGTACATAGATCGCCTAAATGACATGATAGCTGCACCTCCGCCCACTCCTCCACTGCTGGTATCCGGTGGCCCAGGTTCAGGGAAGTCTCTACTGCTCTCTAAATGGTGAGGCAAGTTCAATGTTTTTTCCAAATGTGTTGTGTAATGTGTGTCGAACGCATAAATATTATATTGTAATTTTTAGGATTGAATTGCAGCAAAAGCAATCCCCCAACACTTTGTTTCTTTACCATTTTGTTGGTCGTCCACTTTCCACAAGCTCAGAGCCAGTTCTTATAATCAAACGCCTCACAGTCAAAGTAAGGGTCTATACTTCATGCATGTATTCACTTTGACATGTTTGACAAAAGATGAACATGTTGTTTGTCTTATAAAATGTAGTTACTCCAGCACTTTTGGTCCATCTCTGGCTTATCCATGGAACCTAGTAAGATATTAGAAGAGTTTCCTCGCTGGCTTGAAAGACTATCCGCACGCCATCAAGGAAACATAATTATCATTATTGATTCAATTGACCAAATACAGGTACAGCTAAAATGTTTATTTAACTTACATTTTAGATACAATGTACACAATATTAATATCTTGGTTTTCATTGTGAAGCATGCGGAAAGACACATGAAGTGGCTGATTGACCCTCTTCCTGTCAATGTGAGAGTGGTGGTGTCTGTCAATGTAGAGACGTGTCCTCAGGCTTGGAGGTAGGTTTTGCTACATCAAAATAATGTCATAGTTTTTAATTATATTTATAAAGATATAAAAATCATTAATCTCTGTGACTTTGTTAAAATCTGTGTTCAGACTATGGCCGACACTTCATTTAGACCCTCTGAGTCCCAGAGAGGTGAAAAGTGTTGTCAGTGCTGAGTGCCAGAGCATGGATTTCAAACTTCCTAAAGAACAAGTTGGGTTTTGCTTCAATGTTACACAGTTACAGCCATACTTTGTGGCTGTTTCTCTTTAATTTATTCATGCATGTCTGAGCTGATTTCTGACATAAAATAAAGCTGGTATTTGTCAGATGAGCTGACTCATGCTCTATATGTATATACATATATCTTTGTTCAGGAGAAGAAACTTGAAAGGCATTGTCGTTCTGGATCTACTTGTAATGCATTATATGTCACTTTGTTGGCACGTATAATCACAAGGTAAACTAAATATGAATTTAGGAACCCAATCCAACACAAGCATGTTGCTTTGCCACTGTATCCCAGACTGGATGCAGTGTATGGATGCACAGACATGTTATAAAGTCTAACAGCTGTCTGTCTTGACATTATATTTTGCAGTAGTAGATTGTGCTGGTCTTTGGAAAAGCGTCTAGACCAGTGTCTACAATGTCAGGATACAATGTCACTTTATCGGTCAGCACTAAAGATGACACTGAACTCACTCAGTACAGACAGGGAGCAACACATACTGAAAGAAGTGAGTTGAGCTTGGTTTGAAAATAAAATGAAAAAAGTGAATCATGGCTATTTTTATTTTTAAATAATATTCACAATTTTTAATCCTCTATCTTTAGATTCTGTGCCTTGTATGTGCCAGCCATAATGGGGTCAGTGAGTCAGAGGTACTGGACCTTTTCCCAGAGCTGGAGCTACCTATGCTTTCCTCTTTACTTTTTCAACTTAAAAACATTTGCATTCTAACACTTCGATGTGGACTCATTAGGTTCCAACATCTGCAGGTAATGAGCTCTTTTTAGCAAAATAACTGTAAAATGACTACATATTACTTTTCTTATTGACTGAGTCTTACTCCTTTAGGCTTGGGAAGCTGTAAGATCAGAATTTCTAAGTGGAGGCAGCAATACTTCCACTTACAGAGAGAAGTTGATTCATTACTTTAACCAGCAACTCAGGTGCTATAAAATCCCCCATATGCACTAAAACATTCAGCTGTCTCTCTAACAGCTTTGACTATTACCTATTTTGTTTTGTTCTTGTGTAGCCAGGACCATGTCACATGGCGTGTTGCTGATGAGCTGCCCTGGTTATTTCAACAACAAGAAGACAAGTCTAAACTGCAGCTCAGTCTGTTGAATCTTTTTGTCTCCCAAAACCTCTATAAAAGGTTGTGTAAAAATGCATTGAGAGTATAACCCAATTTAGTAATATTGTTATCCAAAGATTTTTGTATGTTTATTTTGTATTTTCAGGGGTCATTTCTCCGAGTTGTTGGCTTACTGGCAGTATGTTGGTAAAGACAAAGGCTCCATGGCAACTGAGTATTTTGACTCCTTGAAACACTATGAAAAGAACTGCGAAAGTGAAGATGGCATGACCAAGTTGGCAATCCTTTATGAGACACTGGGACGTTTCCTTAAAGATCTAGGTCTCCCAAGCCAGGTAACCAAATTCAAAGGCTTTTAAAAAAGTATGTGACGATACAATCTTGGCAATGTGTCATTCATCTATGGTTATCTGGTTGCTCTTAGGCTGTAGCACCTTTACAACGATCTCTTGAAATCAGAGAGACTGCGCTGGACCCAGATCATCCCAGTGTAGCCCGCTCTCTGCACCAGCTGGCTGGGGTTTATGTACAGTGGAAAAAGTACGGAAATGCTGAGCAGCTGTACAAGCAGGCTCTAGAGATCAACGAGAATGCTTATGGAGCTGAGCATGCCAGTGTAGCTCGAGAGCTGGAGTCACTGGCTATGCTGTACCAGAAACAAAACAAGTTAGTTGCTATATTCTTGTATTGGAATGAAAGGCGAGTCGAGAGATTTGTCTTTGCAGATTTATTACTGGCTAGCCAGGGAGCAATCTAACACAGACTACAATAGCAATCTGAGTGAGAGGCTCTGCCCAAAAGCAGTCTAACACAAGTTTTTATATAAAGCACACTTGCAGGCAGAACTTATGGCTTTTCCTCAGTGTACTTGGCGTCAGTTTAGACTGGTTTGTGCATTTTCTCATGTCCTGTGTGACAGGAAAAGACGTCAAAGTGTTGTCTAGGTGTGTCTAGGTGTTGAGTGGGTGCCCTTAAAAGTGTACTTGCTATGGAAAACTGGTCAAAGGCCTCAGGTCACAAGTTCCCCCCTGCAGCACAAGTCACACAATATTAGCAGTAATGTTAAAAGTAATGTATGTAACTGTAACCAAATGAGGGCAACGCAATATAATGTAAAGAATACATTTTTCAATATATACTGCATTAGTTATTGCCTGTAACAAAATACACTATATGCCTATGCATGCATTACATTACAATGCATATATGCCTTTATTTTATGGCTAGGTTGCACTGTAGACCGGAGCAACTATAGCTTGATCAGTGGTTTCAAACTGTTGATCTGAACTTATAATTAAGTCTTCTGCTTATTTGAAGCCTAAATATTGTTTCAATTTTTAAGAAAATTGTAAAACCAATTTTAAACATCAGTGTGCCATATACTGTCAATTCAAAATACATGTTTCTTTTACTCCCAGATATGAACAGGCAGAGAAACTCAGGAAACGATCAGTGAAGATACGTCAGAAGACCGCTCGCCAAAAAGGTCATATGGTGAGCACATATCCTAAAAACTAATTCACCTATCTGAACCCTTATAACAACTCAAGTTTATGTTCTGTATACTTCTCCTTACAGTATGGCTTCACATTATTGAGACGCAGAGCCCTACAGCTGGAAGAGCTCACTCTGGGAAAAGACTCAGCTGATTGTGCCAAGACACTCAATGAGCTTGGTGTCTTGTACTACCTCCAAAACAATCTAGAGTAGGTCTAACACACATAATTTTTTTAGAATATGTTGCTTTTAAATATGCAATATTCCCATCTATGTTGTCATTAGTGCAGCCAAGATTTTCCTGACTCGTTCGCTGGAAATGCGTCAGCGTGTCTTGGGACCAGATCATCCCGACTGTGCTCAATCCCTCAACAACTTAGCAGCACTGCACACAGAGAGGAGAGAGTACGAGATGGCAGAGGACATGTATGAGAGGGCACTGGACATTCGCAAGAAGGCCCTGTCCCCAGACCACCCTTCACTGGCCTACACACTCAAACACCTGGCCATGCTCTATAAACGCCGAGTGAGATAGTGTTTGTTATAATGCTTAACACTAAACACATTCTAAATATTGTATGGGAATCTGGAGATTTGTTTCTTTTTTGTTCAGGGTAAACTGGAGAAAGCTGTTCCATTGTATGAACTCTCTTTAGACATCAGAGAAAAAAGTTTTGGGCCCAAACACCCCAGTGTGGCCACAGCATTAGTCAACCTGGCTGTGATCTACTGCCAGCTGGTAGGTCCATTGCTTAATCATTACTCATTACATCCTAGACTCAAGTTTCCATATGTAATTTAACATTTGCTGCACATAATGTAAATCTTTTTTCAGAAAAAGCACAGCGATGCCTTGCCGTTGTATGAGCGAGCACTGAAAGTGTATGAAGACAGTTTAGGTCGCTCACATCCACGAGTCGGAGAAACACTAAAAAACCTTGCAGTGTTAAGGTAGAGTATAATTGGGCATTCTGCAAAAATGTCATAGAGGTTTTAAGTAAGTGATTAATTCATTTGTTTTGTAAAAAGTTATGAAGAGGGAGACTATGAGAAGGCAGCTGAGCTTTACAAACGTGCAATGGAAATAAAAGAGGCAGAGCCATCGCTGGTGTGTGGAAACGCTCCGTCCCACCATTCTTCCAGTGGAGACACAGTTAGTCTAAGAGGACCCGCCCCACTCCCTCATGTGCCAAGGTGATGCTAGTTCACTTTGTTCTCTCTGCATCAGAAACTTTCAAAGAGAATTATATCCTTTTTAGCATCCTGGTTATTACAACCGCAAACAGCCAGAATAGAGTGAATGTGTTATGCATGCTGCATTTGATGCTGTGAAACACTAACATTTCAGTATAATATGACAGTATTATTTATTACATAAGTATTTTCTTATACAGTTTTTAAATTGGAAGTGTAACTGCTCCTGGATCTGAATCTTTTATGAAATTTGAAAAATAAACCTTACTTTTACCAGATTAGTATTTATAAATTGTATTATAATTTTGATTTTTGATTGTTTATTATCATTTTACAAGTTAAAAACATGTCTTTTATGTAGATGGTCTATTTTATCTACTATTATGCACATATTTTATATATATATAAATATATATATACTTTTTCATTAATTGTTATGCTGTGTTTTAAGTACAATGGCAAACTGAAAAGAATACCAATACTGCTTCCAAATGTCTAAAAAATTAAAATGTAGAAGTGGATTTGTACTTGTGCATTAACGTAATGTATTGTGATTGTACAGAACTTGTACTTGAACATTCATTTTATATTACACATCTCATAATCATCTAATAAATACTTTATTGAGACATCTTAACACATTGTGGCAGTACTTTTTCCACAAAACAGAGTTGGACACTGTAAATTAGTAAACAACAAATTAAAATTTCATACTGTTTTATACTTGAACAGTTCAAGTGACAAAACATTTATGTTGAGTCCACAAAAATCTGAATTATTGTGTGTGTGTGTGTGTGTGTGTTAACTGCCCAAATCATGCTTTCTGTAGGTGTCAGAAGTGTTAATCATAACTTGTTAGAGATGCTTATTATTCAAACTGCATTGTAAAAAAGCAGGAGTTTCTTGTCTTTCCTTGACATTTTTGTGCATTACGTTATACAGCATAGCATGGCATATTTTTTATCATTGACAATCATGCCTATAGCTTTCGCATTTTTGCCATCAGTTCTTCTAGGCTTTGGTCAGCCACATCCACTGTTTCCCCTTCAACAGGTGCCTAATAAAAAACAGTGTAAATGGTAGTATCTCAAAGAATATTTTTTCTTGAATTAGTAAAAAGATGTATTGGGCAGAAGAGTACTGACCTCAGCTGGAAGTGTGTAAGCCACAGTGATGCCTTCAGGGAGGTCTGGCATTGGGCCTGACGCAGCCTGTAGATCAGCCTCTGTTATTTCTGACACCAGCTCAATACCTGCACAGCAACTGCTGAATTAGAAATGTACACAAGAAAGTGCACTCTGATAATGCCTTAGGAGGACCACTCACCCCATTCATTGTCCTCATGAACAACCTCCTCCTCTTCCTGAACAACTTCCACTTTGGGTCGCTCTGCTTCTTTTATCTACAGATTAAAGTCACAGCTAGGATGAAGCATGATGTGATGGGCCATTCTGTCTATCCATAATCATAAACTTTAACAAAAAAATATTGCACACCTTATATTCTTCTTGTTGTTTCCTGCAGTAATAGTCATTACACTGTGGGTTTGCTTTCATGGTCATTGAGGGGAAAAAGTCCTGCATGGCATTGTAGCCAAGATAATAACTGACAGTGCCAAACTTCAATAGATACCTACAAATTAAATTAAAACATTTACTTAAATCAGGTTATACGTTGTTCAATTTCTCATTATTGGCATGTCTTACTTGAGGACATTCTGTACAAGGAGACCTGCAACTACGCCCATTGTGGTTGGTAGACTGGCAGCACAAACTCCTTCCCTTTTTAATGTCTTTTCATCAATATTAGCTGCCACCACCAGGGGAGGTGCACACTAATAAATAAATAAATTAAAAACAATGTATTAATATTGTAACAGCACAGTTTGATAAGGAAAAATAGCACATATATGAGCAGAACAATATTTCACTGGACATACAGCAAAGCAGGCGGTCTCTCCTGGAACGATGAGCTGGATATGTCCTGATACAGCATTCTCACTGACTCCAGACTCCATCCATGTCTGTCCCAGCTCATTACACGCCTTCAAAAAAAAAAAAAAACATGGATACAACTAAGTTAATTGTATTCCTTTGTAAAGACTTGACACTATTCTTCATTAAAACACTTACTGTATTTATAGCCATTCTAGCCTCAAAGTTGTCCACACAACTCAGAACCAAATCAACTGGCTTTCCATCTTCCAGCCCTCCATGACTGAAGAGGAGTACAAAAGGCTGATATGTTTACATAAACACATTATGAAGAAAGTAAAATCTACAGGATTATCATATCTTACCGAATTCGTTCCATAAAATGAGTAAAATTTTCCATGGTGGTGATATTGTAGTTATACGTCTCAAATGACACATCTGGGTTTATGTTTCTGTAGAAATTAAAAGTAAAATGTAAACCACAAAACAACTTTATTTGGGAATATTGCTTTGATGAATACCTGAGAGTGTGTTCTGCTGCCTCCACTTTACTAAGGCCAGCTTGGTGTGGCTGGAAGAACAAACGGTTCATGTTGGCCAACTCTACTTTATCATAGTCGAAGAGAAGCAGCTGCAGTGACAAGGATTGAGATGGAGTTTTTAATTTCAATATTAGTATTATACAAAATGCAATAAACCATTAGGACATTTTTTTTCAAATAAGAGAAAGTTGCATTACCTTACCAATGCCACATCTGGTGAGCATTTCTGCTGTAACACTGCCAACTCCTCCAACACCAATTACAGCAACAGTATATGTCCGGATTTTCTGTTAACACATCTAGAGACTATTACTCAACTTACCTCTGGTATAACTAGGAATATGAAATTAGAATTACAACATGACAAGATTTAAGAATGCAATAAGAGGTAGAATAACTAACCTCATAATCATCCACAATCCCCATTCTCTTCAGGGCCATAAGTCGGCTGTGAAAATAAAACAGGTGAGTGTTAGCATATGGTCAGTGAAATATAAGCATTAACCAGGGTACACCCAGGGTTTCCATGGTAAAATTGAGGTTGCTATAAAGATCTTGAATGCCAAATTTGCATCCACACAAAAAATCTATTTACTTTATGATACTTTTTTGTACGATTAGTTTTATTGAAATACATTTTTGATAAGTACAAGTCTCAGCTCTACACTGACCATACTTCTAACACCTCTCTTTGACTTAAGAATAATGGCAGTGTTGTTCACTATTACTATTATAATAGTATATCTGCACACATAAAAGGCTCGAGTAAGATCATATTTCCAAATTAAACAAACAAAATCTAATAAGTGTCCATAAAATATAATGGCTTGATTTTGATCTAATTAAATACACTTAAAACTTTAATACTGACAGCTCCCTATTACCATATGGGCTGAGTGACTCACAGAGGCGCGCCCCTCAGCCCTTCTCTTGTATTTACAAATATACTCTATAACAAAAAAATATTTATTATTATTATTATTATTATTATTATTATTATTATTATTATTATTATTATTATTATTTACCTGTATGGATTAGAGTCTACCACCTCGGCGCTCATCTTGTCAATCTTGGGTCTGTGAAGCGACTGGCTCTGAGCATCATCCCCGGCACATTGCTTCTGCTTGCACTTTATTAGTTCATTTTCTAGCTCCCTGACTCGCAATTTGAGCTCCTCAATTGTTGCCATTTTTGTAGAAAATGAGTGGCTATTCCAGCAATATAAATAATATCTAGTAATCCCGTAAAAGACTACAAATCAAAGTGAATTACAGGACTAATGCCGCACAACATGTACACGTCTCCACAACAGTCAGCTGTCAGGATGTGTGTTCCCGTAAATAGCGTCCGTGAAGAAACGCATGCGAAATTTATTGTTCCGTAATTATCTGTAACAAAATATTGAGCATACATGGGTAATACACACGACAAGCTTATACATAACAGTACTAGATAACAATATATTGGACTAAGCGAACGTTTCTGGTATTCCTATTCAAATTTATAAAACGAAAAGTTACAATGTGTGTTGTGTGCACTTGTAAACTGTCCGGATACATGATCAACACTACGAGAAGGTTTAGCTGGAAATGATTAATTTAGTGGAGACATGGACGACTTGACAACGCCTGTCCGAGAACAGCATAAATTCAACTCTGACAGACTTCAAAGATTTCTTTCTGTCAAGTCATTGCTGTCTAATAATGACAGGATTACAGTCAGGCAGTACAGGTAATTGAAGTGAATTTCAATCCAAAAGTAGCAACAGGTTCTAAAACACGATAGCCTATTGCACAAGCTGGCGTACAAAAATTGAGCCTTAGGTCGTTTGTCTAATTGTTTTCTGTTTTTAGTTCTGGTCAGTCCAACCCTACATTTTTAATCCAGTCACCAACAAGAAGCTATGTTCTCAGGAAGAAGCCACCAGGTGAGCTGCTGCCAGGTGCACACAAGGTGAGAGCAACCAACTATTTTAGTACTGCTGTTATTTGTAACCAACGGAAGTTTTAAGATTTTTCCACTAGGGGGAGAACTGTGTATGGTTTAAATAAAAGCGTCAAAACTACTTCTCATAGGCCTAGAGAATTTTGAAACACTGTGTGTGTTCACAGGTGGACAGAGAGTATCGTGTACAAAGGGCCTTGTTCTTGGCTGGCTTTCCAGTCCCTCAGCCTCTATTGCACTGCACTGATGCAGACATCATTGGAACAGAGTTCTACATTATGGAGCATGTAAAGGTAGGTGCTAAAAATCCCACATTGGTGTGAGATCACTGTTTAATACCTATATTTGTTTATTTATTAAAAGACTGGCCCTCAAATTAACTTGCACTTGTCCAGGATGTACTCCACATTATGTCCCCAGCAGCTTCAGAGACAAAAACTGAACTCTGCACCAACTTACTGATAATATTTTAAAACTGTAATACCTATTATTTGTTGTAGGGGCGTATATTCAGGGACCTTCGGCTACCTGGACTTTGTGCAAGTGAGAGAACAGCTCTGTATGTGGCTGCAGTTGAAGTGTTGGCAAAGCTACATTCCCTTTCAGTGGTATCTCTGAAACTTGAAGGATATGGAAAAGGACCAGGCTACTGCAAGAGACAGGTGCTTCATAGATCACATACAGTAGCTCACACAATATAGTATAGTAGTAATAATTGTGTTAATAAATATATTTGTATTTAAAGGTGTCCACCTGGACGAAGCAGTACCACGCAGCTGCACACAGAGACATTTCAGGCATGAACAACCTTTCTGATTGGCTAATGACAAATCTGCCAGCCAATGATAATGAAGTAACTCTTGTACATGGAGATTTCCGGATTGATAATTTGATTTTCCATCCAACAGAGGTGCTTTCTGTGTCATTTTTATTTTAGCTTTTAAAAATAAGCTGTTGTAATCAATTAAAAGTGTTTGCTGTTGATAGGCGCGTGTGATAGCAGTGTTAGACTGGGAGCTTTCTACCACTGGGCAACCAATGGCTGACCTGGCCTACTTCCTCATGCCCCATTACTGGCCCCAAAGCTTCAGTCTCATAAGCTCAATGGGCAGCTTAAAAGGAATAGAAGGTGAAACATGAATTGTATTAAATATAATGTATGTATGTCTTTGGCACAAGAATATGCTCAAAAGGTCTTGTTTGTAATGAGTAGGTATCCCATCTGTGGCGGACCTGCTCTCCATTTACTGTCATTGTCGAGGGATCCAATCTTCTATACCAGACCTGAATTTCTTTTTGGCTCTATCAGTCTTTAAAATGGCAGGGATTGCTCAGGTTTGTATGCCGCAGAACTGAGTTATTTACAATTAATTCTGAAACAAATGTAGTGGAAACTTTATTTACATTAATATCTTTCCAGGGAATTTATGCTCGCCATCTACTGGGAAATGCCAGTGCCCCAAATGCTGCTCAGTTTGGCCAGTGTGTGGAGCCACTGGCTAAGATTGCATTACAGATTGCTCAAAGGTAAATATCAGTTCTATAAAAATATTGATTTTAAACAAGACTATAAAACCAATACTTAATCTGGAAATCAAATCAAATCCAACCTTTAGAAACATTTTTGAAGCCACAGAAGGATTCTGACATACAGCTGCATATTCCATTTGCTTTATTTCATTTTAAATGACTGATATGTGTTTTTTGTCAGGTCATACCCCGGTCCAAGTAAAGACACTGAAGAGCAACTGTTCTGTCAGACAGATAAAGGTTGGGCTGTCCTCCAGCAGGTGAAAGACTTCATGAGCCATGTTCTATCTGCGCAGCAGGTGTGTAATACAAGAAGAAAGGGGTTTTGTTTCATTACACATGAAAGGATTCTAGCAAACAGTAGTTTGTTCAAGCGCTTCAAATGGATTTATTTGAGGGTACAAACAAACAGATTTACTCTATACTGAATAGTTGGTTCATACTAGAGTTGTTCATACTTAGGAGCAGTTTGTGATTTTGCAAAGTGATTAAGAAATACAAGTATTTTCTATACAGTTCTACAAATACCTTGTTCATAATTAAATTTCAAAGAAAGATGCCAAAACAGATTTAACATTAGAAATTTGCCATTACTATGTACAACTCTTCTCTCTGTTTCTCCAGGAAGTCACTGAGTATTACAACAAACATGCACAGTCACCGCAGAGGTGGCACACTCCCCAAATAATAAAAGATCTTCAGGTACATTTTACTAAATAAGACTTTTATTTTAATACCACTTGCTGACTAAGAATAGACCTGTACTGTATTTGTGCTGAGCTCAGTGGTAATTTTAATGTTTTTAGAAGGAAATGAGTGAAATTAAGTTATAACCAATCAAAAAATGCGCATTTGACCATATATGTGTCCAGGTGAAGGCGAGGGAGGCTGGGCTGTGGAACCTGTTTCTGCCTGCAGTCAGTGGTCTGAGTCAGCTGGACTATGCCTATATTGCAGAGGAAACAGGACGCTGCCTCTTTGCTGCAGAGGTTTTTAACTGCCATGCTCCTGGTAAAACTTTTGGAAGTTTTTAGAAGTTTATAGATCATACTGTGCATCAAAAGACCTTTGCAACACCCACAAAACTTTCTTCTGAGTCCACAATGTAAAATACATTTTGTAAACTTTTCAGTTTTTATATTTAAATTATTTTTTTAAATAACAAGGAACTGAACATTATACTGAAATACTTTTTCTTGGACAGATACAGGAAATATGGAGGTTCTTCACATGTTTGGGAGTGAGGAACAGAAGAGGCTTTGGCTGCAGCCTTTACTCAATGGAGAGATCCGCTCTTGCTTCTGCATGACAGGTATTTTCAGGATTAAGAATAGCTCTTTTTCATTAATAAATTTAATTAAATAGATTTATTGCTATTATTATTTACAATATGTTATGCTCTCATCTACATGAGGCATTTTCCAAAGCCATTTTCTTTAAAAACATTTTAAAAGAGTCTTTTCTCCTTGTTTTGTTCCTTCTTTACTCACTGCCTAGAAACACTGGAAAATAAAGTGTGCTGTTGCCAGCAGTCATTACACTGGGCGTGAACCATTCATGGTTTTGTGAACTCAGATCTAGGGCTAAGGGACGTTTTTGTTCCTATCAGAGTTGTATTGACACATTTTTTGCTTAAGATAAATTGAAAAAATCTTAATGAAGTCTTAATTTTTAGAATCCTTTTTACATATTGGGAATTGAAAATTATCCGTACTCTTGCACATTCCTGTTTATGACTGACTGACTATCTTTTACCAGAACCTGATGTAGCCTCCAGTGATGCCACTAACATAGAGTGCACTCTTGACAGAGATGGAGACAGCTATGTCGTCAATGGCAAGAAATGGTGGATCAGTGGTACGTACATTTCTGTGTTCTTCTAATTTGCGTAACGTGACACGCATTATATGTGTGATTAGGCTGTGTAGTGAAACCAACATAATCCCAAAACTGCAAAATAGTAGCCCTAATAAAATTTTGTGAGACCCCATAATTCAACTGTGTTTTTGATCTGGGCACATTAAAACGCTTTTGATTTTATTTACCCAAAAGAATACTATAAAAGTGAGGTTTTGTTTATGAACATTTCCTTGCTGCTGTTGCTTGCAGTTTTGGATACTGCCAAACCATATCATTTGAGACTTTGTTTTAGTGCTATGAGTCATTTTATTCAGAAATGCTCTTTTTGCATCAAATCACCACTGAGTGGAAATAAAACTAAGGAACAATGACCAATGGTCTGAAAAAAGAAAAGATATTTTGCTTTTCCACTCAGACTTTCCATGAACTCTAACAAGTAAAAACTCTACACTGGCTTGTTATGTTAGATGTTTTTCACGTTCACTATTACTCAAATGCAATAGCACCACTGCCATTTTTTTAAAACAAGTTGCATTCATTGTACAGAATGTGCAATTTTCAGCTTCCCCTATTGTAGGCAATTTGTGCCCAAGATTAAATAGCCTTAGATGTTGCCAGTGTGGTTGGTCCTTGGGAACGATAATGTTCTTAATTATTTCCAGCCTAGGATTTTCCGAGATGAAGGTGAAATTTAGGTTTAATCGTTGTTTGCTGTTTAAAGTTTTCTTTTTTATTCTTCAGTGTTTTATAATGATAGGATAAAGAGCTAAAGTCTTGACCTAGATGTAGATCAGAGTGAAGCCTAGAATGTGCTTGTTCACCTATTATAGAGTTTTCTTTGTTTAATGTCCACTGATATTGAACCCTTGTTTTTGTCTCTTTGACACACCTTGTTGTGAACTATTTTACCACAAGTCCAAGCTGCAAACAGTTACTGTGAAAACAGTGACTAACATGCAGAGAGTGGAAACACGGATGTCGTTTCATGTTTATACTGTCTGTAATGCATTTGAGGCTTGAGAGCTTTCTCATATTGGTCTGACTTGTGGCATGCCTCTATAATAGAACTAGAATAACTCTCGATTTCAAAGAAGTAACATGGATTAACAATGATCCATGTTTTTGTGATTGCTGGTTGTTGTTTTTGACTAAATGGATCACCCTCTGTGCAATCAAGCCACCCCCATCCTTACCCAAGGCCAAATGAGATGCAGATGATGAGAGCAGACGATTAATATTAAATTGGTTTGTTAAAAAGTGCACAGCTACATTAAATTACTTCTGATGTTCATTAAATAGTTGTTTTATTTTATAAAATACATTTATAAAAGTTTAGTGTGTAGGTTTTAGGTATACAATAGATAACTGGAGAAAATATCACAGTTTTTTGAGTATACTCAAAAACAAAAGTAAGGTGCATTCAGAAACAGTAGATGATTATAAAGTCTTAAATAGTAAATGTGCTGGTGTCTTGGTCTTCAGATCCAGACTGAGACTGCACCTGAGAACAGTTGTTGAGGGCTATCTCCACTGTTGGCTCCTCATTCATGTGTCTTGGGTGACGCCCCAGATGCTGTCCCAGGTTTTTAGCAGCCTTTAGGATGTGTAGCCTAAATGATGAGCCCATGAAGGCATAAAGAAGGGGGTTAATGCAGGCATGGGTCAAGGCCAGACTCTCTGTGACCTGAAGAGCCCGGTCTAGGCTCTTGCTGGTGTCACAGTCGGTCACCAGGAGATAAATGATGTCCAGCGCGCGGCACAGCTTGACCACAGTATATGGTAACTGAGTAAGGATGAACACAGCCACCACAGCCAGCAACACACGAAGGGCACGCCACTTCCTTTCTCTGTGCACTCCGGCCACTCTGCTCAGGGTCCACCCCACCCAGCAGTAACACGCTACCATCACCAAAAAAGGGATCAGGAACCTAAGGATGACCTCCAGCAGTTCCAGGGCAGCTTTGGCAGGTCGTGCCATGTTATGTGGGTACACTGCTGTGCAGGACATCCTATGGTGGGAGTGCTTCACTGTGGAGAAGATGAGTTCTGGTAGGCTTAGAAAGCTGGCTGTAGCCCACAACCCCACACACACCATCAGCCACTGTTTCCTAATGCGAGAGCTCAGCCCAGGCCTGCCTCTTGTGACCTGGGCCACAGCTCGGTACCGATCCACGCTAATGCACGTCAGCAGCAGCATGCCACAGCTGAAGTTAGTGCTGTAGACGAAGGAGGTAATCTTACAAGCTTCAGAACCCAACCTCCAACCATGAACAGCATCTGCGGCCCAGAAAGGCAAAGTAAAGAGAAGCAGGAGATCTGAAATGGCGAGGTTGAGAATGCACACATCTGTCAGGGTTCGAAGTCTCAGGCGCGACGTGTAGACCACCAAGACCAGGGTGTTTCCTGCCAGGCCCACCACCAGAGCCAGAGTGTAGATGATGGGTAGAAAGATGCTGCCAAAAGAGCGCACTGCTTCTTTGTCACACACGGTGTGATAGTCCTCATAATCATACGTGTCATTGGGGTAGTCATCATCATCATAATAGTCTTCCATATTTGCTGCAACAGACGTAAATTTAGATCAGTAAGTGTGGCAGCAGCAGACCAGGTGGGTAACATATTATTTTCATAAGAATCACTTGCCGGTCTTCACACTGCATTGTAGGAGTTTATAGTGCATGGATTGTTGGACAATGTGTGGCTTTCTGTAAAACATGTACAGTATTCTGGAAGTATCTAACGTGTTGTCTGCATATATAGTGTATTTGCACTGTTTACTTTAATCTAATCTGTAGTTGGTGTGCTCACTGAGGTCCAGCATGTTCTACACAGAGATGCTATGTCTGCTGAGGGCAGATAAGTGTAAATGTTCAGATTTCAACTTTTAAAATAGTTAATTTGACATTGACAATATATGCAAACCTGAACATAGTGAACACAAAAAATAACAGTATTTTAATGAAGCTTATTTATAGCCTCAATCAGATGATTTTATTCCTGGCTTTTGCTCATTATTTTTTATAAAATAGTCTCTAGGTTTGTTATGTCATGAGTCATTATGTCCCACATGGGTGGAGAAAGGGTTTCCAGCAGATGTTAGAACATTCAGAAATATGTTAAGAATTTCACCTCTGTCAACAGCCCGGCCTTGTATGTATGGGCTATATTGAAGTTATTGAGTGTGAAATAAAGATGTTTTTTTCTTCTATATAAGCATTACAAACAAACAAAAAAACATAAAAAATTACGCCCTTTTTGTTTTAGTCCATACAGAGGATTTGTCTCCTTTATAATGTGGAAATAATATATGGTAGATTTTCACTGTTGCATCTTTTTAATCTATGACCTAAGGATTCTAAAGTAACAATATGCCACCAGGAGAAAAAGAGCGTTGTATTCTATGTTATCACTATTTCACTATGGTTATAATCATGTCATAAAATAAAACAACAAGCATAGGACTTTTGACTCCTAGAATAAAATCAACCTTTGGCAGATTATATACAAGACACAGGAGCAAGCATTAAAATACTGCACAGAATGTGAATAGAAACACTTGAGAAAAAGCCAGTTTTCCTACCCAGTTTGGATAGTTGTGAAGCTGAGGATATAGTGAGAAAGTATATGCTTACCTTTTTGTACCTGTGAGTTATCCAGCCAGTTAAATTTTAACACCAGCACTTGTTACTGATCCAGTAGTGTTATGTGCTGCAGGACTTTGGTGGCTCACAATATTTCCTTAGTCCGCCCAGATCCCGTCATGTAGGAGGGCCTCGTGTCTGCAAGCAGCTCTACGTGCACATTTTCACTTTACAATCAGGAGGAGATGACTAAGACAATCCCATGTGACTTTTTTTTTTATTAGATTAACCAGTGCACTAGGCTAGGATCAGATAACAATTGCTTTAAAGATAAGGTGACTGTAGTAGACTTCTTTAGAAACAAGAAGGAAACAATAACAATAACAATACAAACTAGCAAGAGAAATGGCTTATTTTATTAAATGAGTTATTCAAAGTGTTAATCTATCACTCTGACTTACACAAGGAAAGCATTCATAATTAAAAAGTTACTGTTTATATTTTACTTTTTATATTACATATTCAATAGTTGTGTAATTATATATATTTCGATAGGATTTTATGAAACCCTCTCCATTATTCCAGGACTGGCAAAAAGACACTGACTTGTGACCCCTTGTGGCTGGATTACCAATACCAGTGCACAGTCATTAATAATCATTACTTTTAATTCAGTTGTTGTTATGACATTCCTCCACATAAAAATTACGACATTAGGCAAATGTATTTTTTAAGAAAACAGAAAATGCAAATGTATTCTGTAAAATTGTTTTCTATGTTTACTTTGGCCCGGATGCTTGCACTGAGACTTCTCTTCATTCCAGCAGTGGGACATGTTTGGGCATAGCAGCAACAGTCAGGGCTCACCTTGCATCACGGGCCATCATACTTATATAAGAGTTCACATGAAAGACACTCTGCTCCCGGGGCAAACAGACGACGTTTGGGTGGAGCAGTCTGGGATTCCTTTTCCTTGGTTACCATGCAAGCATAATCCATTTTTATGTTTGTTTTAAGTTCCTGTATCAAAGGAGGATTGTGTTTGAGTGCTTTCTGAATGAAAATTTACTCTCACATCTGGTGATGTCTGGGCTTCAAATGTCTGATCCTTTGGGAACAGTTTTCCACTTTGGCAAAAATATAAACAGGAAGCTGGGCCATTTGTCATTCAGTCTTTTCCCTGAGGATCCCGAAGCCACATGACAGAAGACAGGAATGGGCAGGAAAAATCTACAATTTCTACAGTGTCTACTTGTGAAGTTTAAACACAGTTACTGCAGTAGGGTTGTTTAAGGACACAGGCTCACTCTTCCAAATGTTAAACAAGTATTATATTTGATGGTGTAGGTATATTTTCACATTGCAACATAATCTTAGTCTTGCCTTTTTAATATTGTTGATAATTAGAAATTGTAAATTAATTTGCTAGCAAACTTTTATAATTATGCTAAAGTCATCCAACTGTTACTAAACTTATCCTTGTACGTGCCAGATATTTGGTAAATATGAATAAAAAAAAGTTAGATATGAATTTGGCATTAAATCTTATCATAAGTTGCACTGAAATGGTCTTAAAATGTCTCAAACTTTATGTGGAAAACACTGGAAGTACTGTGAATGAAAGCCAACTTACCACAAATGATTATTTTACAAACAAATTATTCTGAAAGAATTCACCTCAGGAAATTAAAGTATTCTGTGTGGTTGCTCCAGTGCCTCTAAGGCTGTCTGCACTGCCATCGAGCCAAGTTTGTCATTTCCTATTCAACAGTTCATAGTTTGTGTTTCCTCTCAAACATGGGTCATGGAAGGGTTAAGGACAGTCAGACTAAAATAACAAAGAAAAAAATCCATATACAAAAAATGAATAACTTGTGTCTTCCTTCCACAGGTGCTGGCAATCCCCAGTGTAAAATTGCCATTGTTATGTGCAGAAGCAATCGTCAAAATGCTAGCAGCAGGTCAGCACACACGTTGACAAAATGTTCATAATTTTGATAACCTAAATATGTGAAATATAAGAAAATGTTTTCTATTATTTAGGCATAGCCAACACAGCATGATCCTTGTACCGATGGACACACCAGGAGTCACTCTGGTCAGACCACTCACTGTGTTTGGACAGGATGGTACTATGCTGTTTGCTTTATTTTGTATTTTCCTGTTTTTTTTTTTTTTTTTTTTTTTTTTTTTTTTTTGTAGAAAATGTTCTCTTTTAATCAGCTTCAATTTTTTTTTTTTTTTCAGATGCTATTCACGGTGGTCATTTTGAAGTACACTTTGATAATGTGCGTGTTCCGACATCAAACATAATTCTGGGTAAGGTAAACAATATACTAAGGACAGACACTACCGGTGAATAAGTTACAAACAGATGTTGTGAAACTTCTCTCATAGTTGACAAGCATCAACATGAAAACATGTATTGCAAGTTTTGTGTAATTGTTAGTATTTATAATATGCATATTAGGCATAGTCTATTTATATTTTTTATATTGAAATTTGCATTGGTTCATTTTGTTGACATGATTAAAGTTTTTTTTTTTTTCTACAGAGATAATTCTAGATGTGTAAATCAGGTTTAGGAATTTTACAACAAGTAATATGAAGGGATTGTCAGTATCTGGTATGTTTGTTATTTTACTAGGAGAAGGCCGGGGTTTTGAGATTGCTCAAGGTCGTCTGGGGCCAGGCAGGCTGCATCACTGTATGAGGGCAGTTGGCTTGGCAGAGATGGCCCTGGAGCTGCTCTGCCAACGGGCCGCTTCCAGGCACACGTTTGGCAAGAAGTTGTACCAACACGTAAGCGCCAAGCCAAGCATCTGGCAAATGCTTCCAACTGATGCCATCTCGTGGACAAGTTGTACATTACATTATATTGCATGTGTAGGAGGTTGTGGCTCACTGGATTGCAGAGTGCCGCTTGATGATCGAGCAGACCCGTTTACTGACACTGCATGCTGCCCACGCTCTGGATACAAAAGGTAGTCGGGCTGCACGCAAACAGGTAAAACTCATTTACTTTTCTTTTGTTTCTGTAATATAGTCTTTCTTAATGAGTAATATTTTATTATACTACCAAATCAGCTGTTTTGTGATAAAGGCTGTGTGTAGACTGAATGAGCATGTTTTCTAGATTGCTATGATTAAAGTGGCTGCCGCCAGGATGGCCTGTAAGGTGCTGGACTGTGCCATTCAGGCATACGGAGGTGCTGGAGTGTCTGGAGACTTTCCTCTGGCTCAAATGTGAGTGTCATTGGCACACCATAACTGTGCACATTTAAGAATAACCACCTCCTTGATGCCATACAGCCTCTATGTTTTTAGGTATGCATATGCACGGACACTGCGTATCGCTGATGGGCCAGATGAAGTGCACCTGTCTTCCATTGCTCAACTGGAACTGAAAGATCAGCTGAAAAAAGCACAAGCTAAGCTATGAAGTAATGGTACAATATGGCAGTCCTGCAATAAGATTATACATTTACTTTTGCAGATCACAATATCAATATGCTTCGACTTTGTTTAGTTGCAATTGTGCCGGATGCACCTCATGTCACCTTCAACAACCTTTATACACTTTTACATTATCCATAAATACTGATCACAGCAATTGTTCTGTCTGAAATCACTGCCTCAAGATTAAAAACAAATCATGTTTATTAGGAATTCTTTTTAATGTCTACTACAAAAACGGAAATTGACAGCATGAATAAGACTATTGTCCTTATCACACGCTGTATAGGTGTAGTCTACCACATGGATGATTTCCACTGGGAGATGATGGGAAGTCAGGACACACAATTACATGATATTTTTTACAAAATAAACTAGCAATGGCCCCATCCATTTGATACACCAGATGGCAACCCATGCAACACCCTGCATTCGAGTTTGTCTGTACATCATCAGGGGAGCAACTGTTGCTGCATGAGGCATTTTTACACCTTGAAGCATCAGAAGAAAGGCTGGTTTGGAAGTCCTATGAAATGTCAGTGTTTACTTTTCTTTGATTTCTTGTGAGACCGATGAGGGGATCGTGAGCGGGACTTAGAACGGGACTTCTTTGTTGATTTCTTGGGTGTCCTTGAGCGTGACCTCCGTGATCGTTTAGGTGTGCGAGGAGATGGAGATCTGGAAAGATAACAAAATCTGTTCTTATCCATTTACTGCAACAGATTAATAAAAAGCACTGCACATCTCTAAGCCAGATTAAAGCAAACTTTTCAGTTTTCAGTTAAAACATGTACAGTTAATTTAGATTCTACCAAAAGCTTGTTTATTACTTTACAAATAAAGTTCACAACAGTTGTTTGTCTAAATAATCTTACCTCTTGGAGGACTTTTTGCTGGATCGTGGAGAGTCTTTATAGGAGGAGCGGGAGGAAGTGTCTTTAGAATAGGAGCGGTCTGAGCGTTCAGATCTCTCAGAGCGAGGTGAAGATGAACGCCCTCGTCTGCTGCTGCTACGCGTTGGACTTGGTGAACCACTGTGATGCCGCTTCCTACACAAAGAAATAATATAACGTCAAAGAAACAGTAATGGTGTTTAGGTACAAAAAAGGCTAGATTTTAACTTTATTTAGAGATCAAACTGGATGCTTGTCTACCTGCATACTAACTTGTGATAAACAAAAGGCCTATCTCAAAAGTGTAAAGGGAAAGGTTTTATATTCAACTAAGATGTATTTTGTTGCCCAAGTCATTAAAAAACTATACATCACTATAGGAGTGTGGATCTATGTGTCCCGTGAGACATTTGGCTCAGTACATACTCACTATACAGAAAACGTTTAACTGTGTTGCTTACCTGTCTTTCCTGGTCGGCGTGTCGTCTTTCTCCTTCTCCTTTTTCAACTCTTTCAGTCGTGTCTCAGCTTTTTCCTTTTCTTTCCGTTCACGCTCTTTCTCTCGTTCAAGTTTCTCCTTCTCTTTTTCCTTAAAACATCATAACATTGTTAAATTCTGCCCTTCTGTGTTTGCATTTGCCCACTCTATTAAAGTACCTTTTGTAGTAGTTTGTCTCGGTAGTGTTCCACTTGTTCCTGAATACTCTGGCCTGGTTTCTTCGGCCTTTTCCCTGATTCCAGTTCATCTTGAAACTTCATTACTTTGACCTGTTTAATACACATTAAAAGTGATAGGCAAACCACCTAAAGGTGTCATGTCAACAGTACAGGTGTTCTACGAGAGCACATACCTCTATCTCCCTGAGCTTTGAACGTTTCTCCTCATTCATTTCAGACAGCTTGACTTTATAGTCCAAGTCATCTCTCGTGGGGTTGGAGTAGCTCTGAGGATCATCAGAGCGAGGGCTCTTGTTGTCATCATCACTGTCATCCCCGTTCCTCCTATTAGCAGTGTTAGGTTTATATTTGTTAGTTTTGTTTTAGTGGGGAAAAAAAAAATTCACAATTCTACAAGGACTTACTTTTTTGTTCCTTCTGGTTGTTCAAATATCTCCCATTTTGATGTTGTCACAGCTAGGTTTAATAGCAAAAGATAGTCACTACAGCAACTGTAGTGTACAGTTTATAGGTTTAGAAGTTGGATCATGGATTATAATACCTTACCTTGAGCTGCTAATTCTGACTCATCTACTGCTTCCCATTTAGAGGGTGCTACCTTAAATGCAGCATCTTTGGATTGATCAACTATAAAACACAGCACACAATTAGTTACCACACTGCATTGTCAAACCTCTACCCAATATTTTTCCATTGTTTGCAGTGTTGCCTCTGCAGCACTTACAAGGTATCCCATCAATGTCATCGTCCATCTGCCTAATAGGAACACCATCGAGGTCGTCCAATGAAGCTCCATCAAGTGGGGCCCCGTCTATAGGCGCTCCGTCAATGGGCATACCATCCACATCCTCCAGCAGAGAACCATCTACATACTCCCCTATTGGAGCACCATCGAGGTCATCTGCTGGTTCACTCTGAGCCAAAGACAGAGCAAAATTAGCACTAGCATATCAAGCAAGGGAAGCATGATGGCAATTTATATTTTATCAGTTACCTCAGGCAAAAGGCTAGAAGATTCTTTATCTGAAGAAAGATTCACTAGACCTAAGAAGATGTTCTGGAGCTTGATGAGGAAAGGATCTGGGTACACTGCCCAGTCTTCCCATGCGCGGAAACAAGACATGACCCGTTGCTACAAAAATAAATAAAATGCTCTGTCAAGGCAATGGTCTCACAATGGTAAAGATGTAGTGCCCAGGCCTGGATTCAAACTCAAAGATATTCTAGTTTAGAGGTAAGTACTCTTTTCTTAGAGCCAGAAAACCCTTATCTCACAATAGTAAAGAATCTACTACTACTACTAATTTGTTCATTTAGTGAGTGAAACCCCCAAAAGACTCCTGCTGTGTGTGTGGTCTGGATCCACAACAAAATCAATCATTTTATACTAGCTCCATTGTTGACCTTTGGTGAAATTTTCATAACAAAAGTTAAGACTTTGTATTTACTAAGCTTAGTTAACAGCATTTTTTCCAACACCTCGCTAAAACATTTGCACAGTAATGTGTTGTATGTAATTCTTTAAAAATAAACAAGTACCTTGAAGTTCTCGCTCTGTAGGTGGCCTTGTATTGTTTTGTATGTTGCATTCAGGTCTGAGAATATCTGACCAAGTTTTGACTCAAAACTAGAATTAGAAAAAGAATAGTTATGTTAACCAATATTTTAAAAAAGCAGTACATACTGCTATTACAAAAACTCACTATTTTCTGTAATAAGATGCGTTGGCTACTTTGGCAGAAGAGTTATATAGTACATCAGAAACGAGGTATAACCGAGCAATCTGAAATGTAAACAAAAAATCTTTAGTTTTCCTTTTTAGTATTAAAGACTAAATTTGTTTAGTCTTTAATACTAAATCTTAATGAATGTCTTGCCTTCTTGGGGAGCGGGGTCTTAAGGATAGAGAGAGATTCTGCGATACATTCAACAATCTCTTCAGCAGCTTCAGCGTGGTTGAGACAAAACAGCATTGCTTCTGCAACATCTCCTCTCCGGGGAGTCAAGCCACGCAGGAGCTCCTCCAACTTGTCACGTTCACTGCACAAAAAGTACAGTAGAGGTAAAAAGACCAATAACTCATGCAAATATGCAATTAAATTGGTTATAAATTGGTTATGGCTTGTGAATGTTGTGTCAATGTATGTAAGCTGGTTCATACCTGTGTGTACTGAATATGTGAAAATGAATTTCCCGAAAGGGACAATAAACAAACATATTAACTAACTAAAGTGGACGAAGCTAAAATCTTACTCTTCTTTTAAGCTGCCTTTCTTGTTACCCTCCTCCTCTTCCTCCTCTTCTTCTCCATCATCATACGGGCCATGTAGGTATGGATTTAGAGGAGGTGGACGCCAAAAAGAGCCATTTTTAAACATCCTAAAGTCTTCTGTTCGCCATTTGGCTGGTGCTTCACCCTTCAAAATTAAAGCACATATGTAGCATTAAGTAATGTATTATATACAAAACCACTAATCAATGAAGTTGTACTTGTATTTTCACACTATTTTCAACAGATTATACCTGTAGTATGGAATACAGCTTCCATCTGTAATATACATGGGCTGGACTCTGGTTCTCAAAAAGAAACCTACATACGTAAACAGAAGATATTTAGAAGAAGAATATTTAGTTGGCTATTTTGGCAGAGTCTTTTTATACTTACTGTATGCCATAAAATTGTACACAATAAGCATTTCTACCAACCTATACATGGGATTGTTGATTTCTCTGTTCATGATCATGGCTTCAAACATTGGGCCTTCACGCACCACAAACTCGATCATTCGATGGATGAGAGAAAGCAAATTCCTACAAGAAAAGCACAGTTAAAGCAAATGGTTTCAGACTTACTGCACTTTTGACCTGAATGAAAATCCTGCCACTTTTTAATGTATGCTTGACTGTTAAATACTCCTAACAGCTGTGTCAACCTTGTCTTCCTAAAAGATCAAGATTTAGCTGAAATAATTACATTTTGTTGGTCAAATGATCATATGATCATCTCAGCGAGAGAGAGAGAGCAGAGAAATCTCAAGTAATAAAATGTGCTTTATCGACCACGTATTACATTTGTGCTTTAATTGCCATGTGACAACTGTGAGGAGTGTCCCAATACCAAGCATAAATTGTGCTCCAACTATGGCTACGCACCTAAGCAAATACACATTCTGTGGCAGCAAATAAAATAATCTAGAAATGTTTAAACATGTGAGCGAATTGGGATGATGTGGTTGCCAACTGCAGTGTACTTAAAACTGAGTAGTGAGGAATCATTTGGGAAGATTAGTTTTTGAATGGCCCCTTTACGGTTTCAATCTCGACTGTAGCTAAGATAAACCAGAGCAGTAAAGGGTTGTTGGCCTATATGTCTAGTATAACTCTTTACTGACAGCAGTACAAATAGGATCACTAGTTTTGTTCCTTAATAATTCATTTGTAAATTGCATACAATAAGCCTACAATAGTGAACAAGACAAATGTATGTCTTTGATTTAACAACACAGATCACATTTACTTGTATTGGAGGTGATCATACCAATGGCGGGGTAAAATTCAGTATACTTTCCCAATCCATCCCATGATGCTTTTCGGATCCCTCGCTGCTGCAGACAGTTCAACTTGTGCTGCTCACCAAGGCCAATGTCAAAGGTCTTTTATAGTAATACTGGCAACTTTGGGTTTGTTTACTGGGGCCAGAGTTACTGAGCTCCCGACAGAGTGACATAGGCCAAGGGGAAAGACAGTCTGAATGAGCAATGGTCAGAAAGCAGTATTGACATAAACGGCCCTAGAATCTGCAGACTATGTATGTCACAAAAATTAGGCAACATATTTTTGACGCATGGGGTGGGACTGTGATGAACTTATGATTTCTGTCTCTAAGCAACACAACAATCTCTAACATGATGTTTTGCCAAGTGAAAATATGGGTTATGCTGTGATTGTTACAAAGTAGGACTGTCAGTATTTTTTTTTCTAAATACTAATATGGACACATTTGGCCACATTGCCCTTGCTACCATTGCTCACCCACACAGACCAGCCCCTGTAGCATGCAGTGATCAAGTGATCAGCATTTTGCTTCATTATGGGATGTTATTTTCTAAGTTTGTACACCAATTTAAAAAAAGAAAAAAATGTACCTTTCTGTTGGGATAACCACTTTGACTATGGCTTGCGACAGAGTCTGTATATGAAGTCACATCAGATAATAAACATAGAATGTGAGTAATGTTAAATAGCAACAAATCAAAAATATAAAAATGCATTTCAATGTGCACAACAAATTTCCTTTACTGCTGTAAAAAAAAAAAAAAAAAAAAAATCAAACTCCCTGACACTGAACTGACTAAAACACCCTTCTACACAGATACACCACACACTTTCCATTCAACTACACCATGAACTACTTAAAAACAACAAAAAACTAAAATCACTTCCATCCATTTAACCTTTGCCGGCTTTATAATGACTATTTTACCAGCATTAATATACAAACACTCTCGTAACCAATGTGAAAATCCTCAAGCTGGCATGCTGAGTTACCTTCTCAAACTCCTCCTTGTTTTTCGGCGGAGGGAGCAGGGGAGCATTAGGGTTCTTTAGCCTCTCGCGGGTCTGAGCATTGAAGGGAAGGCCAGAGGGGGGTGGCGGGAGTGTGTGCTCCATCATGGAAGGAGGGATGTAGATTGGATGGGGAGGTATAGGAACGCCTTTGCCCCAGCCCAATTTCATCTCAAAATTCATAATCATCTTTCCTGCAATGATAATGAGAGTATGTCATATTAAAATAAAGGAAGTAAGTAACTAACTGTTTTAGTTAATGTAACATAAGAAAAAAATACTGTCATACCATTAAGATTTTTTAGTGCACGTTCAGCATCCCTCCTGTTCATGAAAGCAACAAAGCCACAGTTCCTCTCCCGGGCTCGTTCTTCGTCTGTCCTCGGCCACATAATCTTGACGCTGGCCAGGGGGCCGTAGCGGCCAAATTCTTGACACAGCATCTCTTCGTTCATCTATAAAAAAATAAATAAAAATTAAAGGTAAAGGTTGATTTGTTTGCCTTTTTCGTTGACATTGTATATATTTTGAATATAATATATACCTGTGGATTGATGTTTCCTAAATACAAGTTTGTTGTTGATGGGTCTCCAACATCGTGGGAACCTGGTGCACAGTCGTCCAAAACTGCAGAGACAGAAGAGAGAATATTTCCTACAGCAGACTGATGGGAGAACATTAGGTCTTGCAAGATATAAATATTCACAGCAACTATATTAAGTCAAAATTACCACTGGACGGACGGTTTCTTCGTGAGGAACCATCCGCTAAAAGAAGCAGAAAAGCAGTATAAATTTTGTTTCAGGGTGACGGTGGATAAAGAGGGTGCTCAGGGGGGTGAAAGAAGTGGCTTCTACAAACAAAGTTAGTATGGGACCCGGTTAACCCGGTTAACAGCACTTACATGAACGTCTTCCATCTGTGCCAGAGACAGGTTCAAACCGGCTAACACGTCCTTTCATCTTGTGTCTTTCATCTCTCTCCTCTTGTATCCTGTAAAAAGGTTACATTGTTTTTTACATTTAAATATTACACTACAATATATACCCCTTTTTTTTCAAGGGGAAATTTACTTACTGTTTAAGTTCTTCCTTAAAGAGCTCCAGGTTGCTCTTCTTCTTTTCCTTTTCATTGCTTTTCTTCAAAGGCTGACAAAAATGCCAACAATTTAATCAAATTGACAAAAAAATAAATAAATAAAATAAAGTATTAAATACAATTTACAGAATACTCACATGTCTTTTGTCTAGTGGTAAAAATTGAGATGGAGTTTCCAAAGGCAAAATGCTTTTTGTTGGCGTTTCAAAACGTGATTTGGGCTTATACAATTTTCCTTTTTTGTCATCACCTGCTGCTTCCTCTGAAAGTGGAGTAAAATGCATGTTTTATAATCAGTCACATTTTCAATTATATGATTTAAGCTTTGATCATAATATAGTTCTATGTTTTAAAAAATACCTTTTGACGCATTTGCAAGACCACCTCTGACAAATGTTTTAACTTTTCCCTCTCCTCCTCCTTCAAAAGCAGCAAGAAACTCTTCATAAATTTCTGCTGCTGCTCTCTCATCCTCCTGTAAAAGTAGTAAAATCAGTATTAGAATCGAGCTAAAATGGCACTCGGCAACGTTTGACAGGCAACAACACATACCTTTTTCTTTATTTCATCTTGTTCTTTTTTGCTTAAGGTGCGTTTTGCTCCTGACATTTTTCCAATGCTGAATGATTTCAGCTTGCTCTCAAGCAGCGCCTGTCAATGCAAAAGCATGGGTGATCCTGGGAGGCAGAACCTTATAAAAACACAATTTTTCATGTCTAGTTTTCTGTCTAATTGTAAAATGTAAGTGTTTAGAAGCGGCCTATAATTGCCTGTTTGTATGGTTAGTAATAAGGTGGCATGGGTAACAATGCGGATGTCCACTTGCAGAGCGGGTTAGCATTATACTCTACAGTAGATTGGAGCTATTCACGGAAAGCCATTATGATAACAAGAAAATGTATGTTACAGGGCCACAAGCAGAGCAGAGAGCGGCGCTATTTCTATTTACTAACAGTTGACGACCAACGAGCTCCAAGAAGCTAACGTTAGGTTAACGCCGAGGGCTAGGCCTGTGCTGTAATATTAACTTCCTCATCTTCATAATGACAATACACGTCTTCAAAAAATATTTTCAAACCAAGCTATCACAAAAGTTGCACGTTTTAGTAGATTATTGTGTTTAATACGAATGATTATGTTTGCTCAATCATTAGCCACAGAGCCAAAGGTTAGCTTTACTGCGTTGATAGCATAGTTAGGCTAGCTAAATACCGCGGCGCACACTTTGCACACACACACACTGCACACATGAAAGACTTAATGTTCTCCAGGACATATGGTATTGGTGTTGTTATTTTCAAACACCACAACTTCATTATCGGAGGCAAAACTAAAACACTGCATTAATACCTTAGCGCTAGCTTTTTGAGAGCCACCAGGGGTTCTGTCCGCCATCTTTTGTGGTACTAAAATAAAATCGGCACTCGATTACATAGGACAACAAACGTGACTCCTAGGCAAGCTAGTCAACTACCGAGTCAAAGATTGTCATCTCACTGTCTGTATATTTATGTATTGTGTATGTATGTATGAAGCCTAAGCATTATTATTATTATTATTATTATTATTATTATTATTTTAATTCATCCATTTATTCATCTTCTCTTCTTCCGTTAGGAGTCGCGGGTACTTAAGCCAATCCCAGTAACTCTGGGCCTTAGACAGGGTACACCCTGGACAGGGGCCAGCTATTGCAGAGCTGACAGAAAGACATTATAATAATAATAATAATAATAATAATAATAATAATAATTATATATATATTATTATTATTATTATTATTATTATTATTATTATTATTATTATTATTATTATGACCTATAGTCATCCATGTCAAATGAGTCGTAGCTGCTGCATTTATCCAGAAGATGGTGCTATCGTGTCTGATCTCTATTTTTGATTGATAGCCTACCCTACATTTAATTATACAGGCTATTTAAAAACGACAGTCAGTTAACCTAGTTGAATTGTGATGGTCGACCCACGTATAAGTTATTCTTATTTTAGATACAACTGTGTCAGCCAAATGTGGAATGTTAAACTAGGCCTAGCTATGTTAAATAATTCATATGTGACTGCCCTAGTCAAGTTTGTTCCTGCCATTTCCTTGGAAGTTTTTTTTTTTTTTTTTTTTTTTTTTTTTTTTTTTTTAAGCCAGGTGCCGCATGAAACCAGTGGAGGCTCTCGATCCTCTCTCCCAGTTTTTTTTTTTTTTTTTTTTTTTTTTTAAAGCGCATTTGCCCCGTCCCTCCTACCACGCAGAACAAACGCTATATTCATCCGCTCCAGCCAGAGTGCAGTTGCTGAAACTCCCTTCAGGAACTCCGGGGCACTTTCCAGCCCCTGTCTGAGCCGCTGCACACAATGCCATTCATGCCACGGTGCGAAATGAAGAGAAGCGCCCTTAAGCCAACCATGTGGAGAACGTGCAGCGTATTTTGTGCATGGTGTCTGCTCTTCTTGACCGAGATTTGTGCGCAGTCTCAACGAAGGTACATTTTTTAAATTCTGGTATTAATGCAGAACAAGCTAGGTGACCCCATGTAGCCCGTGAAAGCGCTATTTTGAGGATTTTTTTAAATCCAGGTGCTGCCTCTCCACTCAGGATTTTTGACGCATTGGCGAGAAGCTTGAATTTGCTGCTTTTTTTTTTTAAACCACAGGTTGTTCCTACATGATATGGTGACTTAATAATACTTTTATTGATTTATTCCAGACCCAGCTTCACGTGTGGAGGGAATATCACTGCGGATTCTGGAGTTATTGGAAGTCAGGGGTATCCGGGAGTCTATCCTCCTAATACCAAATGTGTGTGGAGGATCACAGTGAGTGTTTTTTTTTTTTTTTTTTATTTACATATTTTTTTTACTTTTTGATTTTGTCAGTACACACTAACAATGTGGGGCTGTAAATTAAGAGTACTAGTAGAAGTAGCATTTTTTTAAGGGATTTTGTACAATTTTGAGATACAGACCAAAGATACCAACATCACTCACTAAAAGAACAATTACAGTAATTAGTTTCAGTAGATTCTTTTTGGTTTTGTGGCTCAATGGAAAGAGAATTTACCTTTGAACTAGAATATTTTTGAGTATGTGTACAGGTCTGGGCACTATATCTTTACCATTACAAGGACCAGAAGCTTGGCAGTTTTCCAAATGTGTCTTATTTTTGCAGTTTTGCACAGAAAGGACCTCACTTGTGTTTCCTTATGCAACGTATAGGCTACCATTCTTCATTATTATTCATCATGATGTAGAGCAGTTATGGTATCTTACTCAAACCATATGTGAATTTCCACTCAGGTGCCTGAGGGTAAGGTGGTGGTCCTGTCCTTCCGCTCCATAGACTTGGAGAGTGACAACCTGTGCCGCTACGACTATGTGGATGTTTACAGTGGTCATGTGAATGGGCAGAGACTGGGGCGTTTCTGTGGCACGTTTAAACCCGGAGCCTTGGTTTCCACTGGCAACAAGATGCTCGTGCAAATGGTTTCAGATGCCAACACGGCCGGGAGTGGCTTTCTGGCGGTTTTCTCCTCCGCCCATCCACATGAGAGAGGTAACAAGAAACTTTTGGATGAGTAATTTACTCAAGTACATTTTTTGCACTTCTGAGTTTTCTTTTCTTTTCTGGGGTCGCCTCAGAAAATCATCTGCCTCCTGGGGTGCAGAGATTTGCGTATTCATTTGGCATAGTTTTTTTTTTACACCAGATGCTCTTCCTGACACAACCCTCGCAACATATCCAGGCTTGGGACTGGCACTGGCTGAATTATTTTTTGTACTTTCAGAGTACATTTTCTTAAACATACTTCTACTTGAGTCAATTTTGAAGGACATTTTGTTACTTTTACTTTTAATGTGTGAGTTTTTTTTCCTCAGTAAAAAAGTAGGTAGGAACAAAAGCAGTCGTGGACCAGTGGTAGTAGTAACAGTAGTGATCACTTTCTGCTACACTTTTTTACTTCACTCAAGTAAAAATGACTTCCACTGTAATATTATATTAAAGTTACAGTAATACTTTCATATCCACTGTTCAGTCAATGTTGCATGCATGACATATTTTTTCATCTTTGTGCTACAGATCCATTGAATCATAATAGAATTAATGCAGCCATGTTAATAACCCTGCACTTTTACATCAGAATACATGGCACCCAGACAGACTACCGTATTTTCCGCACTATAGGGCGCTCTGGATTATAAGGCGCACTGTCGTTTTTTGAGAAGATTGAAGGCTTTTAAGTGCACCCTATAGTGCAGAAAATACGGTATATATCAAATGACCTTCGACCTTTTAATTGTCTAGACAAAGCTTAGGATCTGTACAAAAAGAAAGAGGACATCTTGATACTTGTCTCAGTGCGATGTGGAATTTCTCGCTGGCCTTTCTGTAAACCCTCTGAAGGTATCACTTAGAGCCATTTCTTCTTAGCAGGTTAACAGTCTTATCTCCTGTTTTTAAGGAATTTTAATCACTGGTTCTCTGTCCTCCTAGAGCTGACAGCTGTAATTGACAGTGCCTGCTTTGCTTGCTCAGACACAATAGATTCTAGCAGATTGTGTCAGTGTACTCAGAACTGCACAGCACAACCACCAATCTTCTAGCCTCGTCTCTATTTTTGTCATTGGGCTAACTGTACTGTCCCATAGATAGAAGAAGTGTCCTCCTAGTAAGTACAGGTTTTATTCTGTAATGACATTTTGGTGTGCTATTTTCACAGGTGACCAGTACTGTGGGGGGCGTTTGGACAAGCCGTCTGGCACTTTTAAAACACCAAACTGGCCGGAAAAAGACTACCCAGCTGGTGTTACCTGCTCCTGGCACATAGTTGCACCCAAGAACCAGGTTGGACACAATCATTTGCATAGTTTTTTTGTTGTGTTTTGATCCCAAACACCACCCTAAATCACTCACTGTCAGTGGTAGACGCATTCTTAATAAAAATGGCCAGACTTTAGTATAAGCAGCGATTGTTAGAGTTACTCATTATTCCAAAAATCCACAGTTATGATCAGGCTTACTGCTTGGAGTGCAGTAGGTGTGGATAGATTGTATCTGGAACTTGCTGTTGTAATGCATGTCTTGGTTTAGGTTATCGAAGTCAAGTTTGATAAGTTTGATGTGGAGCGAGACAACTACTGCCGCTACGACCACGTCTCCATTTTCAACGGAGGTGAAATTAATGATGCAAAAAGGATTGGAAAATTCTGCGGAGACAGCCCCCCAGCGTAGGTGATTCCGTCTTAATTTTCCTGAAAACATGTTTCTCCTCAGTGCCTCTCACATTACCAGCAGTCTGCTTCCATGTCTTTTCCCCATAGACCGGTGTTCTCTGAAGGGAACCAGCTCCTGATCCAGTTCCTGTCAGATCTCAGCCTGACTGCAGACGGCTTCATTGGACACTACAAGTTCAGACCTAAGAAATTTCCCACCACCACGATACCACCCACCACTACAACCCAGCCAGTCACCACCAGGCCCATACGTAGGTACCACCTTTTATTCTGTAAAACACAGAATACATAACTTTGATTGAATTTTGTGAGATGAGGTCCTGAGCACACACGAGTACTGTACTGTACAGTATGTTATGTGAATAACAGCACATGTCATGGCTCATTTTTATTCTCAACCTCACATTCCCCCATTGTTGATTTTTCTCTTAGTCAAGCCAGGTTATTTCTGTTTTTTTCATAAACTATGTAATACTGTGACGAGGCATTTTAGCAGAGGTGGAAGACGTGCTGTGTATCTGTATAAATCTGTACTCAAGTACTATTAGTTAAAAGTAACATAAAAATGTTAACTTTAGCACAATAAAAATGTGCGAAGTGTAAACTTAAAAAGTACTGCTGCTAACACTATTACTATTACCATATCTGCTACTGCCCGCTTTGCCACTTGCCACAAACTATAGTTTTACTCATTTAGAGATTCCAAGTTTACTTGAGTAAAACAGACATTTTTTCATTCAGAAATATTCTCAAGAAAAAGTATCTTTTAGAACTCAGATGTTGTTTTCTCCAACTAATATATTAAAGTGAATTACTTGAGTAAATCTATTACTTTCCACCCCTGCATTTTTGTATGATTAGCTATTACCTTTACCATAAGTGCTTCCTGTCTTCTGTAGTAAGAATAATATTTAACCAGCCATTCCTTTCTTTTGAAGTATATTTTTCCCTTGTACTGTATATTCATTCCTGAATTTCATGTGAAAAGCAGATGTGGAGTGGTCACAATATTGTGTTACTCAACAAACCACAGTGTTACTGGACATTGTCTGTCTCAGACCTCACTACTGTTGTGAGACTTACTATTCACCTCCAGTAATATTATTTTGAAGAATAGAATACTAAATAGGTAAAATAAGTACTCAAAATATCTAAGTAAATCACATTAAAATGGACATAAAATATCAAGCAAATATTACTTTGTGAAAATGCTTTTTTTCTCTGTTTGTGTCTCCACAGCCCTTAAGTACTCTGTCGCTTTGTGTCAGCAAAAATGCAAAAGAAAGGGAACACTTGAGAGCAATTACTGCTCCAGCAATTTTGGTAAGAACATTACTGCTTTATGCCTTTTATTCAAACCACTTACAGGTCAGTGGTTACAGATGCACTATGCCGGTGATTTTCAAACTTTTCTTAGCAAGTACCACCTAAAAATCTTTGGCTTTCAAAGCACTACCTTTTAATGGACTAAAATTACTTGTATAACTTTACTCAACAAGGACTATCTGGGCCTAAGCTATGACTAAACAAGGTCTAAGTCAGTACAAACCAGCTCTAAACCATGACTAAACCTGGACTTTACCAGTTCTAACCCCACACTAAACCAGCTATAAACCATGGCTTAACCAGGACAAAGCCAGTACTAAATCAGAAATAAAACTGGCTCTAAATTAAACTACATCAGAACTGCATAAAACTCCAGAGTACCTCCAGAAGAGGTCTGTGTACCATCAATGGCACTTGTACCACAGTTTGAGAATGCTTTAATATACTTGCCTGTAATTATCAAGCATATCTACTTTTACTTATAGTCTAAAAAAGCACAGATATTCCCAGCTTTGACGTCAGAATAGAACTCCCTTATAAAATGTGGTTTGTCATGTCACTATCTTTGGTGCCTTGATTTTTCCACTGCACATATCAAAGCCTTCCTTGATTGCTTGTTGGGAAGTGAAGAAGTGTGTACAGTAGGACACAGTTACCTCTAGTGTAAACACTCACAGCGTCTCTGTTGATAAATGAATGTGTTGATTCAGGCACGGGCTCCGTTCTGATTTTTTTCTCACCGAGTTGTTTACCGCAAGCATTAGATTGGCATTTCAAAGAGTTCAGTGGGATTTGCATGCAGGGAAGGCAAGTACAAATGGAAAACTGTGTGATGTGGTGCTAGCGACTCAAAGTTACATCACTTATAATGAAGGGCTTAGACAGGGGAATGAAAATAGTTTGTCTAGTAATCAGTGTTTTTTTTTTTTTTTATTCAATAGTGTAGTATAAGCAGTTTTAAATGGTAGATCACTGGCTTACACAGCCATAGTACTCGCAGTAGCATTTCAGATGGGCAGTGGTCTGGTTTGGCTCATCTTTGTCAGGAAATGAAATTGGCAGATGTGAAGTCCAGCCATATTGGTAGCATCAGTGTAACGGCTCTTACAGAATGTAAAGTGACTCCTTACACAGCCTTCACTGATTCCAATGCAAAATGTTATCTTCTTATCTTATCTTCTTATCTTATCTTATCTCGTGTATAGTGGAATAAATACAGTTACAAAGGGACAACTTGTGAACAGCAGTAGAAAGGGAAGGACAGACAAACACAAGCTCAGGATCATACTGCCATCAGCATAGGCCTTTGTATGTTTTTCCCATGTCTGGGTGGGATTTCTCCAGGTACAATAGGCTAATCCTCCAGCTAGGTAGTCCTGAACAAGATTATGGCTCAAGGCATTGGAAGGATGGGTGAAATGCAAATGAATGGTTTTCTCTACAGGGACAAAAAAAAAAAGACAACCTTAACCATAATCTTGGCTATACCTAAAAATTTACTGTGATGTCATCCCAATTACAATATGCCTTGACCATAAGCATTCTCAAAGAGGTGAAGTCTAACCTCTGAGTCACCACTGTTTATATGGGCTGGAAGCTGATTCATTAAAACAGGAGTTTGGTTCCATCCGGAGGCTGTCCCAGTGACTAATGCACTAATCACTTGTCTAGTCACCATTAACATGTACAGTATAAATTGAAAGTGCTGTATTTTCAGATTAAAACTTATTGTTCCGAAGTTGGTGATGTTTTGTTGTTGTAAATTTGGTACATCTAAACACTGGGTTTGTTTACAGTAATTACAGGGACAGTTATCACAGCAGTGGTGAGAGGAGGAAGCACATTTGCAACGGTCTCCATTATCAACGTGTATAAAGAAGGCAACCTGGCCATCCAGCAGGCAGGGAAGACTATGAGCACCAAGATTATAATCCTGTGCAAGAAGTGTCCATTTGTCAGAAGAGGTGAGTGAAATTTGTGCACTGATTTATCTGCATGCCTAATTTGTAGCTCTAAAATATGTAGTATGTAGATCTCGTTTAGAATAACCCATGGCTCTGAGTTTGCCACTTTAGATGCATGGTCAGGGTCAGCTGAAGTCCCAAAGGTAAAGGTGAGTGGTCAAACTCACTGTTTAACTAGTGAAAAAGATTGTATATGTTTATATCTATGTATATAAGCATATAGTATACAGACATACTGTGTGGAGATTCTGATACTTGGCCTTCCTGAATGTCTCTGCCGTCACGCCGCCACTGCATTCAGGCTTTTTGTGTGTGACCCTACCAGGCTTGAACTACGTCTTCATGGGTGAGGTGGACGAAGAGGGCCGCGGGAAGATTGCCCCTCACCATTTCGTCATGGTGTTTAAGACCAAGAACCAGAAAGGACTAAATGTGCTGAAGAACAAGCATTGCTGAGTTTTCCAGGAGGTGGGGGGATGAGGATCTCCACTGGACTGGGGGATCTCAAGCGCAGCTGTGGATGTAAAACTGATACTTACATGGGTAAAAAAAATACAAAAGCAACAAGTCTCAATGTAGAAAATCTCCCACTGTAGATAATGTTTATATATTTTGAGTATTTATTAAAAGCAAACACGGACATCGTGCATGGTCTGTATATCATTGGTGACATCTATGAGCTCTTTCTTCACTGCTGTATTTTCAATAGAATAAAAAACAGTGGTCTAGTATGAAGCTTAGTTCACAAATGGTATTACAGCTTATCAGTAAATGGATTTGTTTATTTGGTTTGGGCAGAAGTTTGAACTTCTTAATGTGGTGATCAAAAGTGCAATATTTAAAAGCATTATACTGTATGTAGTTTTTGTGTGGGGCAGCACTTCGTTTCTTCGCTTAAGATATTTTCATATTTAAAGTAATGCATAGTCCACTTATTAGAACACTAAAAAATCATTTAATAATGACAATTTATAGTTAGTATTATCTACTGTATTTATACTGTACATTATTGTAATTTTGCCAATTCCTAAAGAATAAGTGGTTTGAAATAAAAATGACATATTTTCATATGGAAATGTCTAATTTATTTTTTACTAATTATATTTTAGTTTTCATTGGCTCAAATAAACATGTTCTATATTTTTAGTTTGTGCTTGGAGTATGGAGGCTGAAATCTGGCCAAATACCTTTTAATTGGGTCTCCTGTTGAGAGAACTGAGGGCCAGAGCACGAGAACAGTCAGGAGTGTGTCATGTGATTTGCAGGAGAAGGCAGCTTATAATGCTTTAGAGTTTTTGTTTTTTAAGCTTCAACAGCATTACTTTATCACAATTATTTAGGCATGAGTTATAATTTTAGATAAACCTTTATTTGCATTTCCTTTGAAAAGAATGGCTTTCTTTATTTACAAAAAGTTAAATAGCTGAATAATACGTAGAGGCCTGAGTCTGCAAACTTTGGTGGACCATATACTGTATATTATGTTGATTCAGTTCCAGGTTGCCTCTTTCTTAAAGAGCTGTGTGTACATGCTCGGCTCACGCAGCAACCCAGATATAGAAGAAAAAAAGCAAGGCTAGAGTCTGTTCTTAGCTCCTGGGGTAGAACATGGCATATTTGGACGTCCGGAAGCCAAGCAGGTCTCTCATCTCGTTGCGAAACTTGGACAGGTCTTGTCGCAGATCGTTGAGGTTTTCCACTGTGGCTTGGTCCATGCTCTGCATCTTCTGCCGAGTGGAGGTCAAGTAGCGGTGAACCAGGCAACACATGATCTTCTGGTAGTTCTCATCACGCTTCTGCTTTAGGTTCCTCCACTCCTGAATGAAAACCACGACAAAGATGCAGAGTTATAAAACATGTACCAAACAGCATATATACACTGATCTGGTATTAATGTTATGACTACCTGCCTATTATTTGTGGTTATGTTACATGTTATGACCACATGCCTAATATGCCGCTCTGTGAATTATGACACCTTTCTATCAGTCATAATGTTAAGCCTGATTGGTGTATAATAACCTGTTAAATACTGTAGATGTATAGTAAACTAAGATGTTATTTAGGTTATGTTACCTTCAGGCTGTTCTGTCTTTTGACCTTGCCCTTGGAGGTGTGTGAGCAGATCCACTTGCTCAAACTGGTCACCAAGTAGCACATCGTTTTTGGAGAGGGGAGAATGTTGAACGGTGGAGGCAGGGTACACTTGTCGTCAAAATAGCTTAGCCACAGCTTGGCACGAGCAAACTTCCACTCTTTATCCTCGTGATTCTGCACAAACAAAAAAGGCCAAAAACCTATTGAGAATCTAACTCACATTCAAGGCTCCTAACACTATTCTCTGTTGAATTTACAGCACTGTGCAAAAGTTCTAATGAGGTTTGAAAAATGCTGTTAACTATGAGTGCTTTGATAAACACAATTTAAATTTAAATTATGGTCCATAATGGGCCCATGACAAAATGATACATTTTGGTGTTGAGCCAGTCTCTGTTCAGATCTAGCATTGTTTTTAAGGAATTCTGTACCATTTTGAGAAACGGACTGAAGATACTAACTTCACTCTCTAACAGAACAAATAATTACTGCTACTATAGTTACTGTAGACTTACAATCACTTGTGAGATATAAGGGGTTTGATGCTCAATGTAAAAAGGATTTACCCCTGAAGTTTGAGTCCAGGGCCCTATTTCCTTACTATTACATGATAGAACCAGTGTCTTGGCAGAGAACTATGCTCTTCAACTGCTTCTAGCTTTAATTCTAGTTCTTTTTTGTGTCAAATTGGTTGTTTTTTGCCACCTTATGACTCAATGCTATGGCTGTGGCACATATGCAGGGCAACTACAGCCTGCTTTGGCGTTGTGGGTTCGACTCCAACAGTTACTCAAATGTCTCTCTCCCCGATTTCTGCCCATACTCTGTCTTGTCAGTAAAGCCTACAAAATGGGCAAAAAAGGGTTTGTTTTTGTACATTTACACACCTTTCTTTGTTAAAAACCTGCCTAAGACGCCTACACATGACTGTATTTGGGACATAGAGTTGCTTTCTTAACATAATTAAGAGCAAATGTGCAGTTGTGGAGAAATAATTACAATGTGGCCACAGCAAGATATTCCACTGATAAAAATCTTGCATACAATAAAGTTTGAGCTTTCCATATCACCTCAAATTACCCATGGCAGTTTCCACTTTTCACTTACAGCAATTTGTCTGAAGCTCTTGTGTAGCATGGCGACCAGCAGCTTGGTCAGGACGATTACCACCACAATGTTGTACGTGCCAATGATCAAGGCTCCTACAAAGGAACGCAGCTCCTCAGTGTAGCTGATCCGGGTGACAAAGAGTGCAACATGGGCCAAAGAGAAGATATACCAGAACAGGGCATAGCATGTCCCCATGAACCTGCAATACAAACAGTGTGTGTTAAACTGTGCACCGTTTGTTGTTACATGTTTATATGTTACCTTATGCGTTATGTGCTGAGGTAGAAAGTAACTAAATACTTTTACCTAAGAACATATGTAAAGGAATCTGAAATTTTCTGTGGGGCTGACAGTGCCACAGGAGGTGAGGTGAGTCACCCTGACTGACACTCACAGCACATACTGCTGTTGTGTCCTTAAGCAAGACACTTTACCCACATTGCCTACCTCAGTCACAGTATGTGGCTAAAGTGTTTTGTGTGTAAGATTCTTGGGTGGCAAGGTGGGCAACACGCGTAAATGTGTAACAGTAACAGTAGTTAATAATAATAGTAATATTATTAATATTTATAGGAGAGTAGTAGTTGTGCAAGTCATAAGCCCGTATAAATGAAGAGGGTTCCCTCAGCAAGGGCATCCATTGTAAACCTATGCTGATTTAACCCTAACCCCTCGCACACTAGAAGATGATTTCCTGTGGCGAACCCGAAAGGTAAAGTAGTAGTAGAGCTGTAATATTATTATGATTTTTAGTATTAGTTGTTGCTACAAAAACCTTCAAAATAATGGTAGTAGTCATCATTTATTGAGTACTTCTACTTCTACTTGAGTAATCTTATTTTGAGGTAACAGTACTTTTACTTGAGTACAGATTTTGAGTACCTCCTTCACCCCTGCTTATGTGTATGCTTGAGGCAGTCTCTTACGAGTAAAATGCATCGTTGCTCTGTTGTTCGCAGAAGATGCCCTCACAGTCCTTGGTTTGGTTCTTCCCTCTGGCTTTCTTCTCTGTGCCATAAAGCTGAGTGAGTCCGATGGTGAAAGAAAACAGGACCAAAAGGAAGAGGCCCAGAAACTTTCCAAACTCCTGCAGCATCTGGCCCATAGAGATCTGTGAGGACAAAGGTGTGACTGTTAATAGACATTTAATACTGTGCTGCACACTTCTCTACAACCTCTTTGCTCACTAGAAGCTTGTTTTTCACCGTGTGCTCTTGTTCGAAAGTGACCCCATGGGGAAAGCAAAGAGATTTATTTCTGCCTGAGGTAACACAGACAAACATGGAAGACACACAAGTCTCCTCACATCATTCCAAAGGCCTTATTTATGGACTTGAACGCAATACAGTACTCTGCAAAAACTTTTGGTGTGGAAAAAAATGCTGTTAAGGGCTTAAGGTATTCTGTACCATTCTGAGATAAAGACAGATGACTCAAAGAAAAAAGTAGTTTTAGTAGATTCTTTATCATTGTGAGGTATAAGGACTTTGTGGCTCAATGGAAAGAGGATTTACCACTGAACTGGAACATCTTTTTATTTTTTTACATTGATACACCTTTCTTTGTTCACCTTTCTTTAAACCTGTCTAAGACGTTTGCACAGCTCTGTCTCTGTTTACAAGAGATGCTCAAAAAAGTCAAGAAATCATAACACACACAGCGTCCAGTGTAAGGGATAACCACTTTCCCGGTTGTCAAGGTGAAGGGCAACTGTGGTGTTTGCACTAAAACCAAAGCTGTTTGAGGAGAAGGTGAGTCTTTTTGAGGGATTCAGGCTCTTGTCACGTGTAAATATCTGTACTGTGATGTTTTGGTACTTTCTCTACAGGACATGTGTGATTTAGGGGCTAAGGGTTTCCCCTGTATGCGTGTCTGACAGCCAGGTTAAATCAGTACTGTACAAACACAGCAGTAATGTGGAAGGTTAAAGCTCTTCACCCTGACTGGAGGGAGGATGACGCAGGTGAGCTACCTCAAATGTGCAAACGAATGCGAGGCAAACAAACCACTGTCTGTGAATAACTTACTGCAGTATAAAATTAGATCAAACCATGCACCTAGACTAGTACATTTTTAAGATTTTGTACTATCTGAGTACATTTTCTAAAACATACTTTTACTTGTGTATGTACGTCATTAGAATCTCTGACTAAAATTACTGTATGTTTTTATCTTGGTGGCAAAGTTGATAGCAATAGTAATTGTGGTACCAGTAGAAGTAGTGAAGTAGTGGTGATAGTCATAATAATAGAAGCACTGGTAAGTAGAAGTTTTTTAGGATTATTAATTATTTTTACTCAAAAATGTCTACCATTATCAAAAGAACTGCTTTATCATACACCAGAAAATAACTGCCTGTCCTTCCCTCTTCTTGGCAGAGAACACAATAACTTCCATCTTTCAAGAGCCATTACTATTTTGAAAAGACTATTTTGTTGACCCTTAACATTTTTTCTCTAAATTGCTGCCCTCGGGCGGATCCTTTAAATGCAGAAGGACTACACAGAAAAACTGCTTCTTCCTCAGAATTCTACAAAATCAATCAACCATTCAGATCATAGCTAGAATAGGTCTGCACAATTTATTATGTGCCATTAGTTTATAGCATAAACACTTCAAATTAAATGCCACATTAACAAAGACAAAAGGCTAAGGTGTCACTGTGATTTAGTTTGTTGATCTAACTGCTAATCTTAATGAAGCAGACCTCTACTAAGGCCATGGCCCTATCGTGCAATTGTAAAGACTGGGGGATTCAGAGTCTTGAGTGAACCACAAAGCCTTATATCTCAAAATGATAAACATATTCTCTTACTGAGCCCTTGTCGCTGGAGTTAGTATCATGTCGAGCCCTATCTTGCAATGATACAAGCTTTAAAATGACTGGCTATACATGGTGTTCTGGCCCATTACCAAATCCTGACCATTACTTTTACCATTGCAAATATTAATACAGCCCTAGGGGTCAAGTTCTTTTTAGTGATCTCACTGACTACACCATAGTGATAGGAGATATTTACATAACCCAGTCAGTGTTTCCAACCTCAGTAGGGGGCATATCTCGTCCGAAAAGTGATCTGCCCTATTCTGGAGAGACAGAGTCAGAAGATCCATCTTTTCCACTTTTACCCACATTGGCCTGACTCACCGTCTGCTGGTGTGTGTTGGTGTGTGTTGGTGCAGGGCCTTGTCTCACACTCATTACTCTGTACTGAAATGTGCTGGCTCCATGTGCATTGGTAGGTGTGTCCGCCATGTGAATACACAAGGACACATGTATTTCCAAAAGCTAATCGTTTTTCCATCGTGGTGGGCCAGACGGTGATGTCACATGGCCCGTGAGTGAAGAGAGAGAGGTGACTGTGGGGATTTTACTTAAAAACCTCTAATTAACAACCTACAAACAAGCTTCAATATAATCTTTTATATGAAAACCACAAACAGCAGTGTCTCGGGTTAATGACAGGAAAGGATCTGAGCTCACGTATACCTGCACACAGATTTATGTAATGCTGTGAGGAAATTGTACTATAGCTTTTGCCAGCGGCTTGTCAGTTAATGTTAATGTCTTTCAACAGCTGGCTGCAAATAAACAGCATACAAGGAAAGGGGTGCTTTGACCAATCAGAAGCACCCTATAAGTTTACTTATCAAGCAGGAAGTGAAGTCATGCTGCTAAACAGACAGACACTTTGAAATGCAAAGTTTAGATAGAATACCATGCTTGTTTGGGGCAATTAAAGGACAGCATATCTCAGGCTAAAATAGAAATGTGTAAAATCACTACACAGAAAAAATAACGTTCAAGTTCAGAAAATCACTAGATCCTGCCATCATTGTTCATTGCCAATGTAGTGTACTGACCACGAAGCCACAGCCATCTCTAGCAAAATAAATATTCTTCTTACACAATATGTTTAATTGTGCTGGTATAAAATAAAAATACAGCTACCATCATGTTTTTGTTCTAAATCACATTGACAGATGCTGAAGAGACTGTTGTGTCAGCTGGATTTGTTTATTCCATGTTTACACCAGAACTCCTCACAGTTTAACGTCACATTAACATAGACAGATGGCTATATGGTGTCAGAAAGCACAGACCTCCACTGAGGCAATGGCCCTATCTCACAATGGTAAAGATAAAGTGCCCAGACCTGGATTCAAAAGGGGCTGTTAAAGTTCAGGGGATAAATGCTCTGTCCAATGAGTCACAAACCCCTTATGGCTCACAATTGTAAAGGAATCACTAAAACTATTCCTTTACTGACCCCTTGTGGCTGTAGTTAGTGTCTTTGGCCCTATTTGGTACAGAATCGCTGTACCCCAACGGTATTCCAGATCCACAAAAACAAATTTAACCACAACATAATGAGTTTTCAAAAAAAACAAACAAACAAGGCAGCACCGTCCCACAACCCTGTGTGCCATGTTGCATGTCTCATACCTGCAGCGGTCCCAATATGGAGCTGGTGGTGTACATAAAAAAAAGTCGCAGGTAGCTGAGAACGTTAGCGAAGGCAAACAGACCCTCGGCCACCAGGATGGGGTGGAAGGCGTCCCAATTCTTTCTCTCTTTGTCTGCCACATTCTTGAACTGCGAGACAATGAAACACAACACTGATACACTCCACAGAAAAAAAAAATCAATTATATACTGTATAGTAAGGCCAATGTGAGTTTTTGGTCTGCATATTTTCCATCGTTTTTCCACTATTGCTGCCTTTAATGAGTTCACCAGAGTGCGATTTCCTTAACAGGCCATTAGCTAATCCTTTCTAATGCTTGTCTGATGGTGTGACTGTGTGTACCTTGCTGTGCGCCACAATCTTGAGGGCAAAGGTCGCGAGGTAAAGGGAATTCATGACGAAGCTCAGCTGGTTCCTAGATTCTTCCAGAAAATCTTCCAGGCCCTCGTACCACAGGCGCTTCACGTCTGACCACACCATCCCTAAGAAGAGACGTTCAGCATCAACATATGGACAGGGGCGGAAAAGACATTTTGCTGTCATCTAAAGCAAATGGGTTCCAGATTCAGCCCCGAGTTGTATTATTAAAGAAAGAGTCCAAGGGAAATAGGAATGCACACACATAAAGCAAAGAAAGTTATTGAGGATAATATGCGTCATGTGTGGGATAACAGGGAGGTGTCGGTGGTAAAATGGACAAAAACATGCACATAAAACAAATTACTATTGTTAAACTTTGGAAACAATAAAATGGAGGCTTGGATTAATTGTGTGGCAAGCCTGCCCTTAAAGTAACACCATCTAACCCAGTGGTTAGGCCCCTTCAGACATTAGACCTGCAGGATTATATCTCAACAGATTGAACAGTTAATTAATAAACTACCAGAGTTTTCAGTGAGCAACACCTGTTCACTTTTAAAAAGAAAGACTCGACACCCTGTAGCCTGTAGAAACAACACATTATCAAATATTCATTTACTGAACACTTCAGGGTTTATGTATTTTTTTGTCAATTTGAGAAGGCACCTCAGCAGCCTGAAAATCATGCACCCCTACGTCTTTCTGCGTACATTTGAGGGTACCCATACCACAGTTTGGGAACCGCTGATCTAAACTGAAACGATAAAATACATAGGTACTAGGAGAACTACTATTCAACTTTAGCAAAAGTAAATGTAAGGTTTACTTAAAAAGGTTTACTTCTACTATTACCATTACTACCTTTACTACCACTTTTTTTTTTTTTTTTTTTTTTTTTTGCTATTATATAATTGCATTTTACTCCTACAACTACTATTACTATTACTAGTGGTACTACTGCTAAGTATTATTACCAATACTATAACTCCCACTATGGCACCATCAAGGTAAAAAAAAAAACAAATTTTTGATGCTAGACTTGGAAAATGTACTTTAAGTAAAAGTAACAAAAAAGTATGTAGTTACTTTCCAGGTAATTCCTTGTTTCTATTATAAAAAGAAATAATTTACTCACTAGGTATATGTTTAAATAAAAAAAATCCTAAACAAGTAGCATTCAAATCAATACTACTTTATTTTACTGGCAAAAAGAGACAACTATTTTTTGTGGCAGTACTTGGAATGCAACGAGAAAAAAACAGAGAACCACAGCATTTCTAGATAAACCATCCTCTTTACGGACATTGTATTATGTAACTTTCCAAACAGAGACATGTGACCAACTCAAAAACTCATCTCTCACTAAATTATCACCGGTTTTAACACTTCTTCTCTCTCACATTAACTGTTCTGCGTGGATTATAAGCAAACGTCTATTATTACTGTCAGCTCACTTCACACATCCAAGGTCTTATAGAGCTGAACTATTTTCTGTCTTTACACAGTATATACGGGAAAAAACAGGCAGCCAAGAACATAAAATCACACACAGATGCAAAGACACTGGATCTGTTTTCTCATTCATTTGAAAATGTCACTCTGGGGAATAGCAGGGAAAGAACAGTATGTTGATGAGAGGGCATTCTAACATAGGCATATAAAAACACAATTTATACATTTTAAATATAAACTGAACTGACTATTCTTTTGCATTACCTGTAGAATATAAAGTATGATATGAAGATAAAAAATTAACAAAATCATTTACTAAAAGGCTACCGAACAGTGGTAAATAATGATTATTACTTGCTTTCATATATGTCTTTACAAGGCATCAAGGCATTAAGCGTTAGTAAGATTTATCTATTAAACTGTGATGTTTTGTGTGTTATTGAGCTGGAGGATGCTGCGAGTGCAAGCCCACATCTGTGCTGAGAAAGCTGAGGCCATTACGGCGATTGAATGATCAGTCTAATGGTTTCTTGGCAGAGGAGGGTAGTGAAGCCGTTTCCCCAGAGGGAACTCGATCTCTGTTCATCCGAATCTACCAAGATGGTTTGTGTTCCCGTCTGATGTCCTTTTGTAGGATACTTTTTTTTTTAAAATGCATTTATATTTAAAGATTTTTAGGGCTGATTGTGAAGTGGGCAAGTATGTTGTTTGTCTTCAAGTGTGAAAAAAAAGCTATTTATTATGCTGTGTCTGATAGGATTATAGAAGATACAGCAAATTGGAGTGGAGCCAGAACAAAAGGAATCATTTTCACTCCACTGTGCCCCATTACTTTTCAATAGATTCTGGCTTTTACCATTTAAATGATGTTCTACTTACTACACCATTAAAAATTTATATTTAATCTTTTCTTCATTTAACAACTTCACAAAATGCTTTTTTCACCCTGTTGGAAAAATAATATATAGCACATATAGCTCTTCTAATTTATATTAATTAAAGAAAACGGAAGAATGTTGGGCTAAAATTAGACTAAATTCTAAGTCGTCTGTTCACACTTTTTAGAGGTAGCTAGAAGCACTTGGAGATTGTAGACCTCTACCAATGCATTACAGGTCCACTATGGATCAAGACAATAATCTGGATTTGCAACAAAAACTTTTCCCCATTTGTAACCTTTCCTGAAAGTAAAATTAAAAGCTGCCTTTAAGATTTTGAGTGATGCTGCTAACAGACAAATCAGACTCTGTAAAGAATTTAAAAGATTCCTGGATTGTGCCGGCTCTGTGGCTCACTTGGTACTTGGTGGTGCATACTACATATGCCAGCTGCAAATTCGTCCAAATTTGTGTCATGTCATTCTCCTGTCTCTCTTTCTAATTTTCTGTCTACTTGGTCTCTGCAATAAAAACATAAAAATCTGAAAAATAAATCTTTAAAACAATCCTTGATGCAAGAATTGATCTGAATCCACACCTAAAAATAATCTTTTTCTGCTTACTGTTGTTCACACATAAAGAAAAAACGACACAGCAACCACCAATGGCTAAAGTCCTTGGTGTAGAGAAACAAATGGAAGTGACCTGAATTCTATGTTAAAAGATCTGACCTATGATCCACAGAATGAGCAGGTAGTCGATCATCTCCAGCGCTGGGCCCATGGTGTTCTTCTTGCCCTCGTTGTAGACCAGCGAGTAGAGGTTGAGCAGTAACAGGAAGGTCAGGTAGGAGGCGCTGTGGATGATGAACTTGACAAAGGGCGTGTGTATGATCTGGCCCACACGGGAGCGGGGCACAAGCAGGTAACAGACAGAGAGCAGGGGCCACAGCACGGTCACACTCAGCACTGTGGCTATCTTTAGACAGGTGTGCTTACGCCGGTAGCTGGCTGTCTCCCCAAACCACACTGTGTTCAGGAACTGCTGGCAATTGGACTGAGCCACAAACTGGAGAGGAAGAATTCCCATGTGAGAAATGATAAATATTTGGAAACATGTATCTGACAGAAAAAAAAAAAACAATGTTGTAGAAATGAGGGCTGTACAATATATTGCTAGATTTATCATCATAATTGTGGAAATATTAACACTTTTAATATCTATGCTGCAAAAGAACTTGAATTGGCTACTACAGCTTTTATGTGACAGATATTGATGGTTTTTGTTTCCAAATAATTGTCTAGCCAGTGCTTTAAATTAACTGTAATGTGACAGGAATCAATGCATTCAAAGGAAGTGCAAGTAAATTCTGAGCCTTCAATAAAAAATACAATGATGTGCAATATTATCCAGCTTTTAGTATGCCAAAGGGTGCATTCAAATATATATATTTTAGCAATTTTAAATATAGTTTGATAGCATTGTTTTCTCATATCATAATCCTGGTATACACTGTACAAGGTCGTCCACCAGTTCCCCAAATCACGTTGACCCTGTTGTTATTTCTGCAAAAGAAACCATGACAATACTGCAATCTTTTACCTGATATATGAGTTCTACTTTCACATGGAGACACTCCAGCTGTACATTTTTCAACTTCCCAATAATTTGGTATTTGACTGATGTTGCCTCAGGGACCTACAGTATTCTGCCATGCACATATTTTACTAAATTATGGCTTACAAGAGCAGATGTTTAGCCAATAAGTGAGCAATATTACCTCCCTCTGCCAATCTGTCAATCAAGTAATTAGATAAACATATGTACAGTACTGTGCAAAGATTTGGTCAGATCAGGTGCTAGAAGGAAGAGGGCTTTAATAAATACAGATTTTTATTTATTTGTATGTTTTTAATGAAAATGTAAGGAGTAGTAAGCCAAGGACGAAATAATTCATTTTTGTGTGGATGCAGATCATGGTGTTTTAAGGGATTCTGTACCATTATGAGATACGGAAAATACAAATAATTTTACTAAAAGAATTAATAATTTTAGTAGATATTTTACCATTGTGACTATAAAACCCCATTCACATAGGACACAGTGGGTGGCAAACGCTGCACCAAATTCCACTGATTTGTATGTGTCAGTGCGGCACTAGACTACAACAGATTGCCGCTGAAAAAAAAAAAAAATCTACTTGGGCTCAGCACACCGTGACATCAGTTTGGCGCGTCCAGCCACAGAGGCTGAAAGATTTGTTCAGACAAAGCGACAGAAACAGGATGTTTACCATTGTCATATTGGAAAGTTAGACAGCGTCTCAGCATTATAGCTTTACTTCTGCGAGACAGGACCAGTTCCTTGGCAGAGTTTTATGCTTTCCGAGTGCTTCTATATTTTTTTGTGTGTATTTTTGTATACTGGTACACCTTTCTTTGTTCATAGCTTTTCTGAAAAACCTGCCTAAGACCTTTGCACCATACTGTATAAAAACAAGTTTTGTGTTGCTGCCAGTCTGACCTCTTTCTGGTTGTATCTGATGGCCAGTTTGAGGCGGCTGAGGTTCATGCGCTCCTCCAGCAAGCCTCTCTTGTCAACGTGATCCTCGCTGGAAGTGTGATTGAGAATAACTTCGAGCTCTCTGGAGTTTCGGGCCTGGGCCAGCAGATCCTTGGCGAACATCTTGCACTGCTTCGCCAGCTCCTCATAGTCGTTTCTGCAGACGCCAAACGAGATACAATCAGAGGTATACACATGACAGGATTGTGATTTTCTTATCAGTACCATACCATGAGGGGGAGAGACTGTAAAACCTTTGTAGTGCATTTGTGATAAACATCTTGACTGGTTAGAAATGAGACTGACGTGTTCTGACATGTTGCCGACGGCGACCATACCTGAACTCCACCTCCACAAGGCTGAGCTCCTTCAGATCTGCACTGAGCTCAAACGCCCTCAGTATAGGATCTTCCTCTGTGAGCATGATGAGAGAGGGACTGGCCAGGCAGCGGTAAATGTCCAGACGGAACCTAACACAAATAACAGATGGGATTACGTAAGGATAAACTGTATACATAAGCAGTGTTGATATGAGAAACAGTGATTTGCAGGAACAGAGAGTTTGAGCTTGTTATTTTATTAGCACCTGTGATGACCTCTGTGGCGCTTGCCAGGAAAACAGCACACACCTACTCATTTATCTCACTGTGGAGGAAGCTGCACAGGCTCAAAGAAAAAATAAAAATGCCCTGCAGATGAGATTACATTCTAGAAAGCATTGCTTATGTTAAAGCAAAAAAAAAAAAAAAAAAAGCTAGTCTTTTTATGTCTGAAAATGGTGGGAATCTTATTACTTCACAAAAACAATGAATAATCTTTACAAGCATCACATGACAAATGGTACAGATGAATGCTTCACCATTTTGCTTGACAGATCAGTTTATGAACAATCATTACATTTTTACATATGGTCTAATGAGTTACATTATCTTTAAATGTTGAATTATCATCATCATGATATAAATGAATTATATCATTTATTTATGCCACTTATAATACTTGTAATAAATAGTACCTAACATTTATCAAAAACAATTTTCTTAGTTTAGTGTTGTATACTATTCTTATTTCTTCCTTTTCTTCCACCTGTTTTCTTTCAAGGTCACTACCTCCATTTAGCCCTATCCTCTGAATCCTCTTCTCACACACCAACTAACTTTATGTCCACTTTGACTACATCCATTCATCTCTTCTTTGGTCTTCCACTAGGCCTCTTCCTGCTTGGATGCTCTAATCTCAGCATCCTTTTTCCCAATATTTTCACTATCCTTCCTCTGTGTGTGTCCAAACCATCTCAATCTGACCTCTCTGACTTTTATCTCCAAAACATCTAACAACAGCTGTCCCTCTGATGTACTCATTCCTAATCCATCCAACCTTGTCACTCCCAAAGAAAGCCTCCTCATCTTAAGGCCTTGATACACCAAGGCGACTCCCAGACTGCCACCGATAAGAACTGTAAAGACGGCTTCAGATGGGCGATCTTCGCCTTGGTGTATGGAGGCCTTTAAGCTCTGCAAAATCTTTTTGTTTCATTCACACATGTTTGAGTAATGAGTCCATTCCCTTCTCAAGAGCTGAAAATGCTCTGGTCCCACCACTCTACATAGTCAAATAAAACTAGGACATACTCCTGTGTTCTTCTAAAGTCCATACACCGTCATCTGACTTGTTCTCATAATTTCAGCGCTTAATTGCAGTCACTATGAAGCAATAAGCTCTTTTTTTTATCTGTTAGCATCACATTAATAATAGTCATTTTTCTGCTCTGTCCATGTCCCACTGTTGCCAGCAGGGTGGTAAAGTCACCTAATCCAAGCGTTCTCTACATTATTTTAAGTTATAAAATGTAAAATACTAATGCAAAGATTTCCAAAGCCTGAAAAAAGCATAATAAAGAACCCTTAATGGACATCCACTTAAGGCTTTTGTACTTATCTTCATCACTTACCATTCATCACCCACAGAGGGCAGCAGACAGAAAGCAGATTTTGATTTAAGGTGTTTTAAAGTTGTCTCACATAGTGCATACATTTTGTGGTCATAGTAATGGGGCCAACTGTCCTTGTTTTGTGTTATTTTAAAACAATAAACACACAGATTTACTAAGAAACAGAAGCTACCCAAAAAGCAGTGGCAAATAGCTAAAGGTACAACTACTAACCTATGTTGTTAATGAAACCTGTTAGCTTTGAAATGAACTAGATCAACTTCGTCTCTGTGTATCATAATGTTGTCTGATTGCTACAATTTATTTCTTGGCTGGTCCTGCTTGCTATGCTCTTATGAAGTAGTGGCATGCAGATTACCATCAAGTGATTAAGAATAAGCACCTCCATAATAAGAATATAGCACCTTAAACACTTCAAACAACAAGCTTCATCACAAATCTGTAAGAGGCTACTTCACATAATAACAAGCACCTGTAAAGCCAAAGTCGTAGTTAAAATGTCATTCATACTGACTCTGTAGGGGGGCTGTACCTGGAGTGGCGTAGGCTGTCTTTCTTGTTTTTGGCGTTGCAGAGGGTGCACTCGCAACCCACAGCGTGAGGCCGGGGCAGGGAGATGTCCTGTTTGAGCAGCATGGTCAGGATCTCGTAGTTGTTCCTGTGTGCTGCCAGGATGACTGGAGCCACGTCCATAGTGGTGGAATACTCAGGGTTTTGAATACGCTGCATCAGTTTCTAAAAACATAAGTATTAATCAAACCTTATTGATTTGTTGTATACTATTCTTATTTCTTCTTTTCTTTCTGTCTGTTTTCTTTCAGGGGTCACCACAGCAAATCATCTGCCTCCACTTATATCCTCTATAGCCCTATCCTCTGTATCCTCTTTTCTTACACCAACTAACTGTTGTCCACTCCATAAATCTTCTCTTTGGTCTCCCTTTAATCTTTCTGCTCTAATGTCAGCATCCTTTTCTATTTTCTCTATCCCTCCCCTGCACATGTCCAATCTGGCCTCTCTGACTTTATCGCCAAAGCTTCTAACATGAGCTGTCCTTCCATGTCCATGTGCTCTACCTCCTATTCATTTCCTCTTTTCATTCTAGCTGAAACAATCTGTCAATGCATTAAGGAAACACTCACTGCAATTGATGGTTTTGACGATCGTCTTGGCCTGTGGTTCAGGAGGATATCCACTGCTCCAACCACTTCAGAGTCTATGGCCACCAACAGGGCATCTGTGGCCTGGACATAAAACAAATTTAAAACATGACAACAATAAATAAAATGATTTAAAAGCTTCAGTGGCTGGACTACCTGGCATCCGTGGTCTAGCAGCAGCTGCAGGATATCCAGGTTCTCATTTTCAATGGTAATAGTCACTGCATCTCGGCCTAGTACGTCTACACAGTTGATGTTGAGCTCACCCTGGCGGTTCTCCTCGAGCAACTTCTTCACCATGTAGTAGTCACCTGTCGATGCACACAATCACCATATGATTTCATTTCAAGACAAGCATAATCTGAGAAGAGGCATTAACAAGATCCACTCCAGTCACGTGTAAAAATAACATCTCCCTCAAAGGACACTGTGACTAAGCCATGTTTAGACTGGCTTTATATGGTCAGAGCAGCTTCTGTTCAGTGTCTGGACATATCAGTGACATATTCCTACACTATTAGGCCACATGAAGGAGGCTATGTCTGGTCTATGTCTCACAGTATGTTACTAGTCATGTTGTTTACCATAGCTTTGCCTCAGAGGTTGGGAAAAGGGGAGATTTTAACCAGAGAACCTGGGTGTACCTTAAGCCCATAGGCAAATTTCCACTGTAGCCAACGTGTAAGCAGCTGTAAAAGGAATTTACAGGGAAGAAAAGAAGTGGTACTGCTAGAATAGAAATCTGTTATGTTTTACCCTGAACTCATTAAGACATGTAACCCCATTAAGCCTTCCCAACCTCATTTATTTTCGGTTTCCATTAAAAATATGAACACCAACCTTTTTCACACGCCAGCAGAAAGAGCTTCTCGTCCAGTGTCGTTTCCTCCTTCACTTCTCTCACGTCCTTTAAGGCCAGAAATTTATCCGGAGAGGAAGCGTCCGTGCCTTGGTATAGAGCTGCCATTACGACGGAAAGCGAGTACGGACAAACACTGATGTGCATCCCACTAGAAAGCGGCGACCATTTGACAAGAAATACGTGGTAACATTGAGGCAAATGTGTACAAGCTTTTACGCACAAGGTACAAGCGTCGTCACGAGTAAATCACATCACTGTCGTCGCATCCCTGCGCTTTTCTCCTGCTCCAAAATGGTTGTCTTCGCGCCCTTTCGATCTTGAGCGCCTCCAAAACACAAACTAAACAATATCCCACTAAATAAAAGCTATGAAACAGACACGTTGGTTTCCGTATCGCTGGTTATTAGCACCATCTTCCTACGTCGGAGGATCTTGGTGAGTCTTTTGGTCCTGATGCTGCTTGATGATGTCTCTACTGCGCATGCCTCCGCCTCCACCTGCTCCTTCTTTTCAGGGGCGCACAGCCTCGGAGCTTCATGATTACATAACACTGTACACTGTTATTGTGCAGCAGCGGGTTAGTCTCTGTACTGAAAATCTGAGGAGGAAATTGCCTATTTGACAAGATATATGACATTTTGAGAGGTTGTAAAGGGCTTGACATTAACTTTTTTGCTCACTGGACATTTTGGCTAGTGTTCTTTAAAGGTTACTAGCCATTTAGGTTTTTCACCAGCCATAGTTTAAATGGTTCATGTGTATTATGACAATTATCTGTTATTTTTACAATTCATTTGAAAATTACCACTGAAAAGGTACGTTTTAAAACAGTAATTTATCATCATCAGAAAGAAAATATTTTTTATTTTTCCATTTTTGCTTTTTTTTTTTTTAATTAGGACTTAATTTTGTCTCTCCACTCATGATTTATTACTGGTTTTAATAGTGTTATATTGGTTTATAACCGTAGCAGCAGAAAGTCAGGTCTAAAAGTTCAAATAAAAAATAATAATAATAATAATAATAATAATAATAATAATCCAACCAGAGTATGTGAGACTGAATATGTTACTAGTCAAAATTAAAATCTATCTGCATTTGTTCAGTTGGCTAGTGTTAATGTCAAGCCCTGGGAGTAAGCCAAGTGTTCACTATAATGTGGTCTGGAAATCAGAAAGAGACTGGTCACAGAGAGAATTCCATAGCAATCCACTTATTGTCTAATAGCTGTGTAATTTCTCCATTATAGAAAAGACATTAAATAAATGTGTTTGTCTAAGTGACAACACAAGAATTGTATGTATATAATAAAATGTAGGTAAACACTTCACTTGTAAATACAGGCGAAATGTTAACAAATAGGCCAGTAGATTTGTTTATAATAAACTATGCTCTCTGTGTAAATGTTTGTGTTATTGGCTGGCCAGAGTGATTCTAACAGCTCCAGTCTGCTGCACTGGTGATGTGACCTGACTAGTTTTTATCAGGGTTAGTGAGAAGATTTGACTCTAGCTCTAAATTAAAAATGAACAGACTTTTTCAGTTTTAGTATTTCAGAAAGTGAAGAATTTTAGCCTTAGTGTCAGTTTAAGTTTAGATTGGATCTATTACACACATATAATATACAAAATATTACTAATGATGCAATGTAAATATACAGATAATGGCAAACTGATGATTTTGATGATGATCCTGTCTAATCTACTGTAACAAATAGAAAAAGACACTTAGTAGGTTACATTTCATTTAGTGGGACACAATTGCTATTTTCTCAATGACACTCGAAATAACATCAAAGCAAAACCATTACAAAGCCACATTAATGTCACTATTTCACTGTAATAACCATATACTGTACATGTATTTGCCTTACGTTCCCCAGCAGGGGGCGGTGTGAACAAAGGTTTACAATAAATGCTCTCTTAAAACAATAAACAGAACACTTGAGGGGATATAAAAGACAATCAACAACATAACCATGATGTGATATCAACCGTGATCACTCTGATAATCTGAATTAGTAGATATACGACATTCTCTTGGTGTAGGGAAAGCTTTAGTGGCTGACCTGCTGTGTTTCTCCATCTCACTAAACATCTGTGGTCAATTTGCATTATGTGATTTCAAAATACGGCAGAATAAAACATAGCAATAATATAAAAGAGATCACAATGAAATGCCACGAGCACATCAGAGAGAACAATAATCCCACCAAAGGTCAAAGGGTGAGCGCTTTTTGACTTTTTGTGCCATTAATCCTTAAACGCGCGGACACTGGAAAGCGGATTTCTAATGAGTGTAGCATGTGCTTTCCTCTGTTCGAACACATGACCCGATAGTTTTATGAGATTAGTCACTTCATGGGCAACAGCTGCTCAACATTACAGAATGTTTGATTCCACTGGACTGTGATAATATTGTTAACGCGCCAAAACAACTCAATAATCACTGTTCACTGACACTTCATCCCATCAGTGGCATACGTGTAGTAGTTTAGTTCATTCAGTTTGATGCTTGCAGTTAGGAAGGTTAGTGAGTTCTTCTCTCATAGGTCTGGGCCACCCTTTTGACGCAATTATTGGGAAAACATCAGGGGCTTGGAGTTATTTTTAAATCGTGTTTAAGCTCTATGGGACATGTCTAATTGAAACTTACAAAACACAGCGTCCTTTGATCCCAGAGGAACAAAGAACACCGGGACAACGGAGAAAAGGCTCGTTTTAGAAAGTAAACATTGACAACAGGTTCTTTTGTGGTGGGTATTATGTAACCTAGCCTATGATCTTAGTATAATGAAATGGGTGGAGCACATTGAAAATGCAGATAGTGAGGCACTTCTCTCCTAAACACAACAACAGCATCATCTCCACAGTCTATACATGAGCTCCTGGAGCCAAAGAGGTCCGCCTGTGTAAGAAGACAAACGGTGCGTAAAGCCAATGACACAACTCGGTCAAACGCGTAAGCAGAGACGCGACCAATAGCGAGCAGCGATGGGTGGGCCTTCTCTTCTATTCTGATCTGAATCTGGCTAGTTGGTGTTAGTTGAAAGAGCCAAGCAGCAGGAAGAAAAGAAAGGAAAAACGTAAGTGTGGACTCCGTCGCCTTGCTGCTCTGTTAGTAACTGTTTTACGCGGAGCCTTTGTGCCGAACACATCAAGGAAAGAACCCAAGGCTTTTATTGTAAGCGATGCTCAGGCTTCGCGTTTACGAGGATGCACAAGAGGAGAAGTGCGCAGGGATGCCTCTGCTGAACGTGGACAAACAGGGCGTCTGTTACAATGATGAAGGCTTCTTGCTTTTTGTTTTGAATGCGAGCCACACACAGAAAAACACGGCACAGCTCGGCATGGACTCAAAACCACGTCGTGGCCGTTTCCTCTTATGAAGAACATTGCGCAGTGCAGGGAAAACGGGACGTCGTGTTGTGGGTTAGGACTCCGTGGTGACTATATTACCCAATCAGCTGCATCTTCTGTTGGTCACCCCTTCCCCGGACTGCTTCTAGACATCAACCAGACCGTGCTGTTGATGTCAATGTGAGGAGCTTGCGTGCAGTGGGGAGAGCCGCTCTCTGAGGGAACAGATGAGAGGCAAACAGTATCATCCACCACTGAAGTTGTCAGCTCCCTGGGAGAAGGATGCTGGCTTTGGGAGGAAGCTCAAAACCTACAGGAATCATACCAAGATAATAGCACAGCCCGGGATCGTGATGAAGGTCCTGCGCAGGAAGAGGATCGTCTTATTCATGGCCTATTTCCTCCTGCTGGTCCTCACCATGCTCAATTTGGCCAATTATAAATGGACTAAAGAGCCACAGCAGTGTAATCACCAGATGAGGAGCACCACGTATCAGGGCAGATCTGACATCCGCTTCCTGTACAGGCCCTCACTGGCCAAAAAGAGACAGCTCATCTACGTGCTGACCACCTGGAGGTCGGGCTCGTCCTTCTTCGGTGAGCTTTTTAACCAAAATCCTGAAGTGTTCTTCTTGTACGAGCCCATGTGGCACATCTGGCAGAAACTGTACCCAGGTGATGCTGTGTCGTTACAGGGTGCAGCTAGAGACATGCTCAGCTCCTTGTACCGCTGTGATCTGTCTGTCTTTCAACTTTACAACAGCCCTGGGGGCAAGAATTTTACCTCCCTGGGACTATTTGGAGCCACCCTTAATAAAGTGGTGTGCTCCTATCCGCTGTGTTCAGCTTACAGGAAGGAGGTGGTGGGAATGGTGGATGATAAGGTGTGTAAAAAGTGCCCCCCTCAAAGCCTTAGACTCTTGGAGGAGGAGTGCCTCAAATACAACACTATAGTTATCAAAGGGGTGCGCATTTTAGACATTAATGTTTTGGCACCGCTCATGGAGGATCCCTCTCTGGATTTAAAAGTGATACACCTTGTCCGAGATCCAAGAGCGGTGGCCAACTCGAGGATCAAATCCAGACACGGCTTGATTAGGGAGAATTTGCAGGTCGTCCGCAGCAGGGACCCTAAACTACGCCGGATACCCTTTGTGGATCCCGGTCACAAAGCCAACAAAAAGGATGGCTCTGACTACCACTCTATAGGAGCCATGGAAGTGATCTGTGACCGCACTTCCAGGACACTAAGGACCGCCTTAAACCCCCCCAGCTGGCTCAAGGGGAAATACATGGTGGCGCGGTACGAGGACCTGGTCGAAAATCCAGTAAAAGTTTTGCGAAACATCTACCGCTTCGCCAACCTCTCAGCCAATCACGATATTGAGCTGTTTGCGTTGAATATGACCAGTGGGTCTAGTTCGTCGTCCAAACCATTTATAGTATCATCCAGAAATGCCACACAGGCCGCCAGCGCCTGGAGAACTGTGCTGAGCATCCAACAGATCAAACAAGTGGAGGACTACTGTCACCATGCCATGTCCGTGCTGGGCTACGAGAGGGTCAGAACCGCTGGCGAGGCTAAGGACTTGAGTAAATCACTACTGACACACTCCAAACTGTGAAACTATCCTCACCACCAAAGACCGTTTAAGTTAATAACATCCATTTTTGCATCGAGTGCCGTTTCCTCTTATCGTGGAATAAAGCTTTATGTTTAAAATGAGTGTTTAAGGAGCTCTATTGGCTACATCCGGAATGTATCTTTTTCATTTGATGGGACCACCTGTTTTCTACTGGAATATTGGATGTGTTTGACAATGCAAGGCCTCCTTACATGGCTCAAATGGTTATGTACTGTACGATTCATATATCTTCAAAGTGGATTTTTGAATGTTTGAGAGCTTACAAAAAATGTTTTTCAGTCTACATTCTGTATGTAAAAGTGAAAATAGTGGATGAATGAAGACATACAAATCTCACTGATAATGTCAATTTGTAATATCTGGTCAAAGTCAGAGACAATCAAAGTAAATTAATTTGTTGATGTGCCATAGTTAGGATCAGAGCAGCCGCCATGCTTTCTCCAGAACAACATACTTGTATGTAAGGGATGTTTTCATTTTTGCCACCAGATCTTTGTAGGGTGATATCATGCACTGTGGACAATGTCAGAAGCTCTGCAGCTGGAAAACTCTTTCTCAGTGTCAACGTGAGCAGTCTGTTCTACCATTTCAAATGTTTACAATTGCTTGCTCTTAGAAAACAACATGATCTGGGGTTATTGCATTGAGTAAAGTTCACAATTGAAGTAAGATCTTGTGCCTTTTGTCATTGCAATGTCATTAATTTGATAACAACAGTGAAAATCAAACTCTAGTGCACTAGTTATGTGTTTTGATTTGCGCATTGATTTGGTATAGGTTTTTACGTTAGATGCCCTTCCTGATACAACCCTCTCAGTTTATCTGGGCTTGGGAATGGCACAAAGAGTTTACCGTGTTGTACTTGTGTTGTGATTGATTTCACTAATACCTATGCCACTATGCAATATGCAAACCAGATGGGGATGCAGATGATTTGGTGTGGCAAGCTGGTAGGGGAAAATCTGAAAGAAAAAAGGAATTAGCTTTCAGTCTCATTTGGATACCCATCAATACTGTAACGATGTCAATATTTGATTTAATTAATACATCCCCAAATATTTCCTCAGAGACATAATTTAGGTCACTTAGGAACAGCATTTCAAGGCAGTCGTAACACAAGCCAAAAAAAGACTATAAAGAAAAATGTCTTAAAAGAGGCGTATAATTATATTAAAAACAAGGTCAGACCAATATTGTTTTAAAAGGCCATTTATTCAGAACAAGAACAGCTCAACAGGGTTTGGTAATTGAAAGTCTCCCCGGTACAATTTGCACAAACATTCAGACGTCTTTTTATAAAACCAAGGTTACAAGAAGAAAAAAAAGTTGCAAGATCTTGTGAGCAGATTTGTACGAGTTGGATAGTGTAGCCAATGGACGTACTTGAGTGAACAGATCTCATGGGAACACTGATGACACGGTTTGAGATTTGTAAGGAAAGCATATCAAGTGACACTTTTCAGGCTGTAAGTTGAAGTATCCTTTAAATGCTCCCATGTACGCTACATGTCAAACACTTTTCTTTCTTTTACTAGTGACGTATGGAAAACTATTATTCATTCTCTTTAGTAAACAAAGGGGTTTCATTATCATTTCTGCTGTAGTTGAGAAGTTAAATGGGAGAATTCCAAAAATGCAACCATGCATACACAACATAGCCAAATGAGAAGCCCTGACTTCAAGGATAATAGCTTAAATAATATGAAGGAAACAGTCTGGAGTAGCTATTGCTAATAACACAATGTAACCTTCAGAGATTGCAATTGTATGTTTCATAACAGTCAGCATCACTCAAGGGGAAAAGAATCCCTGAGATTTATAAGGATGCTCTCGGGAAGTAGCAAAGTGCATGGCATAATTAAAGAACTCAGTAGTAACCTAACATGCTAATAGCCATTTTTGCCCAAACACCAGTTAATATGCTTATGAAAGTATTTGAGAGTAGCGCTGAATGATAAGGACCAGTGGCGAGAGATGAGAGGTAATAAATTCAGTGGAATACATTTGAATCTGCTAAAAGGATTGTAAAAAAAAAGCAACAGTGTAATAAAAGATTTATAATGAATCGAAGAGAAGCAAAGTTGGCACAAATATCAACTGAGATGAGTAAGGGAAATGCTTCTCCTACTGGCGGAAGTTATGCAACCAAGAGGAATGAAGGAGCTTCCTTTGCAATAAATGTATGACTTATGAAGATTTTTTTATAGATAAAAAAATGAAGCTTTGGGAAACTCTTCTAGGCAAACAAACCCTGAAAATCCACAAAAGAGTAGTTGGCTTTGGGACTGTTTTCCTCTCTGTGTGCATGCATGTCAGTACAAAGTAGGTGTGTGACCTTTCAGGGGAGTGCAGAGGTCGCTGCTACCGGAGCGCTCCTCTCACTATCCCCAGCAGATGACCCAAACCACTGTGGGAGTCCAGACTGTAGCCTTGGGGTGGCCTGGGCTGATAAATGGGAGGTCAGAGGTCACTGCCGGTTCTTCAGGCCTCACTCAGAGTCACACAGTTGCCAAGGCCCAGATCTCCCTCCAGCAGGTCTTCCTGGTGCTCGGATCCGGATTCGGATTTATCTTCTACAGAAATACCAGGGCTTTCCATCTTCACTTCTTGTTCTGTGTCGTACAGTTGCTCTTCTTCCTAAACCACAAAGTTACAATCAGGACATATATATATATACGTCAAAATTCAATTGCAAGTGTGTTTTGTCTAACCATACCTTGTGAACACTGGAGCAGCTTAAGAGTCCAGCAAATGACCCGCACCACTCTGGAAGGGATTCTCTCAGTCCAGGCCCATAGTGCGTCAATGCAGGCTTGATATATCTGACCTTGTTAAGGCGTCGTTCCAAATATGTGGAAGTGATGACAGTAAGCAGCTAGGGGGAAACAGTTCATTTTGAGTCTTTCCCTAATGTGACTCATACTATTATTATTCAGTAAAATTCTCAGAAATATGATGAACATAAATTGATTTTAAAACTTAAAACTAAAATAAGAAAGCATTTGTTGACCCCAGAGGCAAAGTGGGTAGTAACAGCAATAATAGCAGTGGTAGAAGCTGTAAGTACGCTCTACTTAAGAAAGCATTACAAAGAAAAAAGAGAAAAATATTCTTAAGCAACGGCACACTTACTTGAGATATGGAGTACCTCTTCCACCTCTGTGAAGACGGAGTCAGATTGCATATGCAAGTACACGGCTATAAGACATTAGCTAACAACTTCAAATTAACCTTTGCTGTTTATAAAATGCAGCCCACATTCTTAATCCTTAAAACTGTCCGTACCTCCACTGAACAATGACACAGCCTTTTTCACATTTCGCCGACATCACTGCACACACCCCAAGAGTTGTAATGCAGTTTGTCGCTGTTACATCAAGAATACTTTGCCCATAAGACCATTATCAGCTTACTGTCATTAAATGCCAATGGCCCTCCATTTTATTGCAGAGTCGGATATTAGTCATTCAGGCTTAGGTACTTATGCTATTTCTGCTCCAGTTTTCTCTATTGTTATCATCATAAATATAACAGCTTATGTATGCTGGGGAGATGTTGTGAACAATGAATTATGCCATAAAGACAAAAGTTAATTAATGATGTGGTGGTGGCTAAATTAGAATGTAGCAAAGGTGGAAAGTAACTACATACTTTTGTTTATGTATATTTTAAAACATACATAACATAGCAAGCATATCAAATCTTTGAGAAAAAAATACTTTTGGAATCTCCAAACGAGTATTTATAGTATCAGTTGTTGTGCAATGTAGTACAAATACTTGTATTAATAGTAGTAGCACTAGAAATAAAAAGAGTATTAGAAGCACTGTTAGAAGCAGCAAGTACTTTCTAAAGTAAATTTAACATTCAATAATTTTTCAAGTAAGTTTTGTTGAGTACTTTTACTTGTACTTGAGTAATATTATTTTGAAGTAGCAGTACTTTTTCTTTAGAACAGATTGGGAGTACTTCTCTGGAATGTACCTTAATAGTTACATGTTAATAATATGCACATTTAGCTGCTCTTTTTAGGTATTGGTGCTAATCCTGTATTATCCAAAATACTGTACGATTTCAATTTCAGAGTGTTACAACAACAGCCCAGGTTAATTATTACATTTCTGCAGACACTTTGCTCAGTTTCTTAAGAGAACATTTAAACCAATACTTAACCATTTTGGGATAAAAGCAACCTTTGTAACCTACTGACCGTAATGAATAATGGGAGCTTTAGAAGTGGCACACAAGAACATATTACTACAGCACAATGTTTCTCAAACTGTGGTGCAGGTCCCCCTGGCGATACACAGGCTTCTTAGGAATCAGTTCTGATTTAGTTTAATTTAGAGCCAGTTTTACTCCTTTTAGTCACACTCTGATTTGAGAATAAATTTGAACTATAGACCACTGCTTAGTTTTGATTTAGACCTGGTTTAGTCCTGATTTAGACCTGGTTTAATCCTGATTTAGACCTGGTTTAATCCTGACTATGTAATGCTTTAGTTCTAGTTATGTGCTGGTTTAGTCCTGATTGTGTGGTAGTTTAATCCTGGTTTAGACCTGGTTTAGTCCTAGATTAGTCCTGGTTTAATCTTGGTTATGTGCAGGTTTAGACTCATGGTTTAAACCTGGTTTAGTACTTATTTAGACCTAGCTTATCCTTGATTAGTCCTGGGTACTGGGTATGCACTGGTTTAGTCCGGATTATGTGCTAGTTTAATCCTGGATTAGTCCTGGTTTAATGCTGGTTATGAGGAGGTTTAGTCCTGGTTTGGGATGGGATGATACTTTAAAAGCCAAATATTTTCAAAGGAGGTGCTGGGTGTGAATTGTTTGAAAACCACTGCTGTAGCAAATAGACGAGAGAAGCAGGGGAGTGATCTGAAATATGATTTGGCTAAATTTGTATACACTAGTGTTGTTATCAGCAAAAATGCAAGTTAAGAGAATAACAGAGAGAATAACAGTTTTCCAGGGCTTATTAATAAATGTTTGAACAGCGCAGACAAAGTAAGGAAGCAGCACAGGGAAATAATGACTTCTTTGTGACCTCAGTGGAGTGAGTCGTCTCCACAGTGTCCTTCTGTTTCACTGTACTCTAATACCAGACAGTGATGGTAATTATAACCGCTCGGTCCGGCCTCTCTCATGCACGGGGGGGGGGGGGGGGGGGGGGTTTGCCTGTGTGTGTATTGGTGGAAACATGCTGAGTAGCAGTAAAAAGGGGGGAAGCCCGAGTGCCTCTTCAGCCTCTATTGAAACGCATCATTTCCTCCGCATCACACACACGACCTTTGGCTGACCTCTCCTGTGTATGCACCAATTAGATTCAGTCAGTAATGTAGCTATCAGTACAGCACCTGAGTCAGATTAAACCATCACAAGTGGTCATATAGGTAGTTTAATATGTCTTGCTGTTCCATGTATGGCCTTTAATTTACATATTAAACCCATTTGGCTTCATATTACATTATAAAAACAATAATCCAGTCTATATAATAGGAATGTAACGATGCACTCAAGTCATGACTCGGCTAACAATTTCAAGCTCCTGGTTACGATTTTTATGAACAGACTTACAGTAGTTGCAGTTGATATATTACCAAAATATTTTTTACACAGCCAAATTACCAAAATATTTTTTACACAGCCTATCTCCTTATCAAACTTAAATTGTTGCAAATTACTTATAAACAGAAATTAAATTTAAAAAAAAGCAAATATTAAAACAGTGACATGTCAAAATAACAAACATATAGTATATAAAATAATTTCAGTTGCAGCTCGTCATAAATTCACACCTCAAGAAATATATAATGGGAGAAAAGTGAGAAAAGACACATTCGCCGCTGACAACAAGCTACTTTCTGAACAATGGCAATCAGAGTGTCCAGGTATGTGCAGCCTAAATAATACCTTCAGATGTGTCTTTCTTGCAGTCTGGGCTAGTTGTTGTTGTTCCGTTGTTCATGTGTCGGACTAGTGATTTTACGAGCACTGTAGGTAAAATGTCATATAAATCAATGTTTCTCTTAAGTGGCTAGGTAATGATTTCTAGCGCCAAACAAGTAAGCCAGATTACATATTATACCTTGGTAGCCTATACATGCTTTTAAAGGGGCATCGCAATTAATTCTTATTTTCACCGATTCAAAAATGTCAAATTTTAGCAGATTTTTGATGCATGGTTACATCCCTAATGTTTATGTGTCCAGGGGCAGCAGTCAGGTCTAAGCAGCTCTAAACAAATGTTTTTAGAGACTATTTTGTGAACACTCTCACTCTCAGAACCAAATGTAATAGATTATAGGTTGTATATTTAAATGTATATATGTTATAGGTTGCTAGCATTTATTCTTGAAGCTGCTTCAAGAATAAATGCCAGAATAACTGAAGCAGTAACTAAAACAGCAAAATAAACCCTGGACATTCGCCCACACACCACCCTAAAACAACATGAACCATTAGACTTCACTGCCATGAACCTCTTGAACTCAGTGCCACAGTGCACCAGCCAATTCCACAAGAAACATCAGACTGGCTTTGATGTCTGTCAGAATCAGCATTTAAAGAGGGACTGCTTGTCTTTAATGAGTCTTAAACCAGCCGGACAGGGGCACAGCTAAGGAAGCTACTGAGAGACCATGGCTTGCTGGAAGCTCAATTACCTGGGTCTCAAGATCCAGGCTGGGGGCCCCTCTCACCTGGTCCACATCAAAGCACAGGTCATAATGGGACACATAGGCCTGGCGGTGCCTTTCATTACACTTAAGCCCCCTACAATCCACAAAGAAACAGTACAACATACAGATAATCAAACCAGGACTACTGAGTACGAATATATCCCACTATGTCGGGTTTCAGCTGGTTTTTGTGTTACTATGGCTACACAGATTATAGTGTTTTGCTCCATTAATGAAATGCCACAGTGTGTTATCAAATTGTTTGGGTCAGTGCACTTATTTACTTCCTCTTTAAATCCAAAGAAAAACAGCTTGGGAATTGTAAGCCCACACAGCCATGTTCAGATAAGGGAATTAATGCAACTCAAAGTCACGTGACCTACTACTCCACACTGAATTACATTAAATATTGATTAACAACACTTTGCAACAAACTGACCATTAAATTAGAAGCATTCAACCTCATTTACTCATTTGAAATAAGTAGCCTTTCAATAAATAGCCGCTGTAAAACAAAACAAAAAAAACAAAACAATTGAATACATTTGTGCACAGAATGGGCATGTCTTGTCTTATATGTGATCCACTTGAACATTCTTGCAAAAAGTAATTAAAAAGTTAACTAGACATTTGTTGGCTTTATGCAACGTGATCTTGTGAAAATTGATGGCAGCGGTAAATTGTGTGGCAGAAGGTTTTAGCAGCAGGGATGCACAAGCTTGAGACTGCACAATGAAAATGCAAATGCTTGGGAAAATTGTGCTGAAGAAGTAACACAAACCAAAACAATGCATGTTTTTTAATGCCATAGAGGCAGGGGGTATGGAAGTGATGCAGAGGTGGAAAGTTACCTGATAATTTTACTAAAATAATTGATGCAAGTACTTAGTTTTATTTTTTGCTGCATTTCGTTTTACTTAGGTCCATTTCAGAGAGAAAGTATTATTTTTAAATCTGTAAAATGTGCGCTGCTGTATGGCTCAGTGGTAGGACTGTGGTGCATTTGCAAGGCAACTACAGCCTGCTTCAGTGTCATGGATTGGCGTCTGCCTTTTTTCACGATTTTCTACTATACACTGTCCTGTCAATAAAACCTGTGAAAATAGCCACAAAAAATTATCTTAAATCTGTAAAATGAGTGAAAGCTAGTAGTAGTTGTAGCAATAGGAGAAGTGGTAGCAGTAGTACTAATAGTTGCAGTAGTAGTAATTGTTCTAGTAGTAGTATTAGCCATAGTAGTAGCAAGTTAGTAGTACCAGTAGTAACTGATTATTCTTCTACATTCAATACTCTTTTACTTTCACTCAGCTAATAATTTTGCAGAATACCTTTAAGTTTATTGAGTAATATTATAATTATGTAACTTTGACCAAAGCACAGATTTTGAGAACATTTTCCACCTGGGGTGATGGCACATACAAAATTACCTTGACATCAGTACACAGTGATTTCTTAAATGTAGTGAACACATTTCACAATTGATAATATATTTTTGTATTGACTGCACTCACTTTTATTGTCTATTGTTCTGCAGTGGAGACAGTCTATAAAACAAAACGATGTGCTTCTTTCTGCGAGCCAGGTCACAAGGCCATTAAGTGGTGAAATTAGATTAGCTGAAACTTAATGCTGCTCTGCTGAAATTCCACTGCGGCAGTACAGACATTACTGTTTCTCTACTGACAAACAATTTAACTGCATTTACGGGAATAGGTGGACATCCATGTGGGAAAGGCCATGTTACAGAGTTAAGAGCCTATATGTGTCCATTGCACAATACATCTTACTTTATGTGCCGTGAAATGAAGCACTCAGTGTTTCAGTGCTAACTCACTAGTGCATTAACCATTGTAATGTGAAAGTGCTTCTATAAAAAAAGCTGGAAGTGAAAGGATACTTGTAGTCCAGACGGCTCCATAGGCCCTGTGTTGTGTCTGCACCAACCTGTAAGACCAGAAGAAAACCACTGTTAACTTTGGCTAACTCTCTTGGGTGGGATATGTCTGCCGCCGGATGGAAATTCTGAAAACCAGCACCCCTTCTGGTCAACCCGGGCCATATCCAATGACCTCCACCTGTGCAAGGGGACCCCGGCTTTATGTAAACCTGTTCACAAAATGGGAAGTTGTTTCTTGCGACACAAAGGCCACGCCCCCACCTGTCTATTTTGCACACATCACAACGTGGACAAGGTTACCATTTCCATAAGAAAGAAGCCCGAATCTTGCCCCTATACACTGCTCCACTGGGATCCATCTCTAGCCTTTTCTAGCCCCATTGTAACAGGCAGCTAGTCCCATTCACAAGGCAACAAGAGATAAGACTAAATGAAAGGATGAAAGGGAAGCAATGGAGCTGATGGAAAAGAGTGAAAGAAGAAATATAAAGATTCACAATGTCTATGTATCTGTCTGTCATTTAGCATTTCCTCCTGGTTAACCTTTTCTCACTTTGAAGTCACAACAACAGAGCTGAGATTATCAGGGGATGCAAGAGGAAGGAGGCACTGTAATGCCTTAATAACTACAGTAAATATATAATTATGTCTAAACCCTATAATTTAGTTGGTTGTCTTGTCTCAACTTTGCCATTGGCCAAAAGCTACTTTCTGCAACACCATTTTAAAAACATCCTCTGCTCTATCCACTATCATCATATTTTTTAATGTAGTATAATTAATTATTTGTTTAGGGAAAAATAACTAGATTGCACCCATGACAAAAAGCTAGTGTTTGTGTGAAAAAAATTATGCAAAATAAACTACCTCTGCATACAGTTGGATCAGCAAACAAACAGTCAAAATACTGGGGATAATACAATCACCATTATAATAATGTAAAAAACACATGTGACAAATTAGATAATCAAATCACTGCAGAAAGCATTCCACACTTCACATGCTAAAAAAGTAAATGGGTCAGGAAAGTCATACACACAAACAAGAAAAAAACTCACTGTAAGAAGTGCAGACATTCTGAAAAAAGACAGCATAAGGTGTTTTTACCTCAGATAACATTTCATCTCTAGTTTCTTGAGCATCCACAGCGATTCTGTAGAAGAGAAAAACATAGTCAGAGAGTAACCCATTGAAATAAAGAAATGGGACACACAGAAATCTCAAAGGATCATATATATCAAAATGAAAGTACATTTGTGTCCCAACAGTTGAATCACTCTAGGATTGAGTGTGACTTTCAGCAGAAGTTAAAGTTTCAAACTCGGGCTCAGTCAGTGTACGTGACCTTTCCGACTGTTTCATCAAAAATGGGCCTTGTATTCTGCACCATGTTGGGAAATGTCAGCGGGCCAAACCTTTGATAAATGACAAACAGTGCCACAATTACTCCTTATATTCTGCTTGTCTGTAATTATGAGAGCGTGGAGGTGCGGACCCCACTTTGCTGCAGGCGAGCAGCAGGGCGTATAGACCAGAACTGGCTGCTCTCCCTCTCTCTCTCAGTGCAATAAAGTGATTCAGCAGTGTTCAGTGACAGCTTAGCCAGCTCCCTGATCTGAAAAAGTGCACACATCTATTGGACCTGGACCAGTATTATTGACTGTCTTATGTAGTGCAAGCATCATCACCATTTGCTTTTGTTTAAGTGTGATAAGCAGCAAAAGTAAAAAGATACTTTTTCTCAAGTGATTTACTTGCAATTTTTCATAAGAAAATTAGTTATAGTAGTAGTTATAGTTTCTGGCATATACAGTTAGGCATTGCTGATGGCTCATTCATTTACCCAACTTCCAGTTTCCTATGCCAGCAACTATGGGCCTTATGCGGGTGACAGTGGCCAATTAGTTGCAATGATGACACAGAGACATACATAGACATACAGGCATTCACTCTAAGGTCACCAATTCATGACAACACTTTTGTTCTCCAAATGCGTGATGTTTTCCATTTAGTAGTAGGAGCAGCCATAACCATTTCGCCTAGTGCTCGAAGCATTGCTGAAAGTAAGACAGCCGTCAATGCTAATTCCCACAGGTCAGCAGTTAAACTCCAGTAGCCTAGCATTACGGCTGCATGGCTCAGAGTATTTCAAGAAAGTGAATTTTGAACAGTTTTCTCTTCAGCCCCTGCAATAAAACAACACAATTCTCCTATTCAAGCACTGCGGATACTTGAGTTTGGCCACGTTTTTCGTCTTGGCTCCCTTTACTTCATAAACAACCCTGTTTTTTCTCTCCACTGTGATTCAATATCCCTTCAGCACCACTGTCTGCGCCCGCCTCTCTCTCTGATCGTCGCTCTTCTCTGCTTCTCACATTTCCAGCCCCGCTTTGTTTTTTGCATGCAGTACAATTTCGCAGCGAGCCCCTGCACCTGTGCTGTGAAGCTGCCTCTTATTTATCAGCAAGAATATGCCGCTGACAGTATTCCACTTTGTAATCAATGTGATTTCCTGGGCAATTTGTTTTGATTTTCTCATTTTAGCGCACCTGGCTTTGTGAGATAGTCTATTCTAGATTTATCCTTCTTTACAGTATCTTTGCCATGAGTTTCGCAGTGTTTATATGACGGACGGTTATCATTTATAGAAAAGAAATATCAGTATATAAACCACTATTACATTATTCCATCCTAACTAACCCCTTTTCAGACACACCTCAAAAAACAATTCAAGTGTATTATATGTATGTGCTACATTAATTAAACTTGATTAAGTAGTTATATTGGTGAGAAATTTAATTTAAATGGTCACCCTAAGTACAATAAAGACAAATCTATATAAGAAATAAATACTAAAATGACCAAAAAATTGGTTTATAAATCTTTTGGTCTGGAGTGGCCATGTGGTTAGCACTGGCAGAGTCTCTCAGAGTGGTGTTTCTGAGAGAGCGGTCCTCTCTGTGTTACTGTGGGTTCTCTGCTGGTACTCTAGCTTTCTCCCAACGATAAAAAACATGCATGTGTTAGGTGAATTGGTGAACCTAAAAATATCTGTAAAAAATGAGAGTGAGAGTGAAGGGTTGTCTGTATGTCCCTACAACTAACAGTGTGTACCCCTGCCTAACAGGAATCAGCCAAAGATGAATTAATTAATTTCTTTACCTCCACCAATGAGGTTACTGACAATGTTTGTTATCTGTTAGCAACGTAACTCAAAAAGTTTTGTTTGGATTTTAATTTAAGTATATCATTAACAGAGTTCTGCATGCTCCAAGTGCTTCTTCTATTAAATATGTGAACCTTGGAAAAAAAAAGTTTTGACAAGATTGATGCATTGTAGGATAAAAAAACACTGGGATTAATACAATTTCATGAAGTCTAAGAAAAGAATTGTATTATTTGTACTCTAAGGGCTCCACCCTGCTCACCCAGACAGCCTTTCTAACCTCCAACCACATCTTCCTGTTGTGTAGCCTTAGCTGCAGCCCACACATTAAAAAACAGCTACTGAGGACGACAGAAATTTGCCTTTATCATGCGAGGCCCGGCCGGATCCACTAATAAGCGACTTGTTGTTATTGTGTGGGGACGAGGCAGGCTGGAACAGGCAGGACGCATCACCCTGGGCTGCTGGAGTACATTCCACCGCCGCAGGAAGTGTCACCGAACTGAGATAGAGGAAGCACAAAAGGTGTGAGAGATAGAGAATCAGTGAAGAGGACAGGCATGAGACAAAGGCAGAAAAATCTTCGTGCTGCTTGGTTTCTTAAGCGTGGTGGCGTGTGATGTGACAGTGACAGGACCGCTTGGTGTTGCTGGAAGAGTGAGAGAGAGAAAGATGTGTGGGAGAAAAGACAAGGCAGGCTGAGAGAATGACAAACAAGCAAAGAGTATAAAAAGATAACAAGGCATGGGGCTTCATAAATATTTAGCTGTCAGTCGGCCTGACCCCTCGACAAACAAATTTAAAGCCTGTGTCTCTTAACATGATCGGATTTGCAAAAGGGTGAAACAACTTGCAGAATATTAGAAAAAAATGTGTAATATGCAGTAGCCATTGTGAATATTGTAATAACAATATGACCTACCATGTTAAAAATACCCCCTTGACATAGTAAGCTTAACTGAATATGAATACCCTATATAAAGAAATATAAGGCTCTGAACAGATAATTAAAGCAGGACCAAACAAGATCTAAACTTGACAGTGGCCCTACCAGACAATTGTAAAGATATAGACGAGACCTGAATGCCTCTGGGACATTGTAGTTTAGGGGTAAATGCTCTTTCCAATGAGCCCCAAAGTCCTTATATCCCACCTCATAATTCATTAAAAATGCCTGGATTCTGGCTTTAATGCAGATTCAAACCAAAAAGTACCAAAATGTTTACTCCTTCACTGACCCCTAGTGAATGGAATTAGCATCTTTGACCCTTTCTAGCAATTGCACAGAATCCTTACAAAAATCTCAGGCCTAGAAAGTGTTCCAGACCCAAACCATCCCTTCCTTGGTACATTACTGATCTTTTCTGAAAATGTCCGACCATTACTTTTTGAGTTATCTTGCCAACAGTCTAACAAACCAGAAAACAAAACAGGTGGAAACATATCCTTGAGATAATTAAGACCAAACTTAGGACAAAGCCAGGCTTAAACAAGGTCTAACAGGAGCTTGTTCATTTGGCGCTCTTTGATTTCAGGCTTTGATCGCTTATCTACCACCACAAAGACAACTCCATGCAATCCCATTCTCACGGCCCTGATTTTACATCTTTATTAGAAATAAACTGGAATTCCTAAGTCTGTGGAGAACTCATGCCCTGTACAATAAAAAAACTGTTAAAAAAAAGAAATACGCAACAGAGTAACACAATCTCTGGGAGCTTTGTTGGCTTGGGTTGTGGCAGCTATTCTATCAGTCATCTCAGCCACTGCAGCACATCTATGTCCTTCTTTGTATTCATGGGCTCTTTATGTGCAGTGACAAGAGTAGCTCAATGGCTCCACCCCGTCTATTTCTTCAGACACTTGCATGACAGAGCACTTTTATCGGGCTATCCAAGGGTGAGGCTTTTACCAGCATGCTTGGCCTCATACATCATTCTATATGGCTTATATGTTTTTTATACTGGACAAGATTTAGGCTTTTTGTCCAACTTATGGTCATGAGTAAGTGTAACACAAATATTGACACGAGATGTCTTTACAAAACCACTATATATGAAAAGCCAAGATTATATGATGATTATTAGATGTCTATTCAAACAGGTTAGTAAAAAGTACCTTGGCCTTGAGCAGCAATCTCTGTGTATGAGTCTGGATGATTGTAGTAGGTTAATAAAGCTGCTGTCTCTATGGCAAACACGTGTGAAGTGAAGACATAAACAAAGTGGTTCGAACATGATTTCTTTATGCATTTTGATGAGAAGTAAAGAATGAGTGGATGTTGACAAAGCGTGACTGCAAGAGAATGACGGGTCCATCATTTTATTCCACAATGGTGAAGATGAACTAACTTGTACTTCAAAAAAGTATGTTCAAAGCAAAGCAGTAGCTGTTAATAGCATTTGTGGCTAATATACGAATACTATCAAAAATATGCCATCTCTTCAGATATTTAAATTAAACAAATATATTTTCAAGCAAAGCAGTGTAGTTAGTATATGTGGATAATGTGGATGGATGTTATTGCATTTGGTATCACTAGCAAGCAATGGCTAACTGTGTAACTGCTATCCTTTTTAAGATTGAACTTTTTTTGAAATATGGTCATTTTCTCTCACTCAATACATTTAAATGCACAGCTTAGAGTATGCTCATAGTGCGATGAAGGCCTCCAATGTGTCTTAATGAGAAAAGGAGCATGCAAATGATTTCCAATTACTTTGCCTCCCTTTTCTCTATTTCTCTTTTATTATTTGTGCCATTTCTCTTTGTAAGCAGACATACCAGCACTCTTATAGGTACTTTTCTGGGAGGAATTTTTTGGCTCAATGTTATAGGTGAGCGTAGATAATGGGTCTCCCTTATTTACATGCATAACCAGCTTGATGTATGCAAGCAATTGGCCAAAGATCACAATCACACACTCAAAGCTCTCGGCTTTGTAAAAGTCCTTGATAAGATATGGTTTCATTATACTATAATATTATTTTGTTTTTCTCAGCTGTGACCAATAAATCCATACATTCCATTTATAAACACTAAGATAAGTCTCTTGACAAGCTGAAGTGCTCAACAGGCTGTATCGATGAAGTTACAGCTCTCCTCCCCTTGGCTGTGCTCACTGCGATTTCCTCTTGCCGTCACTTTGAAAGAGAGAGAACAGAGATGAGCAAGATAAAGAAGTCTCAAAGGGACTATGTTTGCTGTGCACTGGGCTTGGACACGACAGCTGTAAGTCATCTTCAGTTTCCTGTTTGTGATTCCCACTGGGTTCTCTTCCCATTGGGGACACATTGTTCCCACATTTCGTTCCCAAAGATAGGAATTTCATAATAGGGTGGAACAAACTTTGAGATACTGTAAAACTGCCATGCATTATATGATTGTTAAGCTTGTCATGTTTCTGATTGCTGCCACAGTTTATTATAATGTATAATCTCTATATGAACATACGATGTACATACAGTGGAAAAGGACTGTAAACAACAGTGTCATCATCATTAGTCAGAGTGCCTTTATCTGCAGTTCAAAAATAAACACAGCTGAGCTTGAACAATAAGCCTCCCAAAACAACAAAGCAAAAATAATGACAACATTGCAGCATACAATGTCTGAGACATTGACTTTGAGATCACTGAGTCCTTAGACTGTACAAATGAAGCAGTAGATCACAAATGACACAATGGCACAGAGAAAATCACTAGGATAAGTTGGTATTCAATTCAATTCAGTTGTTAGTATAGCATCTGATCTGTTGTGTACTCAACTACTTTAGCCATAATCTTAAAACCTATACTAAACAAGCACTGTCTATTAGGTTTTCAAGTCATTTAGATTCAACAACAATAAGCTATTACTGCATGATAAAACATCATAAAGCAGTGGGTAGTTGGCTCCTCTCAATGTGAAGGAGCAGCAGCTCTACTCCACGCTCCTTACCATACATGATAATACATTTGCAGTTTTTACAAATGCCTGTTAACTTTAGACCATTAGAAAAATTAATATATCCAAATTTCTTATGAGAAAATCATACTTCTGTCCTTATATTTTTTCCTGACATTAAGTAGCGGCCATAACCAGCAGCTTGGTACAAGGAACATACTGTAACTGCATGTGGTCTGTCATGCATGAGGTGTGCTGGCCCTTTCATCTGAGACTGTTTTGAGCCAGAAAAGCACAAGGCCATCAAACAAAGAACAATGCAACTCCAGCCTTCACTTGTATGACTGCAGTGTTACAAAAGAACAATCCATATAAGGCCAAGTCTCTTACCAACAGCAGTATTTAGGTCAAACTCAGGATCCTAGTCTCTCTCTTTGCAGCTTTAACCTAAATTTCACTCCATCAATTTAACTTGGTGTAAAAATAAAACTGGTAACAAGAAAGTGTGTGTGTTCCACGTGGACTTGTCCTCATATTTTTGGCTTTTGTCAATGGGTTACACAGAATTTAAATTCTAAAATGTGGAGGATAAACATGATATAAATATTTGCCATATTGCATGGCGATGAACACGCACCCACTCAACAGATGTCCAACTATCATGCTATTATTTGTGCTAATTAAACTAGCCCAAAATGAGTAATACCCAGACATTGGCGCACTGTCCAGAGACCAGCATAGATATGACACTAAAATTAGCTTGCACTTTATTTAAAAGATGCTATTTACAGCCCTTCCACAAGTGGCATAATCAAAGAACTAAAGTAGCAATTATTGCCTTTCATTTTTATAAAGGTGCAATCTAAAAGGTGAGTAAGATATTCCAGGTAATAGAATGGCTGGTTGATGTGATCTAGTGGTTCCAATAAAAACATTGATGAACAGATCTTGAAAAATGATTGTTATGCAATGGTTCAACTTATGTAACTTCTTGTCCAACATAGCATTTTAGCATGTAGTATCCACCCACTGAAAATGCATTGCTGTCGGCCTAACTTACAGCACCTCAATACATGGCTTATGTTTTTGAGAAACACTATATCTAAAGGGTCACCCAAAACAATATGCAACAGGGCTGTGTAAAGTTTTATTAGTTATTCATTTTCTTTCGCCTCATCAGTGGCTGGAGCCTATCCCAGCAGCTATAGGCCTGAGGCATATATCCTGATTGGTCAGTTAGTTACAGGGCTGATACTTAGAGCCACAGACAACCCTCCACTCCCACATTTACTCTAGGATCTATTTAAATCTACCAGTTCATATGTCTCTCAATCTATTCAAATATCATACATGTTCATAATACCATGCAGCTTTTACATGCTGTGCTTGTATTCTGCTGCTTATAGTGCCATAAAAAACTACCATTACAGACCATCCTGTCAGTGTCAGTCCATCTTCATATTCCTGGCTCTATGGTAACGGCCCTATAGAATTTGATGTTTGTGACAACCATCACACACTGTCCGTCGGGCAGTTAGTCTCTTTCAGCTTGCTGGATCCCTGGGGTAAGCTAAAAACAGCAGGCCCGTAGGAGCCATAGATATTATTATCACTCTTCACTTCCGCCAAATTCACCTGGATGCCTTGACATGACACGAGGATGGGAACTAAATTTAGTTTAGTGGAGTTAGCGGCCCACAGGGTACTGCAGAAATTGGCCGCTGGGAGGTGGATTACTGTCACAGCTAGAGAAGGTCATGTTTAATACCCAGCTATGACATCCAGTGTTATTAGACTTCCTTTAATACACACTGCAGGCCAAGTTGTTAGTCCCAATGTATCACAAATATACAGTATATGGGTGTAATGTTAGTGGGCAACAAAGATAAATGTGATGGTATGGTGCACCGTCAAAACATGCTCTTTGGATGTAAAGGGGTTATTAAAATACATAATTGTTAAACGTGCAATCAATATTACCTTACACAGATGTAAAGTATTTAAGCAAAAATATGCCACTTTTACTGAGATGAATACTAAATGTTTGATAGTTCCATATATGTAGGTTCTAAATACTCAATACAATAAATACAATAAAATTAACATAAATAAATGGAAGCCATGCAATGCGCAAGTGAATTTTAATGAGTCCTATAATTGGGCTGAGCTTTTACAGGAAAATACAAGAACACCCATGTTGCATCTACATGTGGTGGTCTTCAGCAGTGATGTGCAAATGGACTCTCCAAAGTTTCCTAGGGCTACATTTGGGCCCTGGCTGAATTACTCTAAAACCTCAAGCTGTTTAATAACTGCTAATGACTAGCAAAGTGTTTGAGTGAAAATACAGTAATAGCCTGTTGCATTAGGGCTCACTGATGTGTGTATAGAGGACTGGGAAATCATAATGAAAAGGGTTTCAGTCAGTAAAAAAAAGTTTTGAATAAATGGGCCAGGCTAATGGTCTGCACAAAAGGCACTATATAATTTACATGATTTAAGTCCTTTTTCATCTTGATTTTTCTTATTGTAATCAAAATGGACACAGAGATTAAATGCCTTCTTTGGATAGAGCATTTTTGGACTGGCCTTTGAAGAAGTTTCTTTTCATTACTGGTAGTGATTGAATGTAAAGTGAAATATATAAAAAACATATATTTTGATATGAAAGTTACCTTCACAAAGAAAGTTAAGGCTCACTGTTGTAAATGCACTGGTAAGCTTTTATTATTTCCTATAAATGCTGAACAACATGCACCTTGTGCCACACTACTGAGAGGCCAAAACCTTGCAATTTCCCCACTGAGTGATTAATAAAGGTTTTCTTATTCTTAAACTATATGACAACCTTGCAGGTCGTTCTAATGTCAAAATAGATGATGAGAAGAATGCAACACAAGCTTGAAACTAAACCATGATGCATAAGGATGTTTGAAGGACAGCTTCTTATGTTATCCTCAAGAAAATCAATTAACATTAATTTGAGTCGCACAAACCAGCTGCACCACTGGGGCCACCAATATCAAAGCAAAAGAAAGTGGGGTTATGCACTATTAGCTGTTGCACAGGGTAACATCATTTTAACTATTGAAAAACATGGCAGTGATATAGTTAGAGGGAAACGCAATAGCTTTCACAGCTAATTACTTGTCACTGGTTTGCGAATGTATTCTTAAACCACTTCATAGGTACTGACCAGTAAAGGCCAACAGTCCCACAAAAGCTGGAGATTTATACAAGAGGCACTGAAACATATGTACATTAGATACTGTATGTACATCCATTCCACTGTAAGAGAAATTAAATATTTAAAGTGACACAATGGAACCTTCTACCATAAAATATATAAACTCAAAATCATCTGAACTCTGAAAACCAAGATAATAATTCTTCCTTTTCTGTATGAAAAAGGAAGAACAATCCTCTCATAGATACAGGCACCCAGATGGACAGATACTAAATTATGTAACTCTGAGTGACAGTGCATGTTATCATCTTGAACACTTAACTGGCCAGACCAACAATTCTTTCACACATCCAATATACTGTATATATAAGAACTGTAAAACAGCAGCAAATGAAGCCTTCTTCTGTCACCTTCTCTTTTACTTCCAACAATATAACAGACTGTCCTGCCTGATTTGATTATATTAAAATCATAACTCTGAAGAAATTCTTCATAAATAAATGAAAATTATGCCTTCATCTAAGCTTCTACCTTTGAGGTCATCTTTGCATAAATTTATGGACACTTTTTTATGCATGTTTCACATTGCATTGATTTTCTCAATTGTGCAAGGAGACTTAGCCAGTCCTGGAATGGACAAGGAAAATAGGTCATAGGAAGTCATAATGTTATGGCTCGTCTGTGTATGTTAGAATTGTAAATCAACCTGGGTTTAAAGTATATTTTAGTTTTCAATGTTAACCATGTTACAGCTGCATAACTACTCCATAATGTCTGTTTATGCTTATGGATATGATTTCCTTTGCTATCCCCCACCTGCTCACTCATCTGCTGCCTCATCACTAAACCCATTTTTTTTCTTTTTTCTTGCAACGTTTCTGCTTCTTCTGCTGGTGAGATTGTACTCCATATGTAGGTGCTGATGAAATTTTGAGGGCGAGCGGTGAATTATTTAGAAGGGAGGATTATGAAAGCAGCTTCTTGGCGCGTTGCTGGAGGGTATAAATCAATATAAGCCATCCCAAGCAGCCCCCCCCCCCCCCCCCATCCACATTTCTCTTCTCCCTCAACAGAAGTCCAGACGCATGACCACCGAGGCACAGGGGGGCAAGCCAGACCGCCAGATGCACTTCGCCTGTCTCTCTATGAAATACACTGAAGTCTACTTGGTGTGGAGCATTTCGGTGTGTTCAAGCCAATTCGCACTGACCACATCCACAGGAACAGATGGCTAACTTAAGGTCTGCCAAGTCTGTTCTCTTCTTCTGCTGCTCATGGCCCGAGGCGGCAGTCTACAAGTTCGAGTCGGAGGGGTCACTGAGCAACATGAGGACTATATACACACTGATGCCAAGCACACACTTATACGAACTTACAATTGTCTCACCGCTAGCAATGCACCAGTTACATAACAAGTTCTACACAATCGCCTTTCAATGAAGATTTGATTTTGCAGACTTGATTTGCACTGCACCAATGCTCAGAGCCTTTCAAGGAGGAATAAATGACCGACTTCAAGCACTCAGCCCGGCGTTGCACTTGACTGTCTCATAGTAAGTTAGGCCACATCCATTTTCCACAGAGTACCCGCCCCTTCCCGTTGAACCAGTAAATCGCCCCTCTCTTTTCTCATCTGTGTATTGGGATTTTAAATTTGGTCAAAGCTGTTGTTCCCTTTCCCAGCCAATGATTTTTCTGCCTTCAAGAACAAGCTTCTGGGACCAAACAAACCTCAGGGAACACGGATTGCACAGAACTGATCAAAGAAAAAAAAAAAATTGAGTTTGAACCTTGTTCTAAGCATAGCATCCAGGCCAGAGTGGAAAGGCATTCACAAAACTGGAAAGCATATGTGGCTCCATGGAGAACGACACTGTACTCCCTTTTGACAACAGCAGGGAGTGGAAGTAAACAAAAGCAATAGATCGGATCGCCAACCAAGATTAGGACACATTGTTGTTGACCTTTCTGGACTACCTGGGACTTATTCTGGTATTATTCTCACCAAATGGGATTGACCTGAACTAGGGCTGCAACAACTGATCAGATTAATCAATTATAATCAATTATTGAAATAATTGTCAACTAATTTAGTAATCAAATAATTGCCAACTGGGATATTTAATAGACTCTGACTGTTCTGTGAGAGAAGGTTTTACTACCTAGATAAAGCAGTAAACAGTTAAAAACAATGTACATTTTGTGTTTTTGATTAAAAATATCATATATGTATAACAGATATTTTATGTATATATGCTATATATAAACATCTTCAAGAAGCATGCTTATAGCTTTGTCTGATTTAATTTTGTAAAAATTAAGTGATTTTTGGTAGCATTATCCCCAGTTTTTAACAAAAACTATAAAACACCTCAAGTTTTTAGCCATTTTACTTGCGCTTCTATATCTGATTACTAATTGAATAATCAAAAACAGTAATCGACAGATTAATTGATTATCAAAATAATCGTTAGTTGCAGCCCTAACCTGAACTGTAGTCTTCTAAAAAAAAGCTGAAGGGCAAATATCAACATGGATAAGATGACACTGAACTTTGCAATATGATACAAGTTGACATGTTAATTGTGGGAGGCATTTTTGTGTAGTGCTGGTGGGAGACACAAACTTAGTCAATAAGGACAAAATAGCTCAAGTAGGTAAATGCAAATGCAGTATATTTCTGGTAATCTGGCTTATCCTTTCACCGTCCAAAGACAAACATGTGTAAGAAGAATAGGTCAATCTAAATTAAGTAGTAAGTGAATGTAACAGTGAATTTTGGTTTGTCAGTATACTGTATCTCTCTGTGTCAGCGCTGCGAATAACTGGCCACTGTCCTGGGTGTACCCTGCCTAAGGCCAATAGTTGCTGGGATAGTCTCCAGCCACTTGCAATCCCTATCAAGAATTGTCTAAAAAAAAAAAAAAAAAAAAAAAAAAAAAAACTTTAAGCATAATTCACTGATAGAGAAGAATTATAATAATAATAATTCACTGAAAGAGAGAAAAGTTAAATAAAAAAATAAATAAATAAAAATTACATATAAAGAAAATCAATACATTCCACCACCAATACCAACAATGCTTATACTTCATAGTGTCTCTAAATGTTTGGTATTAAAAAAAAATAGATTTTTAATATTGTCTCTTCTTCCAATTTCTGCCCTCAGAGCTTTATTAGCTAATTCATCAAGAGGCCCGCAGGCTGAAATTATGGCGGGCTAAAAATAATGGCTCTATAAATAAGGTGGTGCCAGTTGAAAGTGATTGAGAGGGGAGGTCTCTAGGCAGCTGGGGGATGCTGAGTAAGTCGGATTCATTAGTGCTTTCCAAAGAATAGCCTCCAACATCTCCACAGCATAAACGGCACACACAGAGACTCAGCCAGTAGCTTTCCGGCTCTACCTCTGCAGATCTCCGCAGTGTTGCAAATTCCGCCCCATCAGTAGCATCCATCAACCCTCATTACCACTTTACCCCTTCCCCTCGGAGGACACCCCCCCTTCCTAAAGCATTGTTCATTTGTCGGCAGGGTGGAAAAAATATGAGCAGGTTTTTTTGTATGTGTGTGAGCGAGAGAGGAGCGGTCTGCAGCAGAGGAACCCAGTGCGTTTTATTATTCATACTCATGTGTGGATCCGCTTACAGCCCACAGACACCTGCTAGAGATCCACAGTATACTGATATAAGCTGATAGACTCTCTTAACTCTAAATGGGGCGTTGGGGGTTTTAACTAAGAAAACAACACTCTCCTTAAGCAAATATTAATGGATCTATTTGCATAAAGATTACGGCAAATAACTAAAGGTCTTAAAATGAACAATATCTGTTTCCCTTCTGGGGTCGTCACACCAAATCATCTGCTTCCTAGCGCACAGTAATTCAGTGATACTGATTTGGCATAGGCTTTACAACCCTCTCCATTTATGCAGGCTTAGGACCAGCACAAAGAGTATACTGGCTTCTGACCTCCTGTGGCTGGATTACAAGGGTATCTATAGTCATGAATGTATTCATTTACATTCTAACCTTAGCCACAAGTTCCAGAACTAAATTCACACCTAAAAACACCCCTCCCTCCACAACAACAGCATAGCTACCTTTCATGCTTTTATTGAACAATGGAGTAATTTGACAAAAAAAAAATAAAAATTGTATAAACTCAATGTGAACAACCAGTTATCTCAGCTATCTTAAACATGCCGTAAATTCATTGTTAATATGTTACAACTTTGCTCTCCTTTTTCTGTTTATGTTTTTGTAAAGTTTCTGTACTAGCCAACATAGCTAGCACAAAAATACACACTTTCTCTTATTTTCTCTGGCAGTTATGACTATAACAAAGAGAGTGTCTGTCATTGATTGTCATTGTGATTGTCCCTGCTTAGTAATAAAGCCTGTTGTCTTAAGAACACATTTTTTCACAGATGATTTCTATTACTGTATGTTACTACTACATGCGTTTCCTCCAAAAAAACAAATAAATAAATAAATAAATTACATTAATTCTGTTTAATAACATCATGCCAAAGAAAATTACTGTTGACAGAAATCTGTGTATATTTTTATAGCGTCCATTTTGCTAGACCCAGAGGAGAAGACACATCCACCTCCACATATTTTATTGCATTGATGCTATCTTTAATGGCCCTCCTCCTCCCTCTCGGTATTGACGTCATATCCATTAAGCCGTGCCTTTGGGTCTTTTTAGTGGAGGCTCAAGCAGGACTTGGATGTTAAGAGAGCCTCATCCAGACTCAATCTGCACCCGATAAAGCCGCCGTATTGGCTGATCTGACAGGCACGGTTAACACTGCAATCTGTCTGACCTCTCCGCCAAGACTGTCAATTTTGTGTGAAAAGCCCAGTGTGAAGGGGTTAAAGGAGAAATGGTGGCACGTTTTGAAGTTGTATGGGTTAAAATAGACATTCCTCTTTGGTCTCAACCTTGGTCCTATACTTTATCCAAAGAAAAACCACTAACCTCTGTGCTTATGTAGTGGTTTCAAACATAAGCAATTCAGGTAAGCTGCAATGCTAACTGCAAAATAGCAAGGAAGGTGGTGAGACGTGTGCAAGCACAATGGAATGGGTGAAGACAAGTGTGTGCTGTGATGAGTTCTGTGCTGAGTTTCAGCAAGAACGAAAAAAAAAAAGATCACAAGAAGGTGGCAAGGCCAGCAACAGTGTGAGGTTTGGAGACAGGTGCACAAGAAAAAGACAGAACTGGAGGAACCAGAGCTGAAGGTGTTGAGGTTCTCTTTGGGAGAGACAAGGATGGACAGGATTAGAAATGAGTACATAAGAAGGACAGCTTATGGGAGACTTTTGGAAAGTCAGAGAGGCCAGATTAGGTTGGTGTGGAGATATACAGTAGAACAATTGTGAAAACCAGGGGGTCCACATGAAGACCAAAGAGGAGATTGATGGATGTAGTGAAAGAGGACATGAAGTTAGTTGGTGTAAGACAAGAGGATACAGAGGATAGGGCTAAATGAAGGCAGATGATTTGCTGCAGCTGCCCTTAAAAGGGAACAGCTGAACGGAAAAGAACAATGAACTGAAACATACTTTGCTAACCACACAGCTTTATTATCTTAAAGGACAGTTAACCTTTGACTATCATATCCTGACTGTGATGTAAATTAGTGGAGATATGATGTGTTCTGGTTAGATGCTCTGACAGGATGATAGCATGCCCTGCACAGTTACATCATACCACTGTCTTTAAAACACGGGTTTGTGTTTTCTTTTTTTGGTTTCATGTTAAGAAATCATTGGTATCAGAGAATTAATTTTGTTTTGATGATTATCAGCCTCCATAACATGGGGTAAAAATTGCATGGTGCTGTTTTTACTTTTGTAGTTATTAGCAACACATCTTTTTTCCTTCAAACACTAACAGAACTCCAAGTAGGCCATGCCAAAACGACCTATACTGTACCACTTTTTTATTGTCCAAGTTGTCTGGCTGACACATGGCACACTGATCAACGCACATACAAGAGCTGAAGGGGAACTATCTGCATCTCCTGCTGCAGAGCGTAACCCTGGCATGTTAATGTGAAGAGATAATATTTCACGTCTGATCAGCATCACAATCATAATTTTCTGCCTCTTCTAGCCTCTCTCTCTCTCTGATTGTGTTCTAAGGTTGGGCTTAACACCGGAACAAATACTGTTTTTTTTTTCTTTTCAGGCACTCAATATAGCAACAAAGTGTCAGTAACACCTAAGTCTCTCGAGGTGAGAGAATTTCCCCTGCAGTATAACATAAGCTAATAATGACACCTGAAAATATGAGATGTCCAAATAAATTTTGATTAAAAAAAAAAAAAAAAAAAAAAAAAAAAAAAAAAGATATAGAGAAGAAAAAAGAAAAGATGATATAGTTAAGCCTCAGCTCTAACAAAAACCCGAGTCAGGCACGAGTGACAATGTCCTTGCAGCGCGTGTCGTGGTAGCTTAAGAAAAACTCTCATGTTCATCTTATGTGGTTTGAGAGATGAGCTAAGGAGGCTAGCAGTGCTCTCCGCGGCACTGACTCTAGAGAGCGATTGTGTCACACACGCACCTGCAGGCGAGAGGAGAGGGAGGAGGAAAACCTCACGTAGTTATCTCGTCACCAGGTGAGTGGATCTACAACTCCTCCTCTGAGTAACGCGTAAGCCCCGTGTCTGCTCGGGAAGCGGTTAGCTTCAATAAGCACAGCTCGTGCGCCTCACCATTAACCCTCTGTCCTCCATTCCCATCGTCTCTGAGTGCGTATATGTGCGTAAACATTAAATGCTTCATAGTTTACAGTAAAATTAAACTGTGCATCCCATTAGTGTCTCACTAAAATGATAAACTGCAGTTACCGTGGTCGCTTGTGCCCATATGAGGTTGGATTGATAACAGGTATGACAATAATGCGGTCACCTCAACAGCTCTAGTAATACCCAACAACCTTGCATGTTACACTAGCTCCTCATGAATATGGGACGAGTGTAACATATAGGCAACCTCACCTCAGTTGAAGCAAAACAAACTCAGGTCAGCTCAGACCATGGACTATGCTCATAGCTTGATTAAGCTCTCATTGCTGGATTTCCCATTATGTCCAAGTTTACATGCATGAGAAAGGTGTGGGTGACTTGGAGCAATCAGCACCCAAGACAGAAATTGAACCCAGGCCGCTCTGGTACCTGGTTTGCTCTCTACCATGAGCCTCCAAGGTGCCCAAACTCGGCTATTTTGCTCATCATGTAATTATCATTTTATATATCAGGGGTAACACTTCAACTTGACGAAATGACAATGAAGTCAAACAAATGTGTTCTAAATGTATGTAGTCTGGAAATGAACCACATTTGCAAGGTGTCCCGAGAAATTTCTCACCAGGCATGCAAATTTAATGTGCTAGTCTGTTATTGCAAGATAATGAGGCAGGGGTCAACCAGAATCTGGAATTTTGGCAAGGCTTGAGATAGAAAAGCTGTCTGAAGTGTTTGAATGAAGAGTGTTTTTCTTCTATACTCCACAGACATAATCAATGGTCAGTGCAGCCACAGGAATCCATGTCCAGAGTGTGGAGTTGAACTCGATGAAAAATGAGAGTTAGATTTTGAATACAGCTAAGGCGAGAAAATCAAAGAAAGAGAAAGATAGGAGGACTTCATGTTGTTTTGATAAATAATGGCCACAAAACACTTCTGGGAACAACATTAGAGCCCAATCCATCACTGGATCATCAGGCCACATTAATAATGAATGTGCTTTGGAGACATAAAAGTGTACAATTCAACGCAATGCATTTCGCCAGACAAATTGAGCCGACAGTGAACAATCTCCCTGCTGCTATTCTCTATTCCTAAAGGACAAAGGAAACAGTTCAGAAAGCTATTGTAAATCACAAATTGTAATATTGCATTTTAAAGAGAAGTCTTTGTTGCTTTTCTCAGAGGAGATTACTAATTCACACTTTTTCCTATATTTTCAAAGCAATCATGTCGACCGGACAAACTAAAGAAAAAGTCCAGATTTAGGCTTGTATAAAGTGCTTCCTCCACGTTATTGTCTTCTTTCCTTATCAGAAGGGACAAACCCATGCAGAGGAGGCCATTCATCTTCGTAGCCTTTTGAAGTATCTCCTATCCAATCTGGCTGACGTCTTTTTATTATGGGTGGTGTGTATCTTTGAGTGAGGATATGTGGGTGACTTTGCGTTCTCCTTCAGCCTGTTATGATTATGGATATGCATTAGGTATACGTACGTGCACACTATCAAAGACATAGGCAAAGAAGAGAAGAGAGATTAGAGGTCAGTGGGCCATGACAAAGATTTAGTGACATCAGACATTAGCTTTTCCACTAGTCCATCTGTCCGCTCCAAACCAACCAGGACCTGTCATTAGTCCAGCTGCCGTGTCTCAGCATTCAGGTCTTAAACACTGCTCACTTACACTATGTGTCACTGCTCATACATGAAATATGCATACAAGCTCATAGTGTACATGGTAATGCACTACGATGCAGAGTAGAGGGACTTATTATGGAATAGTTTCCATGTTAGAGGGACAAATTTCTCTTCTCTATCATTTTCCACTTCATACAGCATAAGAGAAAGCCCTGTAAACGTGCAACAATAAGGGAAATTTTTATTCACACAAAAGTTTGAGTAACTTTTAAGAGTTTCTAAGTTTAAGCAACATTAATGTAACTTTTCAAAACTAGAACTGACTAAAAGACTTGTTTTGCAAACACAGCATTCCAAACTCACTTCTGTGTCTAAATAGCTCTTATTTATTTGAGTGCAAAGTCGCATTGATCTGACATGGCATCAGTTCTCATGCAATTGTAGCAGCCATAGGCAATAAAACATAACTCAGTAACTCTGCTCGTTTCTTCGCTGTTTGCCTTATTTTCCTCTATAAAGCTCCCCCTGCAGTTTGGAGTAAAGCACTATCGTAAATACTCAGAAGCCCAGTTGACTCCCATGCGACCCCTTGCTTGTCTTTACTTTCGTTTTCCCCTCTATCTGTACAAAGTTTTTTCTGCCACTTGGCTGCTCTGGCATGACGAAAATTGAGAAATAAAGCCACCGCTAGCTTGTTTTTTTGTTAACCATGATGTGCCGCTTTCTCGCAAGACCTGAGACTTCAGTGACTCTGGGTCGATGGCGCTCCCTGTTGCAAGTGTCACTTTCGGCCCAGAGACACCAGGGATAGATGTATGCTTCATTTACCCTCAACAACTCATATAATCATCACATGGACTCCGAAACTGTTTATATAAGGTAAAAAAGTTACTAAGTTCTGCTTTAAAGATAAGTGATAGTCCTTGTTTAATGTCATGAAGCCATAAATGTTATGTTCTAGTTCAGGGGTAAATGCTCTATCCATTGGGCCAAAAGCCCTTACATCTCACAAACTGTTCCTTTAATGAATGTATGAGGCTGAAGTTAGTGCCTTTGGCTCTTTCTCGCTTTAATACCAAAAAATAAATAAAAATAAAAAAATAAAATAAAAAATCCTGCAGTTTAGTCTGTTTGTTTTAGCTTTGGGTCATTAAAGGTATGTGAAATGTGGCTCACCATGCAAAATTTAGGAACAATCCTGTCCATTAAAAAAAAAACACAACTATTTCTACCTCCACAGCTACTTTTAAGGCTATAAACCGATAAGATCAAATTTCGTGAGATATTAGTCTGACGAGGTCTGTGTGACATAATGGTATTCAGTCTGAAAGGGCTTGAAGAGGACATAACAGTCAGCATTCAAAGCCTCACAGGCCCAGACAGCTCACTGTACTGGGGGCTCAGATCTCCCTTGGTGGTGGTGGTGGTGGTGGGGGGTCCTGCCACCCCCAGCCCCCATCAAAGATAAGAAGACAGAGCCAGGCTGGGAACTGGCACAGTGACATTATGTGTGGGTCTGCATCACTACAGCTCTATTAGTGTATAAGCATAAAATTACATGGGCAGGAGAGAAGACAGCCAAACTGTTCAATTAGAGGACCCCCTTGAAAACGAGATGCTATATCTCAAGGGGTTATTCCTCTTTAAAATGTAAATAAATAAAATAAATAAATAAAGACACACTGAATGCACAGGAATGGATTTAGACCAGTGTAGCATGGCATCATGGGTTACACGTGAACTGCAGCTTAGCCTGTTGGAAACAATTTTCTGAACTGAGATTGGAATAGCCAATTACTAAGAATCAATTTTTTCAATGTATGATGACTGTATTTTAATATTTATGAACTAGAAACACTGGGAGAAGCAGGCCTTCACCAAGGCATTGGCCCTATGCCATGTTACCATGATGAAAATAGAGTCCTGGACGCAAATGATCACCTAGCTTGGGGTAAATGAGTTACAAAGGCCTCATAGTATCTCACAATGACAAAGAATCCTTCAAAACCTTTCACTTGTTTCTTTACTGTTTCCTTGTAGCTGAATTTAGTGTTTTTGGGCCCTATCTTAAGTTTGAGGTTTTTATTTTGAGTTGCGAAAACACAACCTCTTTGACAGAGATAACAAATTGTTAGTCACTTGTCTGGATTGTATTAAGTAGATTATAAAGAAAAACACTATCTCATATCATAAAGTAATTAGAATATGAATCTGTTATAAATGACAACAGTCAGCCCACAATGTTCATAGCCCATCAGTTGCATAATATTTTGTGTACAGAATAATATTACACTCGTCTATGTGAGGACTCAGAAGCCTGCTCCACTCTGATGTAAAACTTGTGGCACAAACATTGGCACGCTTCCAGTTTCATCAGACACAAGGTAACTTTTTCCACCCCAGGCCCTGTTTAGTTATTTAATGACTTCAAACGAGATGGGTGGAGCGCTGCAGCTGGGTGTGTGGTATGTATGAGCACAAACCCAGGGAGTCGGTCCAGAAACGAGTGAGCTGAATACAAATAGGTATACTGTACTCCAAATCCTGCTAATGCCAGTTTAGCCACAAAGACAGGGCTGCATTTGTTAGATGCTGATTATATTGGAGTGTGAGGGGTAATAGGTGAGTTTGAGGCAATAGTTCAAGTTGCACCATATTCAATAACTGTGTAAATTATTCCTTATATACATGGTAGTATTGTAGTATAAATGTAATAGAAATAATTTGTGAAATAAATGGTAATACATGTTTTATTATGAAGAAAAATAGATGAGAATGTCTAGCCTGTATCACCTCTATCGTGTTTGCATACATTTAAAATTATCTGTCCACTTCCAGACAAGAAAAAAGGATGCTGACATTTGGTTTTGTTTTACTCATGAAAACACTGAATTAGATAAAAACAAACAAACTAACTAACAAACAAACAAACAAAAAACATAAAATCCATATGGAAAACCTACATCTACTACTTACAAAGATGAACAGTACAATAAAGAGAAAAGGGAAGCCAAGGGAAATTGATAATTACTGGCAACCCATCCATATAATGTTTAATGAGGCAGAGATAATTGCAGGATCAATCGTCATTGGTCTGAAACAGAGTTAGTATTTTGCTGTGGGGGTATTGCTTTTATTTTTATTTTTTATAGAACAAGAAGCACTTTAGAGAGCACAGACCTCCTCAAAGGCATTGGCCCTATCTAGCACAGGTAAAGCTATTGTGCCTAGTTGAGCTCGACCGATATATTGGCTGGCGCTGGCGCCAACAGTGTTTCCAAGCAGTCTGGCTCTTGCAGTTCATAGGAAACAGCCCAAATCACCTTCTCATGGCCTGAAAAGCTCAAAAAAGCAATAAAATGTTTTTGCTCATTCCTCTGCCATTAAACCTCATAGAACAAAAATTCAAAATGCATTTTGTAGTTCTCCTCATGCTCTACTTGCACAGCAAGTTTAAATGAAATTTAAGTTAAACAAATTTAGTTAAAGCTAAATAAAATAAATAAATATAATACATAAAATACATAATACTCCCCACAACAATAGCCACTACAACCTGCATAACAATCAGCATAAAGAACAATAAACAGCTTTCTACAACATTTTAAAAAGATGATTAGTTGAATAAAGTGGCCTGGGGTGTACACGCCATATTCATGTAAACAAGAACAGGAAGAAAAATGCTATAAAATACTTTTTCCTACTGTACCTGTATAACTGTATTAGTCGATGTATCGGATATCTTTTTTTGTTTTTCTTTTTTTTTTTTGCCTTTTGGTTACCTAATATTGGTATCAGCATCGGCCTAAAAAACAAAAAAAACAAAAACATATTGGCCAGGCTCTAGTGCCTAGACATGAACTTGAGCCAGAGATTTTGTGGTTGGTGAATGTTTTATCCATTGAGCCCCAAGCTGGTATATGAAACGGTAAAGAATCCACTAAAATGTATATACTTTACTGATCCATTGTGGCTAGAGTTAGTATCTTTTGTCCAATCTTGCGGTAGTACAGAATTTTGAAAGTTACTTAACTTCAAACACTGTTCCAGACCCACAGCAAAAACAATGATTTTCTTCCTTTTTGTGTGAATATTGACTTTTTTGGAAAATGCCATCAAAATCTGACCATTTTGATCTATCTTTCTAAGAGACAGACACCCCCACAACACCAGTAAAAAATATCTTGGGCTGTGAGGGGTGAAGGCCCAAAGCATGAAGAAATAGATTTTTAGGTAGTGTATCTTTAATGGTTTCTTTATTCTTGGACAGCAGGATATTCTCCAAAGAAATATTGTGAGAATTATTGATTATATGCAAAATACTGTGGGAATAATTTTTGGCATATGGCCCGGCCCTATTATGTGACTGTGCTCTCAAGATTGTGCTTTCATCGCCGGACAATAAATTTCACATTTTACACTTGGATGTTTGTGCTTACACTTGCACTTCACTGTTTGTTTAGCCTTATACAAAGTGACTCTACCTGATGGAAAATGCAATTCAAATGTCTGCTGCTGAAGTTGATTTGAAGCAACTAGAGCGACAGATGCAAATGAGAAAAAAAAGAGGCGAAGAATGACCTTTCTACACTTTCATGCTTGTTGTTTGTCTGTTCTATTGATAATTACCATCAATTGTGCAATAATCGCTTCATTTTGCAGAGGCAAGATGGCACCCTGCGAGACATAACACGCCTTGAAATTGAAGCTGAAATTGCATCTGAGAGAAATTGAAGAGGACACAAAGCACATTTTTGAGTTGTCTAACACATTTAACAATATTTTCATTTTTGCATATAGCCTTGTACCAAGCCTCCATGCGTATGATTAGAGGAAAATGCACTCAAAATGTGGACCTCTGTAAAAGTGCCGTTACTAAAGAGTAGTTCATAAAATTATTACCTGAGTAAAAGTACAACTACTAGTGCTGCTACTGCTACCCCTACTAATACTGCTATTACTACTGCCACTACTGTGTTACTACTACAGTTACTACTACTGCCACTAGTCCTAATGCTAGTACTACTTTTACTTCTACCAATATTGCTGCTACTACTGATTCCATACGTGGAATCAAATCGAACATGCTACCTTCTTTGCTATGGCTGTCAAAAAAAGTAACTTTATTTTTGCTCAAGTAAAAGCATGTATAAAAAATACACTCTTTAAAAATGTACTGTAAATGTATGTAGTTTTTCTGTTTGTGCCTCTGTACACCTGTATAAAAAGTCACAAAAACCTCAGCTAGATTCTCCCATCCTCCAATAACTGTCTTTGTGGTTCTTTGCTTCATCTGTGAATGCCTCCACAGTACAGCTGAACAAGCCTTCGGGGCTGTCATGTCTCAGAAAATAGCTCTGTTTCTCGTTTCCCTATCCTCAGTCTCTCACCTCTTTTTTGCCTCCTCTCCCTCATCCCATTGTATGAGAAGCAAAAGGAAAACCTTTGCCAGGCTTCATTTGTGTGAATAATACATTACATCTCGTCACCTGGAGCCAATTGAAGCTCTATGTTCCGTCACTGAAATGGTTTTTGTGGTCTTTGAATGTTGGACTCAGTGTTGAAAATAGGCCCTATATTCCCCCTATAGCAATCTTCGAAGACTTACAACTGCATCAAAAGGAAGAAAAGGAGGCGAAAGTGCCATTTGTTTCCCCTTTTGTAAAATTTAGTTGCGTGAACTGGTTTAACTTAGTATAAAGTATGTGTGTTGTGATAGCAAAGATACCAACTGTCTCTAAAGTCAACTATTCAATTCAATTCAATTCAGATTTATTTGTATAGCCCAGTATCACAACAAAAGTTGCCTCAAAGGGCTTCACAACAGTTGATCAAACATAAACACACAATCAGACTTAACACACTATCAACACAAACAATAAGTACACTAAACAGACCAAGGACACTCCTGTCCTTAGACCCTCCTTCTCGGTAAGGAAAAACGCCTAAAAAAACCCAGCTGCGGGAAAAAAGAAGAAACCTTTTGGAGCCCAACTGAAGGAGAGATCATCTCCCAGGACGGACAGGCAATGCGTCTAGGACTGTTAGATCATTAGCTCATCTATAGGATCATCGATCCGCTCTGTAAGGATTCATCCAGGAAGTGGGGTGAGGTAGGTTGAGGAAGTCCATAGGATGCAGCAGGTGGGCCTCATCCAGACAGGTGAGTGGGGCGAGATAGGTCTGGGAAATCCAGGATGCAGAAGGGGCCTCATCCAGACAGGTGAGTGGGTTGAGGTAGATCCGGGGAATCCTTAGAGGTGAGGTTGAGGGCCCACAGGTCGGGACAGGAGCACAGATGGGGTCAGCTAAGATCCTATCGTCACTGGGACATCTGCCGGCAGCCAGGCATCTGAAACAGTTCCCACTCCCCCAGAGGGGAGCGGGGACTGAACTAGCTCACAAATGGTTAAGATATACAGCCCAGCCCTGGAGATGAGATCTTCTAGTTTAGGGATAAATGCCCTATCCATCGACCAAAAACTAAAACTATCTACTGACTTTTCATGATAATCAAAATAATAAAAATTTGACCATTATTTTTTAAGATATTATGCTAAAAGTAAGAGAATTGCAAACAATCCAACCAACAAACCAAGGTCAACCAAACCATAACCTTCTTGGTGGTGTAAAAAAGTTAAGCTTAAGTCACTAAATTGCAATAATTTATCTTTAAAGAAGAGGACACTCAACATCATTAATCTGGTCAGTGCAAGTCAGAAGTCAAAAGAAAAGGTCAATTTGTGAGCATCCCTAAAAAAATAAGCCAAAATTAAAATCCATACATTTCAAATATTAGTACTTAAGATATTTTTGCTTATTTTACCCAAACGCATTCTCAATTAATTGCTGAAAAACAGCTGAGCTTATGGCTGCCTCTCAATAACAGCAGAAACTCCCTCAGCTACTCATCTAAGCCTGGGGAAAGAATCTGTTTTCTCACACATATATTGCTTCTTGGACTGGTTCATAAACTTTAGCATTAAAATGAAATGAAACAAACAACTTAGGGGATTGAATTACCAAAGCCAATCTGCAATTCATTAAAACAGCCGAGCAGTGTTAGGTTTCATGGCAAACTGTTATTGTTTAGCTATGTGAGAGGTCACTGTAATGTCCAGACCAATCAACCATGAGGACTATATGTTTTTCTACTATGTTTTTGTACAAAGTTCAACCTAATTTCAAAAAGGAACAGGACAGTACAGAGGGGTGTTATCATATACCATCAAATACTAGTACTATTGTTCACTCACAGACACATGGAACAGCCACTAGAGATTCAAAAGCACTGCCTGGAAAAATCAGTGGGAGTCAATTACATAGCCGTGATCCGGCCCAGAGATTAGCCTTTAATATTATAAATATCTAATTACAACTTCACATTCTTCACGCCTCTCTCTCCCTTAATCGTTATCGCCCACTGACCTTGAAGCAAAGATAGTCCGGACTTGGAGGGGAAAAAATAAGTGCGCTGGCTACGTGCTAGACTTGTTTTGTGTAGTGCGTTCTAATCTGATCTTGTCTATAACATGTTCCTAGGGACCTGTGGAGTGTTGTTAGAGCACTACAGCTAAGAGAGGAGTGAGTAGTGAGAAGATGGAGATGGTTAGGCTCAAATCAATAAGCAGTATTACAATGAAATGTACAACTAGATTCTTCATAACTAGTTCACACCTTGTCCAGGTTCTAAACTGTAGATGGATGAGTTTACAAGTGAACAGTGGTGTACTCAATACATCCTACACCAGGGAAGTTTTTCAGGAATTCAATAAAATGTGACAGTGACATGGCATGATTAGTATAATGTGAGCATGTAAAATCATGCCATTCAATAATAGATGCACAGTACTATGAGAACTGTATAATACACTGCCACCTCTCAGCTGCTACCAATTCCACCTATGGACACTTGAGGTAATGCAGTGAAAATATTGATATTGATAGCAGGACAACTTTACTTATTTAAGGTGTAGTGGTTGGTGATGGTAATTCACACAGGAAGGAAAAGAATAAGCAAGCAAAAGATGCATGTAGACGGGTGCAAGCTGTTAGGACTGACCTGATGTCCAGACGCCGCAGTAGAGGGTCCAAAGCTGTACCAAGAACCCAGGTGGTGAAGCCAACCACCAGCAGAGTGGTAGTAAACACAGTTCTCTTCACTTCTGTGGATGTGTCTTGAAGCACTAAGCCGAAGGCAACTGCTCCTCTCAAACCTAAATGTAAATGAGTAAATCAGTAAATGTACAATATAGACTTTTGATTACTGCCATCAATCAAAGCTATTATTTAAAAAAGGCTCAAAACAACATATAAATCTGTGTAGAATGCCGAGCTGACCCTGAAAGAAAACCTTTCGCATAGGGTACTGTAGTAAAATAAAGCCTAAAGCAAAAAAAAAAAAAAAACTATTCCCAGTAGCTGCTAAGAGAAACATAAGGGGGAGGTGCAGCTGCTGGTAGTGGTGATGGTAGAAAGGGAGTTTGGAAAAATAGCAAGACAAGGGCTTTTTACAAAGAACTACTGTTATGTAAGAGGTAAAGTGGGTCAGGCAAGCAGAGAAACATGCTGCTGCTGCTACTGCACTACCCGCATCACTTCACATTGAGTACTCCATCCTCCCGCATCATCAAGAGTCAGCCATTAAGCACAAAGTTAGAAATGCCTTTATTTAGCCCTCCTCCCAAAATACCGGGACAGAAATAGAAAATACTTAAATAAATCTAGGGTATGAACAAAAAGGGATTATGCAAAGACTGTAAGGTTGGAAAAACTGGCATCTGCACAGGCCTTCCCACCATCCCCTGCTGCAGTTCGCTGAAGGCTAAACACATTGTTATTAAGTGCTTTCACAAGAAAATTGTCAGGATAGGTTGGAGTCTACATACATGCAAGAAATGGAAATGCAGCAAATATATACTTAATGTCTTAGACTTACCTGTAATCATCATGAAGTGTTGGAAGGATGAAGGTATCTTGCTTGTGCGGCCAAGGTTTAGCAGGAAGGATAATGGATAGATGTTAAGAGCTCTTGAAATGAAGATAGAGAGCTGTGATAAAGAGGTAATTAAGGAAAACACTCATAAGTACATTCATGAGATAAAGTTCCTTTCATTGGTGTTCTGATAATGTGCTGACCAACCAGAGGTCACTGAGACTAAAGCACCACATAACAAACATTGTGATGCTATTTCAGAAAGACAAAACGCAAATCTGCAAAAGATCCCATTTCCAAAAGTCTTTTCAAATCTGTGGCAATTTCGTTGATGAATGTGTTTACAAGGACTTGAGTAACCCAGTTTTGATTTGTTTTTGAAAGTATCTGTGTTTGTGCATGTATTCGTTATACCCAGATTTCAGGAAATAGAATAAACCATATGCACCAAATTCTGTTTTCTGACAGCTGTTGGAAAACTGGAGGTGGTATTTTTTCCATTTCTATTATTATGCTTAATGCAATTAGTGTTTGAATAAGCTGTCCATAATGCATCGTACAGTACCTGTAGCAGAAAGAGATGGTATATAAAGATGAGAATTAGGTCCACCAGAATTTGTCTATAGCCAGTACCTTCACTATCAACATCCGGGAGGATATTCAGGCTTTTACTTAGAGCTAAGAAAAGTAGTCAATGTGTGGTAAACATAACTAAGAAAGTGTGAATATTCATTAAAATAATGCAACAGATAATTTTCAGAATTATCATACAATGACAACATAACATCTTCTAGTTTATTTTTAGCTATACTGACCAGATCTTATACAGTATATCTAAGGATTTTCAAATGGTATTGAAATAAAAATTGGGACCCAGTCCAGTCTGCTCATGGTCAAACCTTTTCTGCATCTTTAAGATATGCTGAAACACAGCACAGAATAAATACTGGATTTCTAATGATGCATAATTTTCCTTTGATTATACACTAACAACCAATCAGGCCTTGCATCTTCAATCCTCAAGGGAATTAGTCTTTTTCATGACTCACTGCATACCTAAATATGTGAACAGATTCTATCAAATATGAAATCTTATTCTCTAACCATAAAATACATGACACACCGTACACATTGGTGTCTTCGCACCACCCATGCAAACACATAAAAATATAATCAGATTTTTCTGTTTAGGGTGCAAACACAGCAGTGTGGCACCACGCCGAGGCATGAAGCCAATCAGGCCTGCACCAGCTGTCTCTGCCCTCCACACACACTTTGATGTTTCACATAGAATGGAAATGAATGCTAAGTGTCCAAGTGCTATTGAATCATAGATGGATGTGCCGACCTGGATACATTTATCATCTTTTGTCGCGCTTCCGAGCCACCGCTGTAACCCAATATAGCCTCCTAACCTCATATATAAGTCTGACTATGAGTTGAAAATCCCCTGCTTGGCTTGCATTAGTATGTAAGTCAAGGTTATAAGGCAAGGCAGACTGGGCTGGAAGGATCAGACAAACCAGACAAGCGTGCATTTTGAGACCCTCTTTGAATTTTTGTGTATGAGATATCTACAGGTTATTCTGCTTTGGGGATGACACTATAAAATAAACCCACTTCTAAATAAGTTGGGAAATTGTGTAAAATGTAAATACAATCAGAAAGCAGTGGTTCACAAATCTCATAAAGCCTCATTTAATTCATAATGAACATATTCAAAGTATCAAGTGTGGAGATATTTTAACTTTTCATGAAAAATTATGGTGCATTTTGAATTTATTGGTAGTAACACATCTTTAAAAAGTTCAGACGGGGCAACAGTAGAATGGAAAAGGAAAGTTTTTCGAATAAAAAACAGCTGGATGAGTGAGTTTAGTAATAAATTAGTTTTTCAACTAATTCATTACGGTTATATGCAACATTTCGGTAAAAAATACTTGCTATAAAAGTCCTTTTAGAAAGGCAGAGTCTCTATAACAGTAGTATTAACCTTCAGATAGTCAAGCTACACTTGCCTACATCTGAAACTAATTACAGGGATTCTGCCACTCTTATTTTTTATACTGTTATCTTATTAAAAGGTTGCCAACTAACCTGACTGGTTGCAAAAAAGTGATCTGTTTTTATTATTACTACTCGCTTTTTTCAGCTTTTTGTTGCCCCTGTCCCAACCTATTGGAGATGTGTTGCTTTACACTATATCCCAACTTTTTAGAATTGTGCAATAAACCCAATAAATAAAGGGACTGTTTTCAAGTACGGGACCAATCTCTGACAGGTCTATTACTAAAACAGAGTTTGCAGTCAATATTATATCTCATGCAGCCTATGGATTTTTAAAAGCAATATCCTGCTCCCAAAAGCAGTCATTTCTCTATATCAAAGGCCTGTAAGCTAGTTGAATGGAGGTAATTAAGCACCTTCATCTCAGGCCTCATTTCCAATAAAGCCCATCTTTTTGTCACTGGCAAAGGCTGCGAGCTAGGGCGATTAAAATCTACAGCGTAACCAAAGAGTGATTAACAGGGCTGAATCACCGGGTTATTTCATTTTTATAGACACCTTTAGCACCTTACAAGAAGAGTCCCCACCTCCATCTATTCCTGTTTGTTCATCTGTCAGGTCATCTCACAGTAATGTAGTTTTCTCTGAAGGAAAGCAACTAGATACTTTTACTTAATAGAGTTACATAACTGACAAACTGATTACTGAAAACAGTACAATAGTTGTAATAGTAGTAGTAGTGGCAGTTGTAGTGGCATTTGTAGTGATAGTAGTGGGAGAAGAGGTGATAGTGTAGTAGTGGGGTAGCAGTAATACTGGTAGTGGTAGTTGTAATGGTAGTAGTAATAGAGTAGTGCTAGAAATGGTAGTAAGGGTAGTAGCGGCAGTTGTAGTGGTAGTGGTGGGAGTGGGTGCGGGAGTAGTAGGGGTTGTGGTAGTAGATGATAGTGATGATAATAGCAGTAGTAGCAGAGGTAGTTGTAATAGTAGTAGTAAAAGTAGCGGTGGAAGTGGTTGGAAGGTAGTAGTAGTGGTAGTAGTAGTAGTGCTGGTGGTGGTAAGGGTAGTGGTTGTACTAGTGATAGTAGTGGTGGTAGTAGTAGTACTGGTGGTACTAGTACTAGATTTTTCTGTGCTGTGAAAAAGAGTTCAACTTTATACAAAATACTGTTTTACCTTTCCTGAGTACTTTTAGTTGAGTATTATTTTAAAGTAACAGTGCTTTTACTTGAGTACAGAACTTAAGTCCTTCTTCCACAACTGATAGTTCGGCCCAATTTTTTTTTTTCCACTCAAGTACAATGAGGACAAAACTAAACAAGCTTGACACCCAAGTCAAACATTTTCTTACTCGCAAAAAAAAATGTGCTTGGTCGACTCCAGTTCCTTTGACCCTCCACTGGAAGATGGATTGTAATAATAATTGCTGGCCATCTGGGCAGCGGACTGTGAAAGAACATCTCCTTGGAGTGCAGCCACTGGAGTCTTTTCCTCAGGCCTGTACGCTATGGTCATGCCAGCTCTAGGCAAGGACAAGCATACAATGCATAACCAGAAGTAGAACATTACTAACCCACTGTTTCCTCTTTTGGAAACAACAGTGACAGATCCAAGAGCAGCTGTGCATCTCCAACATCTGCGCCGACAGAGTAGCTTTAACATGTAATGAGCGTCATTAAGTCGATGATGGCTTTTTGATATTGTGGCATGTATTGTGGTTGTTTGATGTGCTGCCGGCGCCTAAACGCTAGTGCCAAGGGAGAAGCTAATGAATCTACAGTGATGGCTTTCTGCCTGGGTGTTTTTTCCATTGAGGTGTTAAATGCTAAGCTTAAAAATGAGCTTGTGCTTTTTTAATTTTTGCACACATTTTCAAGGCAGTTCTCATCTGGGTTGAAGATCATACACTAAGTAGTATAGGGGCATGTAAATAAAGATGAAAGTATCTGCTTTTCTTTATTATGTCCACCAAGAAGGTTATGTTTTTGCTGGCGCTCGTATGTTCAGTAGTTGTTTTGTTTAATTCATAAAATAATGGTCCGAATAGTTTTTGGTGTGGAACAATGTGGAATTGAGAGATGGGGCCAAAGATACAAACTCCAGTCATAAAGAGTCTGTGAAGGAACTAGTTTTAGGGGATTCTTCAACATTATATCTTTACCACTGTGAAATAGGGCCACTGCCTTGTGTTGTGTAGTTACTTATGGAATAACTTTTCAGTTGTTTTGCTCCGCATCATTCCACTCACTCCTTTTCTAGTATATCTCCATTATTACTATATAAATAATAAAAGGCAAAAAATGGAACAGCAATTTCAAGTAAATCCCATGGTGAAATAACATTCATTCAGGCGTAAATTCTGGACTTAGCAGGGCAAAGACCCAGGGACACAAACTGACAGACTGCCATTCACTATAAGTAAATTAGATACCCACCTTGTCTATTCTAAATCATGCCTACATAAAAAGACACAAGTATGTAAATAACCTGCACATGCTTAAGAATTTTGGTATATTTGCTGTCGTTCACTAAAGCACACATTACTTTCTGTTTTGGATAGCCCCGCCTCTTTACAATGCTAATTATTTCCACCTGCTCCTCATTAGCCTTGTGTCTCAGGTGTACTCAGCCTGTTTGTTCTCTTCTAACTCGGGTAGTTCATCTTACATAGAGCCTGTTCTAGCTCCTTTATGTATTTCCCTTGCCTTTTTGAACTTTTGACTGATCTCTTTACACATTTAAGACATTTTTGTATTACCTTCTGTTACTCCCATGTTTTGATCTGAGCTGAGTTGTCTGATCTATTATGGTAGTTTTAGTCTAGTTTAGTGTCCATGTCTCAATTTGGCAACAGTAGGAATGCATTAACACTGGGAATTTAAAGGGATGAGTCTATCAGTAGATTTACTAGAAATAATCTGATTTAACATTTAACCTCAACAGGGATACCACACTTAATTCACATCAAATTAAAGTACTGTAAGCTTTTTCAAACAACCAAACATATTCTGCAGAGCCTTACTGGAGAATAGGGAACAGCGGCAGTAACTATAATTAAAGCCCTATTTAAATGTCTTTTTCAGAGGCTATGCTTAGAGCTCCACTGCACTGCACCATCTCAACCTGCAGAGAAAGTGATCATGGGAGACGACTAGCATTCGCAGAGCTCACCGGATCAAACCTGAGCAATTTAAGTGCAGAGGTTTTTTTTTTTTTTTTGTCTTTTTTGAGGATTGGGGAAATCACTGCACTGCAGCAAAAAGGCAAAACAGGAGAAGTACTAAGTGAAACGTGATGAAGGAAGTACAGCCTGCACTCTAAGGCATGTGTCTGAAACCATGTCCTAGTCCCTAAACCTTCAATTACTATGCACCTGTTTTTATGTCACCATTAATCATGACACTCTAGAATGTAACCAAATGTCCACTAGACTGAAGAAAATAAAATAAATAATATAAATGAATACGTGAAGAATCAGATTATGCATCTTATTATGTATCTATTATGTACTCTGTTCTTCTGACATCTGTTTAAGCATTGATCCTATCTTGCAATGGTAAAAATATACTGCCCAGACCTGGATTCAAACCGGAGATCTGGGTTTGGTTCAGGGGTAAATGCTCTAATCACTGAACCACAACACCCTTAAATCTCACAATGATAAAGCTTTTACTAGTCATTCCTCACAAAATGATTCCTGGATCCTGATGGAGTTCTGGATCGCCACAAAAAAGAAATAGTTTCTTCCTTGGGCCATAATTGATCATACCCTCTTGGCAAAGGTAACTTGGTCACAGAATTTGGGCTTCTAACTTGTTTCATTTAAGCTAATATTGCTTTACCGCTCTGACAAATCCTGCAAAGCATTATGATCTATAGTGACAAAAAGTGGTTGCCAAAGATAAGGTCACATCCTTAAACCAGTCTAGATAAGGAATAGCAAATAACATTTCAAAGAAGGCTGATTGCTAGTAGAGCAATTATTAGTGATTTGAAAAATAACTAAGACTACAAACTGTAATACTTTGGTTGCATTTGCCACTAGAGTTAAAAGATATGACAGTAGCTGCATTGATTATAAGGTATGAGCAGGATTCAATAGCTCACAGCAGGAAATGAAAACACTCCATCATGTTTTAAAAAAGGATACAAATGTCCCAGAAATGAAAAGAGCTTTGAAGACATGCTGCGTAAACGTCAACAATACATATCCCATGAAGCCGAAGATGAAAATCTCCCCCAGGAAGTGGAAGACTTCAAAGAGCTGCAAATTATAAAAGGAATTGAGAGGATCAGGAGGGAGAAGGTCATCCGAATCGGGTAGGGGGCGGTTCCAGAGCGGGCACTGTCTCTGCACCAGTGTGTACGTGTCAGGGGTGAAAGTGAAGGACTCAGATCATATCTAAAATTGGTAAACAGGCTTAGCATTGTACAAACATGACAAATCCAGTGTTGTTATGCCCTGATCCCTTTCAAATTGCAAACTACTAGAGCTAGAGGCAGTATCGAAGTAGTATTTGGCTGCATCAATTTTCACATCAGATAATTTGGAATATTACATTACAGTTTTGGACTCACAAGACTTCTTAATACTTTTTGGAAATAAAACATCAAGAAACTGGAAGATAAAACAGAATACAATTATTATAGTTGTGCATATGAAATAAAATGGATGCTTGGAGCAGCTTTGTTTTTTAGTACTATCTAAATGAATAAGCTTTTCTTTAGGGACAAGGACACAAGATGCCACTAAGACAAATATTTCTCCTACTCGCTATTCAACTAGTGTTGGCAAAACACTAAATCACGTTGTCTTTTCCTTTGAGCTGCAGCTGCATGTATAAATCATAAAAATGTAGATAAAGGCGTTCTGCCAAGTAAACATACTGCGGCGTTTACATACATACAGCCAATCCAGCTCTGACAGTGTGCTGTGGCATTTTAAAAAGGCTTTTCGATGATAAACAGTTAGCTTGCACCGTGCACCGATAATGAATAATAAATGCATAGATGAGTATATGTGTGTTCTTGTGATTTAGTTTCTTAAAAGCTCAGGCCTCCATCTGTGCCAGAGCTTTTTAAGCAGATAGCTGGAGACTGGCCTCCCACATGGACACCCGCCGGACAACCACAACACTAATAGCAGTTAATGATTGCCCCCGCACGCAAAAATAAATAAATAAATAAAATAAAAAGAGACAAACATGGGGCATCAAAAGGCAGTGTGGACTGAGTGGGATGGAGAATGTTGTTTGAAAACAGCAGTGGAGCCAAAAACCCACCTGTTTAGTCCTGGACTGGGCCTCCGGAGATAGGTTGTGGAAAGTGTAGCGTGCCTGGCTCAGTCCGCAAAACAGCATGGCCACAATGCCTGAAACATGACAGAAATCATGATCATGATCATATGTGTTTTGAATGGTGTACTGAAAATCTGCCCAGCAATATTTACTATTATATACAAATATTAGACTCTGTATTGAATTCTGTGGGCAGAATCAACAAAGAGACAATAAACTACCTCTTGACACAGTTGGGTGGATATTCTGTATAACCTACTTGAGAAACAATTTGGATTTGGAAACATTTTGTATAAATGATAGGTCCAAATGAAATTTAAGGAGAATTGACTGTAAAAAGATAGGGATTCCAAAGATATATGAATAGGTGCAATAGATGGAATTATCAGCAACAACAATAAAAAATAGCTGCAAGGAATCAGTGAAAACTGTTTTTTTGGATAAATGAATGAGAGGAGACTGTACATAGAGGGCTTGTTGATTGGTCAGTGCTTCCTGGAGTGGGCAGGGGTTTGTGTGAAAGGTTGAGGTTTGTGGAACCGAAGAATAAAGGATTACTTAAAAATGCGAGAATGAAACAAAACACAATTCTGGTTATGTTATTAATGAGGGAACAACATTGTAACAGAAAGCTCAAAAAAGTCAATTTTGCATAATATGGCTCCTTTAAATGCCTTTGTAGCGCATCACAGTTACATAAAATTTTATATTACCAAATGCCGTTTCATACAGTACATTATATGTTTGTTTTCTTTTTTTAGTGACGCAGGCCTTTGCAAGAATGGAAAATTGATACAAAACATAATTATATCCTTACTATGTACAATAAAATGTGAAACTAGATCTTATCACTGTGTTTGCAAAGAACTACCTCATAAGCAAGTGCAACTAATAAAGAATTAAACAGAGTAAATTTATGCTTCAGCTTTGGTGGGCTGCTCTGTAGACAGAAGGGAATTAGATAGAGTGCTGTATCTGATTAGAGCAAATTAAACTTCCTCATACACATTACGTTATCCGACTGTGCATATGTAGATGTGTAGTCCTTGGGGCTTCTCATTTTGAGGAACTGCTGTGATAGGAAAGTCTTGCAAAGATTCTCTGTTAGGCTGATTCAACTCTGAAAACTTCTTAGTCAGTTTATATTTGTTGAGAGTGAGTTTGTATTTTTCAAATTTTGATTAATCTGACCATAGAACAGTTCTCCATTTTGCTGCGGTCCATTTTAAATCAGCTTTTGCAAAGTTTCTCAGTAGTGTTCGCATATGACTACTTTGCATGATACAGTTTTAACTTGCATTTGTGCAAACAGTTTTAATAGACAATGACTTTTGAAAGTATTCTTTAGCCCATAACTTTATTTATTTACTTTATTTTATACTGTATCTCTAGTACAGAATCATGATGTTTTCTGCTCTTGTAGCCCTAACAATCACAAGAATCCAATACTTATAATGGCTAAAACGCACCTATTACACCCAGTCACTAACCCAGTAAATTAACCTAAATTTGCTGTCAAATCCTGCTCTAGATGTTTTTTAATTGTAAAATGTCTGTTTATAGGTGTTGAGTTGAGCTCATATACTTTTTGGACTTCAAAAATAAATTCAAATGTCCACAAGAAATAATGCACAGTCATATTCATGTATTAAGTATGTGGCACTCAAATCGACCCAACCCAAGCACTCTATCCACCCACTGTCCAGCTCCCAATGAAGTCCAGCTGGACAAACAGTTCCACCGACATGAGCCGTCCAACCCACTTCAAGTATCCTGTATATTTCTGAGCTTTAACCTCCCCTTCCCGCTCTACTCCAGGGACCAGGAAATCTGTAAGTAGTCAACATTAAAATGTGACATCACCAGAGCAGGTTGTGCCAAATGAGGAGGAGCACAGAGTAACAAAAGAAGGAAAACTGGCATACAAAGTATAGAGGGGTAAAAAAAACAGGTAAAGAAAGGCAGCTACACAGAGAGGAAGCAAGGGGGTTGGCAGTGATTAGGGCCCCTGCTGGTAAAGAGCGAGGAGGCTGGACCGGAATGTAGAAATACCTTTGAAATAAGAAAAATTACAGCAATGGGCGGAAGGGTTTAAGTCAGCAGCACAAGGAAGATAGAAATGTGGTTTATGCTGAAAAATTAGGACACATTCTGGATGTACCAGTAGTGTTCTAAAGCCCATATTTATCTAACTAAATTTTTTTTATTACTTTTTTTTTTTTTTAATCAAAATTAGAACAAGTCACATAAATTATACAATGGCATCTATGTCTCATGGCAGGTTCTCAGTGCCAGTGCAGTAAAATGTAGGGATATAAAAGCAATTTTTAGTACTTCACTTGTTCTAAAAATAAACATCTAAATGATAAGCTGAAATATTACTTTTTTCCTTCAAAGACACTCTCTTGCATTACCTAGTCATCCAGATGTAGCAAAGTGAAATGGGCCTGTAACCCCTCCTGTTCAAACATATTTTCTGCTGAACCGTAGCCATCTATCTAAAATGGAACAGGCTTTACAGCTGATTGGTTGTATAATTTTTAAATTGCGTCGATGCTAAAGCATTTCCATGTGGATTCTGAGCTCTGTTTTCTGTTTTGGTTTGGATGTAAATCAAAATGCAAATGAAATAGGGTAGCACTCAAAATTTTGGGAAAACATAAAATCCACCTTTACTTGTAGTATTTGATTATTGGCATATGGACACCGCATTTTGTTGGCTTTAAATTGAGCTTTTATATATATATATATATATATATATATATATATATACATATATATATACATCTTACACAGTATACACATGTGTAAGCTGTGTCAGTGTTGTGTAAACTGAGGAGGCTAGTGTTGTAGTGTGTATATACTGTATACACACATATACTGTATACACACGACACTTACACTATATGATTAAGTAATGACACTGCTAAAAAAAAAAAGGGAACACTTAAACAACACAATGTAAGTCAATCCCACTTCTGTGAAATCAAACTGTCCACTTAGGAAGCAACACTGATTGACATCAGTTTCACTGCTATTGTGCAAATGGAATAGACAACAGGTGGAAATTATAGGCAATTAGCAGGACACCCCCAGTAAAGGAGTGGTCCTGCAGGAGGTGACCACAGACCCTGTTGAATATTTCTACATATAGCTTTGCGTATTACCACTAAACTATATTTTGATGTACTACTGCTAAGGTTATCAAACGCTTCAATAATACTAAGAATGCTTTGATTCTAAAGGATGTTTTTCTCCTTTCACTCTAAAGGTCACTCTGCGATTAGGTACATTGTGCATTTGCAAAAGTGCACAATAATGAGCTGGTTACAAAGTTAGGAAACTCAAGGTTACAGGTTGGGGCTCCTACGGCCCTGCCGTTGCATGGGACGCTCCTGAAGATAACGAAGATTACGCACCGCAGTAATGAGAACTCTGGCCTGGTCGAGGCACAGGAGTTTCTTGAAGAAAACATTTTAATGATATGCAGAAATTGTCATACATTGTCATACATAGTATAAAAACTGTGATCACTTCTTTTTGGACGGCTTGCTCACCCTATCCCTTTCAGCGGGGCACAGCTGTTGTTACCTTACCTGTGTGATACTAAAATAAACCTTCTGATTTGATTATACTTCTGAATCATCGTCCTCTTTGATGCTTACACCCAAAATGAACAATCCTAATAACCCCTTCTCAGTTCCTATGCTTCCTGGCTGATGTTTTGGTCACTTTTGAATGCTGGCGGTGCTTTCACTCTAGTGGTAGCATGAGCCGGAGTCTACAACCCACACAAGTGGCTCAGGTAGTGCAGCTCATCCAGGATGGCACATCAATGCGAGCTGTGGCAAGAAGGTTTGCTGTGTCTGTTCAGAGCATGGAGGCGCTACCAGGAGACAGGCCAGTACATCAGGAGATGTGGAGGAGGCCGTAGGAGGGCAACAACCCAGCGGCAGGACCGCTACCGCCTCCTTTATGCAAGGAGGAACAGGAGGAGAACTGCCAGAGCCCTGCAAAATGACCTCCAGCAGGCCACAAATGTGCATGTGTCTGTTCAAACGGTCAGAAACAGACTCCATGAGGGTGGTATGAGGGCCCGACAGCCCAACACCGTGCAGGACGTTTGGCATTTGCCAGAGAACACCAAGATTGGCAAATTCGCCACTGACGCCCAGTGCTCTTCACAGATGAAAGCAGGTTCACACTGAGCACATGTGACAGACGTGACAGAGTCTGGAGATGCCATGGAGAATGTTCTGCTGCTGCAACATCCTCCAGCATGACCGGTTTGGCAGTGGGTCAGTAATGGTGTGGGGTGGCATTTCTTTGGGGGGCGGCACAGCCCTCCATGTGCTCGCCAGAGGTAGCCTGACTGCCATTAGGTACCGAGATGAGATCT